>OZ010788.1:121168413-122368413 GCA_963932465.1 Maratus speciosus | reverse complement strand
TTTTTATACATATATATGTGTGTGTATATATAAAACAAACACATATATATAATGTTTATATACACATATATATATATAACACTGGCACCTGGCTAACCAAAAAGTACCAATATTTTTACCAAATATGTTTATCTATTAATCAAGTTTTTTGGTTATTAAGACCAGCTAAACCTAAAATAAAGCTTCCTTACTTTATGATTTTGATGTGAATTGATAGGGTAACTTTATGAGGAAAGTTTCATTGAATAGTTCAAGGGAAATGTATTTCATCTTTATTATGCATATTTAATCATACATTATTAATTATTCACTTGACCTTTACTTTTAATATTTGAATCATTTTTAAAATTACCTTACTTTTTATAATTTTAGTTTATTACTTTACATAATGATTTTAATATTTTACTATATTGCAAGCATTCATTGTAATTTTGATTGCATTATTACATTCAAATTACTGTTTAAAAAATGTAAACAAAGTATAATGACCAGAAATCTGTAAAATTTTAAAATCTGCATAACCTCTGGTCCCAAGCTGTGTGGATTTGAGGGAGTCTACTGTATATAGATAATCAAAGAAAAATAGATAGTCCGTAGATAGATTCGTAGATAGTCCAAGTCACGCCTTGATGAAGGATCACCACTCTATAATATTTTATTGATTTTTACACAATCATACCAAAGAGAAGACTTTTGGAACTGTTGAAACCCTTCCTACAACACTTAAAAACATAAAAGCCTCCTGTATTAAGATGGATACATGATTTGTAAAAAACAATGTAAAGATAAGTATAAATAACCAGATAAGGACAGAATTAGCATACAATTGTTTCAAGACTTCATAACTCTTTCCATTTACTCCTTCTTCAGCACAAAATGTATAAAGGAGAGAGTAAAGAGCAATAGCAGCACAATAGCAGTAAATATGTAGTAAATATGTGTGTGCTATGGTTGTTTCCCACTTTCTTTCTTTTATTTTGCTCTGAATGTTAAATTCATTTTGTTTGATTGTGTTTTTTTTTTTTTATGGCAGTTTTTATATGCCCTCATATTTACTAAAATTTTATTTATGAACATATAAAACAATCGAATTGATCATTTTATTAATAATAATTCAAAACTCCTTCCATGTGAAGTTCCTGGGTATGGTACTGTTTTTTAAACCATAAATGTAAACTGCTACACAAATTCTATCACAATATCTTAAAAAAAAAAAAAAAAAAAAAGGTTGAGACATTGAGAGATATACCTGTATTAATTTACCTGTGTCTTGTATTTTTAAAATATTGGTACAATGAAACTGATTTATATTCTGAAAAATATATATTTTAGCAAAATTTATAAAAATATTGCTTAGATATATGGGGCTTTCTCACAATTTTTTGACTTTTGGGGAAATAAATCTGGTGAAATTAAACTTGCTAAAATAACATTTTAATCTCATAGACGAATGACTTAATGATTCAAAATAAAGAAAAAATGGCCAGCAGTGAAATTTTTTTTATTTAACTGAGGTTTATGTTAAACTTATGTTATGGAAAATTAAACTTTGAGAGTTTAATTTTTCTTACCATTTTACCCCTAAAACTTTTTATTTTCTTCGAAATTTTTACTTATAATGAATTTGCATAGTACCCTCAGGACATTCAAATAAGAAATAATAACAATGTAGTATTTTTAGTACAAAATTTTGGTATAACATTGTCTTAAAGGGGTATTAAAGAAGGGACGGTAAGGTAAAAAAAGGAGACAGTATAGGAAAAAAGGGAAGGTAAGGATGGAACGGTAAGGAAAATTACCACCTATTTTAGGCAAATCATGTTAAGACTAAGTGATATCCACAATGTCCATTGATTTTTAGAAACAGTTGTTAACATTGGATTAAATTATTATTTTTTTTAAATTTACCTCGAAAAGTGCAGGAATAAACCTTGGGGACGGTAAGACTACCAATAAAACCACAATCTTGAAATTGATATTTAAATTCTGCAGTAAATTTCCTGTCAAAGAATTTTAGACATTCTTTCTATAGCGTACTTCTGCATGAGAAAAAACTTGAAAAAAATTCTGTGGCTGCATCTGAAGTGATTTTCTGTATAAGTTTAGCAAGAGGGATGGTAAGGAGGAAAAACCCGGGGACAGAGTTAAAAAAATAATATCAACCGTAAAAATGTGTGCAGGTTAATTTTTTGCTACATATTTATATAATACAGTTGTCCCAGTTTCAGAAAAAAAATTGCATTGAATTACTTTTATTGAAACAATTTTATATAGATAGCTCCAAACTTAAAAATCAGCATCAGGGACATGGGACGGCATAGGAGTTTTCCTGGTATTTGGACCCCCAACATCGTCCAAAACTTATTTATCTCGTTAATATTGTTATGCAATCATGCAATGGGATATTCCCCAGTATATGAAATAAAAAAAAAATAAAAAAGTGTATTAAAATAAAAATTATTATTTAAGGACATGAAAGTCAAAAGATTGTGAGAATGCCCCATATACATATACACTATATAGCCATTAACCACTGGGCAGTTTCAATTTTAGGCATTTTGTTGAATATTTTAAAATATACTTGTTGTATTCTTCTGGAACTTCAGTATTATAAAGAATATCTTTGACTTCATATTTGTCAACGTTGATTTGATAAGAAGCAGTGGCGTAGCTACATATTCAACGCCCTGGAGCAAATGAAGTTGCTGCGCCCTCTTGTCACCCGAAAAAGTTCTGCGACTTTTTTTTTACTTTAAAATTTATATATCAATCTTAATTCGATTTGAAACCTCACTTTTATTTGAAAGTCAGAATATTTAAACACGTATTAAATACGAATAATTAAAAATAAATAATGAAATGAATTATAATTCTATAAGTATGGAGTACCTACCAATATTTTCTGAGAATTGGGCGGGATTTTCGTTTTAAATCGGCTAATTAGCCAGTACAATCTGCTGCCTTTAATATCTGTTTTTCTTTTCAAAGATTTCGAAGCATTGTAGAAAATAATTAAAAAAAAAACACTATTGTCAAGATTTTTTTTTTTTTTACTTTTTGCATATGGATGAAACTGTTTTTAGTGTTAGAAATTTATAACGCTTTCATCCAAAAGATAAAAAAAAAAATTAGAAAATGTAGCATAACATGTTCATCCACCCAGCTCTTCAATTCAGTCTTTAATAGGGGATATGGTCGCCCCTGACTGCGATGCAAGGTTTACAACGTCTGTCTATGCTGAAGACGTGGTTGTCAAGAAGCTGTTGAGACATAGTCCCATTCTGCTTGTAACCCCAATTGAAACTACGGAATAGTTGCTGGCGCCTGGTCACACCCTGCCAAGCGTCTCTCGAGAAGGTCCCACACGTGTTATATGAGATTTAAGTCCAGGGACCTTGCAGGCCAATCCACGCGTTGCATATTTTCACTCTCTGGGAGCTCTGCGACAGCCACTGTACGATGAGGTGTAGCATTGTCGTCCATGAAGAGGAAGTCTGGAACCACAGCACATCTAAAAATACACACGTTTGGCAAGATAATCTCAGTTCAATAGCGGCTACCAGTTCCTGAATCTCCTTGGAAGACGTAGAGGTTCCAACGGCTGCCAAGCGTGATACCGTCCAAACTTCAAAACGGTCCCTTTCGATGCTGTTGGATGGGTGATTGCGTATTCCCTGCTCTCTCCTGCTGCGCATATATCCAGAATTGCTTGTCAGACTAAACCGGCTCTCATCCATAAAGAGTACTCGACCCACCACTGTTATGTCCAGTTCTTGTGTTCCTGGCGCCGCAGAAACCACCGTCTCCGATGAGCAGTCGTTAATGGTATACACTGCACTGTTCGACGTGCGTATAGACCACCTTTATGCAGCCTCTTGACCACACTAAAACGTGATATCTGACGTCCAATAGTCTGTTCCATGTGCCTTGCGATTTCTCCAGCTGTCTGTTGCCTGTTTCTTTTTGCCTTAGGACAATATAGCACTGCGGTCTTCTTCTGTTGTTGTTGAACGTGGACGACCACTGCTGAACATTCGGACAGCTTGTTCTATCGTTTGAAATGCTCTACAGGCTCGTAAAACGATGCTGTGAGCGATTCCAAACTCTTCTGTCACACTTTGACCTTCTTCGAACCTCCCAATGATGCGACATATGGTAAAGTCATCCATATGACATCTCCTGGATTGGCTGTTGGCCATATCACACAGTAGTAGCAACAAACCGTCGTTGAAATCACTGTACACCATGCAATATATTTCACCGAATTGCTGAGTGTCCACCACTTCTGTGCTTTATACTCTTGCGACTTCCACCTCTTATGTTATATGCCATATATGCGCATGCCCAACAGCATCGATCCAAGGTGTATCCCCTGATTGGCCTTTCAGTCCGTTCTGTTGCCTTGTTGGGCTTTTATGCTAATTTATCTGCTTCAATCTTAATTTTTTCTCACCAGTGTATATAACTCAAGATTGCAGTTTTTACTTTCCATACACATATACAATGTAAGGAAGGAATTAGGAAAGCATTGAAATCACACTAAAAAAATGAAAATAATGGTATATTTTTATATTTTCAAATACTCTTGAATCCATTCTCACAAGTTTTACAATGGTTCAATATGTATATATGTGTATGTGTGTGTTAGAATTTCCCCACGTTTTCAGATTCCCAAAGCACGATTTGATGATTTTTTGATGATGTCAGCAGGTATGTTATAAATCTGTCGCAAGAATTGTATTAATTTCGAAGAAATCGGCTGACATATTTGGTATCTAAACTATTTTTCAACCATTCTGTGACGATAACTGACCAATATTTTCTTTTATATCTCAATTAAATTATTTTTATTGCTCACGTTCATCTTATACCACAACATTTCACTAGACAGACAGTAGCAGCTCAACAAGGAGTTCACAATCACTTTACTATTAGTAATTTCACAAAAAAATTTCTCCTTGTTTAATCGTAGAAAATATCATGATTGAAACAAATCAAATTTTATGTACCTACATACTGGTAGAAACGTTATTGTGAACCCTTGCAGAGCCGCTACTGCACGCAGGGTCGGACTCGGTCACTGTCAAATATGCAGACCTTGGATTTTTGAAAAGCGCAACGTTTTAGAAATTCATTATTGCACCACTTTGCTATTAGAAACCAATAATATCCATTACCATTCGATTTTTTTTTTTTTTTTCTGGGGATAGTGTTCTTAGAAAAAAAATCCAAACAGCATAAAGATAACCGTTTAGACATTGACCTCATATATTCAATGCAAAGAATAAAGCATTTAAAAATACTAAAAATGGGAAATTTGTAATGAGCGTTCCCATTGGTTTAAAATTAGCTTGCGAATGCCTAGCGTCGGATTCTAAGTATAGAAGAATTTTAGTACTAAATAAGAAAGATTATCTAAACCTATTTTAAACTTTTTTTTGAAGCGGAAGGATAAAAAATCTTAATGCTGCTAGTAATAAAAAGAAACGTGCGAATATTTAATTTCATTTTAAATCAAAGTATCTTTAAAATTTCATAGAGATTTTTATAGAGTAAACTCTGTCTAAAACTCTATGTAAGACAAATTTCCTTCTTATGTTGAATCCGCCTTAGGCAGAATATACTGTATTTAAAAATAACCTAGCAACAGGGTATAATTGAAGGCGCGCAAAAAGATCAACAAACGGTTGAACATGAACAGTCCTGATTTAACGTATATACAAAATATCAGACCACCGTTTTGATCATCACACTTATAGACAATATTGAAACAGTCTTGTTTTCATATTAAAGTGTAATTTTTGACTAAAAGAATGTTTGATTTATCTTTTTTTTTTTTTTGGCCGAAAATATTCTTTATATATTTTTCTTTCATCAAGCGCAAAAATCAATATAATAAACATTTATATAGGTTAATTTACAAACATAGCATTGTACGAATACACGACACCTACACATTTCAATCAAATAATAAATGATTTTACAAAAACTAAATAAAAAAATTCGTATATATATTTTGAATCAGAGACGACGCATTGTCCTCTAAAACGAAGAAACTTCCAGAAAAAAAATTTAATTCTGCTTTGCAAAGATACAAAAAATCATTAATAAAAAAATGCTTCAAAAAAGGGATTTTTTTTTAATTATTCAGTAATTTACAACTGTTCAAATCTAATGCTTATAGAAAATTTTGTAACATTTATTATTATTTGTAACATTTATTATGTCACGTGAACAGTTTGTATATTTTATACTTTCACGTAACAGTTTTATGTACTTCTACTTCAACTTGTGTGTTCCAATAAATTAATTGTTTCGTTATGGTCAGTTTAGTATTTTGTAACTATCTAACGAGTTAACAGGATTTTACATGGTGTCAGAAGTGTTGAAATTAAATTAAATTAAATTTTGTTGTTACTGACATTTATTAAAATGCAGAGAGAACAGGATTCGTAAATATCATGATATTTTCGAAAATATCAAAAATATCCGATATTTTGATATATATCCGATATTTTCGATATATATCCGATATTTTCAAAGCAGCCAACTTACCGCTGATAATAAATGTTTTTAAGCATAATATAGATTAGAACTAAAATATACTGCACTTAACATCAAAACTTAATCAAAGAATATTCTAAATGCATTTTTTTTTTTTTTTTTCACTTAGAACAAAATTGAAGATGAAATAATTGAAAACAGTAACAATTTGATTTATACACTTATAAAAAAAACTAACTATAGGATTCAGTATCAAGATCAAGTATAAAAAAAATCAGATATTTTAAAAACAAAATTTTAAATACAAAAAAGTTTTTTTAATTGAAAAGTTTTAACATAAATGTAAGTATAAAATATTTTATTTCGTATTTCCTAACATGCTGTATAGTTCAAACTCAACTGAACCAAAACTTGAGAAAAGATTCTTTTCTAATGAAGCTGTATATAATTGCTTATTTAATTAGTCAGTTTATCTGTCAATGGTTGTTCTGAATTAATTATGTCCCACACAATTATTAGTTCAACATTTTAAAAAAATGCTTCAAATCTAAAGTTTGAAAAATATATTTGTTTTCCTTTTTGGCTAAAAAAGTCACATCCAGAAGAGACAAGTTCTTTATCTACAGATTCACAGTCAAATAACAGTTGAAAATTTATTTTATTTACACTGAAATATTACGAATTGCGACTGAAAATATCAAATCTTGCACACATTCATATTTTGAAAATAAATATCAAATGCAGATCTTGATACACTGAAAATAAATATCAAGTAACATGAAAATATCAAAAATCTTGATATTTTGAAAATAAATATTGGATATATATCCATTGATATATATCAACAAACCCTGGCTGCATATAAATGATTTTCAAAATTATGTTTTATCGTTCAATGGCTGTTCTGAATTAACTGTCTAACATAATTATTAGTTCTACATTTAAAAATAAAAGTTTGAATTTGAAACATAAAGCTTGGAAAAGATTAGTTTTCTTCTTTTCCTAAAAAAGTCACTGCCAGAGGCAAAAGTTCATTATTTACAGAATGACAGTCAATAACAGGTGGAAATTTCATTTACACTTGCTTTGAATGTGAAAAATATCAAAATTTCCTTGCACGGTGATATTTTGAAAATAAATATCAAATATACAAAATATCAAACATCTTGATATTTTAAAAATAAATGTCAAATTTGAAAATATCGAAAATATCAAAAATCTTGATATTTTAAAAATAAATATCGGATATATATCAAGATATATATCACGATATATAATTATTGATATATATCAACGAACCCTGAGAGAGAAGCTACAAACGCTCGCCTTCCGGCAGAATTGGAAGTCACTGAAGATAATATGGCCATTAAATGGAAGGTTTGGAAACAGGGATTTGAATTTTATTCAATTGCTACGCAGTTAAATACTAAACCAGCTGAAGTTCAGGCTGCTACTTTTATGTCAGCTATAGGATCTGCTGCAATAGTTATATTTAATACCTTTAATTTGACGGATCAAGAGCAGCAGAATGTCGGTGTAATCAAGTAGAAATTTGATGAATATTTTTCACCTCAGATTAATCAGACCTACACTCGATATGTATTTTTTACATGCATTCAAGGTAAGCAAGAAACTTTTGATTCTTATATTACTAAGTTGCGTACAAAAATTAAAGATTGAGCTTTTGGCGATTTGCAAGATAGTTTATTACGTGATCAACTAGTTCGTGGTATTAATTCTAATAAAGTACGTGAATTACTATTGGCTGAAAAAGACTTAACGGTCAATAAAGCTATTGATATATGTAGAGCTAGCGAACAAGCTACTTTTCAATTAAAAGAAATGCATTCAGTTATTGATAATACAGAAAAAGATATTATGATGATTCGAAAATCTAAACTGAAATCCAATACTAAATCTGATATGGTTTATTCACATAAAAATAAGCCAAAGCTCAATAAAGCAAATAAGATATGTTGGCGATGTGGTTTAAAGCATGATTATCGTAATTGTCCAGCCTTTAATGTTACTTGCAATCTTTGCGCTTTAAAAGGGCATTATGCTCGCCAATGTAAATTTAAAAAGAAATACCGATCAAAGAATCGAGCCATACAGGAACTTATAGAAGTTTCTAATGATAGTGATGATGAGATTAATAATTATTTTAGCAATACATTGCATGTCGGAGAACTATTGAGCTCACAGAATAATGCTTGGTTAACAACTGTTACTTTTCAAAATAGAGTATCTGTGAAATTTAAATTAGATACCGGCTCTGAAGCCAATATTATAACAGAACGTTTAGCTAAAAAGCTTAAAGCGCTTATACGTGGGACTAAAGTAAAATGCTTAAAATCTTTTAATAATGAGTTTACACCGGTAATTGGCGAAATCGATATTAAGTGTATTGTTCAAAATACGCCACTTATTCTGAGATTTTTAGTAGTTAATGGAAATTTTAATTGTATATTGGGATGTTCTACATGTGAAAAACTTGGCTTAGTCCAACGTACTCCTGAGTCTGTACAGGTTAATGAAATAGGAACTGAAATACCAGATGCAGTTTTTCAAGGTATAGGTTGTTTGAAAGATTTCGAATACGATATTGAAATTGAGGATGGTGCAGATTTGAAAATACATCCACCTCGACGAATTCTGTATGCAATTCGTGACACTGTCAAAAAAGAAATTGATCTTATGGTTAAAATGAAAATTTTAAAACCGGTAACACATCCTACTCCTGCTGTCAGCCCATTAGTAATTGTAAAAAAAGGTGATAGAATACGTTTGTGTTTAGACCCAACTGATATTAATAAAGTTATAAAACGGCGTCATTTTCCTCTCAAAACAGTTGAAGAGATAGCAGCTCGCATTGGTTCAGCAAAGTATTTTACAATATTAGATGCTAAAAAAGGATTTTGGCAGCTTCCTGTGTCTCAACGAACATCAGATTATTTAACAGTTAATACACCTTGGGGAAGGTATTCGTTCCTAAGAATACCATTTGGGCTTGCATCAGCACCAGAAATATTTCAGCAAGTAATGCATTCGCTCTTAAGTGAATTTGAAAATACTGAATGTTCTATGGATGACATATTATTATGGGCAGACACAAAACAAGAACTACGAAAATTAACTGTGAAAGTAATTAGACGTCTTTTTGATGCCGGACTTCGTCTAAATAAAGAAAAGTGTGAATTTGAAAAAAACAAAAATCAAATTCTTGGGTCACCTGTTTACATCAAATGGAATCGAGATTGATCCTGCAAAAGTGAAAGCTATTGGACAACTGAAAACACCAACTTGCTTAGCTGAATTGCAAAGATTTCTCGGAATGGTGAACTATGTGTCGAAATTTATACCTAATTTCTCTGAAATTACAGAACCTATACGTAGGCTATTGCACAAAAATGTCTTGTGGGAATGGTCCGAAGATCAAGAAAATTCTTTCTTTAAACTGAAAGAGGCTCTTAAAAATACGCCAAAGTTGGCCTCCTTTGATGTTAATAAACCTACGATAGTTTCAGTTGATGCCAGCTCACACGCTGTTGGTGCAGTTCTTCTTCAAAATGGTAGACCAATTGCGTATGCGACTAAAGCATTAACAGATTCACAACGAAGATATCCTCAAATCGAAAAGGAATGCTTTGCTATTCGTTTTGGGTGTAAAAAGTTCCACGATTATATTTATGGAAAACCAGTTACAATTGAAACTGATCATAAACCTTTAGAGGCTATTGCAAAGAAATCCTTGCAGGCAGCTCCTGCACGTCTTCAAAGAATACTTTTTGACGTTCTTCAATACTCGCCCAAGATAGTATACAAAAAAGTAAAGATATACCTATTCCAGATGCATTAAGTCGTGATTGCATTATTAATCTTGTAGAAGATGAAGAGATAGAAACTTTTGAAGTTTTATGCGATGTTCCTCTTCCATTATTGACTTTTTCAGAACTGTTAAATGCGGTTAACGAAGATTCTGAATTGCAAGAGTTAAAACGCTTAATTCTTGATGGTTGGCCACCTAGTATTAGCTCAGTTTCTCCACAACTTCGTAAATACTGGAACTTTAGAGAAGAATTGGCAGTTTATGAGAAGTTGTTATTCAAATCAGAACGTTTAATAGTTCCATCTGCATTAAAGTCAAAGTATTTGAATTTAATTCACCAAGGTCATCTAGGAATTAATTTGTCTTTGCATCGTGCTCAAGAAATTATCTTTTGGCATGGAATGACCCGTGATATTGAGCTCTTTATACAAAAATGTCCTGTTTGTCAACAAACAGCTCGTTCACCGAATACAGAGCCATTGCAAATGAAACCTGTTCCTCAATTCCCGTGGCAACGAGTGGCTTCTGATATGTTTGAATTTTCTGGAAATCAATACTGTCTTATTGTTGACAGTTACTCGGGATATTTCGATTTTAAAAAACTAGTGCATCCTTCATCACATTCGGTAATAGAATATTTGAAAGATACGTTCGCATTTCACATGGAATACCAGACATTTTGGAATCTGATAACGGTCCACAATACTCATCAGATGCATTTCACAAATTTACTAAAGATTGGAAAATACAGCACATTCCGTCTAGCCCGCGTTATCCTAAATCTAATGGCCTAGCAGAACGCTATGTTCAAATAGCAAAATTGATTTTAAGAAGATGCTCTATAGATTATACAGATGTCAGATTGGCACTTCTAAATTGGAGAAATACACCTCGTGAAAATTTGCCTTCTCCAGCTCAACGTCTCTTTGGAAGACCTACTCGAAGTTTAATACCTATACATCCCTCTTTACGTTTGCCTTGAATGTCATCTACCGTTCCTCTTCAATTAAGTAGAGAAAAACAACGTGCAGCTTCGACCACTGACTCACGAAATGAATCTCCATTACTGACTAAAGATCAATCTGTTAAGCTCCAAACTGATCATCGTACTTGGATTCCTGCTACTGTGTCAGATGTTGCTAATACTCCCCGTTCATACTTTGTTACCACTCCTACAGGCAAGATTCTCCGTCGAAACAGCGCACATCTACGTCCAACAAAGGCTGAAATTATACCAGACCGCCAGATTGTTGTTAACCCTTCAGGTTTTGTTCGATCGGAGAATGATAATAGTACATCACTTGACCCTCTCGATATTTCTCGTCTTTCTGCTCCAGTTTTTACTCCGCCCAAATCTAAAACAGTGGTTACCCACTCCGGAAGAGTTATACGCCCTCCAGAACGTTTGAACTTATAAAAGAACTCTTATTTTTATTTTTTTTATTGTAAGGGAAGATGTTTTGTGAACAGTTTGTATCATGGAAGATGGTAGTATTCCAAGTGACGCAGCCTTAAGCCTAAAATCGTATCGTATCGTATCGTTAAAATCGTATCGTATCGTATCGTAGAATTCGTAGATGGCGGAACTCATATATACAGCTAACTCGACATCAAAGAAAACGCGAAAAGCCGCCTTTTAATAACTCAGCAGATATAGGTCCTATTGTTCTGAATTTTCTAGAACAGTCTTATATCTGCAGTCTAATCGTATACTGAAATTTTTACATTTCTACGTGCAGTATATTTTGAGATCTAAATAGCCATTTTTAAAGTGAAAATGTTGGTATGATTATCGAGGAAGTTCCTAATTTGAAAATCTCGAAAACGGTACTTACGATTTTTTTCAAATTGATATATAATATAAATCTGATTAATACGAGGTGAATAACACTTTTCTTTTTTCTGGGAAAACTCGTTTTATTTTAATAATCGTTATTTTAAAAAATCGCTTTTTTTACTCTTCTCGTCTGTGATTGGTGAATAGGTTTGACGTCACTTCGTATGTAGGAGGAGTCTTAATCCATCTGCAAGTAAAGATTTGCAAAGTCGCAAAGTCATTTTAGGTATTCTAAGTTGAGTTAACAATCTGAATGTAGGCAGTAAATGTTTTTTTTTTTTTTTAAATATTAAAATTTTAAATGTTAATTATTATGTGTTTTAAAATATTAAATATATTAAATGAAATTTCGATTGATATTATCTTTCTCTTTTGTTATGAAGAAATTATTATTCCATATTACTGCTTTTTGTCGAAAAAATATTTAGATTCATTTTTAAAAAAGGGGGAAATTTTTTTTAATTATATGTATTCAATATAATTGTTATTTATCATTCTTTTTCATTTTTCAAAAAAAATTATTTTTAATTTTTTGTTTATGATCGTGTCTCGAGGTTTTCGATTTGTGACTCAACTGTCAACTCAACCATTGCTATTTCTCATTGCTATGCATAATTATTGGATTACACTTTATTAGGTATTTTGTTAATTTATTGTTTGTTTTTTTAATCTGATTTACGATTACATTTTTAACTTTTCTTTTGATTTACTTAGATTTAATGTGTCCTTTTTTATTTTCTGCCGATTTAACCTAACCACGCTATCGTTTTGTAGATATTACGAACCTTTTATTTTCTCTTCAAATATCTATTAATGTTTTAATATCCAGCATCAATAATTATTTTTACAATACCTTATGGCTTCATAGTTGAATAGCTTCTTCTGAAAAGGGCAACAGAAATTTCTGAAAACTTTTGTTTACATATCGATTACGATAGGAATGTTTTAATATCCAGCAGTAACTTAAACTTTTGTTTTGATTACATATCGAGTAACAAAAAATATGTTCTTGACTCTTTAGAAAATGTAACTAAAATGATAATTTTAACAATTGAATCATTAATAAAAAATTATATGTTAAATTAAGCCTGAAAATTTTAATACTTGGAAAGGCTGAGACAAATATAAATTTTTAAAGCAGATATCTTACAATGAATGTTTAATCACAATGTTTTAACTAAAATATCTTTAAATATTAACAAATTTAAACAAAATGAAGTTCTTAATTTTGCCGATTGATTTTTCGCGAAAAAAGGTACTAAAAAAACTTAAAACTATTTAGCTAGAAAAGATTACAATGTTTCTGATGGGAACAAATAAATGGATTTTTCAATGCTTTCACTAAAGTAAATTTAAAATTCAAAGTCAGAATTACAACTTAATTAAATTGTTTATTGTGGGATCCCCATAACTCAAAAAATATTTTAAACTAAGTTATCATTGTTTTTTCAATGTTTGTTGACAGACGGTTGCGATTTGTGTTAAAAACCACCAAAGTTACATTCTCTATGCCCTATCATATGATACATACCAATAGATTTCTAAACAGCTTCCACTTGAAAATCTGAAGACCATTAAAATTACTAAATCAAAAGAAAAGTCCACGATTAATTCCCAAAAAGTCAGAATGAATAAATTTCAAAATACATAATATGTGTAATCCTATTTTAAAAAGCTTTTTTCCAAAGTAAGAATTCATTCACATACACTGACAATAAAATTATCAGTGTTTTGGTTGGTGGGAAAACATTTAATGTATTTTATCAGCGCTGTCCAACGTGGCATGATTTCGGGGGGGGGGGGGGGGGGGATTATTTTTTTGCCAATGATTTTCTGAGAACATCACTTTTATTTTCAAGAGCAAGGGGTGATTCTGTTCTGAAATTTCAGCCATTCAGTTCTGAAAAAGGAAAAAAAATCATTCCTTCTTAACCTAAAAACCTCATAATGGATATTAATTATGAATGGATCGTATGTTTTCTCCTACCGATTGGCAATTTTTGTGTGTTTTTTATGTGACCACTTGACAAATTTTATGATTTTTCCCCTAACAACCGACTACCGATGTTTCTTTTTCATCTGCGACTGATTGATGAATTTTGTGATTTTTTAAGCAGTAGATGGGCAAATTAATCGATTTTTTTTTTTTTCTTCATGACTAACTGAAGAATTTCTTGTAACCAACTTGTGAATTTTTTCCTTCACGAGCGATTTAGAAATTTCTCTACATACATTTATAATCTACAGTGATTATAGACAAAATTCATGCATTAATAAGATTCCTGTGGTAAGATTCGTCAAATGGTCGCAGAAAAAGACTAATTTTGTCAAGGGATCGCAGAATAAATGAAAATTTCCTCAAAATGTTACGGAAAATTTCGAATTTCATAAAAAGTCTGTGAGGCTGTGAAAGTTCAGCTTTTTTTTTTGCTGAGCCTGTACCATGTCTGATTTTAAGTCAACACGACCCGAACCTGCAAAAATACTTTTCAAAATATGAAAAATATTATCAATATTTTGTTTTTGATACACACAAAAACCACATGTATCATATTTTTGATAGTTTATGTACACATGTTACATGTGTTTAAATTGAGAGGTGCCTGTTATTCAAACTTATATAAAAGTTCAAATATATAAAGTTTAGGGAAGAGTCCCATATCCTGTGCCAGAAGATTTGGCGATAAATGTTTCGATCTGGTTTAAGTTTGTTCGTCGGATTTCGGATCGTTCGAGCGGCTTTAGGGTTGCTTTTTTTCGGAAATGCCTTTTCAAAACCGGCCAACTGGATGACGTGAGATCTTGAAGCTTATTGGTTTACTAGTATCACGGGAACTGTTAGTCAGCAAATTTTGAATTCGGTTAGATAAGAATTTGCTCCCGCGATCACGCCGACGCCACACTTGGATTACTCTCTGTGCCGGTCGATGTAAGTAAAATATCGTTAATTTTTCCAAGATTGCGGAAAAACATCATTTTTAAATCTTTATATTATTTATAAATCAATGATTTTACACCATTTTTAAAAATAGAAAATTATGTAAAAACATGGATTTATAAATTACATAAAGATTTAAAAACGAAGTTTTTGCGCCACTTCGAAAATTTCTTCCGATGCAATTGCACAAATTTTAGCAGTATTTTAAATAAATCTAAACATGTGCTTTTTCAGATGAATAGTTGGTATCCTGTTTCAGACCCTAACTGGGATCATTTTATAAACATTAAATTCTTGCTGATTGTTTTTTTTTTTGTTGTTGAGGTTGTGTGTAAACATTTTAAAATTATTTTTATACATTTTTTCTATGATTTAATACTTTTTTTTCTTTTTGGCAGTTGTGAGCGGGATTTTACCTGCATTAAAAATAATAGTTTTTGAAATATTGTTGAAATTTATAAAAAGTTCCTGGCCAGTTTTTTTCTCTTTTTTATTGTCGAAAATGTTTTAAGAACGGGGGGTTCAGGGGGGCAGAGCCCCCCTGACAATAACAAGTATTCATCTCAAAAAGAACATTTATTTAGAATGTTGCTAAAATTTGTGTAATTGTATCGGAAGAAAATTTCCAAGATGGCGCAAAAACTTCGTTTTTAAATCTTTGTGTAATTTATAAATCCATGTTTTTATATCATTTTCTATCTTTAAAAATGGTGCAAAATCATTGATTTATAAATAATATAAAGTTTTTAAAATGATGTTTTTCTGCAATCTTGGAAAAATTTTCATGTTGCCAAAACGTCATTTTGGCGAGATTTTTTTTCGCCAAAAATCTTCCGGCACAGGATATGGAACTCATCCCAAAGTTTAGGAATTAAAAAGTGTTTGCGAAATAGAAATGTCTGCCTTTTGAAAGAAAAGCCATTATGGAGGTCTTATTGTACATAGACAGGGGTAGGGAAATGCATCATTTTACTCGCTATTGGCGAGTGAATTTTCTAACAGGGCGAGTGAATTTTTAGGTAGTTTTTGAAAACTGCAAACTATAGAGATATGCCGAAAACTTTTTTTTTTATTAGTTAGCTATATTTTTCAACTTTCCTAATTATTGCGATGTAAACATGGTACTAAGTTCTATTTTATATTAAACTTTCATCTCTTGTTTATTTTTTTAAAATTTATAGGGAAGAAAAATATGAAAATGCATTATAGTAATAGTAACCAACTATTTTTGAGTTGCGTAATTTTGTCATAAAAATTTTCAACTGTAGATTGCATTTTACTGGCTGGTGAAATAAATCCTTGGGTGGTAAGATTTTCTAGAAATTCCCCACCCCTGTACATAGATCTTCAACCTGAAAAAATACTTTGGATATCATTTGAAATTCAGGTCGACCAATTAGAGTCAAAACCCAAACCGAAACAATGAAAGTGAACCCGGCCTGCAACAAAAAATCTACTATTGATCCGATCCGAACCAAGAGTCGGTTCGGGTAAAAGCAAGTAACCCGACCTGATGCAGGACTCTAATGCAGATATCTTTCAGTTAGTGTAGTAAATTGTTTTACATGCTTCCTCAATTAGTGTGTGAAGCACAAAACTGGTTACACTATTTTTTTCCCAGCAAGATGGTGATCATTATTCAGCAATTGGTAAGTTTTCTATTAAATGAATTAACCAGTTTGTAGGTTTAAAGCAATTAAACTGTAATGCAAAATATTTTAATCAAGTCGTGTATTTAAAAAAGTACTCTATGATAGATAAGTAAGCTAACATAATTAAAGAATTGTTGTAATGCAGATTAAAAATTAAGAGACTTTGTACTGTTTCTTGACTGATTGTTTATATTTTTAAAATGTATACATTAATATGCGAGTGCACATATGTGTGCACCAGTGATTTTTTTTTTTTTTTTTTTAATTGTGTATTTGCAGAGTGCATGACATCTGGCCGAAAAAGTAGCAAAACTAAACACTGTATGTACTGTATAAACAAGAAAATTAATCGGCACTGTTTGTTTTTAAGCATTTTGCATATTACAGGTCATCTCTTTAATCATTGTTTCTATCAGTGTTGAATTCAGACACTTTTCTCCAGGAGGGATTGCACTTTTTGACCATTGAAAACACAAAATCTCAAATCTTCTGTGTGTGTGTGGGGGGGGGGGGGCGTTCCCCCCCAGGGTCACCCCCTGAAATCAACACTGATTTATATTTAAAAAATTTATACTTTAATATGCGAGTGCACTTATGTGTGCACAAGTTTTTTTTTTTTTTTAAATTCGGTATTTGCACAGTTCATGACACCTGGCCGAAACAGTACTCAGTACAATATTACTCAGAAATAAATTAAGAAATATTTTAACTCTCTGAGCGGTTTGAGCATATTTTTCAGTTTCCCAAAAACAACTTTAATCTGTTGTAGACAAAAATATTTTCAGCAGAATTGTATTTCAAGATGTCTATCAAATAAAGGAGCATGAAGTGTATTTTAGAAACAAACAGGAAAAGAAAATTTTAATTAAAATTATTTTTATAAGCACTTTTATGAAAATGCCGGAACGCCTTCAAGATGCTCGGAGGGTTTAAAATATATATATATATATATATTCCAATCAACCCAGTAGCAGAAACAGTGCATCACGGAAGCGGGCGCTGCAGATTATTTTAAACCTTGCAGATTAATCCACCAACTTAAAAATAAATGCTGGGCTTAAAAAATAGCTGAAATTTGCTTTAAGTCTCTAGATTTATGGTATTTGTTGTATCCTTATATTATATATATTCTTTATAAATGGAAATTTTGCTTACTTTGTTTCTGTTATTTCTTTTGATAGTAGGCTTATTGGGTCACAGATAAATTTTTGTTTGCTGCAGACTGACGCAGAAAATTCTGCTTCTGGGCCAATCAATAAATATAAAGACGTTTGATTTATGTTGTGTAATAAAAAAAAATTAGTGTATTTATATATTTATGCATGTAAGCATTCGCTGTTTTCTGTGGTAAAAATCTGTATGTACTTCAATGCAAATAACTTAAAAGTAGAGCTGGGCGATATATTGATAAAATTGATATAAAATGGTAATTGTGATAACGATATTAAAAAACCTTACAAAACGGTATATCATGAATATCATAATCGTGATGTAAACCGTGATTATCGTGGTTCTTCATTAAACCGCAACATTAAGCAGCGTTTCTTCAGCTTCGACCCAGTCTAAACCGTGGTATTAAATACTGAATCATCTGTTTCGATTATTATGATACTAACGGAGTGTCTCCTCTCAAGTCTAAACTGTGGTATTAAAAATACCAATTCCTCGGTTTCAGTATTCTTGATATTAACGGTGCGACTTCTGCCAGCCTAAATTGTGATATTAAATACCGACTCCTCGGGTTCCATGTTCATGATACTAATGGTATGTGATTTCGTTTTGGTGGGTGATAAGTATCGTACGTGCAGTTTTCTGTGTGATCACTGACATCAGATGATACATATATATATATATATATTTATGGTATTGACGGTGTAAGCTGAATCTCTGAGCATATGCGTTTTATGCTTCAGACACCATGTCTTTCATTTCATTATGGTATTTAGATTTCAGCGGTGTTGATGAATATTTGCTCTTTGTTATTGAACAATGTGCGAATCAGGACGATAAAGAAATAAAATATAACATTTATTTGCAACAGTGGATTTAATTAGACAAATGAAATAATAATTATATAGCTGGGTCCTCAGGGCCACTTTTCTAACTTTGGCCGAGACCCCTCATGTGGCATATCATTGGAAAGGCCTGTGACCACTTATTCATGTTATGCACCTCCGGTGACCACCCCTCACTTCCACGTCTGGGGGGCACTTTTCTAAATTTTACCGAGACCCCTCATGTGACATATCGTTGGAATGGCCTGTTGCCGCTTATTCATGTTATGCCCCTCCAGTGTCCCTATCCCCCCCCGCCCCCCGTGGGAGGGCCTTTTCTAAATTTTGCCCCCCCCCCCCTTATATGACGTATCTTGCAAAGACCTGTGACCGCTTGATCATTTTATGCATTTCCGGTGCTCCGCCCACCACTTTGCCCCCCAAGGTGGCACTTTCCTAAATTTTGCCGACACTCATCATGTGACCATTTATTCATGTTATGCACCTTCAGCATTCCTCTCCCCACTTGTCCCCCCCTTGCGGGAGGGCTTTTTTCTAAGTTTTACCGACACCCCTCATGTGACATATCGTTGCAAAGGCCAGTGACTGCTTAATCATTTTATGGCCTTCCGGTGCCCCGCCCACCACTTTGACACACCTGGGGGGAACTTTTCTAAATTTTGCTAACACCCATCATGTGACATCATTGGAAAGGCCTGTGACTGCTTATTCATGTTATGCACCATCAGGGTCCCACTCCTCACTTGTCCCCCCCCCCCCCCCCCCCCCGAGGGAGGGTCTTTTTGTATATTTTGCCATCACCCCTCATAAGACATATCGTTGCAAAGGCCTGTGACCGCTTAATCATTTTATGGCCCTCCGGTGCACCACTCACCACTTTTCCCCCATGGGAGGCACTTTCCTAAATTTTGCCGACACCCGTTATGTGACATATTGTTGGAAAGGTCTGTGACTGCTTAATCATTTTATGCACTTCCAGTGCTCCGCCCACCACTTTGTTCCCCCCCCCTCCCCGGGGGGCACTTTCCTAAATCGATATATCGGAATATGATATAAAGATGCTGATTTATCATGATATTTAATTCTAGACATTGCCCATCCCTACTTAAAAGTGCTTTGCCATCGATCAGCATGATACCGATATATATTGTACAATACATTTTCGTCATTATCTAACATTAGTGCACACAAAATGCATTTGTATGCACTACATAGTTTATTATCTACCGATTCTAATAAGGATTTTATGATCGTAGTAGATATGAATGTATTTTATATGAAATTAGTACCAAATAATGAGAGATTTATTGATGTTGTTATGTCAGTAAATAACATTTTAAAGAGTTAGACTTTTTTGTTTGGTGCCATCAAGTTTTGATGGGTTCCATCTAGTGAATCTTTAAGACTTTTTTACTGTTGCTATAGAAATATTTTAGATTATTAATAATTTGTCTCGAATGAATCATAAAAGGCCAACCCTGCTGCATGGCAATTAAAGTTTTTAAAGTGGCAATTAAAAAATCTATTATCTATCGCCAAATAAAATACAGCTTTTTCATCTCTAGTTACGTTTAGCTTTTTTTTTTTTAAATGGTGCAAGGACACGGTATCTAAAATGTCACTAATAATATGTGCATCCATTGTCTGCAATTTTCTATAATCTACGTTGCTTAGCAAAAGTAAATATCACAAATTTCACCTATCTGTTTCTGAAAATTATTGTGAACTTCAACCATTGATGGCCAATTTGTGCCGAAGTGGAAAAGACCATCACATCAAAAATACCTTTTGTCACAATTTTTGTTGCTGGCAAAAATTATACTAGTATTTTAAAACAGGGTTTTAAGGATTTTATTTTAACTACATGAGGCAAGAATGAAGAGATACTGATAAACTTAAAGCATATGGTTGCTCTACTCATTGGTTAAATCTTCTAGGTGACAATATAACTCCACAAACAATTACAAAACATGTCATTGAAATACAAAAGTACTTTCACAATTACCATGCTGTATATGCTTGGTTAAAAGAATGCAATGATCATTTTACACTACTCTTACCTTGCAACTTTTACTAGAACAGTCAGATAACTTGTTTTGAAACTTTTATCAATAACCACAGCCATTATACTAAAATTATTAATACACTATTAACATTTCTTTGAAATTATCAGACTATAATCTTTATAATGTTAAAGATCTTCTTTTGCAATTAAAACCAGTTGAAAACACTTTAAATAGTCAGGAATGGGAAATATATCATTTTGCTTGCCACTGGCGAGTACCTTTCCTCGCAGGGCGAGTGGATTTTTAGGCAATCTTTGAAAATACTGCAGGCTATATAAGGTCTGGCAAAAACATTTTTTTAATAGTTGGTTATATTTTTCAAATTTACTTCGATAGTGCTAAGTTCTATCTTATACTAAACTTTCCTCTGTTGTATATATTTTTTAATAACAATTAATAATTTCTTAGTTACAGTGACTACTATAGTAACAATTTCTTAGTAACAGTGTAAACTATTTTTGCTGTGTGTTTTCTCATTGTTTTTGAACTGTACATTGTATCTTGCTGGCTCATAAAATAAATCTTTGTTTGGTAAGATTTTCTGAAAATTCCCCATCCCTGTAAGTAGTAGTATCAATACAAAAACCCTTAATGGGTTAAAAGTTAGTGATGCAGCACTTTATCTTATTCTCTAAGAATTTTAAATATGGAACTTAAAAATAATGATATCAAATTTTGAGTGACGCTATGCTATCAATTATAATCTCTATATATGTTTCATCATTTTATTTTTTTATAATCGCATGTGCAAAAATTATGTTCAATTTAAAAAGATGTATAAAAGTTTAATCATTCATGCTTTATCATTCATATCTCTCATAAATTCAAAGTATGAGTTTAAAAAGATATGGAAACTACTTGCGAATTCACTCGGAGTCCGCTATCTTGTTTTTTTGTTGGTCTTTTATAATCACTTTATGCTTAATTTAATAACATAACAGCAACAAACATAATATAAACAACAACAAACATAACATAAAATAAATAAATTTAACATCGGCGATGATCAACAAAGAAACAAGGTGGACTCCGGGCGAATCCGCAAGTAGTACCAAGATATGAATTAAAAGTATTCTATTTTTCATGCACTTTTTCTAAAATTTTGGTATTTCATTAAGTTTATTTTGTTTCTAGGAAAATTTAATCCAATTTTATCTATGAAGGTGTACTTTTTCAATCTTTTGATCCTAAACCTCAAAAAAGTAATGATATCAATACAAAAACCCTTAACGGGTTAAAAGTTTGACGCAGCACTTTACTTTATGGCTATATGAATCTGAAATATGGGTCTTAAAAATTCTGATATCAAATTTTAAGTGACGCTGTGCTATTAAAATGAATTTATATATATTTAATTTTTCTTTTTTGTTGTATTTATTTTTAATCAGTGATACTTTTTCATTCAAAATATGAGTTTTAAAAGATATGATATCAAAATTAAAGTGACGCTGTGATCTGACTTAGATTAGTTAAAAAATTACTTTACACATACTTATGTTTTGTCTTCTGAAATATATTTAGAAATTGAAACATTTTTTTTTTTCAATACACTATCAAATATGTCATACATTTTCTCAGCTGATGTTATGTATTAAATGTATTTAATTCAATAAATTTATCTTTTGCGTCACGATATCCAGAACCATCGGTAAAATTTGTGTAAATGTTTTCTTTGCATCACACTATCTATTTGCATACTATTTACTTAGTTTAGATACTATGACGCAAAATAAACGTTTACACAAGTTTTACGGATGGTGCTGGATATCGTGACGCAAAAGATAAATAAATTTATTGAATTAAATACATTTAATACATAACATCAGCTAAGAAAATGTATGACATATTTGATAGTGTATTGAAAAAAAAAATGTTTCAATTTCTAAATATATTTCAGAAGACAAAACATAAGTATGTGTAAAGTAATTTTTTAACTAATCTAAGTCAGATCACAGCGTCACTTTAATTTTGATATCATATCTTTTAAAACTCATATTTTGAATGAAAAAGTATCACTGATTAAAAATAAATACAACAAAAAAGAAAAATTAAATATATATAAATTCATTTTAATAGCACAGCGTCACTTAAAATTTGATATCAGAATTTTTAAGACCCATATTTCAGATTCATATAGCCATAAAGTAAAGTGCTGCGTCAAACTTTTAACCCGTTAAGGGTTTTTGTATTGATATTTTATACTTTCAGTAACAGTTTTATGTACTTCTACTTCAACTTGTGTGTTCCAATAAATTAATGGTTTCGTTATGGTCAGTTTAGTATTTTGTAACTATCTTATTATTCATAACATCTGAGTTAACAGGATGTTACAGGTTTAGGTCTCACCAACCCGCAGGTCAGTTGCCTAGCGGGCCAGCCTGAGTGCCCGAATTTGAATTAATTTGGTACAATCCTATTTTTTCTTATTTTTTAAAATTATAGGCCTTGTTTCAGCATGTGCAGAATGAAAATTAGGCCATTTGAAAAAATTTTAAGCCTTATGAATGAAAGTGCACATTTTCTTTAAAACACGAGGTCTTTATCACTAGTGGAAATATTTCACCTTTGCATAAAATTAGGATCTAAGTTTTTATTCATTATTATACTTTTTTGAACACGCAGTTGGATTAACTCCAAATTTTCTTTTTCATTTTATTATTCCAAAATTCATTGACTACTACTAATTATGCGATATCGGATGGTGGTGGTGTGTGGGCAGATCTGATTACGTCCTCAGAAAACTCACATTACTATTTTCAAAAAATGTTTTGCCTTATTTAATCATAAAATTCTGCGATTAAATAAGGTTTAATCTGGAAAAATATTTTTCGAAAAAAATTATATAAATTTGCATCAGCGATAATCATGTCTTAAGGAAAACTAAATATGATACCTAATTTTTTCTCTCTTTTTGAAGGAAATGCTTATCAATTCTGCATTTCAGATTTACCATATTTTCAAAATCTCAAAAACAATATGCAAAAAATTTAATTTGCCTTTTCTCCCTCATACCCCATCTAAAGTTTGTCGCCTTGGACTGATGTGGGATATGCCTAAATCCGACTCTTATTCTTTTGTAATCTGCATTGATGAATGTTTAGTTTGCAAAGACACACAAAAAAAAAACCTTTAAAATTTTCATTTTTTTTTTTTTTTCGTTTGTAATATAGTCAATAATTTTCTTCTACTTGTCAAACTATTTTTTTTTTCAAATCGTAAAATAACTAAATTGCTAAGGCTGTTACATCGTAAACATAGGTTTCTCAGTGGTGACTTCTTTGACTATCATTATTTCCGTGCAGTAATCATCATGATAAATTTCTAAAACATTTTCAATAGAAATGTACCAGGAAGTTTATTGTTTGGAAAAAGTGGTAGCCAATAAAGTTACCAATGAGAGCCCTGTGAATAAGTTTTGATTACTTGAAGATTTGAAAATCTTCAGTTGTCGTCTACGAAAAAGTCACATGGGAAAAAATTCGGCATGCTGAAATGGCGTTGGAGAAGTTACTTGAGGCTGCAATAAGTTATGATTTAAAACTTCGCAAATAGAAGTAATTTCTGTTAACTGTGTATAAAAATATGTTTTAAATCGAAAAAATTGAGGTTAAACACAAGGTAAAATATCACAGAATTATGATGGCTGTAGAAATATTCATCTATAATTTCTGATTAATAATGAAAAAAATATGAAAATATTTTTACAAATGTATATTTCGCTCTTTCTAATTTTGCGCCCTTAGGATTCGTGCGCCTGGAGCAGTTTGCTCCAACTGCTCCACGGTAGCTACGCCCCTGATAAGAAGGACAATTAGGGGGCCAACAAAAAATCAAAGAAAAATATTTTTGATGACCCTGTAAATTAAAATGCATGAAATGATCTATCGCTACAACATACAAATATGTGGATGCTGTACAACATGTGTACTGATTTGTGTAAGAATAGCATGTATATTCATGGAGATATAGCAATTTTTTAAAAAGTTTTTAGCTTATATTTTGCAGGGTTTTCAACCAAATTTAATGCCAGTTTCAGAAAAATTAGCGAAATGTAGTAGAAACAAGTGTAATTGGATTATAAATAAATTAAATATTTTATGAAATATGAGCAGTTGTGTGAAATAACAATCAAATTTAATTTTAATTTGTTTTTATTTTCATTTTTTTATTGATGCTTTATTTCTTGGATAACCATCAGAACGGGCCTATTCCATAAAAATAAGTAATATAAAAATTTTGTTTTTAAAGTCAGTTCCTACTTATGTCATCAAAGAAAAATTTAATATAATCCCTTAAGCTAATATTAGTTTTTGTTGCATTAATCCTTAAATGCCGGATGTTGCTTTTCGGCAACATACCCAATTTAGGCTCTAAAATACTGTTAGAATAATATTGAAGATATAATGCCTAATGTTGCCAATAAAACACATTCTGAAAATATTATTAAATCGATTTACAACATGTAGATGGCAACACTTGTGCTGTTTAAGAATAAAGATAGATTTATTTTTTCAGTTGTTGCTTCTTGTTCTTTTTGTTTTGTTTGGAAGCTTCCGAAATACCCTATTTTGTTCTGTAGTGAGCAAGTAAAATTTATTTCTTATTATAGTTCCTAAAATTCTTGTGTGTTTAATATTATAGAATTTTATCAAGGAAATTTTTTTTCCCAATTTAAAGACCAGTATTGCCGATTAGTAACAAATTGTTTTTTAGCTGTAAACCATACTTAAAGCAAAATATGATTTTTTAAAAGTATTTTTCCCATGATTTATTCAAAAAAAATGAAAGCTGAAGAACATTATTACAATGATTTTTGAAAAATCCGGCATTTAAAGGTTAAAATATCTCAATTTGTTGATTTTCTATAAGCCAGTAAACCCTATTGGTTTACAATGGAAGTCTATGGGAATTTGGTGAAATATTAGAGATATCGCCAAGTTGGCATCACTTTTGACGATTCATTTTGATCACCAAATTTGGCGACAAACTTTGCGGTATTTGGCAACAGAACAGGGTCCCCCTATGGTAACCCCCCTTATAGATATGAAGATGCATTAAATACTGTTCAATAACCAATGTCCACCATTTTGTCTCCCATATAAAACTAAAATGAATTAAAATTTAATTAATGAATTAATATTTGAAAAAACTGTATTAGCATCAATTGTCATCCAGTACAAGTTTTAAAAAATTTATTTCAGCTTGATACGATGAATAATAAGTATTTTATTAATGATTGAAAATTTGAACAAGATATATATATATAGGGAGAGTGTGAACTAATAGTAGGAATTGAAAAAAGAAGTATCAATCGAAGCATTTGTTCCAAATTTATTTATTAAATACTAACTTTTTCCTGAAAGTCAGTTAATAAAATATGACAATTTGTGGAAAATCCCTTATCATTCAGCTGCTTTAGAGAGCAACTAAAAATCAGTGCCAATATCTTTTTGAATTTTCACGATATTAAGTTGCTCCATATTGAGTTGCTCTCCTATTAAATTATGTAAAAAAAGATTTGTTATCATTCATGCATGCACAGATAAAAATTATTTCATACATCTGTTCATATTTCATAAAATATTTAATATATTTATATTCCAATTGCACTATATTGTTTCTACTACATTTTGCTATTTTTTCTGAAACTGCCATTAAATTTAGTTGAAAACCCTGCATGTTAGCGAAAAACATGCAAGAATATTTTGAACTTTTTAAAAAAATTGCTATATCTCCATGATTATACGTGCCATTCTTACACAAATCAGTACACATGTTATCCACATATTTTTAGGCTGTAACGATAGATCATTTTGTGCATTTTATTTTACAGGGTGATCCCAAATATTATTATTTTTCTTTGATTTTTTGTGGGCCTTTTAAGTGTCTTCCTTATCAAATCAACGTTCATAAATATGAGGTCAAACATATTCTTTATAATTCTGAAGTTACAGAAGAATCTGACAAGTGCATTTTTAAATATTCGGCAAAACGTCTAAAATTGAAAGCATCCGGTGATTAAAGGTTATATAAGTGTATGTATACACGTAACAAATTTCTTAGAAGCTTTTCCAAATTTTAGTTCATATTTTTATTCTTATGTATAAATTCTATTTTTATTTATTTATTAATTTTTTAAGGAAAATTTTTCATGACATCATTTTAAAACTAGTTGGATGTGCCAATCACAAAACTTTCTTCTATCTTATACATCTTAATATTTAAGAAACTAGCTACACATGTTAATATTTCAATATTATTAATTCAATACTATACCAACTTTGATTTTCATCTTAAATTTCAGCTTCAGTCAATTAAACGAACTAAAAACGAGTTAATCTATATCATGATATTTGTTAAAATTAGTAGTTTTTGCTTATTCTGTTGTTATCAGATGTTTGCGAATAGCCAGCATAGCAGGAAGCGAGTTCCCGCCTTTGCACGAGCCGCCGATGGAAAATAGAACTACGAAAAATCAAGAAAAGTATACAAAAATCGCTATCACAGAGCCCCTTTACTGCGCAATATTTAAAAATTCAAAGAAGACCTGTTGTCCAAAGCCAAAAACATGCACAAAAAATTAGGTTTAATTCTATGCATAACTTCATACACTTTTGGATGGTACAATATTCAAAATTGCACAAAAATCGCTGTTACAGCGCCCACTACCGGCGAATTTTTTCCAAATGCAGGGAGGACCTACTTGCCATATCCGAAAACTTGAAATAAAAATTTTGTTCCATTCGATGCATAACTTCATACACTTTTGGATGGTACAATATTCAAAATCGCACAAAAAAGGCTGTTACAGTGCCCCCTAACGGCGAATTTTTTCCAAATTCAGGGAGGACCTACTTGCCATATCCGAAAACTTAAAATAAAAATTTCGCTCAATTCTATGCATAACTTCATACACTTTTGGATGGTACAATATTCAAAATTGCACAAAAATCGCTGTTACAGCGTCCCCTACCGGCAAATTTTTTCCAAATGCAGGGAGAACCTACTTGCCATATCCGAAAAATTAAAATAAAAATTTGGTTCAATTCTATGCATAACTTCATACACTTTTGGATGGTACAATATTCAAAATCGCACAAAAATCGCTGTTACAGCGCCCTCTACCGGCGAATTTTTTCCAAATGCAGGGAGAACCTACTTGCCACATCCGAAAACTTAAAATAAAAATTTGGTTCAATTCTATGCATAACTTCATACACTTTTTGATGGTACAATGGCGACAGACAGACGGACACACGGACAGACAGACATTTTCTATAAACATGTTTTTTGGGATCTCTGACCCCTAAAACGTGTAAATCCGTCAAAAACCGGAAGTTGAAAAAAATTTCGATTACAATACTTTCTTCTATTGAGGATAGAAGAAAGTAATAATGGACAAGACTTTAATTTATCAATAAAGATTTTTTTTCTTTATAACTTAACCAAAGAATATAATTTCTCTTGCTGTAGTGGTAGAACTTTTAGTTACATTCAATTGCATTTCAAAACTGAGTAATAAATATTTTCAAAAAGAATTGTTAAGTGAATGTTTTTACTGAAGTTTTTATTTAAAATAATTTTTGTCGAGTATGTGGTGCATAACTAGCATAGTCCACCACTGATAGAGATTCATACTCATGAAAAAAAATATTGCCTAGAATAAAGTAACCTCTTACTTAACTAATGAAAAGGGTTCTTTGATAGAATCATACAACTGTAGAAAATTCATGCAGAAGCAGTAATATTAAAAATCTAGACCTTTTAGTACATTTGAGTGTTTTTTTTTCTTTTTTCTCTTTCTGTAGTGTCAAAAAGTACACATTTATTTGTTATAGCTTCTGGATATATTTTTAGATAAGACTTTCCAATGAATGACTGTAATATTAGGAAGTTTTCAAGAACATTATTCACTTTAAATGTACCAATTAACCCTTTCAAGGGCGGTGGCTAGAGGGTCTAGCCACCTTATTTTAATTACAAAACTGACTACTGGCACCAAGAATATTTTAATAAAATGTTTCTTTTGTAATTAAAGTGCAAAATAGCGTTTTGTTATTTAGTAAGAAATTCGTTTGATTATTCTGGTGTCAGTCAATTATTTCATCATTTTACGAACAGAATTCCTTTGCCCCTGAAAGGGTTAAAAAAACATTATTACTTAGTTAAAACTAATAAAACAGTTGAATATATCGAAGCTTACAAGTTTTGATCTTACCTAGATCAATTTCAACACTTCAAGTTTTAATATTTATATTTTATCATAAATTTATCTTGTTTTCTATTCTATAAATGCAAAAATATAATGTGATTTTTTTCTCCTCACAGGTCGAAGCTTGTCATTACTACTTCATTCTCCCATCTTTTTGTCTTACAACTCCCCTAGCAATTGGGTTCTTATACATTAAATTTTACATGCTTGTATATATTATTTTCCCCTTTATATATCATTCTTATTGATGAATGCATAGAAATTCTGTGCCGATTTTGTTTTGTATGAAAATTTTATCAGAAATAAAATTATTATTCTGTGTTTCACATTTTATGGGAGTCTTTTTTTTACTTAGCATTCATTGACTGAAATCTTTTTTAGAATGAATTTTCTAGAAAATTAGCACCATATTGCTAGAAGGTCCATGTTTCATGAAAGTAGAACTAATAGTTTTGTATAATATTGATTATAAATACAGTAGAACCTCGATTATATGACCCTCGTTTAACCGAAACTCTCCGTAAACTGACATCGGTTCGCTGACCTTTTTTTTTTTCATTTTTATATTAATTGTGTATGCAAGCAGTCCTTTCCAAACTACGAGTACAGATAAATATTTTGCTTCCCCTTCTTAGAATTCCTTTGAGCTCCCCAAGCTCCGATCCCGGTATAAGTGTATTCTATATATCCACAATAATAATGCTTCCTTTAAGTTCTCATGCATGACGTTTCCTCATCCGTTTTCTTCCTTTTCTGAACTTTTCGTTTTCCCAAGATTGAATAATCAAATCTTTATTTTTCAGATAGGTCGAAAGTGTACTCTTTTTGATTGGCCATCTCCAGCTTTTTTCAGTATCTCGACTTTCATTTCAAGAATGAGAGATTTATATTTCTCTCTTGTCACCATACCTAGCAGAGGACCTATCAGCACAAGTCATCACTAATAATTGATTGAACGCCGAACAATTCATTTTTTAGGATGTCCATTATTTAAATTTCCATGACCCTTACTGAATTTTAGGATATTTTGATTTATTTCTGTTGCCGCCACTGACATAAAATACTGTATTCCAGTATTTCAGTATTTGAAAAATATAAATTGAAAATGCCATAATTTCTAGTCGGAATGGCTATTTCTGTTTTCTTCTCTGACAATTTACACATTAAAATATTTCGTTGTTTATTGGCACGCAAGTTTCATTCTATTGAAGGGATTCATATAGCTCTACAGTTGGTTTAAAAATGAAGACCATTTTTTTTTTCAGTACCAATCTAAAACACATCACCTAAAACTTTTCTCTTTAGCTGATAAACTTCTTCACTAACTGCCATAATATCTAATATAAACTTATTATCTTTTATGCTTTTAACCCTTTATAGTTCTTTGAGACAGTTTTTTACTGTAGCTTAATTTTCTCACTATTCTTTTTTAAAGGGTTAACACATGTTATTGGTTATTTTGTGCATTTTAATGTATCCCAACATTCTTACCCATTTCTCCACTTTTTTCATAAATAGCTTACAACTGTTATTATATGATATAAATCTTATTTGAATTACTTCCTACCACTACGAGAACAGGAAGAAAACTTTCTTCAGCTCTCGTCATTCTAGTTCATAGGATGGCCTTTTTATGACTGATCAAGAAGGTTTTTCGAAATGCATTGTATTAGCTTATTTTTATTGGGTATTTAACAAATCCCTTTCTTTGGTATTATTAGACAAAACTTTAGAAGTCCTCTAAAGGCTTAAAGTAATATATAACACTTACTTCCCTATTTAGCTTTTCCTGGAAAGGAATTTCAAGGAATCTGTTTTTTAATTTTTTTTTTTTTAAATTCGACTGAACACTTTATGTAAATGGTTATTTTGTTTGACGGCTTTCGCTCTATCAATTGCATTTGTTTAAAAAAAAAAAAAAAAAATATTTATTTGACTGGCATCTTAAATTATCAGAACATAGTAAACTGAAAGGATGGGTAAGTCCACTGAATCGTACAACATGCATGTATTTTTCTTTAGGTAAACTGAAAGTTGCTTCTATCTTATTTGAAACATTGTAATCTATGATTTCAAGAATTTTTTCAAGAATATGTATTTTACAATGAAATATGAAAATAACCAGTTTTTGGATATTTACTCTAGTCGTGGGTAAATACCAGGTACATACCCAAAAAATAAATACCTACCCGCTGGGTATTTACCCAGCAGAAAAATTGGCAATCCTTTTTAATGGCATGACTATTAAAGTGATTTGTAATAAAATATCATTTTTTTATATTTTAATATTATGAATTATTTATTTTGATGAATGAGTTAAAATTAATTCTTCGCTCTCTCATGGCTACCATTCTTGGTTGGTTATGGTGAAAAATTCAGTCCAAAATGCCAAGGTTGAATTTCTAAAAGATTCTTTACTGTTATAAAAAATTGAAAACTCTGTGCAATTTCATAGTTTCTGAATAAGTGTATTTGCTAAAAATATACATTTAAGATTAAAACTTACTTCATGAATGTGTAAGAAAGTAGCCACTTTTCATTTGAGTACAGTCTTAAATGATAGTGTTTTACAATCAGTTTTTGAATAAATTTTATTTTTAGTAATATCCCTTGAACACCCAGAACTTACCATTGATTCAAAATAGATGCAATTGTTAACTGTTATGTAGTTCCAATTAGATGAGAATATATTAAAAACATGGATTGAATCAGATAAACTTTATTCATAGGAGATTAGTGTGGTTGGGCGGTAAATGAAGAAAGCTATTTACAGTATGATACAATAGGATTAGGGAAACAATTTCTGTTAAAAGTTCCTTTTGATTACGATTAAATGGCGGTACATAGGATTACGTTTACAGTTTAATGCATGGTACATGACAGTAAGGACAACCGCTGATAATAGAAACATACTACCAATTACAAAAAGTATAAAAATCAAGTATAGCTTTTAGACATGCCATTTGTTTTGCAAGGGACTGTATCTATTATATTAAAAATTGCCTGTTTGTATTTCACAACTACTCCTCCTAGAATATGGAATGGAGCATGATGAAATTAACAAAAATTATCTGCATGGATAAGAGGATGCCACATAAGCTCTCAGAATTTTAAAATTTGAATTGGTTTCTGAGGTATTAAGTTTTTTGTAACTTTCAATGAAGTTCTCCTAGAGATGGCAACTAAATTACCTCCTTATTATTATTATTTTTTTTTTAAAGGAAAGAAAGATGTAAATAATGGGATATCATCTTCTATCTGAAATAGGGAACAAATATCTTTGTTTTTGTAGGAATAAATTGACTTGGTGATTTTTGGTTTACATTCTCTTTAAAAAAAAATGTAATGTAAAAGATATTTATGACTTGCTTCCACATTTACTAAAACTTTTATTTAAAAAAAAAACAAGCAAACAAAAGCAATTTAACAAATTACAACGACCATTTGGAAAATGATTTTTACAAAGACTAAAATTTAGGACATAAAAAATCGCACGGAGTTGATCATACATTACGTACGGCATGAATTAAACATTAATAATGTTATTACACATAAAAATTGCAAGCGACAAAAATCGCCTGCGACTCGTCTGATTTCCTGAAACTTACGTATTATCCAAGCATTTCATTGGCTGTTCGGGAAAAGGCTTCTTTTCCATCGTCAGCTTTCCAAGAAATCTGATGACCAATTTTAAATGAAATTTCATTCTTAAACTTCTAAACATCCCACAATATTACTTTTTAAACCGTCGTATAGAGAAAAAAATGTACTTTTAAATGCAATTTGTTTGAAAGCTGTATCTGAATTTATTTCTGAGTTATTAATTTTTTTTTTGTAGTTTTTATTACTTTTTTGTCATAGTGGCAACAGAAGGTATCCATCTCTGTCGAAAGTAAAGAGAAATACAGATTACTGTATAGACCAATCAGAAAACGAATAAAATGCGGATTAAACCAATAAAAAGCTTCAGATATGTTTTAGGTAGCTTTCATTACAAAAAGCTACCTATTGCAGCCGTTCGGAGGAAAACGATTCCGAAAAATTTTGGTATATTTTCACCAATCATGACCCCTAGACCCCGAAAGCACCCTCCGTTCAAAATTGATATATATATATATATATCTGATCTTTGTCATACTGTAACTCTCGTATTTATGAACCGATTTGGATAAAATTTCGTGTGTACATAGTACATACCAATGTCTCGACTGAGTTCGTTGGCCAGCTTCATCCGCCATCTTATTTCAAAATGGCGGCCATTTAATTTTTTTTAAAAATTTAAAATTTAAAATGAGGCACAAAAAAATTAGACATTGAAAAAGATTTTTTTCTTAGATGTTTGGGCTTCATACAAAGATTCTGGAGCATTTTTAGTTTCGTGTATAACTTAAAAAATGGCTGAGTTATAGCACTTTGAATTTCTAGCATGGCTGACATTTTGAAACGATCTGATTTTCGTCACGCGATAATATGCGTTTTTATGAACCGATTTGGATGTGACAAGGCATGTGCATAGTACATAGCAAATTCTCGACCGAGTTCGTTGGCCAGCCTCATCCGCCATCTTGTTTCAAAATGTCGGCCATTTAAAATTTAAAAAAATTTTAAATGAAATACAAAAAAATTATAAACCGAAAAAGATTTTTTTCTTATGTGTTTGAGCTTGATACGAAGATTCCGGAGCATTTTTTGTTTTGTCTATATCTTAAAAAACGGTTGACTTATAGCACTTTGGAATTCTAATGTGGCTGACATTTTGAAACGATCTGATTTTTGTCACGCGATAATATGCGTTATTATGAACCGATTTGGATGTGACAAGGAATGTGCATAGTACATAGCAATGTCTCGACCGAGTTCGTTGGCCAGCCTCATCCGCTATCTTGTTTCAAAATGGCGGCGATTTAATTTTTTTTTTAAATTTAAAATGAGGCACAAAAAAATTAGACATTGAAAAATATTTTTTTCTTATGTGTTTGGGCTGGATACAAAGATTGTGTAGCATTTTTCGTTTCGTCTATGTCTTAGAAAATGGCTGAGTTATTGCACTTTGAATTTCTAACAAGGCTGACATTTTGAAACGATCTGATTTTTGTCACGCGATAATATGCGTTTTTATGAACCGATTTGGATGTGACAAAGCATGTGCATAGTACATAGCAATGTCTCGACCGAGTTCGTTGGCTAGCTTCATACGCCATCTTGTTTCAAAATGTCGGCCATTTAAAAAAAAAAAAATAAAATAAAATAAAAAATAAAATAAAATGAAGTACAAAAAAAATTATAAACCGAAAAAGATTTTTTTTCTTATGTGTTTGAGCTTGATACGAAGATTCCGGAGCATTTTTTGTTTTGTCTATATCTTAAAAACTGTTGACTTATAGCACTTTGAAATTCTAGTGTGGCTGACATTTTGAAACGATCTGATTTTTGTCACGCGATAACACACGTATTTATGAACGAATTTGGATACCAATGTCTCGACAGAGTACGTTGGCCAACATCATCCGCCATCTTGTTTCAAAATGGCGGCCATTAATTTTTTTTTAATTTTAATTTAAAATGAAGATCAAAAAAGTTAGAAATTGAAAAGATTTTTTTCTTATGTGTTTGTCCTTGATAGAAAGATTTCAAAGGCATTTTTCGTTTCGTCTATATCTTAAAAAATGGCTGAGTTATAACACTTTGAATTTCTAGCATGACTGTGACATTTTGAAACAATCTGATTTTTGTCACGCGATAACACGCGTATTTTTGAACCGATTAGGATGTGACAAGGCATGTGCATAGTACATAGCAATCTCTCGGCCGAGTTAGTTTGCTAATTTCATCCGCCATCTTGTTTGAAAATGGCGGCCATTTAAAAATTTAAAAAAATAATAATTTGAAATGAGGTACAAAAAAATTAGAAATTGAAAAAGATTTTTTTCTTATGTGTTTTAGCTTGTTACAAAGATTCCGGATTATTTTTTGTTTTGCCTTTATCTAAAAAAAAAAAAAGCCGAGATATAGCAGTTTGAATTTCGAATGTGTGTGACATTTTAAAAAATCTGATTTTTTGCCTGCAACAGCACTTGTATATATCAACCGATTTAGATACGAGTGAGCATGTGCACAGGAATTACTAAGGTTTCGACCAAGTTCATTGGTGAGCTTTGTTGCACCCATTATGTTGTTTTAAAATGGCGGGCTATCACCGATAATTCGGGTTAATATAATTATTAATATAATTGGGGATATCACCGAATTTGGTAACAAAATATAAATCACTTTAATGAAACCAGCTTTGATAACGCTGACTAATTTCGCGAAATTCTCATTCATATTCAATATTGACAAAAATTAGTATTTAATCTTCTATTATCGGGTTCCACTAATTTGAGCTCCGTGTGTTTGAATAATATAAGCTGGCTTTAAAAAAATAAGGAATATGAAAGCTACCTCTTCCTCCCGGCACTGGCCGGAAGGACTTTTTGATTTCCTACACTGACGAGGACAATAACCATTTTTCCAAATGGTTAAAAAAAAAAAAAAAGAAAAAAAAAGGCTTTTAATATTATTGATCTGTATGAAATAATATCTTCCAATTTGTTAGTGTAACTGAAATAGAACATGGAGTCTAAACATACGTACAGGCAGGGTTCGTAAATATCATAATATTTTTGAAAATATCAAAAATATCCAGTATTTTGATATACATATCTGGTAGTTTTGATACATATCCAATATTTTCAAAATAATCAACTTGCTGTTGTTTATAAATATTTTCAGATTTAATATAAATTAGAAACTAAAATATATCGCACTTAACATCAGACTTAGTAAAACCATATTCCAAATTGCTTTTTTTCACTTATAATAAACTGAAGTTCAACTAATTGAAAACAGAGAAAATTTTCTAAAAAATTAAAGAATTTGCTTTTCACATTCATGAAAAAACAAACTATTGTTTGTTTTTTATAGGATCCGTTATCAAGTATCAAGAAAATTTTATGTTTTATACAACAAAATTTAAATACACAATAGTTATTTGTTGTTGAAAAAATTGAACATAATTGTAAGCTTGTCTACTTTTTAGCTCACATGCTATCAAAGCCTGAGAGCTAATGTGCCCGCAGGTTCTGTATGTATGTACGTAACGCGATAACTCTTGATAGAAATATCCGATTTGCTTCAAATTTTGTATTTAGTTCATTCTGATAAGGCGATTCCTTTATTAGTTTTGGGGGCTCATTGGTTAAGTATAAAGGGGGGGAACGGGCGGCTAATCTCCCCCCCCCTTAATTTAGATAAATGGGTTTTTCATGCAGAATTATCTGATTTGCTTCAAATTTGGTATACCGGTTTATTCTGATAAGGCGCTCCCCTAATTAGATTTGGAGGTTCACTGATTAAGTATAAATGGGGGAGCTAATCCCCCCTTAGCTAAATGGTTTTTTGTCGATTTCTTTATTTTTCGAGGGGCATTATTTTTGAAATAAGAGTATAATATACAATTAGTGTGAATAGCCTGTGAGCTCAATGCCTTTAGTTTAACTAAAGCACTTTTCTTTTTATTCATTTGTTAATGTGTTGTGCAGTTAAAACTGAACTAAATCAAAACCTTAAAAGATTCTTTCTAATGAAAGTGTAAGTGACTTTTTATCTATTTTTATAGTAACTTTATCTTTCAATGTCGGTTTTAAGTTGATATTATCCAACATAATTTTTGATTCACTTTTAAAAATTAAGCTTCTGATGTAAAGCTTGGAAAAGATTTTTTCTCTTTTCGCTAAAAGAGTCGCTACCAAAGGCAATATTCTTTTGTCTACGGAAAGACACAGTTAATAACAGCTGAAAAATTAATGTACATCTGTTTTGACTGAAAATATCATGCACAATTTTTGAAGATAAATATCAAGTATATGAAAATATCAAACATGATATTTTGAAAATAAATATTAGATATATATCATGATATATCGTTGCCCCAGAGCAACAGTAAGACATCTAAAAAAAAAAATAGCAAAAATGAGTTTTTTGATATATTGGTATTTGAAACTGTTTCTGAATCTAGTGGAATGCTAGGACATTTTTTATGCCCTCGCATCTATTTTATATAAAGCATAACTTTATGATTCAGACGTTCCAAAAGTCACCTTCGTTTAGTGCAACACTAGGTTAAATCAGATATCTTACTGTTCTGTTTCACCAAAGTACAGCCGGGGAAAAAAAAAAAGAAAAGTAAATACCCCTTACTAACTCTTCAACAAATTATCGTAGAAGAAAGTTACTGGTACCGAACGATTGGCAATAATGTCTACTTTTAAATGATGTATATAAAATTTGCTTAGGAGGCCATCTACATATCAAAACGAACCCAAACTTCATTTTTTTCAATGCCAATACCCAATTTTAACAAGATATTTCAAATATTTGGTTCAAACTATGCGTAGTCACCAAATTTCAAGTCATTTGAATGATAAGTTTTTGAATGATAAACATTCAAAATTTAGTGCTTCTAATGTTAAATTACATTTTCATATTATCATTAATATCTCCTGAAATTATACTCCTAATGCGCTAATTTTTTGTGTAACAATAATACTAAAATACCCAAATATAAATACGTTGAATTTGCCATTTTTATAATTTCATGACACGAATTATGAAATTAACATTCGAAAAAATTATGAATTGCAACCTGCAAGTTTTTTGATGGATTTAGATTTATTAAGTCCTGCTTCATGGAAATCCAAAATTTTACATTTTTCTTCCAAGTAGTTTTCAAATTATCCTTAAAAAGCGGTTAAATGATGGTTTACGATGGTCTATGATAGAAGTGACTAGATATTTTGAAATTTCTTATTGCTATCCTGTAATCTAGCAGTCTTCAATGACTGCTTGAGTGACGCTTAAGATGCCTTGATCAAGAAGGGGGCTCTCTCGGTCAACAATCGAGTACTGAACTTCAATTTAGATACAGCCTCTAAAATACGCTCGTTTCAAAATAATTAATTTCTCAGAAAAGTATCGTACTAATTGCATAAAAATTTATTTTTAGGCTAATTGAAGGCTGTGGAGTTCATTATGCTGTCAGAATTGTGTACTGCTATTGACAAAAACAAAGTTATGGTTCGTTTTAATATGTAGATGGTCTCCTAAGCAAATTTCATATACACCATTTAAAAGTAAGACTTTATTACCAATCATGTGTACCAGTAACTTTCTTCTACGATAATTTTTCGCAAAGTTAGTAAGGGTTGTTTACTTTTTTTTTTTCCACGACTGTACATGCGCCAAAAAATTGAGTGTCCTGGTCCGGATCCAAAATTCAAAGGCAAGAGGTAAAATTTATATTATTCTACCAATTCAAAACACACCAGGCTATTTTGCAGACACACTTAAAGGGTCCAATTTGCTAAAATTTTATTTTCTTTATTTATAGGCAAATTGTAATTCATTTTTTTTCTGGAATGTATGTTTCGATAAAGATTACTTATGATGTAAAATATTTTTAAAGTTTTGAAATTATGATTAAAAAAATTTAAAATTTTGTACTTATTAACCATTTGGAAAAATGGTTATTGTTTTCGACAGGATGAGAAATCAAAAGTATATCTGAAGGTTTTTATTGGTTTAATCCGCATTTTATTCGTTTTCTGATTGGTCTATACAGTAATTTTTCGTCTGTTTCGACAGTATTCTGTAAACAGAATTTGACTCGAACAACGTTGCCTCCAAACTCGATGTTCAGTTCCCCACCTTCTTTGGGCCGCATAGTGACTTGAGGTCAACGGAATACAGACCATTGGCTTACGTGCATAGAGACCACCTTGATGAAGCCTATTTCGGACTGTTTGGCTGGACATCCTTCGTCCTGTGGCCAAGAACAACTGTGTTTGCAGCTGAGTAGCATTGCCCGTTCCGTTTCGACGAGCTGTTAACAGGATATATCGGTCATCAGTTTCTGTGTTAGCACATTTTCGACCTTGCACTTGTCGATGACTACCATTTCATGTGTCTTGGAATCGATTCCACAGCCTTTCATGGACACTTCTTGCGACTCCAACAGCGTCCACTACACTTGGTTATGTTTCCCCAAATTCAATAGTCCCGATAACACGCCAAGCCATGGATTGCGGTAAATCATGTTGTTGTGACATTTTCAAGCCACCTTTTCTCAAAACACAAGCTGAGCAATTGAATTTTACAACTGAGGCAGTGAAACAGAGGTTTCTGCAAAATCCCGATTTCTGCACTTATCTCTTTTTTCTAGTTTTTGACGTCAGAAACTTTAATTTACATGTGAAGTTTCCTTTATCTGTTTTCTACAGCACATTAAATTATGGATGCTTTATTTTACGTAACTTATCGGTGTAAATATTTGCGTAATTTCGCTAAAACCATGTGCTCCCCTAATTGTTTTGAGCAGTGTATTTTAAATACTGGAAGATTGCGGATATTCATTTTATATAAGGGTAGCACTGAATTTTTTTATATACGGCTAAATGGTACAACCTGAACTTTTTAACTCTTAGGAATGTTCAAAGTAGTCCCCTCCAAGATCAACGCTTTTGTAGGCGAATTTTCCAAAGATTAAATACTTCAAGCCACCCATTCCTTAGAATAAATCAAAAATATTCTTTTATAGCCTCATTAATCTGGTCTTCGGACGAAAACGACTGCCACATAAAATAATTTTTAGATTAAAGAATAGCCAAAAGTCACATTTTGCAAGAACAGGAGGATAGGGTGGATTTCCTCTCATTTTGATCATTTGTTTTGTTCAAGAAATTCGACTGTAATCCTTTCTGAATAAGAAGATGCATTGTCATGGTGAAATATGAGTCCCCCCCTAACATTCACATCTTTGATAATTTCTGGAAGACACTACCAGTTAACTGTAAACTGTCTCCTGTCCCGCCAGTTTTATGGATTCGACCAGCCCTGTATTTCTCAAGAATATAATATACATTACTTTTTTCATTGCTTGTTGTCTTTTTATCACTTATTGGTTTTCATTCGTGTTCAAAGATCCATTCTTTACTTTCTTGATCTATTGAACGTCGGAAAAATGTAATGTACTTCTCAGAAATAATGCAATGCCCTCCATCATTAAGTAACTTTAGGGTTTCTTTATTGATTCTGACACATTCCGCTTTTTGGTGTTCTGTTAAACTATGGTGAACCCAACGACAAACTGTTTTTTCCATATGCAGTTCCCCATGAAAACTTTTATGTATAGCTGCGTATTCAATGTTAAATTCCTTCTGTAACATTTGATAGAGCACCGCGGGATTGCACTTACATTTTAATGCTAACCGCTGGGTTTCCGGGGCGGTTATTCCTGTCCCTGTATCATTTGATATATATATATATCTATTAACATTTTTCGTACGCCCGGCACATTTTCTGGTGCTATACCTGACATAGATCTTCCCGTGTATTTTTCACCCAGGAGAGCATTTCGACCTCTTCTAAATTCTACAAACCATCTGAATGCAGTGGCATAAGAGAGAGATTCATTTCCATGTGCCAATTGTAAACGTTGGAGGCATTCTTCTTGATTTAGCTCCGTTTTAAAATCATATAAAATCATAACTCGATAATGCTCTCACGTTTATTCCATTTTCTCTTCTTTCAAAACATATTCTGTGATAGCTAAATTGCAATTTCTACGACAAATTATCTTCTGCGGACATAAAACATTTCAACTTTAAATGTCCGACCAATAATTTTTTCTTGGCGCACATTGTCTGCCTTATCTGAAAATTTTCAGCATCCTTGTATAAGTTTACTGGTAGATCTAGCGTTGCCCATGCTAGCTGGAGGGGGGGGGGAGGGGCGGCTACCAGGTAAAATAAATACTAGTGGAATACCACGCCCCCCCCCCTCCAAAAAAACACACAAAAAACCCCCACAATGATCACTGTAACTAGATTAGAAACCTGCATCCGATCATCGGGTAACCCGCAACAGACTCGATCAGCCGGCATGTGGAATTTTCTTTCTTTTTTTTCCTTTCTTAGTTGCGTCGGATCGACTCTTAATTATTTCGGGTTCGGGTCAACTCGTTTTTTATAAAGAAAGTCTGCAATGTTGTTTGAAACAGAAAAACAATATATTTAAATATAAATGAGTCTTTACATGTTCGTTATTATGCATAATATTTAAAACTGCCATTAGAGATATAGATTATTTTTCCATAATTGAATTAAATTGTGGATCAATTTTCTTTTATTTTGGGTCGTCTAAATTTTGTAACCATTTGGAAAAATGGTTATTCTCGTCAGGATGGGAAATCAAAAGCATATCTGAAGATTTTTATTGGTTTAATCCGCATTTTATTCGTTTTCTGATTGGTCTATACAGTAATCTGTATTTCCCTTTACTTTCAACAGAGATGGATACCTTCTGTTGCCACTATGACAAAAAAGTAATAAAAACTACAAAAAAAAAAAAAAAAAAATTAATAACTCAGAAATAAATTGAGATATAGCTTTCAAACAAATTGCATTTAAAAGTACATTTTTTTCTCTATACGACGGTATAAAAAGTAATATTGTGGGATGTTTAGAAGTTTAAGAATGAAATTTCATTTAAAATGTGTCGTCAGATTTCTTGGAAATCTGACGATGGAAAAGCCTTTTCCCGAACAGCCAATGAAATGCTTGGATAATACATAAGTTTCAGGTGGATAATACGTACGAGTCGCAGGCGATTTTTGTCGCTTGGAATTTTTACGTGTAATAACACTATTAATGTTTAATTCATGGCGTACGTAATGTATGATCAACTCCGTGCGATGTTTCATGTCTTAAATTTAGTCTTCGAAAAAATCATTTTCCAAATGGTCGTTGTAACTTGATAAATTGCCTTTTTTTTTTCTTAGGTTCGGGTTGGGTATATCACTGTCCACCTGAGGTCAGCTCTTGCGGCCAGTGGCATAATCCGGCCTTTGCAAAATTCTGCCTAAATTCAGTGCATTGTTAAGAATTAAATTATTTTGGTGCTGCCATCTACTATCGGAAGTAATAAATGCTTTTGGAAAATTTGATTTAAATAAGTGAATAAAGATTTATTAAACTCTGCATACTGACTTTTACCGAAATCAATAAAGAAATCCTTACTTTTAAACCTTAAACACCGAAATATCATAAATATTGTTTTTATGCACTTTAGTGCATTGTTTGCACGTATTTATGCGTATGAGCATACTGAGCCTATGCATTCTACAGAAATAGACCTCAGAGTAAAGACAAGATTATATGAGAAGTCTATGAAATAGACTTTAATAGTGCTGCCATCTACTGTATAAAATATAAAATTTTAAAATTATGATTTAATGAATTAAAAAAACTCAAAATGAATTTTTTTTTAATTTATTTTTTATTTTTTATGAAAACAATATTTTTATTTTTAATTCAACAATTTTCCATAGATCTGAATGACAGCAATCTTCTGAACCTGAAAAATGTGAAGAATATTTATGAGTTTTTTAAAATTAAAAATGAAACGAGTGGATAAATCGCATCCGTCCGCTTTTCCAGAAGTTCAGTTTTCTCAAATGGAGCTTTCTGCGCATGCGTGCCAAGCGCTCCTCCCTTTTTAAACTGCATCCCAGTTAAAAAAAAATTTGGTGGCGCCATCTAGCACACATAACATGAAATATTTCAAGAATTAGCCTTTTTTTCTTGGAGGGGTGAAGGGAAAACAAAACAAAACAAAAAAAAAAAAAAAAAAAAAAAAAAAAAAAAGACATACTTTATATGCAGTGATTGATGCAATTTTTTTTTCATACTTTATATGCAGTGATTGATATAAATTCTTTTTATTTTGTAAAAGATAAAATGATACAATGAATCTTATGAATTTATTAATATTAGCTTTTTTTATAAGCCCATTCCTAACATTTTTTTTTCTTTCATTGAACAAATTATCGTTTATAAAAATGCATATCAAATTTTATTTTTTGCAGGGATCGACTCAGAATTTGTAATCTGTTAATCATTATAGATAATTAAATGTGCTTACTTGCTTTTCTTGGTAATAGCTCTAATTATTAATAAAATATTTATGATGAGATTTTTTTAAACTAAAATCTGGTTAATTTGCAGTAATGTAGATTTTATATTTAATTAGTATCACTTTTAAGACTATTTTCCTTTGTTTTTTTTTTTTTTTTTACAAAAATACATATAGATTTTATTATTGTTGTGTAAATACTATTGTCTTAAAATTAAGAAACAGATATTTTAATTTTAGAATAGTATAGTTTCTTAAAAGCACAGAAAAAAACCCATCACTCAGACAATGGGCTGAAAGCTATTTCAAGACTTCATATAAGAGATTCCTTCTTTTAGAACAAAATAAAAAGTGTTATCAAATTACAATGTGCTGTTGCTATTTCTAATTCTTTTCCTCTCTTTCTCTTTAAATTGCTCTTTTTCATGAAGCCTTGAAGCAATTTAATGTTTTTTTTTTGCTATGTTTTCTTTTAGTTATTTTTTACACATGATTTATTTATCATAATTTAAGCGTTCTTGTTCTTACTTTATATGTTTTCAATTGATCTGGAAGGAGTGTTTAAATACCTAAATCTCGTTCTTTGCTGTGGCATCTCAATTTTCGATTGCAATTATTATTATTATTATTATTACTGTTGATCAACAAAAAGTCCTTTAGCTTTCTTCTTATTAATAAGTCAATGCAATAAGTAAATAAATATCCTTATTTGTAAATAAAAGTACAACATTTTTTTAAAAATCATCTGTAATAAGCATCCAATGTTCCTCTTGAAAATATCCCTTAGTTTTTTTAATGTGATTCATGTTTTCCCCTACAAATTCCCAATAATAATACATTATTTTGGTGTGGACAATGAACTTGATTAGAAACATTTCATTGTTTTTGGTACACTTGATAGAAAGTTTAAGCAAGCAAATTTTATTAAAAAATACATAGTTTTTGCTCTTTTTTTTTTTTTTAAAGAAAGTAAACATGAAAGTAAAAGTAAAGCATTATTAATGGTATCTTCTTAGGATTTTTAAATTATTTCTCAATATAGAATTGTAAATTAATTAATATTTAATTATTATTTGATAAAAGTGTTTTTTTTTTTTTTTTTTTTTTTTTTTTTTTTTGTTACACTCTTCATTTTTTATTTATAATTTATTTTCTATTTAAAATGTTTCATTGTTGCAGTTTAAAAGCGCTTTGGCATATTTTGGCGAATTTATTGGCATATTATTAAATCCGTTCTTTTCTCAATTCTCCATGTAGTATTCCCAAAAATCAATAAATTAAGAATTAAGTTGTAAAAATATAAAAATGTGGTATTGTCATTGTAAATGCATCTTTGTACATAATTTTTATAATTATAACTTATCAGGAGGTGGGTTAAAAATCAATTACAAAATACTATATTCCAGGGTTCGGTGATATATATCATTATATATATCCGATATTTCTTTTTAAAGTATCATAGGGTTTGATATTTTCATAAATTTGACACTTATTTTCAAAATATCGCATATATTTTTTAATACTTTCAGTTAAAACAAGTGTAAAGGAATTTTTTAACTGTTGTTGATTTTGTCATTCTGTAGTAAGAACTTTTGCTTTGACAGACCCTTTTGGCTCCCCGCACCCCCCCCCCCCCCCCCTCCACAAAAAAAATCCTGCTTTACATTTGAAGCTGAATTTTAAAATGCAGAACCAATAATTATGTGGTACTTAAAACAGCTATTGAAAGATAAACTGTCTAATTTCGAGAAGTTATTTACTGCTTCATAGAATCTTTTTTGGTTTTGGTTTCCTTTAGTTTAAACTACACAACAGGTTAGAGAATAAAAAAGGACACAAGCCTACATTTATATTCAAAATTTTCAATAAAAATCAAGTATATTGTATATAATTTTGTTGTATAAAACACAAAATTTTCCGGAAACTTGATAATTAATCTCTGTTTTTTGTGAATGTAAAAATCAAATTGTATCTGTTTTCAGTTAGTTGATCTTCAATTTTGCTACATAGTGAAAAAAAATATAATTAGAATCAGGGCTCGGTATGGAAAAATCTACGAACCGGAACGCTATTTCAAAATTATTGGCGACTATTTTTCTTTTCTTTTTTAAGTACAGTAAAGTCCAGATTATCCGAGTCCCGCTTAATCGAGTTTCCGCTTTAACAGAGTTATTTTCTTCTGATGGACTGATGGCTTCCATTATTACGAAACAGCCATTATAAATGAAGTGTTAGGTAAAGATGAAAGAACAGTCGTAAAAAGTTAGAACTCTGATTTTCTCGTGAGAATGAGAAAAAAAATGGCAGTAGTTTTTTTTAATAATGGAAGCCATCGGTCCATCAGAAGAAAATGATCCATTCCAAAGGTATAAGTTCGATTGAAAAAAAAAAACAATTTCATTCCCCGTTTTTCTTAAAAGTAACGGAAATGCACACCAAAGAAATGTTACTAGTACAATAAAGGCAAATGTGAAAAAAATTCTTTTTGCTTCTGTCATCTTCACAATGTTTTTTATGTGCAAAGAAACTTGCCTTGCTAAAAAAGGGCTTTCCGCAAATACATTTTTAAAAAACATCCTTGTGTATGTTTTTCACACACAACCTACGATGTCTATAAAAAGTAGCCCGAGAAGTGAAATTTATGTTACAATTTTCACACGTCCACGACATATCAGACATAGCAATATAAGCATGACATGAACATAAGCACGATCAGAACGTAAACAAACAAACACAATAAAATAAATCACGATTTCGAACGCATGCGCAAAAGGCACTGCTTGAGAAAACTGAACTTCTGGAAAAGCGGACGGATGCGATTTATCCACTCGTAAAAATGAAGAGTTAAAATTTTATTCAGATGAAAATACACTGATGTCCAAAATTAAGGACCAATCACAAAATGCTAATTTTCAAGTACGCGAATACTCAAAAGGAAATAATATAATTCGAACAATTACTATCTCTACAGCACAGCTAGTCCATATAACATCTCATTCATGTCACACAAGGTCACAAGTGTCACAGTTACTGCGGTGAAGCAAAAAAATAGGAAATTCCATACATCTCATTATGAGTCTCAAATGATTACTATATGTGACTCCACTGAGACATCACTGTGACTGCTACTTTGTGACGAGTCACCATGTGACTTTACAATGTAGTTATATTGTGACTCTCATGTGACTGTCATCTGGCGACTCAATTTCAAAGTAATCGAGAACGCTGCATTGTGATAAGCTACCAAGTAATGTCACATTAAAGTCACACGATAACTTTCAGGTGACAGAGAGACTACTGTGAAGTCACAATTGTGCTCTTTTGTGAAAAGTCACCAAGTGACTATAATGTGATATTATTTGGTGACTTATCATAATGCAACGTTCATGATGACTTTGAAATTGAGTCTAAAAATGACAGTCACATGAGAGTCACAATGTACCTACATTGTAAAGTCACAAAGCAGAAGTCACATTGACGTCTCAGTGGTGTCACATATAGTGATCATTTGAGACTCATAATGAGACGTGTGGATTTTCCTATTTTTTGTTTCACCGTAGTGACTGTGACACTTGTGACCATGTGTGACATGAATGAGATGCTATATGGACTTGCTGTGCTGTAGGAATAGTAATTATTTGAATTATATTATTTCCTTTTGAGTATTCGCTTACTTAAAAATTAGCATTTTGTGACTGGTCCTTAATTTTGGACACCAGTGTAGTTTTTTTCTTTTTTGACTTATATAATACCGATCTTCTTTAAAGCACCGAAATATAAGTTTACTTTTAATACTAAATTAAAAATAAAAGTAATTTTTACTTTATGCTGATGAAAAATTTTAAAAAATCTTCAATAAATAATTCTTATACCTCTGCCCCCCCCCCCCCCCCCACACACACAAAGTAGAAAGAAGTCATTCCAGTAATTGCATTTGTAACAGAAAAAATACTTAAAGAATTCACATTTCTACTATAGTTGGTGATCTATGGAGTTTATTACGAGGGATATAGGCCGAAAAGTGGGAGGGGGGGGGGGGATGTCCTCCCTGGGGACTTTCTGGGAACTTCGAACGGTTAGTCATGGGCGAAAAACGGGTGGTATGGGTTTGAGCTAAGTACTTTCCGCCAATCAGCTTTGTGATCAGAACCTTATTAGCCACCGATATAACTCGGTAATTTATGAAAAGTATAAAATGTGCCGAAGAAAAAACATTTTGGTTGCTAGAAGATAGAAGAACATGTTAAATAATTAATATGCATTTTTTTGCAGTTAAAAAATAAAAATATTAGGGATTTTCTTATTTGTTACTTATTACTTAATACTAGTATCCGTCAGGCCGAAATGTCGGAGCATGGAGTCGTATAAACTTAACACATAACATTTTAAAATTAAAAAAAAAAAGTTTAGTTTTCATGATTACTGTTTAATAGTACAAAATTAAATTTGAAATAACACCCGTTGAATCCTCATTTTCTAGTGTTTAATTCAGTCATCAGTTGCCTCAGGTAATGCTCAGATGCTAATTTGTGGCATGATAATCAACAAAATGAACTATTATAGCCTGTGGCAAGCCTGGGGGTTGAAAGTTTGGGTCATAGACAGCACCTTTTACTGCACTCAGTACACCGGTTATCAATCCCCACTCCATCCAGATATTGGTATGTAACATAACTCTGCATCCAACTGCTGAAAAAGTTCAGCCTGAAGTCCAAACACGTGATCATCTTCACTACATCTTACTTTTAATTATTGTGGTCTGCTAACATTCTTGTCATTGACTACTTTGATTTAAGAAGTACTTCTAGATTATGTTCTTTCGCTTGCTTGTTTTTGGAAAAAATACATATAGCATCTTGAAATCATTCAATTTGAGCCGGAAGCAGTGTAGCTTTCCACCGTTGCATAAGGGATGAGAGTAGTCTGAAACTTGACCGACGCAAAACGAATATAGTCTTTCGAAACTGTCTTTGCTGATCATCATTTTGTCTCAATGAGTTTGTTAATGTGAAGCAATTTTCAAAAGCTCTAAGCATTGTTTGTCTGCGAAGAGCCAAAATGTCTTTTATAGAATGTCTCTTATATAGAGGGATGTCTTTTACGCGATGTAACTACCTAATACTTCCAAGGATTTAAACAAAGTACCTTCGCGACATCTTTGTTCAAGTTCAGCCATAAGACGACAATTGAAAATTCGTCAATAAAGATAAATAATACTGTATCCATGCTGAGCTGTAGATTTCTTTCTGCCTGACTTTTTAAAACAGCGAACTATTTAAACACGGTGGTTCTTTAATCACTGAGTGAATTAACTTTCCTTCGACATTAAGCGCAGCAGTACCTGTTAGTGCCAAAAGAATGGCAGCTTCTGATCCTAACTGCTCTATTATTGTTTTGCTATTTTTTTTTTATTATCCTACTTTTTCCAGCTCTTGCTTTTCCAATAATAAAAGTTGACTTAGGGAAAATTGTAATTTTTGTTTGCAATGACGAAAGCTGTTCTGTGCATAACTAAAGTACTTTCTGCTGCTCATCTGTAAATCTGATGTCCGAATTATCAAAATTTTCATGCAGCGTGATTTGTTGTTCTTTAAAATAATTCAGAAATGTTAAAAGTAAAGAGAATTCATTGAATAAGAGAGTCTACGGTAAAGAGAAAGAGTAACCACCGGGGATGTGTTGAGCGATTTTGATTTGTTTAATGTAGCTCCGATCTTTGAGACAATCAAAAATTGGAACTGGATCCATCGAGCTAACGGCAGAAAACTTCAAAGCCCCTTCAAAGACTTGCATGTCTGGCATAGCCCAGACTTATTTAATATGATATAAGGGAAAGGTTTGTAACACTTATGTAACACGCACACATGGGTAATCTGCTATACTCCTCTATCAAACTTGATACTTTTGTTCATCTGAGTTATTGTTATATCGTTATTCGCGCAATTACTCGTAGGCAGCTGGGTTATTTTTATGTGACTTTTCCACATAGAATTAAGATGATTAACTTTTTTCATCTCAATTGCTTTCTTTTAACCAGCATTTTCGAAACTTTTGTGTATAATGTTACACATATAAAAATATATTTCTTAAAATGTACACTACATCTAGGCAACAGGTTAAAAAAAAAAAAAAATCACGGAATGATTTTTGACTTTTAGTGAAGTTGATTTATTACGAATTATCTTTCATTGTTGTATCCATTTTCCGATTATAAGCATAAAACTATATAGTCATATACATTAACGTCAAAATTTTCGCCAAGCTTGGAGACATTTCGCGAAATTTCGTCAAATTTGGCGACCAAATATATGTTGATATAAATGCAGCAAATTTGACTGTAGCTTCCAAATTTGGCGAAATTTCCACTGAAATTCAGCACTGATGATTCCTCTCTAATCAGAAATTTATTAATACAAACATACATACCTCTGAATGAAAACATACATAAGAATACATACATATAAGTAATGCATACATAACATTATATTTTTCTTTTATTATCATTCGTTGCCATGCGGTTAATTCTGAATCTGTTATCATGCAACTAACATCCAAAATCGTAATTCTCCGTATTCGATTTCTTTTTATTTCTCTTAATTTAAAATTCAAATTGAATCGCATCGATTTGGTAGGTTTCGGAAAATGTTCACTTGCATTTCAGTTGCAGCACATTCACTTATGGTGAATTAAAAAGAAAAATTAATAACCTTCTGAAATTGGGACCGCTACCAAATAGTTAAATTTGCGCATCAAACAACGAACACTAAATTATGAAATCGTCTACAAACCCGATTACGGAAATTTCCCAATACAAACATATATACGTTTTAATACAACCATACATGCATAAGAATACATACATATAAGTAATATATACATGACATTATATTTTTTCTCGATTTCTTTGATTATCATTCGTAGCCATGCGGCTAATACTGAAATCGTTACCATGCGGCTAATAAACGAAATCGTATTCTCCGTCTTCGATTTCTTTTTATTTCTCTTAATTTAAAGTTCAAAATGAATTGCACCGATTTGGAAAGTTACGGAGAATGTCCATGTGCATTTCAGTTGCAGCACATTCACTTACAGTGAATAAAAAAAATGAGTAACCTTCTGTAATTGGGACCACCACCAAGTGGTTAAATTTGCGCATCAAACAACGCTCGCTAAATTATGAAATTGTTTACAAACCCGATTGCGAAAATTTCCCAATACAAACATGCATACGTCTGAATATAAACATACATACATAAGAATACATACATATAAGTAATACATACATGACATTATATCAAAGTTCGTACGACTCCTGGAATTTTGCGACCAGGAAATTCTTCTGCACCGCTATTTCCTTACAGAAAATATCTCCTTAGAAGAATGCGAAATTTCACCAATTTAGCCTAGATTTCTTTTTCGGTACAGATGTCATATTCGCCCCATATTGGCGCGATTTTTTTCGGTTGCCAATTTGGCGAAAACATCAACAGCATAAACAACATAATCCGGGTTACCACATCAAGCAAAATAACGACACTTTGACGCAAGTTAAGTACCTGCTGCCTATATGATATTGGCGACAGAAAAAAAATCGCGCCAATATGGAGCGAATATGACATCTGTTCCTCTTTTTCTATAAAAAAAAAATACTGAAAACTCTCCTGGAAAATACCCTGATCCGTACAAAACCCTGTTATATTTTTCTCGATTTCTTTGATTTATCACTCGTAGCCATGCGGCTAAGACCCAAAATCTTATTCCCCATATTCGATTTATCTCCATTCCTCTTAATTTAAAATTCAAAATGAATTGCATCTATTTGGTAGGTTATGGAGAATAAAAGGTTCGCACTGAAAAAAAAAAAAAAAAAAAGAAAAAGTGGTCGTTACGGACGTAGAAAGTAAAACTTCTGAAAGTCAATTTATATCTCAGGTCACAAATATTGACGACGCCATAACGATTCGGATGAGGTTAAAATGCATAATTTACAACAATGAAACTAATATTTTGTTTAATAACGAGATGAAACTCGTCGTATTTTGACGAAAGAAATTCTTTAAAAAGGAACTCATACATCTCTATAATAATAGCCTAAGTCATGTGACTGTCATCAATAGTTCCGGGCTGACCGCTTCACTTTTTATATGCCAAACAGCCAATTTGGTAATTTAATGTTAGCCAGGCGTAGGTGATAAATCGCCAAGTATTGTTCCATTGCCATCATATCACCGGTATTATAATAGTCCATCTCATGCGACCATCATAAACAATTTTTCGTGAGGTAAATTAAAACAAAGCTTTGACGTTGAAATTAAATGTCATAGTTTTTGGTATTATTTATTACTTTTCTTCTTCTTCTTCTTCTTTTTTTTTTCAATTCCTACTATTAGCTCACACTCTCCCTATATTTATTTATTTATTTATATATTTATCTTGTTCAAATTTTCAATCGTTAATAAAATACTCATTATTCATCCTATCAAGTTGAAATAAATTTTTTTAAACTTGTACTGGATGACAATTGATGTTAATACAGTTTTTTCAAATATTAATTAATTAATTAAATGTTAATTAATTAATTTTAATTTTGCATGGGAAACAAAATGGCGGCCATTGGTTGTTGAAGATCAATTAAAGTTTTTTTCAATAAAAGGTTACCATAGGGGGGGACCCTGTTCTGTCGCCAAATACCGCCAAGTCTGTCGCCAACTTGGCGATATATCGCCAAATTTGGTGGCTAAAATGAGTCGCCAAAAGTGACGCCAACTTGGCGATATCTCTAATATTTCGCCAAATTCCCATAGAGTTCCATTGTAAACCTACTTGCTTATAGAAAATCAACAAATTGAGATATTTTAATGCAACAAAAACTAATATTAGCTTAAGGGATTATATTAAATTTTTCTTTGATGACCTAAGTAGGAATTGACTTTAAAAACAAAATTTTTATATTACTTGTTCTTTTAATAAATGAGAAAATTGAGAGTAATAAATTTTAAGTATTTCAGTTTTAAATTAAAGTTATGCATTTTAAATAAAATGAGTGAAAGTATTATATTTTAAATGAAATTAATGAAATAAGAAAAAATACGACGGGTACAATGTTTGGCGATTTGTCACCTGCACTCGGCAAACATAAAAATACCGAGTTCATGATTTCTGTATTGCGTTGTTATGAAGATATGTTAATAATGTAGCGAACCGTCGAAGGCTCCAATGGATGTATACAGCGGAATTACTTGCATAGATTTATTCACACATAACTTATTCTATTTAGGTTACAGATACAAGTACGACACAACATCACATAAACATAAGTTTCAATATAAGCTCTTGTTCTAGGTTAATTTCGGTTACAGTTAATGTCCTAATACCACATCTCCCTTTCTTCAAAGATTCAATTTCTGCGGAGGGCGAACAACTCTTCCACTTTTGGTGATATATACTGATCTTGATGCTTTCGTGGAGACATAGAGTTACGTTTATCATTGTTACAGGATGGATGAAGATTCTGAGAGCTTTGTTTCGTTGGACTAGGAACTTTCTGTGGTATTGGAAACTCATTACTGGAAACGTCTGGTTGAAGATCATCCACATCATCAGTTTCCGGCTGGAAATTAGTTGATGGAACAAGATGCATTCTGTTTCGACGATATACCCTTTTTCCAGATTTGACTATGTACGAACGTGGATAATCTAATCTCTGCTGAACCGTACCAGTAGCTCGCTTGTCTGTGATCCACACTCCATCTCCAACATCAAGATTACTAAGGTCTCGTACTCCGTGACTTTTGTTATAGTTTTCTCTTTGCCGTTCTATTCTCTTCTCTTCCTTCCTTTGAAGTTCAGCCCTGTTTTCAATTTTTGGCTCTAATTGAGATCTTGCAATTGGCAGTGTTGTCTTAATACGATGATTCATGAGAAGCTCCGCCGGACTGAGGCCATTCTCTAATGGTGATGCTCTATAAGCCATTAAAGAAAGGTAAGGGTCTTCAGCTTTTTTGAGTCGCATCTTAATGGTTTTTACTGCAGATTCAATGAAACCATTACTTTGAGGATACCTAGGACTTGATGTGATATGACGAAATCCATAAAGCTTTGAGAATTTTGAAAATTCAGATGAGTTAATTGGCTCAAATTGTGGACCATTGTCAGATCTAACCACATTAGGGATCCCATGTCTGGCAAAGATTGATTTGCAGTGGAGAATTACTTCCTCCGAAGTTAATCTTTCCAGTTTGGCGATTTCTGGATATCTTGAGAAGTAATCGGTCACGATTAAGTACCAAAATCCATAAAGCTTAAAAAGATCCATGCCCACAGTTTCCCATGGTCGTTCAGGAAATTCGGTAGGGATAAGTGGTTGATGGCGATAAGTGGTCTCCTTGATACATGATGTGCAATTCTTTATCATTTCTTCAATTTCTCTATTTATGCCAGGCCAATAGACAGATGATCTTGCTCTTGCACGACATTTCGTAATTCCCAAATGTCCTTCATGAATTTGTTGCAGAACCTTTTTTCGCTGACAGGCAGGAATGATGATTCGACAGCCCTTCATTATGAGTCCATCTTGGATCGATGTTTCATATCGATGATTCCAGTAAGGTAGACAACTTGGTTTTAAATTTTTTCTTGATGGCCAGCCGTTCAGGATTAAATTTTCTAGCTCTTTGCATGTTGCATCAGACTTTTGGGATTGTCGTAATTCTTCTAATCTGTTGCATGAAGCGGGTAATGAGGAAATTACCATACGAATATAAGCATCAATTTCTTCCTCCAATTCTTCAACATTTTCTCTAGTTTCTTGAGGTTGTCTTGACAAGGCATCAGCTGCATAAAGTTTCTTTCCTGGTATGTGGAATATAGAATAAGAATATCGCATCATCCTCATCTTCAACCTTTGCAACCGTGGAGATAAATCTTCAAGGTTTTTCTTTGAGAAGATTGGAATTAGAGGTTTATGATCGGTTTCTAACCTAAAGTGAGTTCCAGTTATGTAATCTCGAAATTTCTCACAACTCCAAGCTAGAGCAAGTGCCTCTTTTTCTATTTGAGCATATCTCTTTTCAGTAGGTGTGAGTGTTCTGGATGCATATGCCACGACAGAAATTTCTCCATTTTCTTGTTCTTGCCTCAAGGTGGCTCCTATTCCATAAGAAGAAGCGTCTGTTGTGACAATTGAAGTTTTCTGTGGATTATAAACCTTTAAAACAGGTTGAGATGTCAGGACATTCTTCCAATTTTGAAATGCTTGTTTTTGAGGTTCGTCCCAGACAAACTCATTCTTTTGACTTAACAAAGATGTTAACGGTGAAAACATTTCTGCAAAATTTGGAACAAATCTAGCGAAGAAATTTGCCATGCCTAGCATTTGCTTTAATTCCTTTTTGTTCTTTGGTGGTGGATATTCTTTCACTGCTCTAATTTTATCTTCATCAGGATGGATGCCTTTGTCATCAATAATATGTCCCAAGAATTTGATTCTCTTGACTGAAAACTTACATTTCTTGTCATTTAGAGTAATACCAGCTTCTTTAAGCTTGTTCAGAATAATCCTCAGTCTTTGGTCATGTTCACTCTGATCGCTTCCCCACACTAAGATGTCGTCCATGTGACAAATAGTACCTGGGATATTTTCTAGCAGCTGTGACATTCTACGTTGGAAATGTTCTGGTGCAGATGAGATTCCAAAAGGTAATCTTAAAAATCTGTATCTTCCAAAAGGAGTGATGAAAGTCGTGAGATATGACGAAGATTCATCAAGTGGAATTTGCCAAAAACCTGAATTAGCATCCAACTTTGAAAAAATTTTAGCACCTGTCAGTAGACTCAATGAATATTCCACTGAAGGCAATGGATGAAATTCTCTTTCCACAGATTTGTTTAACTGGACTAAGTCGACACATAAGCGAACAGTACTATCACTTTTAGGAACGATAACGACCGGTGAACACCATTCTGTCGGTTTGGTTACAGGAACAATAACTTTTTGGGCAATCATCTTCTTGATTTCCATTTCAGTTTTCTTCAGCAGTGGAATTGGTATCCTTCTTGGAGCTGAAATAGCAAACGGGACAGAATTCGGCTTAAGCTTAATCGTATAACAACCTTTCAGTAACCCCAGGCCTGTGAACAGTTCAGGAAAATCTTGCTTAGGACTTATTGTGATTTCTGAAATATTCGGTCCCAATCCAAAAGCTAGTATCGCAGGTTTTCCCAATAAGTAGCTCTGCAGTCCTTCAATTACATGGATTTCTTCGGTTATTTTCTTTTCCTTGTATTGGATTTCCTCAATAAGTTTTCCTGTGTGTTTTAGTATTTTCCCATCCGGGCCGCAAAGCTTTTTGTCTGGTTTTAAGATTTTCGAATCCTTTAAAATCGATGAAGTAGCAGGAATAACAGTGTGGTCTGCTCCGCTATCTATTTTGAAGCGAATGGTTTTACCTTTTATTTGAATAGGTACTGACCATAACAAATCATTACTATTATTAGAGCGTGTTTCCCTAATTGTTCCTAAGAATGAAATTTCAGATTTACTTTCATTTTTCCTACAAACTCGTGCATAGTGCCCTAATTTGGAGCATTTCAGACATTTAGCATCTTTTGCTGGACATATTTTTCTGTTATGTGTAGATTTACCGCACCATTTGCAAAGATCAAAGGGTTTTGGATACTCCTTTTTCCCATTATTACTTTTATCAGTTTCTTTAAACCGTGGATTTTGACTGGATACCCCTCTCTTAAAATTCACCTTTGTTTTGTTTACACTAGAAACTCTATGGACAGAAGCATTACTAGAAGTAAGAATCTCTTGTTGATTTTTAATTGATTCCGATAACCGAACTTTTTCTATAGCTTTGCTCAAAGAAAGGTCTGGATCCAATTGTAATTTCTCACTTAATGATTTATCTCTAATACCGACAACTATTCTATCGCGTATCAGTTCATCATGAAGAACTCCGTAATCACAATGCTCAGCTAGTGAATAAAGTGAAGTTATAAAATCATTAACAGATTCCCCTTCGTTTTGAATGCGTTGATTAAACTGCGCCCGCTCGAAAATTGTGTTTTTCTTTACTATAAAATGATCATCAAAATGTTTCAGAACAATGTTATATTTCTGCTGGTCATCTTCCGACAAGTTAAAAGACGCAAAAATATCTTCTGCTTTATCTCCCATGAGATAAATAAGAGAATTTACCTGTTCTACCTCTGTTTGATTTTTTAAACCCGAAGCGAATCGATACCTCTCGAAACGTTGCTTCCATTTTAACCAAAGTGCCGGTGATGAAAAAGTAAATGATTCTGGCGGTGTAACCTGATATGAATTTCTATACTCTATATCTTTAGACATTTTAATTCTTAATAAATGAATACATATGTGTCGTATAATTATGCAAGAAAAGGAAACTTCTTACTTTAAGATACGATTCCGTTTTCAGTATTCAACTGTAATAAACATCGTTTTAACCGACTGCCACCATGCGTTGTTATGAAGATATGTTAATAATGTAGCGAACCGTCGAAGGCTCCAATGGATGTATACAGCGGAATTACTTGCATAGATTTATTCACACATAACTTATTCTATTTAGGTTACAGATACAAGTACGACACAACATCACATAAACATAAGTTTCAATATAAGCTCTTGTTCTAGGTTAATTTCGGTTACAGTTAATGTCCTAATACCACATGTATCAGAATGTTCCGATTTGAGCAAGTAAATTCAATTATGAATAAAAGTAACATGATACAATGCTTAGCATAGATTTAAAGGAGACCAAACTGGTCGCCAAGGGCGGCTAGTTAGTTAATACTTACTCAACAAATATTTTTTTTTAATTTAAAGTTACCAAAATACTAATTCCATAAACTTCGACTGTTCAACGTATTAAAAAATTAAAATGTATTAGTATACCTAAGCAAGATAAGTAATTATGATGAAATTACCCATTGAGGCTCTTATGTTTGAAATTTCCGATTGAAAATCAGCAAAAATGATTTCACTATGAGTCAATCATAGAATTACTTTTCGCGTGAAATCTAAACTTAACGTCATTTTCATCGTCTCAAAATTTACATACGCATCTCTCAAATTTACATTCACCATTTCAAAAATATCGCAGTACGCAATAAGTTATTAATACATATATTTCCAAACTTGAAATAAAGTTTGTTAACTACGACTTTGCATGTGAACATTCGCACTCTTGACTTGTGATTCTAATCTCCGTATCGGCGAGTAAAATTCCAGAAATTTATATTTTTAGAAGCGTTCGTAGTAAAATATTTCGTTTTATCAGAGAAAATGATGGCTTTCATTTAAAAATGATGTTACTTTGCCTTATTGAAGCATTTCACATAGCGTCTCAAACTCAGTGGAGTAAAAAAGTATTGAATTGTAATAACTTTTTGAGGAAAAATTTAGTGTTTTTTTAAAGCGTGACGTCATTTTCTGTTCCCCTTTTTACAAAGTTAATTTTTAAGTTTATTAGAAATCGGCATCAATAAAGATAAACATACATTATTAATTTTCTTCTCTTTACAACAATGGAAGTAATCCAACTGCTACCATTTTGAAAAAAAAAATCATAGAAAATTTTTAAATTTAAAATTTAAATATAAAAATGGGAATATTTAAAAAAAAATAGCTAGTGCCACAAATCTACAAACATACAGCTTTCATTTAAAAAAAGAATTATTAAAATTGGTTCAGAAAAAAGCTCAAGTCTAAAAAAAAAATATTTCAAATATGTAGATTTAAACCCGCAATGTTATCTCTATGGCGAAATTTTGAGTAGACATTTCATGCCGTTAGGGTTGACAAATATTTATGATTTTCAATACGCACCGAGTTTTTGACACTACCAACGTCCATTTAACTTTTTGTGTCGATACGACAAATATTTTGGACGCTATCGTGTTAACAATAAGTGTAATTTTTGCAGGGAAGCCGGAGCTGTGCTCCGACAATTATACACACAAATTATGGTAAATGATGCTTCACAAAGCAATCACTTTCGATTAGATACAATGAAAAGCCACATTTTAAGCCTTTCATACTTATACAAGTTTTATAAAATTGTACACCGCGTCTTTGTTTATGAGTTAAACTCGTATTTAACATCATTGGGAGGGATTTAACAAATTGTTTTTGCCTTTCTTTTAAGCCAACACGCAGACCCGATTGCCACTTCTGGCATAAGAAGTCTTTCTATATGCAAAAACACCCAAAGTTGAATTTTGCAGTATTAAAAACTTATTATTAAACAAACCTATACAAATTTATTTAAAAAATATTTTACATATCACTGGGCAATGCCAAATATTTCCATCTATTTCAAAGAATTGTCAAAAAATTACTTTAGATTTAACTACATTTTAAAAGAAAGCGAAAAATGCAAAGCAAGGTCAAAGGGACGGATGAGATAAAAGCTCCAATGTTAACGTAGTTTTTATTTAAGGGGCTACTTCAGTCACGTAAGAAGACCAGCTCGCTAATGCTAATCCAATGGAAGAAATTTATAAATACATCTCGGTTGCATTTCAATATTTTTAAATGATTTTTACTTTTTTTTTTTATCTTCAATAGAAGAAAGTATTGTAATCGAAATTTTTTTCGACTTCCGGTTTTCGACGGATTTACACGTTTTAGGGGTCAGAGATCCCAAAAAACATGTTTATAGAAAATGTTTGTCTGTCCGTGTGTCCGTCTGTCTGTCGCCATTGTACCATCAAAAAGTGTATGAAGTTATGCATAGAATTGAACCAAATTTTTATTTTAAGTTTTTGGCTATGGCAAGCAGATCCTCCCTGAATTTAGAAAAAAATCGCCGGTAGAGGGCGCTGTAATAGCGATTTTTGTGCGATTTTCAATATTGTACCATCCACAAGTGTATGAAGTTATGCATAGAATTGAACAAAATTTTTATTTTAAATTTTTGGATATGGCAAGTAGGTCCTCCCTGAATTTGGAAAAAAATCGCCGGTAGGGAGCGCTGTAACAGCGATTTTTGTGCGATTTTGAATATTGTACTATCCAAAATTGTATGAAGTTATGTATAGAATTGAACGAAATTTTTATTTTAAGTTTTTGGCTATGGCAAGCAGATCCTCAATGAATTTGGAAAAACTTCGCCGGTAGGGGTCGCTGTAATAGCGATTTTTGTGCGATTTTGAATATTGTACCATTCAAAAGTGTATGAAGTTATGCATCGAATTGAACCAAATTTTTATTTTAAGTTTTTGGATATGACAAGTAGGTCCTCCCTGAATTTGGAAAAAAATCGCCAGTAGGGGTTGCTGTGAAACCGATTTTTGTGCGATTTTGAATATTGTACCATCCAAAAGTGTATGAAGTTATGCATAGAATTGAACCAAATTTTTATTTTTAATTTGTGGCTATGGCAAGCAGATCCTCCCTGAATTTGGAAAATTCTCGCAGGTAGGGGGCGCTGTAATAGCGATTTTAGTGCGATTTTGAATATTGTACCATCCAAAAGTGTATGGAGTTATGCATAGAATTGAACCAAATTTTTATTTTAAGTTTTTGGCTATGGCAAGCAGGTCCTGCCTGAATTTGGAAAAATTCGCCTCTAGGGGGCGCTCTAATAGCGATTTTTGTGCGATTTTGAAAATTATACCATCGAAAAGTGTATGAAGTTATGCATAGAATTGAACCATATTTTTATTTTAAGTTCTTGGCTATGGCAAGCAGATCCTCCCTGAATTTAGAAAAAATTCGCCGGTAGAGGGCGCTGTAATAGCGATTTTTGTGCGATTTTCAATATTGTACCATCCACAAGTGTATGAAGTTATGCATAGAATTGAACAAAATTTTTATTTTAAATTTTTGGATATGGCAAGTAGGTCCTCCCTGAATTTGGAAAAAAATCGCCGGTAGGGGGCGCTGTAATAGCGATTTTTGTGCGATTTTGAATATTGTATCGTCCAAAAGTGTATGAAGTTATGCATAGAATTAAACAAAATTTTTATTTTTAATTTGTGGCTATGGCAAGCAGATCCTCCCTAAATTTGGAAAATACTCGCAGGTAGGGGGCGCTGTAATAGCGATTTTAGTGCGATTTTGAATATTGTACCATCCAAAAGTGTATGAAGTTATGCATAGAATTGAACCAAATTTTTATTTTAAGTTTTTGGCTATGGCAAGCAGGTCCTCCCTGAATTTGGAAAAATTCGCCTCTAGGGGGCGCTCTAATAGCGATTTTTGTGCGATTTTGAAAATTGTACCATCGAAAAGTGTATGAAGTTATGCATAGAATTGAACCATATTTTTATTTTAAGTTCTTGGCTATGGCAAGCAGGTCCTTCCTTAATTTGGAAAAAAATCGCCGGTAGGTGGCGCCGTAATAGCGATTTTTGTACCATTTTGAATATTGTACCATCGAAAAGTGTATGAATTTATGCATAGAATTGAGCCAAGTCTTTTGTGTTTGTTTATGGTCATTGCACGAAGGTCCTCCCTGAATTTGGAAAAAATCCGCCGGAAGGGGGCGCTATAATTGCGATGTCTGTACCATTTCCATTATTGTACCATCGTAAAGTGTATGAAGTTATGTATATAATTGAACCAAATTTTTTGTGTATGTTTCTGGCAAGTCTTCCCTGAACTTGGAAAAAAATTCCGCCAGAAGGGGCGCTATAATTGGAGCTCTGTGCCATTTTCATTATTGTATCATCGAAAAGTGTTTGAATCTATGCATAGAATTGAACCAAATTTTTTGTGTATGTTTCTGGCTATGGCAAACAAGTCCTCCCTGAATTTGAAAAAAATCTGCCGGAAGGGAGCGCTGTAATAGCGATGTTTGTGCCATTTTCTTTATTGTAAAATCGAAAAGTGTATAAAATTATGCATACAATTGAACCAAATTTTTTGCAGGGGCGGACTGGCCCAACCCGCTACCCCGCGATTGCGGGTTGGGCCAAACGGGTGTAGTGGACCAAAATTGTAATAATTTGGGTTTTTTTTCTTTTCAATAAAATTAAAAAATAAATAATAAATAAATAAATTATGGAACTCAATTTTTCTTTTCCTTTTTTCCCCGCTAAGCGTTTTTGTTTTCTTTACTCTTTTTTAAGGTTCCGTACTTAAAAAGTAAAAACGGAACCATTATAAGATCACTTCTGTGTCTGTCTGTCTGTCTGTCAGAGCCATTTTACTCGTAAACTATGCAACGTGGAACGTTCAAATTGGGGGAAGTACTAAAGACTGTTGACCCACATATTTACAGATTATTAAACATTTACAAATATTTTTATTAAAAAAAATAGAGGGGCTAACAACGTTACTTGAAAAAAATCTTTTCTTTGTATATTGTGTGGGGTATTCTATGAAATCTTTCATAACGCTGAACTCAAAAATACATTTCTTTTAATTTTAGGTATTATATTTTCAGAGTTATCGTCGAGAATGTAAAGCAAAAATATGTCCACCCCCATCTATTTCCGAATCTACTGAAACTAAAATTATGAAAAAATTAGAGGAAGAAGACTTTAATATAAACCTTGCAGGAAAATTATAGCGATTACTCTAGGTCACATATTTTTTGAGAAAAGCGCATTTTTCCGATACAGACAAATTTCGATTTGCAGGCATTCAGCAAAGGTGTTGAGGAGCGCTGAAGGTACCTATCGTAGCAGAAGTATAAAAGCATTATTGATAATGAGTTTTGAAAAAAATCGCCAGTAATTAGCCGAGATATTAACCCTTCAAGACGGTTTGAACACACATAATGACAGAGGCGGCGTACTCTATGTACCATCGGCTTTTAAAGCGCAGATAACAACTTTTAATGATGTATTAGTGTAATGCAATGCCCAATAGTAGTATAAAAACAATGAACTTCAAATTGTTAAAAGCAGACTAATTAGAATTAATTACATAAATACTATGGGATTCGCGACTAGTTCGCATTGCGTGGACCTCTTAATACGCCCGCCGTGTCTTTAAAAGTTAATAAAAAACCTATCTGGCACGGACCAAGGTGGCGTTGAAACTTGGCGATCTCCTTTCGAAGCGCACTTAGTACAAAGCCAAGTTTAAACTTTGAACAAGGTACGCTAAATTTAGTTTTATGAAATGCCAAATTAAGTTTAAATATGCACTACTTTTACTGTGAGTACCGAATTAAGTTCATCATAAACAGATTAGAATAAGATTAAAAAAAAAGAGTTTTACAGAACAGCAATATTTCATATTATTTAGGCTTCATATCTCTTTGAACTTTTATGGTATACTCATTCATACTTTTCTGGTATATACAGCTGTACCCAAGCCTACGTTGTATAGTTTTTTACAAAGTCGTATTATTCTTTTAGCAACGATTTTTTAATAATACAGTTAATAATTCATTTATTTATTGTACCGAACCCTCTTCGAGTAATACTCGCACTTGACCGTTTATTATTATTATTTTCTGATCGTGCTTGTCCTAATTTCTCCTTCCCCTCCCTCTCCCATTAGTAATCGTTGTAAGATCTGTGCGAATTACTCATTTTGTGTAGAAGCCGAGAGATAGGGGATAAAGTAAAGAGCATATAATTAGAGGTCTGTACGGGTCCGGGCTTGGCCCGCCGGGCAAAATGAAGGCGAATTGTCAAACGGGACGACAAAATTAGGACAATTTTTGTAACGAACTGGGCCGACAAAAGAATTAAACGGACCTTCCCGACCGATAAAAAAAAAAAAAAAAAAATAATAAGCAGGCCAAACGACCCGATATAAAAATTTAAACGAAGCCGATAAAATATGAACCATTTTCAATAGATGTGACTTTTGCGAGAATCTCGTTTCGCGACGAGATCAGGTTTACATTTTTTTCCCCGCATAGTCGAGCCGGGCCGGAATTGGGCTTAATTGTTCCTAAAATGTGTTGGTAGGCAAAATATTTTCTTAAAATATTAATAGCGATAATGAACTTCTTCTGTTAACGGAATCTTTGACAGCATACCTTAAGCTAGGGGTGCACAACCTTTTTAAGAGAAGGGCCACTTACAAAAATTTCTGGGTTGTCGAGGGCCACATCAGTAACATGGAGATAATTATATTTGGGGAGGTGATCTGTGGCCTATAATCAGATAAAAAATATGATTTCAGAGGAGGAGGTGGGAGATTTACCTCCCTAGTTTCCCCTACCCAGTAAACATGTCCAATTCAGTTGGCAATGATATATCAACAGTTTACGTTTGTATATATAAAACATAGAGATATAGCAAGGATTATTTAGGAAGAGTGATAATATTCTTTGACTTTATTTGGGGGAGTAAATTTTGTTCTATTAAAAGTGCTAAAAAACAAATATAGGCATGAAAGTGGCTAGTGCAGAAAAAAATGTGAATTTTATGAACGAAGGGGAGAGGGGGAGCCGATCAACGAAATTTTCGATTATTTTCGTGCTTGATTAACGCGATTTTTCTACGTCCGAACAACGAAAGTTGCGATTTTTCCACGCCTGATCGACAAAATTAGCAATTTTTTTGAAGCCGGATGACAAAATTCTCGATTTTTCTGCGCCTGATCGACAAAATTCACGATTTTTCCGATCATCTTTCCGTAATGCCGTGCATCAACGAAATTCGCGATCTTTCCGCGCCCGATTGACGAAATTTGCGATTTTTCCGCTTCTGATCAACGAAATTTGCGATTCTTAACTGACTGACGAAATTTGCCATTTTCCCGCAGCAAATGGACGAAAGTCGCGATTTTTTCTCACGATAAATTGACGAAACTCGCAATTTTTCCGCAGCCGATTAACGAAATTCTTATTTTTTAAGCGCATCTGCAAGAAAATTCGCGATTTTGACTTTTCTGATCAACGAAATTTGCGATTTTTCCGCGCCTGATCGTCAAAATTTGCGATTTTTTCGTCCCGATCAACGAAATTTGCCCTTTTTCGGAGCCCGATCAACGAAATTCGCAATTCTTAACTGACTCTGACGAAATTTGCAATTTTTTCACGCGGAAAATTGACAAAATTCGCGATTTTCCGCAGCCGACCAACGAATTTTTCAATTTTTCCGTGCATCAGCGAGAAAATTCACGATTTTTCCGTGCCTGATGAACGAAATTTGCTACTCTTCCGCGCCTGATCGACAAAATTTGAGATTTTTTCGTCCCGACCAACGAAATTCGCAATTTTTCCGCGTCTGATCGATGAAATTTGCAATTTTTCCGGATCCGATCAACAAAATTAGGGATTTTTCCGAGCCCGATCCACAAAATTAGTGATTGGCGATTCTCAACTGACCATGACGAAATCATTTTTCCTGCGGCAAATTGATGAAATTCGCGATAACTAGACGAAATACGCGCTTTTTCCCCAGCCGATCAACGAAATTTGAGATTTTCCCGCTCCTAATCGACAAAATTCACAATTTTTCCGCAATCGACGAAATTCGTGATTCTCAACTGGCTGACGAAATTTGCAATTTTTTCCCACGGCAAATTGACGAAATTGATTTTTCCTCACGAAATTCACGATTTTTCCGCACCCGATCAACAAAAGTTGCAATTTTCCCACGTATCATAAACAAAATTTGCAAATTTTCCGCGCATCATCAACAAACTTAACGATTTTCTCCTGCCTGATCAGCAAAATTGGCGATTTTTCCGCTCTTGATCGACAAAATTCGCGATTTTTCCGTGCTTGTCGACGAAACCTGCGATTTGTCTGCTCTTGATCGACAAAATTCCCGATTTTTTGTGTCCGATCAACTAAATTCGCGATTTTTCCGAGCCTCATCGACAAAATTTGCTATTATTCCGCACTCGATCAACGAAATTAGCGATTCTTAATTGACTGAATTTTCAATTTTCCCCGCTGCAAATTGATGAAATTCATGATTTTTTCTTGCGACCTATGGACAAAAATTTCAATTTTTTCCAGTTAGAAATTGACGAATTCGCGGGCCACATGTTAACCCATCGCGGGCCACTTTTGGCCCGCGGGCCACAGGTTGTGCATCCCTACCTTAAGCGTTGTTCTCAAATTCCCTACTCTACAACGCTAAACTTACTGACTCATTTTTAACCATAAAGGCATAAAATCGACAGGCCTGACTATTGAAGCGTTTTGAATCGAATAGCGTTTTCCCATTCTTTGATATATAAATTACTTATAGAGTTATAAGCGATTCTTTTCACGTTACGTTAAGTTTTTCTTCTTTCGCGTGCTATCGCATCCAGAAATTCGATTCAAAATGCTAACTTTGACAGTATTTTGTCAAAGATCTATTGTTTTTTTCAATAAAGGAAGAATGCCATTCGATTACATATTTTCTGAATAAGAACACTTACCAATTTTATGCGTTTCCGAAATGAAATTAATTTAGAAATGTAACTGAAAGTAGCTCCTTTGGATTTGAGAACACACAACAAATTATAGTTATCTACTTTTTATTATATAGCTTCAAAAGTTATGATGTTTTTAACCCTCTTTTTTTCTTTTACTCTAAACAGCATTAATCTTTTAATGAATCTTTATTTGAATGTTGAAAAGTCTAAGTAATCATTGATGTTGCTATGGTGTATTCTCTGTTTTGCGAACACATAATAATCTAAGATATACTATAAAATTATCCCATAAATATGTATGCAGCATTCTTTAAAATAATCTTAATTGTATGCCAAGAAAAATCGGAATTTTTTGTAAAAATTGAGTCGGACCGGACCGGGTTTGATTTAATTGATTTTTGCGCGGGCCGGGCTTGGAAATTCCGACCCGTGCAGACCTCTAGCACATATGGTCAGTGAAGTGTGGGAAATTGTTTGGTGGTATGGATCCACCTGTATACATTTACGTAGTAGCAAAAGATAAGCAAGGATTGCTTACATATTTAGGGATGATCTACAGATCAAGGTTCTTGAGAGGCAAGGATTAGCTTATAGAGAAAAACGAGGGGAGGCAGCTGCAGACTTGAATAATAGAGACGTTAACGACGGCAATTTTTTTGAATCTTGCTATGTAAATGTGATCAAATTTTTACGATCTTGTAGCACAGGTTATAAAGAGAAGCCACGAAACAAGAACTTTAGAAAGTATGAAGAAAGCTAGAATAGAGCAGAAAGAAGAACAAAATGACAATCCTAAAAGGCACGGAAGAGGTTTGTTGATAGTCAGTATTCCAACATTTTAACAATGGGGTTGTCAATTGGTGGGCCAATGCATAAGTCTAGCGGTGTGGGCCAAAGTATGCCAGTCCGCCCCTAATTTTTTGTGCATGTTTTTGGCTTTTGCCAACAGGTCCTCCTTCAATTTGGAAATATCGCGCGGTAAAGGGGCTCTGTGATAGCGATTTTTGTATACTTTTCTTGATTTTTCGTAGTTCTATTGTCCGTCGGCGGCTTGTGCAAAGGCGGGAACTCGCTTCCTGCTAAGCCGGCTAATCGCAAACATCTGATAACAACAGAATAAGGAAAAACTATTAATTTTAACAAATATCATGATATAGATAAATTCGTTTTTACTTCGTTTAATTGACTGAAGCAGAATTTTAAGATGAAAATCAAAGTTGGTATAGTATTGAACTAATAATATTTAAGTATTAACATGTGTAACTAGTTTTTGAAATATTAAGATGTATAAGATAGAAGAAAGTTTTGGGATTGGCACATCCAACTGGTTTTGCATTGGATAGCTGAGATCGATCTGTACAAAGGCCGTTTTTTACTTTTTCGATTTTGTTTGCTGATTTTTTTTTTTTTTTTTTTTTTTTTTTTTTTTTTTTTTTTCATGAGGATGTTTTTACTTTCGAAACCGGTTCCGAAAATGAAATTGTCCTCATTAAAAATATACATAAACGGGAAAAAAAGTAAAAAACGGCCTTTGCACACATCAATCTCAGCTACCCAATGCAAACAAATCATTTACAAATATTGAAATGCAACCGAGATATCTTTGTAAATTTCTTCCATAGGATTAGCATTAGCGAACGGGTCTTTTCACTTGACAGAAGTAGCCTCTTAAATGTTTGGCTGCGCATCCATTTCATGCGTTTCTGAATTCAGAAATGTGTCAGAAAGTAGTTCCTTTGAATTTGAGAACATCCTTGAGTTTATGTATGAAAAAATGGTACATCTAGAGTTGGTCATCAATGATTTAAGTTCTGGTTCGGTTCCGTTGGATGGTCTTTCAAGTTTCAATATCTTCATTTTGTTATAAGAGCAAAGATTGTCAGCTAGTTGAACTCTGAACTCAAATAGTTTCACATGCTTTTGTTCGATACCTTCATCTTTATAGCACACATCTGTACAGTATCAAAACGTTTGTAATTGTAAAGTCTAGATGATTAAACGTATGTTTATTATAAACGTATCACCCCTGGTAGGAGTGAATAGTCACTCTTTCATAGGAGTGAATGTTCATTTTTTATAGTCGATTCTTTTCTTTTATTTTGTTTTTATGGTCATTTTAAAAGAATCACATCTTTACAGCATGCAATGAAAATAGATATAAGCGTGGTAAAGATTGGAATAAAATACTTTATTAGCAATATTTATTTAATTCATAGTTTGTAACACTAATTGAACTTTTAAGGAAAAATTCAGTTAAAGTTACATACGAATTTAAATTAGATTACTGACAGAAATAAACTAAAACATTTTATTCCAATCTTATCCTTTGTGTTTGCTTTTATTGCGTGCCCTATAAAGATATTATTTTTAAAGTTTTATTAATAACTTTTCAATAGGTGGATGTTATATCTTTAACAATGTTTGATTTGAATTTAATTTTTGTTTTAAATATAAAACCGTACTTTTTCCTTAAATTATTGCTATTTTTGCAAAATGCTATTGTTCTAAAATATTTTTAATTTTTGCACTTGAAAAACAATGCTTATAAACTCACACCTTTTTAAAATAAGTTCTAAGCATGATTTAAATATTAAGAATGTATATATATTTTTTTATCTCTGTCATTTGCTTTTGTTTTATTTAATATGAACATGGAGTCTAAATTTTAAGTTCTCTGGAATATGTAAATATTTTTCTTTTAAACATATTCCTTAACTTAATCATGATTTCTAATTTTCGTCCGTTATTGCTGAAAAATGGAATTAATACAATACTGATAAGCCATATTTAATTTAAATTTTTTATTCGCGTAGATATCGTATTTTGTGAATATGAGCAAAATAGATTTTATATGTTTTATAGGAAAAGATTAATCTCAGAAATAGAAACAAGTTGGAAATTGCTCATCAAACGTGGCAAAATGTTCGTACTATAACTAATTTTATAAATAATTTTTGCGCCGCATATTGTACTGAATGTATATTTTAGTGAACTTCATAAATGCATATCAATTTCATTCTGTTCGAAAGACTGTAACATCATTAAAATGTACTTGAAATAATTTTTTCCGATTGACCTTAATGTAACGGAAAGCTTTTGACTGTCCCTGAAATTAAACTGTACATCCGGTTTTCATAAAACTTGAAAAGACTAGACAAAATTTTGCAACAATTTTATAGGGTAGATGTGCCAGTAATGGACACCCTTAAGGAATTTCTTTTAAAATTATTTTTTTTATTAATAGTTATAATTATTATTTTCCAGTTTTTTCAATATTATATTAATCTATCAACAATATTTAACCATTCTCATAGTCGCATTTCCTAATATGAATCGAAATTTAATTTTAAATAACAGAAATATATCAAAACACCCAAAAGCCCAGTAATGGACACTCTCTGGCCCAGTAATGGACACCCTCTATTCCAGTAATGGACACCCCATAAAAAGTAATAAATATGATTGCTTTTATGACTGTATTTAGAACCAGAATTTAATGAATACATACTAATGAAACAAAATAGTTATTTTCAAATAAATTTAACAATAAGGATACTAGTAATTAATAAAATATTTGTGAAAATAATTTACTGTTTGCATGAATTTGTAATTATCAGAAGATCAATGTTTTAATTATTTTAGATGGACAGTTGAAATACTAAATATCAGGCAATTACAGCTGTCAAATTATTGAAACAGTGGGGATTTAAAAGGTAATAATAAAAAAAAAGTTTTGGAATGTTAGTGTTTAGTTTTGTCTCACTATTTTTAACAATTAATCTTCCAGAGACTACTTGATATATCATTTATAATAATTAATATTACAAATATGAAAGAAATGACATTGCGTGTTGAATATTTTAAATGTTATGTAAAATAATTTCAAAATAAAACTGCAGAACTGATGTTTGAGGCCACTGATCTGCAGATTTACTAGTTTCATGAATATTGCCTATAAATTAATGAATATTACTTTTTTTTTCAGAGGTGAATAAGGAAACATTTAAGACAGAAAATAGATTTTAATAGCTTCTGTAACTTAATTGTTTTTATTGAAACGGAGAGGTATTAAGCCCAATGAGTCCCTCTTTGACTGTGCTCTTAAACAATATTTAAACAATATAATAAGCATTCCAGTAATGGACAACCCCTCTTAAAACCTTAAAAATAAATTAAATTTCGTAAATGACCGTTAGTATATAAAATTCTAAGTTTTCTATTGCTACTCAAACAAAAGCTTTCAAATTTTGCTAGAAAAATAATAATAATAAAAATAAATAAATAATATATAAATTAAATAAACAAATTAGCCTCTTCATTAAGATTTTCACAGAAAAACAGCAAAACTTCGAAACATTATTTTCGGCTCCCTAATTGGTTTGATTAAAAGTGTCAACAATAACCCAGTTTTATAAAACAGGCAAGGGGAAATTATAAAAAAAAATAATTAAAGTTAAATATTTATTAGTTATTTTTTTATGAACCAAAAATATCAAGGGATGTCCATTACAGGAAGGGTGTCCATTACTGGCACATCTACGCTATTTAAAATTTCAGACCATTCGGAAGGCTGTAACACCATTAAAATGCGCTTGCAATAATTTTTCCATTGGCCGTAATGTTGCGGAAAACTTTTGACTGTCCCTGTAATTAAACAATACATCCGATTTTCATAAAATTTGAAATGACTCGACAAAATTTTGCAAGAATTATATACTTAAAATTTCAGACCATTCCGTTGGGTAGTTTTTGCTCTGTTATATGCGGACGGACGGACAGACGGACTGAACGACGACTATAGGTGCTACGTATTTATTTAACTACAAACGCATCTGAAAAAGGAAATTTAAAAATAAAGTAAAGGACTGCATTAGAAATATTCTTATTGTTTGAAAATCATTTTAATGTAAAAAAGTAGTTATTAATCTCTTTAAAAAATATTCAGTCATATATTAAGTAAGTATGAACTTTTTAAAAAATATACTAAAGCAGTCTTATCCATAAACTTCAAAACAGGCATAAAAAACATTTTTTTTCAATGCTTAAATGCCATGTTTTATTGTTTAGTGCCAAAAATTAAGTGTATCAAAAACGTAGAAAATGCGTTTATAATAGAAGGAAATTTTATAACTGATGCAGAATGTCTATAATTAATTTTTTTTGCATTACTCAGTCTCGAAATTTTAAAATCATAACCCCAGTAATGAACAAAACAAGTTGAAAATTACACATTTTGCACCGCATATCGAATTGAATGTGTATTTTACTGCACTTCATAGGTGCATATCAATTTCATTCTGTTCGAAAGGCTGTAACATCATTAAAATGCACTTGAAATAATTTTTTCGCATTGGCCGTAATGTAACGGAAAACTTTTGAGTGTCCCTGTAATTAAACTATACATCCGATTTCAATAAAATTTGAAATGACGCGACAAAATTATACAACAATTATATATTTTAAATTTCAAACGATTTGGTTGCGTAGTTTTTCCGCTGTTACATGCGGACAGACCAGTGTTGAATTCAGACACTTTTCTCCGGGAGGGATTTCTGTGGCTCCGGGGAGACATTATAGAGTTCCGGGGGGGGGGGGGAAATTCCACTTTTTGACCATTGAAGACTCAAAATCTCAAAAATTCCGGGGGGGGGGAGACATCTCATTACTCCGAGGGGAATGTCCCCCCCCGGGCCACCCCCCTGAAATCAACACTGGGACAGACGGACGGACAGACAGACAGATGGACTGAACGACGACTGTAGGTGCTACGTATTTATGTAACTACGAATGCACCTAAAAATCGATTTTTACTTTTTTATATCATTAAATAGTTTAAACTTTTATCTTTCCAACGACGTGTCACACATGTTTATATATATATATATATAAATAAGTGTTGAAATTATTCATTCTTTCTAAGAGTACTTCACAGTTTAATGGCCATTTAAATCTTTAATTGAATTTTTCTCAAAACTTGGATTTTTCATGTTTATGTTCCTTTTTTTTTTCAATATCTATTAAACTTAAGAACTCAGATTTTTTCTTTAACACAGAGATTTAATGATTTGTTGAGAATTATTTATTTTAGGCAGAGAAATCTTACCAAAAATGCTAATTTAAAAATGACTTTCAATAAATAATAATTAATTTTGAGTTTCACTTAGAATGAAAATGGTCAGTTAAAATACGTAAAGCATGTTATTGAAACTACTCTAAAAAATCTAGACCTCTATCTTTCACCATTTCTGAGAAAAAGGTACATAAAGTTGGTAAATTTAACATGGCGGAGATACGGCTATCCCGGTCCCCTTAAAATAATTACATTTCAGACCGCTACATGAAGAAATCTCACAATCACTTTAGAACGAAAATGGTCTGTTAAAATACGTAAAGCATCTTATTCAAACTACTCTAAAAAATCTAGACCTCTATCTTTCACCATTTTTGAGAAAAAGGTACATAAAGTTGGTGAATTTAACATGGCGGAGATACGGCTTTCCCGGCCCCCTTAAAACAACTACATTTCAGACCGCTACATGAAGAAATCTCACAATCACTTTTGAATACTCCACGATCAATCTTTTTCTGTACAACATACAACTATTTATAGCTTCATAATCTTAACATTCCACATATCTACACGGATAAATGCTTAAAATTAAATAAGACTTATCTTTATTTTATGTATTCCATAAAGAATAATTTTACTGATATCCTAATCTGTTAATCTTAAAATGCCGGACGAAAAAGTGCTCATTTTTCTTATCTTTTAAGGGTGTCGTCGTCTTGCTGTCCTGATTGGTTAATAAGCAATGCATACGTAAGTCACACTTCCAGGAGTGAGACATTTCACTCCTTTCTAGGGAGTGGAAAATTCCACTCTTTAAGGAGCGTATTTTTATAAAATTCACTCCAAAAAGAGTAAAAATGCCTATCACTCTTTCAAATAGTGAACTTTTCACTCCTCCCAATTTTAGAGTGTACGAAATCTGCTTATTTAGGTCCTATCTACCTGCTTTTACATTTTTGACACGTAGTTCTGAACCGCCATGTATATTACTAGTAATCAAGATCAGATACAGGAGTTCACCATTACGGCCAACTAATTATGTAATTGTCTGTAGCCATCAGATTTTCTCTTAGAAATCTCAATCTTCGGACGCAATTGTCTGTATTCTTCGGTGGCTCTCTATGCTTTTTGGTGTTGTTAGGGCGAATCTAAAAAATGTATTAAAGGTAAAATATCTATTTAAGTTTTCATAAAAAATGATTTTCACCTATTTTCTGTACACCTTTCAGTATGTTCTGTAACCCGGGAAGCCCGGGTTGGATCTCTTGGTATAAATGAAACAAATACTTATTAGTTAAAGGCTGCACACATAAATATATTCTTAATTATTTATTAAATATACCTTTCATCATAAAAGAAAAGTAAATTCAATCACATCTAATACCGGTAAACGCAGTTTTTTTTTCTTTTTACTACACAAATTAGATAAGACCTGTTTAAAAACTGGATTTCACTATAGATAAGAATGGAATCATTAAAAGTTTTTACTGGCACGTTGTTTCTGAGCATAGGGGTCCGTCCTACTTTTATGTTTGCATTGTGGCTCAAGAAAATCAAACATTACTTTATTTATTTTTATCTGACCCTTTTACTGAAACGAAAATCTGAAACTATGTTGGATATGAAAAGAATAAAATTCCCAAGTACCGAAAATAGGATTCGCCAAATGGTTCTCCAAATTCGCATTTGGTGGGTTGGCGATTTTAGCTAGAGCGATACTTGCTTCAGTAAAAAATTTAAGTTACTTTAACTCATTTTATTGTTTGAGCTTTAAGTAAAGCTTGATGAATATAATTTATTATGATACTAATAGGAAGGAAAACATTCCTATGTTTATATAGCAAATATATAGCAAATTAACACCTTGTAATAATATACTAATTTCAAACGCTAAAAGGTGTAAATTAAAACTTTAAAACAAGTAAAAATACGTTTATTTATAGGAATTAGTATATTCCTATGTTTATGTAAAACCTTTTCATTTTGTAAACTGAACGTATCAAATTGGAATGCATGGGATTAATTAATGTAGACCTCTTCTTCTTATCACTGACAGATTAAGAGGTAAAAAAACATATTTTTTTTCACTAAAAGAAAATGTTATATCATCAATAAATAAATTAATATTAAAAATATAAATAGCCTATTATAAGCTAATGCAAATTATTCAATATTGATTAAGAATTAACTATGTATTGTAGAGCACAGAATCTAAAACCACTGACCAGTCTCTTGGAATGTTCACCATAAAATAAGCCATCACAATCAGGCTGAATTTCGAGAGAGTGATAAATGCAAAAGTGAGCAGATAACTTACACTATATGGCCAAAGATGACCGGTCACTTGCGATTTTAGACGTTTTGTTAAATATCTAGAAAATTACATGAGGAATTAACCTGAGACTGCAAGTGTGTAAACAGTATAGTATAGATCATATATTTCGGCGAAGATTTTTTCCCGAAACCCCATAGGGGACCGTCAACAAATTGAAAATGAACGAATATCTTTTGGATAACCCTGTAAAAATTAATGTAGCAAAAGCGTTCAAACTTGAGATTATTAATAAGTGGCTTATTGTAATGTACTGTGTTCATTTTCATGAGGATAGCATGTATACTCGTAGAGAAATTAAGGTTTTTTATAAAAACACTCCCAAATTTCGCCAAGTTTTTTGCTTAAAATTTGCAGAGCTCTTAATATAAAAAAAAAAAAGTTCTTTTCAGAAAATATGACAAACAACATTGTACACAATACTCTGCTATCAGAATTAAAAAATAATAAAAATTGGATGAAAAATGAGCAGGTTTACTAAAAAATGTTTCACAGTGCATGCGCGAATGCAATCAAAATATAATGTGGATAATGTATTAGCTAAGTATACAGAGCAACTTTTGTGAAAGTCTCAAAATCATAGCTTGAAAATTCTGAAAATTATCGTCGATAGAATAAGCTCGAAATCCGTTGCTCCCAAAAGGAAGCAAAAAGATGAGGTGTTGTATCCAAATATAGTAGTACGTGCAATATTGTGTACGCTATCTTGGCACTAATCAACAGATATTTGATACTACCACTCATATTTTTTCTTCTTTTTAGGAACAACGGATTTCGAGCTTATTCTATCGATGATAAGTTTCAGAATTTTCAAGCTATGATTTTGAGACTTTCACAAAAATTGCTCTATATACTTATCTAATACATTATGCATTTCATATTTTGATTGCATTCGCGCATGCGCAGTGAAACATTTTTTAGTAAACCTGCTCATGTTTCATCCAAATTTTATTATTTTTTAATTCTGATTACAGAGTATTGTGTACAATGTTGTTTGTCATATTTTCTGAAAAGAACTTTTTCTATATTAAGAACTCTGCAAATTATAAGCAAAAAACTTGACAAAATTTGGGACTGTTTTTATAAAAACCTTATTATAAAAATGAACACAGTATACTACAATAAGCCACTTTATAATCTCGAGTTTGAACGCTTTTGCTACATTAGTTTTTACAGGGTTATCCAAAAGATATTCGTTCTTTTTAAATTTGTTGACGGTCCCCTATGGGATTTCGGGGAAAAAAATCTTCGCGGAAATATATGACCTATACTATACTGTTTGCCCACCTGCAGTTTCAGGTTAATTCCTCATGTATTTTTCTAGATATTTAACAAAGCGTCTAAAATCGCAAGTGACCGGCCACCTTTGGCCATATAGTGTATTTCTCTATTTCCGCATGTTTTGCAAAATAATTATTAAATTATAGCGTTTCTAGAGTAGGTTTTTGAAGGACTAAACTGGGAAGTTTTTGTGACATAATTTTTATATGGAGATATTAAATTATAATAACTTTTCGTTACAGCATCTTTAGTATTGTTAAAGTTATAAACAAAAACCCCGTTCGGTATGGAATGTGGCATCGTGTTTTTTATGACTGAACAAGTGGATTGCGACGCTGTTTTCCAGCATTCCTGATATCTTGATATTTGTTGCAGTGCTCTTAAAGCTATTATAAAGGCATGGACTTTATACCATGTGTAATTTAAACAACTAAATAAAATTTGATGAAACGTACATTTCTAAATGGTGTATTTCGTTAAAAACATTAAAATTACATTAAAAACACACAAATATACAGTTTCAACCCTCTTCTGAGGTCATCATCAAGAGCTAAAGTCAAACATAATCACGTAATCACGATGTTTTCGACTTCACTAATGTTCGAGAATTTAGTGCATGAACAATGACCAATCAGCACGAACTTAATCGAAGAGTGAATTGACAGCGAACGTCATCTATTAGTTTTTAAACTATTACTTCAATAAATCCAACCAAATTCCAGAATCTTAAAATTATTGTACCGTGTAATACAATGCAAAGAAGTTTAATAAGATAATCAATCGAAATCTTTTTGAGGGGAATGGGGTGGTGGAGAAATGTGCAACGATAATGTGTCGTATAAGATTTCTGGAATTTGGTTGTATTTAATGAAGTAATAAAATAAACTAATAGACAGCGTTCGCTGTCATTTCATTCTTCGATTAAGTAGATGCTGATTGGTCATTGTCCATGCTTTGAATTTTCGAACACAGTAAAGTTGAAAAACATCGTGATTATGTTTGACTTTAGATCCTGATGATGGCCTCAGAAGAGGGTTGAAACTGTAGATTTGCGTGTCTTTAATGCAATTTAAAATTTTTTAACGAAATACACCATTTAGCAATGCACGTTTTATCCCATTTTCTTTAGTTATTTAAAGTCCTCTTAAAATTTCTATATAACGTTTCGGGGCGCCCTGTAGATTTCTTAATAGTAACTAGTTGGATGTGCCAATCCCAAAACTTTCTTCTATCTCATATATTTTAATATTTCAAAATGTTGTTACAGATGTCATGATTTCATTTTTATTAGTTCAATGCTATATCAACTTTGACTTTCAACTTAAATTTCTGCTTCAGTCAATTAATCGGAGTAAAAACGAATTAATCTCGATCATGATATTCATTAAAATCATGAATAGTCGGCTTATCAGGATGGGTAGTTCCCGTCGATTCACGAGCCACTGGTGTACAATAGAACTACGAAAAATTAAGAAGATTACACAAAAATCGCTATTACAGCGATCCCTTCCGGCGGAATTTTCCCACATTCAGGGAGAACTTTCTTGCCATGGCCAAAAACATAAAAAAAAAAATGGTTCAATTCTATGCATAATTTCATACACTTTTCGTAGGTACAGTATTGAAAATGGCACAAAAATTGCTATTACAGCGCCCCCTTCCGGCGGGATTTTTCCAAATTCAGGGAGGACCTTCTTCCTATGACCAAAAAATTTGGTTCAATTCTATTCATGCTTCATACACTTTTCGATGGTACAGTATTCAAAATGGCACAAAATCGCTATTACAGCACCCCCTTCCGGTAGAATTTTTCCAAATTAAGGGAGGATCTGCTTGCTATAGCCAAAAACTTAAAAAAAAAATTAGTTCAATTCAATGCATAACTTCATACACTTTTCGATGTTACAATATTCAAAATCGCACAAAAATCGCTATTACAGCGCCTCCTTCCGGCGGATTTTTTCCAAATTAAGAGAGGACCTGCTTGCTACAGTCAAAAACTTAAAAAAAAAAAAATAATTCAATTCTATGCGTAATTTCATACACTTTTTGATGGTAAAATGGCGACAGACACACGGACAGACGGACATTTTCTGTAAACATGTTTTTTGGGATCTCTAACCCCCTAAAACGTGTAAATCCGTCGAAAAACAATTTCGATTACAATACTTTCTTGTATTGAAGATAGAAGAAAGTAAAAAGGGATTTAATTTGAAATATATATTAGTCCTGCCTTTTAAACATTTTCCAACATAGTTGAAAAGAATTTGTGATTTCGGTTTGTCTTGCTGTTTGTCTGTACGTGCTGTAACTTGTGTAAATACATTTGGATTGCCATGCTATACTATGGCATGTTCGGTATTGAAAATGAAGTATGTAGCATTTAGAATTCGTTAACAGGAACACTCAAAAGAATTCCGTTACATTATGGTTAAGTTGGAAAAATCGTTTGCAATGTATTTTAATGGTGTTATACTTTTTCAAGAGCATTGAAACTGATGCAGTGAAACCTCCTTGAACGGCCACCTCTAAACAACAAAAACCTCCGAACACCGGCCACATGTTGATGGAACCAAACACGTTCCATAGCATTAACATAGTACGAACCTCTAAATAAGGAATTCTGAACAACGGCTACTCAAAAGTCACGACAAAAATTTTTTTTACAGCTCTTGGTACAATTTCATATTTATTTGAAAGCCGAAATACGCAGCACATCAAACAAAATTAACTTGATATGTGAACAAACAGAAAATGAAGACATTAATAATAATGGGAAATTTTATATAATATTCTTAGAACGGCAGGCATAACTAACATAAAGGCCAGTTTGTTTGTATTCTGGTAAAAAATTTGGCAGTTACTGCCACATTTGATTCCATACAGCAAATAGTGGAAGGTAGAAGAGAGGAAGAGGAAATAGACAATAGAATCACCCAAAATCTCCAGTACTAACCCTTATACCGAAGATTTGCAGAACCTTCGTGAAATCCAAAATTTCTCATTAAATCATAATGATGATGAGTTGCATAACAAATAAAGTCATATTTTTTTTTTATTTGGAAAAAGACATTTGCAGCAAAAAAAAAAAAAAAAAAGAGAAAAAAAAAAAAAGCAACTGCAAATCACTAATTTTCATATTAAAAGCAACTGCAAATCACTAATTTTCTTATTAAAAGCAACTGCAAATCACTAATTTTCTTATTATATTAAAAAAAATGATGATTAATTAAAATGACTGTGTGTATTTCTATTTAAATTTATGTAATTTTGATTTTTTTTAAAAACTGAAACCTCTGAATAACACCCACCTCTGAAGAGCGGTCACTTTTCACCGGTCCCACGGGTAATCGTTATTCAGAGGTTACACTGTATACAGTACTGAGGTGCATTACAAGATACTTACAGTAGAATGGAGGGTGCATAACATTTATCATTCATTTACAGGGACACACCAAAGAATTCGATTATAGTACCGTCCAAGAGCGATAATTGTTACAAGTGCGTTTTCAGCTGTGGTATGCTTTTTTTTAAATTTAGCTATTTTTTTTGCATATTACTTGGTGTATATAAATTCTTTAAATCTCATACAGCGATCCACAAAAGCATTCGAGTATATTTTATTTTAATTACAAAAATTGCTGACGGGGAATTTACAGTTGTATTTAAGTTTTCTAACTGAACTAAAATTGAGCATACTTTGCAGTATATCTATACAAATTTGTAGATCACATTCAGGTCTTCACAAAAAGAATTCGAATACTTTTCTGATTATTGATGGTAATTGCTGAAATTCAGTTTTTCAATTTTTTATGCGTTTTACAAATTGTTTTCTTACATATCCTCTTTCAGCTTATCAAACGGAAGTTCCATTGTATTATTTTGAATGTGTTAGAAAGTGTTTTATAATCTATGATTGATGACGCATGATTTTTCTCTCTTGTTATTAAATATAATAGATTTGAAACTAATTTTAATTTAACGATTCAATCTTTTTTTGCCAATTGCCTCAATCGTCTGGATTTTTACATTTCTGGATTGCGTTCAAAACACATTAGTCCGGATAGTTTGAATTTTAAATTTGATTTCCTCGTAAATTAGAATTTAAACAAACTAATATTCCTTCACGAATCAAAAATAATGATGTCTATTGCTTAAAGGCAGACCAAATACATCTAGCTCGTTTGATCGACAATAATTCAACATTCTTACGCTTTATGAGCTATAATCATTTAATGTATTTCAGGTCATGCTACAAAAATTTGAATTTGAAAAAGTAATAAAATTCATTCTTCACAAGTGATTTAAAATTCTAAGAGAATAAAGAACTAAGAATTTTACATTGGAGAGACTGACTCTCCCCCCCCCCCCCTGAATTTCTCGTGGAAGAGAATTTTAGCTTTTTTATTCGTTAAACGTTCATGTGTTTAAAATTTATTTTAAGCCGGGGCGTTCATCGGGGCAGAGCCTTCCCCTACGAACAAAGAAATTATTTTTTCAATTTTCTTTCTTGAAAATTGCAAATATGATCTGCATAGAAACGATAATTTAAACAAAACTAAGGTTAGTACGGGAGTAAAAAATAATGATACTTACAGCTCAAAGGCAGGTCAAATACACCTAACTTGTTTGATCTACTAATTACAAATGTTTATCATTTTTATAAGCCACAATCTTTTAGTCTAGTTTAGTACATGTTAAAAAACGAATATAAAATCTTAGAATCATTGTTAATAATGCGTTACATATTTATCTTTGTAAATATACTTGAACGCATTTTTCAAAACATCATACTAGTGGCAATATATAATGACAACTTGTGCTTAAAAACCTACTTATTAAAGCTATCTCGTCGATATAGTCATCAAATATACGTATGATTAATGGCGGCGATTAAAAGTGGTTACTACTGCCGTTTCCGAACTCTACAACTAAACTTTTCTTTTCTGATCTGTCACTGATAGCTTCTGCCATTTCGGTCGATTGCGATGCTTTCATTCGTGTGAATAAGTTATAACAGTTGAGGTGGTTATTAATGCAATTTGAAATGCCATCTATGTATTTAATGCACATAATATATAACTTTAGCTTTGTTTCTTTTTTAAGATAGGGCAATAGAAAGAAAAATGAAACATTATTTAAAGCATCTTTTTAGGATTGCTAGATTGATTTCTCAACATATAATTATAAATTAATTAATATTAAATCATTAATTGATAAAAGCGTATTTTTTTTTAAAAAAAGAATATATATATATAAAACAGTCTTCGTTTTTTATTTTCAATCTTTATTTTCTACTTTTTTATCCTATAAAATGTTTCATTGTTGCAGTTTCAAAGCCGTTTGGCCTATTTTGGCGAGCGTTTATGGCGCATCGTTAAATCCATTGTTGTTTCAAATCGTATACAATTGTAGGAGTTATAATGAATATTTGGCCATTTATCACCTGTGGCGGGCTAACGGAAATATTCCTTAAAATTAATATATTAATTTATAATTAAATTTTAAAAATAGTAAAATTTACTGTCATCGAAAACACACCTGTTAACGTAATTTTTATAATTCTAGCCTATCAGGAAGTGTTTTAAAAACAGATTACAAAATTCCATCTTTGCCTACAAAAACCAGGTTGAGTTAAATAAAAAGGTGTAAAAATATGGGGTAAAGAGCAGATTAATCAACATCTTGCTGATTTCTACTTAAAAATAAATAATAGTGATATTTTATTCAGGAATGAAGAATTGTTGGAAGGCTCAAATAAAGTAGATTTACCAGTGGCAGAAAAAAACATTTTCATATGAATTTTTGGAAATGTTCTGATATTCACTTAATGTTATGAAATTTTCTAAAGTTTAAATTCTGGCCCCACAAATTGAATATTGCGATGAAATTAATTCTAACTTTATGCCCGGCATGTCAGAAACATTTTGAATGTAAATTAGTTAATAGCGGGAAAAAAAGCAAATCTTTCAATTTCCAAATAAACTTTTAAATAGGTTAGAATTCAGTGGTTTGACTCCACGTATGTTCATTTTAGCAAGAAAGAAAATTCATGCGTCAACCATATATTATGGAACACTTTCCAAACAGTTTTAGAATACTTTAAGAAAACTTCGCCGTTTAAAATAAGGTAAAGAAGATACAGTAGCTGGCAAAAGTTTTGAGATGATGTGTTTTTCTGTCCTAACTTTTTCTGTAAGCAAAATTTCTTAATGACATAAGATAGTAATACCCCTTTTAAAGCTCAACAAAATGCAACATTAGAATTATTGAGACACATGCGTTAATTAAAAATAATTCGGAAATTCGTAAAATGTCTTAAAAAAAGTTTTTAGACTATTCAGTTTTTCTAACCTTTTATTGAAATTAAGCGTCTTAATGTAACGAAATACAGCAATATTTAATATTTAGTTGCGTATCCTTTTGCTTTGAGGACTGCGGCACATCGTCTGGAAATGGAATTAACAAGTCTTTCTAAGGTGGACTGAGGGATTTTCGCCCATTCCGATGGAAGATCCCGAAGGAGTTTTGCCTTTGAAGAATGCTTCCGTGTCCCGACATTTCTTTCGATGTTGTTCCCAAAGATGTTCCATTGGATTGAGGTCAGGTGACTGACTCGGCCAGTCCAAAACTTTAATTTTCTTAGCTGTAAATTAATTTGTCACCATTTTGGAGGTGTCCTTGGGATCATTATCCAGCTGAAACATCCAACCACGAGGCATCTGTTTAAAAGCATAAGGCAGCGTGTGACATTCTAAAATGTTTTTATAAACATTTTGATCCATAATTCATCGATGTGTACGAGGGGACCTACACCATCATGATGGAAAGCTCCCCAAATCATAACTGATCTGTTTCCGTGCTTCACTGTTGGACGTTGGTACCGGGGATCTATTCTGGTGCCTTTTAGGTGGCGAATATAACGTTGGCCATCACTTCCAAACAAATTGAATTTGGATTCATTGCTCCAAAGGACCTTCTCCAAATCTTTGATTGTCCCGGTTTCGTGCTCCTTAGTGAATTCAGTCGGATTTTCCTATTCTTTGCCCGGATGAGAAGGTGTTTTGCAGGGACCCGTGCACACATCGAGAGGCATCCAGACGACGTCTTATGGTGTCCTTATTCACTGTGAGTCCATGTTCGGTAGTTATCTCCTTACATATTTCAGCCGCGTTCTTGTTTGGGTCAGCGACCGACTTCCTTCGGATCAACGCGTCTTGACGTTATGTCGTTTTTCTTGGGGCTCCTAATCTTGGAAGATCGCGCACACCTTTGCCATTCTTCCACTTATTTACTATGAGGCCAAAAGATTTTTGAATTCCCAACTTGCTGGTCATAGCAGAATATGACACTTTTTTCTCCTGCTTGTTTAATAATTAACAGACGAATGGCCAAATATGTATTTTCCCCTGTGTTCATATTGAAATTGATACAAATACTAACATTAAGATTTTCACGTACGAAATAGAATTGTAATGCTTTAAGGATTAAGTAAGGGAGTTTCGGCATACAACAATCCGGCTGATGTGCCGTGTTACCATTGTGTTTTCTTACGCCGAAAGATATGAAACTATGGAGGACTGGGAGCAGGAAAACACACTGGTAAACCTACGAGTCAACCGCTAAAATCGGGTTTTCAGGTTTTCCCTGTCGGAGAAAAACAATCTCATTTCCACATATATTTTCGGTTTGAAAGTTTCACATCACAGAATCAGTGCTGAATATACCTCGTCTTTAATAAAAAATATCTTTCGGCTCTCGACTTCTATAGTGGATCTGTCTAGCTGACTTTTCACGTTTTTCTCAGGTAAGAAATTCTTACTTGTCTCTTATATAGTAATTTGAAATATATATTATTATTATTGGGCCCTCAACTCACATCTCATAACAGATCATGAAGACTGAAGAGCGTCTCATTATGGCCCATTAAACAAATAAATAAATAAATGCACATGACTATATATAAATATTTTTGATATGCTTAAGTGATATACAAGCATTTATTATGAATATGAAAAAAAACAAATATTTTAATTATTTTTATTGTGCATACAAGGAAATATTTAAGTACATTTAAGTCGCTATATGTTTGCATACAAAGTATCATTTAAGCCAATATATAAGCATTTATTATGAACATATTATGAATATATTATAAATATGAATAAGTGAAAAAAAGAAAAAAAATTAATTGCATTGTATATTATATAAGGTAAAAGTACACTACTACTATTATTATTTGCTAGTCGATCCGTGCAACGAATTTTATTTTTTTATGCACTATATATATATATATATATATATATATATATGAGCTGAAAAAAATTTCTTTTGTACATAAACTGAAGAATATAAACATTTGCATAAATATAAGGAAAACATTGTCATTTTTTTCACCTGTGCAATATTTAGCACTAAATATGGCTGCTGGCAAGGAAATAGCTCTAATTGAGAAGCTAAATGATAACAACTACAGCAACTGAACTTTCAGGATGGAGATGCTCCTCCATCATGGACATAAAAATTATGATTCGATTAAATGTATTGTAAATCAAAAACTTGCGGAAGGCATAAACTTAAGCAACTGTAAACATAACACCAAAATGCACCAAATGCAATAAGGGAAACTCTCACTATCACCCTCACCTTACGATAAAGAAGCATCTAATACATCTAAAGATGTTTTATCGTTAATTCACAGTGATGTCTGCGGCCCGATGAAAACGGAAACGTTTTCAGGGAAAAGGTATTTCATTACCTTCATAGATGATTACAGTCGATTTACAATGACTTACTTGCTCTCATATAATGGAGAAGCAATAGCCAAATTAAAGAAATTTGTCGCGCTAACCAAAAATAAATTCGGCAATCAAATCAAAGCGATCCGATCAGACAACGCAGGAGAATATCTAGGGGACGATTTCGAAAATTTCCTAACAGTCAATGGTATCGAACACCAACTTAACGTTCCTTATTGCTCACCCCAGAACGGCGTAGCGGAAAGAAAAAATCGTACGTTTGTCGAAATGGCACATACCATGCTTTCCGATGCCAACTTGCCAAAGCGGCTCTGGGGCGAAGCAATTCCCACTGCCACTTACCTAACTAATCGCTTACCGACCAAAGCCAATAACAACACAACTCCGTTTGAGTTATGGAACAACAAAAAGCCGAATTTATCCCATGTAAATACCTTTGGATGTAAGGCGTATGTCTACATTGGAAAAGCAAAAAGAGGAAAATTTGACAAAAAGGCAACAGAAGGCATTTTCCTGGGGTATGACCACAGGAGTAAAGGTTATAGGATATACACAGGCGACAATAAAGTAGTAATATCTAGGGCCGTTAAATTTCTTGAACAGGATAAACAATATTGAACAAGATAATAATATCACACAAACCCCTTCCGAAGAAATCAAAGTTGATTTGGGCGGTGATAAACAGGTACAGAACGCAGTTCCAAAACAGACCCCTGCGGAACCGAGAAGGTCCTTAAGGGAGAATAGGGGAGTACCTCCCAACCGATTCGGGATCAACGTTAATATTTGCCAGGTTGAAGAACCGAAATCCTGGGAGGACGTTCAAAACATCAAAGACCGCGAAATTAAAAACAAATGGTTAGCCGCAACTAACGAAGAAATAAACTCGTTAAAACAGAACAAAACGTGGGTACTTATAAAACCAACCACCGGGAAACGCGTAATAGGGTGCAGGTGGACTTTCAAAAAGAAATGTAATGCTAGCGATGAAATAGAGCGCTATAAAGCCAGGCTTGTAGCCAAAGGCTACTCAAAGAAGTTAGGATGTGATTATGATGAGACATTCACCCCGGTTGTTGCACACACAACAATTAAATCCTTCTTAAACGTTGCAATATATAAAGAACTTGAAATCACGCATCTTGACGTGAGAACCGCGTTTCTTCCTGACGACCTTGATGAGGAAGTTCTAATGACTCAGCCACAAGGCTACATAAAAGAGGGTGAAGAAGACAAAGTTTGTAGCTTGAATAAAGCAATATATGGCCTGAAACAGGCCGTCAGAGCATGGCGCTCGAAAATTACTAAGTCCCTCGAACGTTTAGGATTCGAACAATGTGCATCAGACTTGTGCTTGTTTAAAAGAAATAAAAACGGGATTTCATTTTATATCATCGTTTATGTTGACGATATATTAGTTGCTGCAAACAAAATGGACACTCTCAATATACACAAAGAATTATCGCGTGAATTTGAAATTAAAAATTTGGGAAACGTTTCCCAGTATCTTGGAATAAACATCGAACATTTAAGAGACGGAAGCCTCATGTTAGACCAACAAAATAAAATTGAGGAAATCATTGAAAAATTCAATTTGGCGGATTCCAAGCCTACATACACTCCAATGTGCACAGACTATTACAATCTGGATCCAAATAGCAAACTGTTAAATGATAATAAACAGTATAGGCAAGCAGTAGAGACCTTATTGTACGTCGCAACCATCACCCGACCTGATATAGCCGCAACCGTTAATATTCTTGGCAGGCGAAATGAAAAACCCAGAGAAACGGACTGGGTAGTGATAGAAAAATTAATCAGGTACCTAAAGACTACAAAGCATTTTAAGTTCATAATGGACAAAGAGAAACCTCCAATACCCACAGCTTACTGCGATTCGGATTGGGCTTCTGATAAATCTCACTGAAAATCGACGACAGGAAATTTGTTCAAGTTAGGGAACAATGTGCTTTCCTGGTCCTCCAGAAAGCAGAGCTGTGTGGCTTTATCCTCAACTGAAGCCGAATACGTATCCGCTTCGAGCGCCGCACAAGAAGTGCAATGGCTACTTACAATTCTTGAAGATTTGGACCTACAACAAACTTTGCCCATAGTGATGTACGAGGACAATATCTCTTGCATAAAGCTCTCTAAAAACGACAAACACCAAGCGCGTACGAAGCATATCAGTGTGAAGTATCATAACGTCAAACACATGAGAGACAACGATATCATATCATTGCATTATTGCCCGTCAAAACAAATGACGGCAGACGTGTTGACCAAGCCATTGCCCAAGTCTCAATTCGAGACTTTGTGATCACAACTGCAACTGTCATCCCCACGATTTTCCGATCGAAAGTAGGGGTGTCGGAGAAAAACAATGTCATTTCCACATATATATTCGATCTGAAAGTTTCATATCACAGAATCAGTGCTGAATATTAGTTGATCTTACTCTCGCTAGATGGCGACATCAGAGACTTTCTCGTGTTAGAACATTATCTCTTTAGTTCTCAACTGAGAAAGTGCAAGGCACGCAAAATGTTTTGTAATGCGTAGTGACTTTTTGAACTTATTTTTTTCATCCCCGCAGATATATGTTGGAACTCATCAGAGAGCACACTGCTCTCCGTTTTTGATGTAATTATGCAACAAGAGTGTGGAAGCTAAAAAGATGTTTAAGCTCCAATATTGTCATTGAAACAACACTCAACTATTCAATATATTTATACCTCATACAGTACGGCCTACTTCAGTCACACGAAAAGACCCGTTCGCTATTGCTTTTCCTATGGAAGAAATTTATAAAGATATCTCGGTCGCATTTCAATATTTTTAGATGATTTTTTTTTTGCAGTGGCTAGCTGAGGTCGATATGCATGCAGGCCGTTTTCTACTTTTTCAATTTCGTTTACAGGCATTTTTAATAAGGAAACTTTCATTTTCAGAACCGGTTCCTAAAATGAAAGCATCTTCTTGAAAAAAATCTCCAATGAAAATTGAAAAAATAAAAAACGGCCTTTTTACAGATCGACCTCAGCTAGCCACTGCAAAAAAAATCATCTAAAAATATTGAAATGCGACCGAGATATCTTTATAAATTTCTTCCATAGGAATAACATTAGCGAACGGGTCTTTTCGCGTGACTGAAGTAGGGCCTTAACCAAGATTTTATTGTATCTTTTCACAGTGTATTCACCAGCGACACGCCATTAAACTTATTCTCATCATCAAGTAGTGAATGCTGAATTAATATAACCTCGTCTTTAATGAAAAAAAATATCTTTCAGCTCTCGACTTCTATAGTGGATCTGTCTAGCTGTCTTTTCACGTTTTTCTCAGGTAAGAAATTCTTACTTGTCTCTTATATAATAATTTGAAATATATATTATTATTATTGGGCCCTCAACTCACACCTCATAACATTTCCCACCAAGATATGACTTGGCAGACCAATTGCGTTTTAATATGCGAATCGAGTTTTAGCTAATTCTGGAATTTCAACCGTGAACTCGATGAGATGATTGATCGTGATGCTGCCTCGCGATCTAAATCCTATGGAAGCATCTTTTTTTTCGGAAATTACTGGAGCAATTTCAATAATTTTTTTATAGTTTTGTGAATAGTTAAACTACAAATTGAAGGTTTAGGAAGGAATAAAAATAAAAGTTGAAATATATATGCGATTTCGTAAACGAAAATTCTAAGATTTAAAAAAAAATTAACTTTAATAAAAGATAATTTTCCAGAAAAAACAAAACATCGAAATGTTTATTATAATACGAAAAAAATATATATAGGAATCGCTTTAATAGTCCGCAAATGCAGGGTAATTAAAAAATAAATAAATTCTGTAGTACATTTCTCTTGCACATGTTGTCAAAGTGCATGTGAAAGATAAGATTATTGTTTTGAGGAAGTGGTGTGAGATAGAACTAAAAAATAGTCGCTGGAGGTAGCCCTGCAAATGTTGTTGTCGTATTAATGTCATCGGGCACAGTTCTTCTTTTCTCATTTAGAGGGTCAATTTCTTTTTCGTTTTGCATTTTGTGTAACTGCAAATAAAGCGCAAGTACGAACATTGCATCGGATTGGTAAAATTGTTTATCTTAAGTCGTATTTGATATGGACACTTATATGTCGCGATGTCTCGAGTACGTTCCTATAAAAATTTGAGAGTACAAATAATGTCAAAAAATGGCACTAAAATTAGTGTCGTACGCAAGGAAACATTTTGTAAGGAAAAAAAAAAACTAATATGGATTTTGATACATGAAACGGTTTGACAGAAAAAAACCCTAACATTGATTTTGATACCGTAGCATAATATTTTGATGCATAAGCGTGATTTTATACTTTATTATATAAAAGTTAATAAAATCAATATTTTCTCCTAACTACACTTTTCTTTTCTTCATAAGCTTTAATTGTAACTATTTTCTAAAATAGTCTATCCGTCGAATTTCGACGGGTGCGCATAGTATATCATTAAAGTGGTTTAATCAGTGTCGTAGTCGTAAAGAACCCAGAGGGTATACACTAGAGATATGAACGTTCATGTCTAGGGTATACGCTATTGCTTCATTTCAGAAACAACAAACAAAGGGTATACGGAGTTTCTTAAAAATATCCAGAAGGTGTACGGCGTATACCTGCTTATACCTACCGCTACACACCTGGGTTTAATCTGTTATTAATGTAGTGTTTAGTAACAGAATTATTGACAGATTAATTATTCGAATGATAAACAAGTATTAATATCCAAAGAATGAAAATGAGTTTTCGAATACGCACGTGGTAGCTAGTTTGCACAGTGAAGTATATTTAGCATGTTTTCTTATGCTACATTAGTATTTATATCTATTAAATTATTCTAATCGAAAGGAAATGGAAAACAAATGACGACAACCATAAAACATATTTCTGTCTTATTTTTTAAGTGATGTGATCTTTTAAATACAATTCGTTATTCAGAGTTGATATTCTACGAATTGTCTCTATCGGAGACACCATCATTAATATTATTGCTTAATCGTTATAACCAACATCATCAGTTAGAGCATGATAAGCACAATGAAATTGATAATAAAAATATTAATTATGGGAAATGTGAAGTTTCTTGCAAATTACATTAACGGAATATACACAAGCACAGGCAGAATCTCTTGGTATGAAAGAAGTCTTTAGCTATGCTTATGTGATACAAAATAAATAAAGTCAAGCAACATAAAAAATAGAAAAGCCCAACGCGTTTTGTTAATAATGTGTTACATATTTATCTTTTACTTTTACGCGGCAAACACACCTGAATGCATTTTTCAAAACATCACCAATGGCAATATTTAATGACACCTCATGTTTATAAACCTAGTCATTAAATATATCTGTTCGACATAGTCATCAAGTTTATGATTAATGGCGACGATTAAAAGCCAGTAATACCAATGCTGCTTTCGAGCCCTACTACTAAATCTTGCTTTACTGATCTACTATCGATATCGTCTGTCATTTCTGTCGATTACGATGTTTGCCGTTCGTGTGAATACGATAATAATTGATGTCGAAGTTGGATGTTAACTGCGATTTGCAATGCCATGTATCATCATGGTGGTTTAATCTGTTACTAATCGTTAAGTCTTTAAGAATATTTATATCAAGTGTAATGTTGGATGATTAATTATTATAATGATAAACAAGTGTTGATATCTAAAGACTGGAAAGGAGTTTTCGAACACGCACGTGATAATTAGTTTGTGCAATAAGTGATTTTCGCGCATATCCTAATACTACATTTGTCCTTAAGCCTATTAAATTGTTTTAATCGAAAGGAAATGGAGAACAAATGACGACAGCCAGAGAAAAAATTTGCCTATCTCATTTTAAGTGATATGATTCTTTGTAATGTAATTATTTATTCAAAGGTGATTTTCTTCGAATCGTTTCTATCTTAAGACTTTCGGTTAGTAAGGTTAAGTGTTACTACATCAGCTGCCAAAAATATCTAAATAGAGATATAAGAAAAGAAGAACAGTAACTTAAAAATCGTGACTTAAGAATATGAACTGTTTTCTTTCCTTTATCATATTAAATTTATAAGAACTAAACAATTTCTAAGGGACACAACACGCTGTCAATCAGGGGCGGACTGGCATAGTTTGGCCCACTCCGCTAGACTTATGCATTCGCTCAACCAATCGACAGCCCCATTGTTAAAATATTTGAATACTATCAGCAAGACCTTATTATCTAACTCTATGAAGATGACTTTACTCCAATTTGAGACATATCAAATTTGTAAATTTGATAGTAATTTCTTCGTGAAAAAAAATCTTGTGCGGCGGCGGGGGGGGGGGGGGGGGGGGGCATTAACTTGCTTAATTTTTATTTATTTTTTGAATATGTAAACTTTAAACAATTAAAAGGTATAAACGTAATAAACAAAACAGTTTTTAATTTCTTATGCGATTTCTGTTCAGATATTTTTATTCTTTGTATTAAAAAAAGAAAAAAAAATTGTTTGGTCCAGTGGCGGATCAATTGCGCTGTCAGCATCGGACAACGATATCGTTAGAATAGATGATGGCTACTTGTGAAGGGGCTCCCAACGGTAATAGGGGTATCGCTCCCAACGGGAATAGGTGTATCGCTGAGCCTAACCTATGCACATTGACAACACCTAGGAACATCCATCCCTCTGCCGGAACTTGGACCCAGGTGCCTTTGCGTGGAAGGCTAGCATGTTAATCTCTATGTCGTCAAAAAAACCTTAGACTTGTCTGTACACTACACTGAATATTATACTGAATATTACACTGAATATTATACTGAAAAGTGTTAGTAATGACCGGAAAGAGTTAATACTATATGAATATAGTACCTGAAAATTGAATAGTTTGTTTTATATCCTCACTACTAACTGATTAGAATGTCAAATATCTGCACCATTCTTTTGAGCTTGAGGCAACTCCATCTATTATCTTATCATAATCGTAATCAAAATATCATTCAATGTTGAATAGGATAAAATCATCTAACAGTTCTTGTCCTAGAGATGAACACAAGCAGTTCTTTATAATTTTAAGTGTTCAGAACACTCGTTCACAAGATACTTGAGTGCATTACTGGTACCACACGATTGGTAATAAAGTCTACTTTTAAATGATGTATATAAAATTTGCTTAGGGGCCATCTACATATTAAAACGAACCATAACTTGGTTTTTCTCAATAACAGTACACAATTCTGATAGCATAAATGAACTCTACACCCTTCAATTAGCCTAAAAACAAATTTTTATGCAATTCGCACTATAAGTTTCCGAGAAATTAATTATTGTAAAACGAGCTTATTTTAGGGGCTGTATCCAAATTGATGTTCGGTACTCGATTATTGACCGAGAGTGACGAGGGGGTTCCCTTCTTGAACAAGCATCTTAAGCGCCACTCAAGCAGTCATTGAAGACTGTTCGATTACAAGGTATCATAAGAAATTTCAAAATATCTACACTGTTAAAAATATCGTGAAAAATTACCTCTTTTTTTAAAGGCTATCTATTTTCTGACCAATGAGAGCGCTTCATAGGCGTTTAAATAGCGTTCTCATTGGTCAGAAAATAGATAGCCTTTAAAATCAGAGGTAATCTTTCACGATATTTTTAACAGTGTAGTCACTTCTATCATAGACGGCCCCTTAAACCATCATTTTGCCGTTTTTTAAGCATAAGTTGAAAACTACTTGGAAGAAAAATGTGAAATTTTGGATTTCCAGGACTTAATAAGTCTAAATCCATCGAAAAAATTGTAGGTTGCAATTCATATTTTTTTCGAATATTAATTTAATAATTCATAATTCATATCATAAAATTATAAAAATTGCAATTTCAACGTACTATTTATGTTTGGGTTTTCTAGTATTATTGCTTGTGAAGGAGAAACCCCACACATTTGAAATTTGAGATATGGCCACTGGCCAGATGTACGAGTGAAGTACATTGGGATGTTTCGCAGAACCCATTTTGTTTTGAGCTCTCATCCCATTGACTGCAAACAGATTCAAAAACAGTAAAGATGAAATTTATTGAAAACGGTTTGACATAATATAATGATGGGATGGGCCGCTTAGAAAAGCATGTCTTTACACAGTCAGAGTATCAGGCCGAATGATACACTTGCACAATAATCGTATGCCAACATTCAATGGAATACCAAGCCAATATGAGAGTTACGCAAACGCCAAATTATCCGTTGCATAGAAAAGCAATGGGAGAGAATTTAAATTATTGGCGAATAAACTGATAAAGACAAAATCGTGAAAATAACTCAAGCAACCCTACCGAAACAGTAACACACCGTTAGAACATATTTATTTTACAGATGACAGATATCATTAATGATTGAATTTATTGCCTGAGTTATTCCCCTCGTTAATAAAAATGATAGCTTTCTTTTAATAAATAGAAGTAAGGAAATTACCCACATAAATCACGGAAATAAAATAGATTAGTATTAAATTAATATCGAAATGACAGAAATGTAAATTATCGTAAATCTTTTAAGTATAATATAAGCTGTTGAATTGGAGATATAAAATAGCGAAATCAAAATGATAATGAATCATTTCGTTAAAAAAAGGCATGTTTATTATTTAATGTTTTACTTCCGCCTGAAAGAGACGAGAAATAAGCCTGAAATTACTTTCTAACAAATCCATTTATGACTGACTGAATACATAGAAAGAAAGAGTAAGATTAATTTAAAAGAGAATAAAAGGACAATATATGATGATTGCATCACCATATTGCTACACAAAAAATTAGCACATTAGGAGTATAATTTCAGGAGATATTAATAAAAATATGAAAATGTAATTTAACATTGGAAGCACTAAATTTTGAATTTTTATAATTCAAAAACTTATCATTCAAATGACTTGAAATTTGGTATCTAGGCATAGTTTGAACCGACAATTTGAAATATCTTGTTAAAATTGGGTATTGCCATTGAAAAAAATGATGTTTGGGTACATTTTAATATGTAGATGACCCCCTAAGCAAATTTTATATACATCATTTAAAAGTAGACTTTATTTCCAATCGTTCGGAACCAGTAACTTTCTCTACGATAATTTGTTGAGGAGTTAGTAGGGGTGTTTACTTTTTTTCCACGACTGTACAAGGTTGCATAAATACGTTCATAGGCAAACTCGCACAATAATTCTAATGCACAAGCTTGGAATTTTTTTTACATTTCTTATTAACTTTACAGCGATTTTCATCACTTTCAATCAGAATCGCTCGTTTCATTGCTATAAGAGGCTGAGAGCTCACTACGTCGAGATTGTTGATGCAATAGCGACTGATTGTAATCAGCATAGTGCCAGGAAAATTGCAGCTACACTTTTTTGACATAATCTTTCTTAAGTTTCGCCAACTGAGGCAGACTAAGAGCCAGACGAACACTAAACTCAAAGCCACAACGGTCGTCCGATAGCTTCATGATATATATTTGATTTTTTTATTTTCTTCCTGGCTTTCGCTAGTGTCTGAGCATAAGGGACGTAGAACGGTCACTCGGAAACGCCGCTCTCTGCGAATTCCACGGCGGTCAAGCCAGACTATGAGCTTCTTCAGCAAGTTCATTTAACAATTTAAACTCGCTGAAGCGATGAGGATCGAACCAGGCGACATCTTTCATGAACAAGTCATTTCCAAAAAATCGTGCATTCGACTGCTGTGTATAAGATAATATTATAAGCTTTAACCTTAAATACTTCTGATGGTGATCCGATAATACACTGCTCAAAACAATTAAAGGATATTGCAGTTTTAGGTGGATTTTGTATCTGGTAAACTGTTTAGCTGATTGATACATGGTCGACAGACATAGTAGGTTATATGAGAATAAATTACACATGTTTGGAAGAAAAAATGCATTTTATTGCGCATTTGTGTACTAAAGGAAAAAAACACAATTTGTGCATATGAGAAAAAAAGAATAAGAAAAGGTGTTTTCTTCAAAGAAAATCATTTTCAGTAGGGGCTATGGTTTCCACGGGCGGCCAGCAACGTTGAACACCTTTGAGGCATGGACTCAATGAGGCTATTAATGACGAGTTGGGGTATTCTGCCCCACTCTTCCAGAAGAGCTCTTTCCAGTTCTTGGAGAGTTTGTGGGGGTTGTTGGCGGCCAGAAACTCGTCTTCCTAGAGCGTCCCAAACGTGCTCGATTGGATTCATGTCTGGAGAACACGCTGGCCATTCCATTCGAACGATTCCTTCCTCGAAAAGGAAATCTTCCACCAGGTTTGCACGATGTGGCCTGCAGTTATCGTCCATTAAAATGAAGTTATCTCCGATTGCTGCAGCGTAAGGGACTACAATAGGTCTGAGGATCTCATCCCTATATCGGCGACCAGTCAGAGCTCCATCTCGAATGATGTAGAGGTCAGTGCGCCCGTCAATGGAGATGCCACCATTCACCAACACTCCTCCACCGCCAAATCTGACACTTTCGTGCACGAACGCAGGATTATTCCTACTGCCACGGTCCCTCCAGATGAAAATACGCCTATTATCCGGATGCACAAAAAAAGGGACTCGTCAGAAAACAGAATATTGCTCCATTCATTTCTCCTCTAGTTGACATGTTCGGTTGCCCACTCCCTGCGGTCGCGACGATGCCTTGATGTTAATCTAACACATACCATCGGTCGGCGAGCATACAGACCTGCAGCATGGAGCCGGTTTCGGACAGTCTGAATTGAAATCGTGGTGCCTGTAGCCGAGCGAAGGTGTTGTTGGAGAAGAGTAGCGTTCATGGTTCGGTGTCTCCGAGCTGTTAACGCTAAATACCGATCTTCATTGGGCGTTGTTGCCCGTCTACGACCTTCCCTGGTCTTCGGCCTGCACACCCACTCTCCTAAAGACGGTTCCAGATCCTGGAAATGACACTTTGTGACACTCCAATGGCTTGCGCTACTTCGGCTTGAGTTTGGCCCCCTTCTAACCTACCAACAATTCTCAAAGCTTCTGAATCTGTCAAATGACTTCGCTGAGACATCGTACTCATCGAAACAAAGCAATCACTGAATGCCGATCATCCTTGTCTTCATTCTCTTTTATCCAGTTGAAAGTCAAATTTCATTCGCTGCCGCTGAAGCGACGTTTTTGACGTCGAACTCAAAATTTGCATACTCCACAGTTTGAAAACCGGAAAAATTTGCATTTGTGATTCTCTTCTTCTATTTTCGGCAAAAAAAATTTCGTTTATATCTTTATTTTATATAAAACTTCAAATATCCTTTAATTGTTTTGAGCAGTGTACTTCTTGCCTCATCGGGAGAATATTCACCTCATTGACGTTTCGCTATATTCTCTTTTCCGGTAGGAAACTCTCAATTTCAATGGTGTACTCCTTTTCTATTAGTTGCTTCTGAAGATGTTCCGCAAATTCAGAAGCATTTTTCACAACCATATCAAAATTAATTGTTATGTGTAGCAGATTAGATTTCAGGGTTAGTATTTTGTTAGCAGCAGTTAAGTAGTCCAGGCCGCTTAGCTGCAGAATCTTCGATGTGGGCGAAGATATATTAAATAGTTTGCTGAAAATGGTTGCTATGAATATATATTGAAACTGTCACCAGTTATCAATCAGTGATTTTGCCGGAAACGATACATGTGACGAGAAATCGTCTATATAGGTGATACCTTGTAGGCCTTTAAGCAATGTTAAAAACTTATGGCGATCTTTAAAAGGTTTTGAAGACTCGTCAAACATGCTATTAAGTGCTCAATCCTTACTCCACCTCCACCACCTAGTAGCGTTTACTTTTGTAATCGGCGAATGAGTATATTTCGATCCGCAGACCAGACTCCTTATTCACTGAAGTTCATACTTTCATTCGCTTATATGACTCTGAGCTAAACACTGTTGTAGCTTGCATAAAATCCAAGAAGTGCGTTGTCAATTTGCAACATTCTGTTGCCTCTCTCAGGAACAAATTTACCTCATGTGGATATCAATGCGCATTCTGTATATTTGGATTGTGCTTTTTCAGTTGTGCCTGCAGACCTTTATATCTCGCACTCATATTTGCTGCACCATCAAAAAAGTGCCAACTATTTGTGAAGAAGGAAGTTAAACTTTTTAAGTTCTTTTACTTGGAGATAGTGGACTTCCCCTGTTGTTTTGGGGGCATTAATCAATTTTAAAAACTAACCTCCACTTTACTGTGCTGCACAAAGCGAACACAAAGTGCCAATTGCTACATTACGCTATATCTTGAGTAAAGTCTACTTCAATACTGAATGAACCTGACTGTTTTCTTCATCGACAATGTTTATTTGGTTCTGAATGGAGAGATGAGAAATTAACTTATTTAAAAATGACTTGGACAGGAATGTAATCAACGAACCTCTTCCATGCCGTTTAGGGTTTTCATTTTGTTCTTCCTTCTGCTCTATTCTAGCCTTCTTCATATTTTCTGAAGATCTTCTTTCTTGGCTTCTCTTGATAGCTTGTGCTACATAACCGTGCAAAATTTGATAACATTTAGACAGCAGCATTACCAATTGTAAAAAAATTGCCGTGTTTAATGTCTCTATTATTCAAATCTATAGCTGCCTCCTCTCTTCTTAATTTATAGGCTAATCCTTGCTTCCCAAGATCCTTCATCTGTAGATATGTAGATCATCCCTAATAAGCTAATACTTACCTATCTTTTGTTAGTAGGCAAATGTCCGCAGGCAGACACATCCCACCTAACCCAATAACTTCCCACCCTTCACTGACTATATGTGCTTTTTACTTTATACTCTATTTCTCGTCTTCTATACAAAACGAGTAATTTGCACAGATCTTCCAAAGATTTCTGATGGAAGAGAGAAAGGAGAAATTAAGACTTACACCATCAAAAAATAAAAATAAAATAAAATAAAATAAAATAAAAGAAAAAAGAAAAGAAAGAAAAACGCTTCACGAAATAAAAAGGAAAAAAAATATTGAGTTTTATCATTTTTTTTTTTAGTTTTATTAAAAAGAAAAAACTCAAAAAAATTATTATTTCTGTTACCCACCGCAGCCGTTAGGCCCACCCCGCGATAGCGGGGTAGCGGTGTGGGCCAGTCCACCCCTGCTGTCAATTCAACAGTAGTGGTGAAGGGGGCACATTGGGACACTTGTTAATTATTCTCATATATTTAAATTCTTATCATTTACTTCAAATAACTTATATTACTATCTTTTAGTCTATAGTCTTAGTAATCTTTAAAGCCTCCAACAAAACTGAAAGTTAAATATTTAATTTCTATTTATTTAAAGGGTATACTGAAAAACATTGTCCTAATGAGCCCCAGCTCGGAGTACATTGGGACAATGTTAAATTGGTATGCGGGCAGATTGGGACACCACATTGTCTTGAACTCTTAAAAAAAATTAATGCTTATTTATGGACAGTTATTTTTTGTAATAATAAAAAGAAGTTACGCTTTTGTATTATTATCAAACATCAAAACTATCTAAATTAACTCAGAATTTCATGGTTGTTAATACCCTTCATAAGTTCCAAATCCAGTTATGTGCTGAGGAAGTTTTGAAACATCTTCTTTATTGACAGCACTTATATATTCATTATTTGGGTAAGTAAAGTCCTAGGAATTCTCCTTTTTTCTCGAAGAAACATTATTTCGTCACTTTCAACTGATTCCATACGGCCCAGCACGTAATACAGAAATTTAAAACAATCAGTGACTTTTCCCACAAATTTGACAAGGACAAAATCATTTTTCTATAATTCATCAGTGACAGTTTTAAACAATTTTAACATTTCATCAAAATTTTCTTCACGGTCAAGTTCAGAATCAGAGTTGCTGTCTTTAAAAAAAAAAAAAAAACTAAGATTCAGAATTATTGAGGAGTGGAATTTTTATTCTAGATATTTTAACTCTTTTAGCTATTGCTTTACCTTTAGTTAATTCTCTTTTCTTATGTTTTTTCCCCTGTTCTGTTTTTCTCTGGGGTAGAAGTTAGAATAAGAGACTTTACAGGTTTTATACCCAATTGTTTTGTTTTCCTACGGAATGCTTTTGGATATGGACTTATGGCTTCTGGAGTGACTGGAGAAGAAACATTTTGTAATTTTGATGCAGTAACAAAACTATTTTTAATGAGAGTTTGAGTAGAGCTAGACGCTTTGGAGGGGGAAAACACCACCAGTAGCTCAATACTTTTCAAAAGCTACGTTAATACAGTCATCCGCTAGATTTTCAGGACTTATGCTGGTAATCACCATGTACCCCAATCTGGGAAACCTCGGGCGAACGGTAAAATGGTACACATAATTAATCTGATAGGACTTTGCCTTGATCATGTCCAGTTAGGTTTATCGCAAATTTCATTGGAGCGTTCAACCGTTCTTAGGTTGAAGTAAATGGTGAATACAAACATTAGTGTTTCTGTAACGCGAGAAGCTACAAAATCATCTTTTCTGAAAACGCTTTGATTAAATGACCAAATTTCTGTAGATTTAAATCCACTTGAAATGTTGGGAATAATAAATGATACATTACAAGTCCTGGAATTTAATATATAGAAATTACTTTCCCAGAATTGGAAATCATTCAGTCATTGAAAGATATTTTAATGTGTTATTTGAATGAGCCATAGACTCCTACATCAAGAAGCTGCAGTCGATGAGAAGTATGAGGAGGAAATGTTATAAATGAATACCATTTCAGTAGAAAAATTACGATGTCATAATGTACCAAGTTTTTTTTTCAATGAAATATTTCAATATAAACAAATTATTGAGAATAACCATGCTCAAAATTTGACACTAGCTATTAGTGATAAATGGCAAAAATAAAATAAAAGTTAAAAGTTTCAGTGTCTCATATATCAAAAGATGCAGAGGTACATTGGGATTGTCCCAATGTATCCCACTTGTTCTTGTTCCAATGTGCCCCTAAGGGTCAATTAAAAAAAACATATTAGACCTAATTACTGGAACTTGGTAGCATATATTTCGGAACTGTAAAAATAGCCTTATTATATCGCTCACCCGCAACAAAAGTGGCACATCTCGCAAAAATTCGTTTTGCATTTTATTCAATTAATAGGTCTGTCATAGGTGTGTCTTGCTACACAAAAAGTTTCATAAGTGTAGTTATAGGAAAAACCACTTTATTACAACATATGTCTATTTGTGACCTCAGAAGAGGGGTGGATTGTGTGGGGAGGTAAAGTTACCCAACCCTCCAAACCTCATCCTACGTCTTCATTCTCATGGGTTTTACGCTTTTATGCACATTTTTATTATTGCATGCAGAGCTAAGTGCTATAATTTCACGTTACAGTAAAATCAAGCAAATTTTCTTTTGCCTCTCCTGTGGAATTTACTTTTGCCGAGATGTGTCACTTTGCTTGCGGGCAGGGGCGCCATTTGAGGGGGGGCTGGGGGGGGCACGGCCCACCCCAAGGAATTTGATATTTCAGAAAATTTATCTGTCATTAGGGATGCACCGAATAGTAATTTTGGCCGAATACCGAATATTCGGCCTACAGGAAAACTGAATACCGAATATTTGGCCTACAGGTAAACCGAATACCAAATATTCGGGTAGCCGAATACTGACTGTTGGGCCGAATACCAAATATTCGGCTGGCCGAATTCAAAGTTTAAAGATATTAAAAAATTAAATTTTAAAACAATTTTTCCTAATACTTAACACAGATACTTCCATTTTGATAAAATAGACCTTTTTACAAGTAAACTTTACACACACCCAATTTCCGGCACTTCTTATCATGATATCATATGTCACAGAAATCAAAGTGACTCTTTTAAAAATATAGTTACGATATCTTCATTATTGTTAAAGTAACAAATGGAAATCTAAGTTTGACCTGAAGTGAGATGAGATACACTGTATTTTTGATTCTGACTGTTTAAGCGGATTGCGATACTGGTTTCTTGGGCAAAAATGGTCTGTCTTGATGTTTATTATCACATCGGAAAGTTTTTCCCATTTTCTTTAAAAACACTCTTTTTGCGAAAAAGCGAAAGACAGATTATTTACAAGACCTTGTTCAGAAACTTCCATTTGTGCATCATTTATTTCTATGCAGGTCATCGTTAATGGTTAATTTTTTTAAGTGACACTTATCCAACAGCAAATAAATAATGTAACAGCATTCTCTTTGATTTAAATATGATTCTGTTTCCAGTTATTCTGAATATCTTTACAAATTGACAATTAAAAGTAGAAGTTGTGTAAGAATTTTAAAAATATGTTTCAAAAGATATTTTTAAGTATTCGGTTTGGCCGAATAGTTCGATATTTGGCCAAGCCGAATATTCGGCAGACCGAATAGTTTGACATTTTGCCTAACCAACTACTAACTCGGTAGCATCTCCGAATGCCGAATAGATACCGAATATTCGATGCATCCCTATCTGTCATCACAGGTCAGACTCAACATTTGTTTTCATAAATTCCTCAAAAGCTAAAGTAACTTGTCAGATTTTATTACAATAAAAACACATGAAATAAATAAACACTTTATGCACAGAAACTGATAATTATCAAAAATATTTTCTAAAGACTTTACTATTCCAACACTCTCAACGTGAGACATTTCTCACTGATGAGTATTTTGTCTAATTTTAAAAAGATATGTGAGAAAAAATTCTATTAATTGCTTCCCAGCCGTGTGCAAAATGATCAAAGAAAACTCGTCCCCCTCAGGGCTAGAATTTTCGAGGTGAATTTCCCCTTTAGTCCGAAATTTAGGGAGGATATTTCTTTTTTTTTTATGAGAGGGGGTTAATTCAAGTTCTTAATTATTGGAATTTTTTATTTTGCATTATTAGTGTCACATTATATTTACTGCAGTCATTACAACGCTATCAAATCACTTGTTTTATTAAATCATATTGTATACAGTATGTTCTTAATAATTTCCTCAGCCTGATACTAGAGTTCTGCACGGATCGGGTTCTACGTTATCCGAACCTGACAAAAGTCGTTAACGCGAAACGCAACTCTAGCCTGACAAACTGTAAAATAAACCCGAAATATTCATACCCAAACTCAAAGTGAAACAAAATGAATCTATGTTTAATTACATTTATGGAAAAGTAGTCTACAATTTTATAGCTTATATGCAAAAATGAACACATATACACCCATTAATACTCCGATATACAGCTTTTTCATTTTAAAAATATTCAGATCTTCCTTTTAAAAAATCGGTTCATCCAAAGAGAGACAAAGCATAATCAGAAATGCTTAAAGTTAACTTTACACCTAGCGAAAAGAAATAGCATGAACCTAACTTGATCCGCAAATCGAGTTCGGGTAAAATCAGGTTACCCGACCCGATGCAAGACTGTCAACCTAACCCGAAATGAAAACAAGTGGGTAAGTGTGATCATAGATCGCACAAAGGGTTTAGTTTAATATTCCTTTCAAAACGTCCAGTACATTTATCGCCATGGAACATCTTCTAAATTTTGGCAAACCCTTGCTAAACTATCGTAAAGCTTCAAACAGATTCGCTTTGTTATATTTCCTAATTTTGTTCGTGCCACCCCCCCCACCCCATTCAAAATGCTACGATATATCACATGAAGGGTATCTGCCAAAATTAGGAAAGTGCCCCTTTGGGGGGTGAAGTGGGGTAATGGTCACCATGATTTTTGACGCGGCCTGATGTTTAAAATTTTTGTTATGTTTTATAAGCTATACTAAAGTTTCAAACAGATCGTCCTGCTATATTTCCTAATTTTGTTTGTGCCCCTCCCTCCCCCTCCCCCCTCGAAATGCGACACGCCATTCTTCTTTATACTTCATTATAATTTGTTATAAAGTATCTTAAAGTTTAAAACAGATCACATTGTTAGATTTCCTACTTTAAATGAAATCGCGGTCCGTTAGTTCCACATTCTACCACCAGGGAGCGCACTCTATTCTTAACAAAAGCGTATCTGAACGAAACTCCTTTACACAACCTATCAGTAGATATGTTACTCGAGGGGGTGGCGGTCTTCAGCAAGAATTTAAGATAATTGTTGAAATTACTATTCGGAAATAGTGGTAATTTAACTTTTGACATATTTATATTTAATAATTACCATGTATCTGAGGACTCCGTAAAAAAAAAAAAAAAACGCACCTGAAACGGTATGAAACAAAAAATAAATATTTTGCAGCTCCTCCTCTCCCCACCTGCCCGAAATTTCACGCGCTATTTTTTATAAACTTTTTCTTGTGTGTTATAAACTATGTTAAAGTTTCAAACAGATCGCCTTGTTAGATTTCCTACTTTAAATGAAATCGCGGTCTATTAGTTCCACATTCCACCACCAGCGCACTCTATTCTTAACAAAACTGTATCTGAACGTAACTCCGTTAAACAACCTATCAGGAGATATACTAGTCGACGGGGTCGCGGTCTTAACCAAAAATTTATTATATTTGCTGAAATTACTATTCGAAAATAGTGGTATCAATACTTCTGACATTTTTATCTGGCATAAGTAACATTTATGCTGTATTTTTAAAAAACGGACACCGTTCAGAAGTATACTGCAATGAAACATCACGTGACTGCCTTGTAAAATAAGTATATAATAGAAATAAATCAATTAGTGAAATTAGCGCCCCTCCCCCCTACCCGAAATTTCACGCGCCATTTTTATAAACTTTTTCTTATGTGTTATAAACTATCTTTAAGTTTCAAACAGATCGCCTTGTTATATTTCCTAATTTTAACAAAACTGCGTTATGTCAGTTCCACATTCCACCACCAGGGAGCGCACTCTATTCTTAACAAAACTGTATCGGAAGGAAACTCCGTCAAACAACCTATAAGTAGATATGTTACTCGAGGTGGTGGCGGTCTTAATAAGAAATTAAGATATTTGCTGAAATTACTATTCGGAAATAGTGGTAACTAAACTTTAGACAATTTTATATTAAATAAGTAGCGTATATCTCAGGACTCCCTCAAAAATAGCACCTAAAACGGTTAGAAACGCTAACATTTTAAATAGAAATCTAGCGCCTCCCCCACCCCCTCCCCGAAATTTCACGTGCCTTTCTTTTTTACACTTTATCTTATAAAATATCTTAGTTAGATTTCCTAATTTTAACAAAATCACGTTATGTTAGTTCCACATTCCACCACCAGGGAATGCACTCTATTCTTAACAAAAGCATATCTGAACGAAACTCCTTTACGCAATCTTTCCGTAGATACATGGGTGCGGATGGTGGCGGTCTGCGGTAACAAACGCTAAGATTTTAAAAATAATTCTAGCTCCCCTCCCCCTCTTCGAAATATCATACTCCATTCTTTTTTACACTTTTTCTTATGTGTTATAAACTATCTTAAATTTTCAAACAAATCCAGTGGTGGTCTTAACCAATAATTTAAGATATTTCCTGAAATTACTATTCGAAAATAGTGATATGAATACTTGTAAACTTTCTGATGATGAATGAGTTATACTTATCTCATAGCGCTGTTCAATTATCCCACGCAAATTATTAGATTTTCGAAGCACTTTAGTCTTTATCATCAAAAGTAGTTCCCCCCCCCCCTTTTCCATTCACACAAACCTAACAAATACAAATTATGCGGTAGCGGGCGAAGCACGTTAGTCTTTGTCATAATAATATCTGTAATGCGCACTAACTGGTATATTTAATCAAAAGTAGTTCCCTCCCTCCCCCTTTTCCATTGACACAAACCTAACAAAATAAAATTATGCGACAGCGGGCGAAGCACGCTTTTCAATTTCGCTGGAAGAATGCATCTCATTTTACATCAGCCTCGCACGGACTGAAATAATCCGATAGCGGGCGAAGCACGCTAGTGTATGTCATAATAATATCTGTAATGCGAACTTTCCTAATTTTAACAAAATCGCTTTATGTTAGTTCCACATTCCACCACCAGGGAGGGCACACTATTCATAACAAAAGTGCATCAGAACGAAACTCTGTTGGGATATTTAATCAAAAGTATTTCCCTCCCCCCTCTTTTCCATTTACCCAAACCTTACAAATACAAATTATACGATAGCGGGCGAAGCACGCTAGTCTCCCCTCGAAATATCACACTCCATTTTTTTTTTTTACAATTTTTCTTATGCGTTATAAACTATTTTAAAGTTTCAACCAGATCGAGTGGCGATCTCAACCAATAATTTAAGATATTTGCAGAAATTACTATTCTAAAATAGTGGTATGAATACTTACAAACTTTCTTATAATGAATAAGTTATACTTGTCTCATAGAGCGGCGTCGAAAAACCTCACGCAAATTGTTAGATTTCCTAATTTAAATAATTTCATGGTTAAAAAATCACGTGCCTTCATTTTATTCTATTCATTAGATAGAAATGAAACAGATTAATTAAATAATAATTAATATCTCAGCTTCTAATTGAGTTATCGCTTTGAACTGGGTATGTATGAAATCTGCGAGAGATTTCCCGTCCGGATGGCAAAAAAATTTATCAAAAAATTTAATATTTAAAAAGTTAAAATTTCGTATTAAAATATTCCACTACCGAAAACCGCAAGGTCGCCGTTATGTCTGAAGTTGAGCACACCTGCTTTCGCGCCGAAATGAAATCTCTTTTCATTGTCTTTTCAAATACAGAAATTAAATTTTTATCGATCGATTTTTAGTGGATTTTTTGCGTTATACCCAACGCAGAAATGTGAACTTTATACCAAATGAAAATAGATTTTTTTCCGCGTATGTCTATACAGTTTACAAATTTCTCGTACCAATATTTTCTGATATGCGATTTCGCTTTAAAATGCTCACTTCATTTTTCGGCTTAATTTCCTCCGTGGTAACCGTGCACCGGCTGACTTTACTGGCAACCCTTAGGAGAAACTCCGAAGTTTTGGAGAATGTCCGTTTGAACCTGTGTTAAAAAGGTGGATTGGTTAATTTTAGAAGTTAATTAGCCCGTAATTCGGTTAATTATCGACTTTTTCAAAATTTTAGGATTTGTTGTTTGATGCGAGGTGTTCAGCTACAAGTACCCAAAATTTCAAGTCTCTAACATGTATAGTTTCTGAGAACAAGCTCTGTGACGAACAGACAGACAGACAGACAGACAGAGGAGTGAGACGAATAGGGTTTCGTCAGATGAACGAAACCCTAAAAAAGAAACGTCAACCCGCCTCGATATGTGCCACGGATCGGGTCGTGTCGATTTTGAAAAAAATCCGGTTGCGCGACCCAATCCAAACTAGAGATGAGACAGGTTCAGCCGAAGCCCTAAAGCCCGGGCCCGACACGGACTCGGGCTCTATTTTTATTCTAGTCTTCGGTCTCGGACTCATTCTTTCTGAAACCCGAAAATTTTATTTATGCATGAATTGAAAAAAAGTTAAAAGAACTTTTTTTTCCCTTAAAAATTACTTATTCCTTTTCAAATCATTGCATTGCTTTTTTGATCAGAATAAGGTGAAACAGAAATTGTGAATTTCTATTTTAGTTATTAGAATAGAATGGTATTTTAAAAGAAAATGATTAGTCAAAAGAAAATGATTAGTCATATATACAGATTTATGTTTGGCATTGCCGACGACGATGGTCCTACGATACGGCGCCAGGAAAGAGGCGGGAATAATTAATTTCTTTTTAGTTCGATTTTCGTTTGTGGCAGAGGTTATTTTGCAATTAGATTTATATTTTTTATTATTATAATTTAGCGATCTAACACAAAGAGAATATTTTCTTCTGTTTATAGTTTGCGGTTTGCGAATAATTTAGATTTCTACTGTACGCTTTTCATATGGAAATAACTTTAGTGATTATTATATCTATTATGAACTCTGCTCATGCTGAAGTTGTACGCTGCAATTTACGAAGTCACTTTCAGTCGTAAGTAAATTTAATTACCATATTATTCCGATAGAAATGAATCGAGCGGTATTTCCTCGTTTCCTATAAAAGCACCGGAACATTAAAATTTTTAATTTAAGATTATTTTCAGGGTCACGCCAATCTCGAAAGATTGTGATGAGGAATGAATTGGTTATAGTTAAAAATGTGCACCTTTTTTAGAAAATTTATAAATGTTGTTCGATTATTCGCTAGATAAATAGTAATTTATATAAATTTCATGCATTTATTCATGAAAAACACTTCGTTAACATGCCCATAAGATTTTCTTATTAAAAGAGAAAATAGATGAGAATCCTTTTCAAGTATGGAGTACATTTTTATTTGATGCCAAACTTTTCTTTTGATAATGTTAAATTTAAATTTTCCTTTAGCAGTCATTTCTATGTAAAAAGTAGTGTACAAATGATAATTACATTTGAAACATTTTTTAAAGTATTATGCAATTTTTACTATTGCATATTTTCGGTATCGGGCTCTGATGACACAAAATGTTTCGGGAACGGGCGAGCCCGGGCTCTGAAAAAAGAGCCCGAACTCATCTCTGATGCAGACTCTACCTGATACCAAATGTTTCGCAAATTTCTGAATTGTGTGGAATTTTGATTTTAGTCTGAAAAGGAATGCAGAAAATGATTAAGGAAATTTTTTACTCACAAAAAATCATTTGTGAAAGTTTCATATCCCTATGAATCACAAAATTTGCAAATTTCTTGACGTGTTGACTATCACTGATTATCTCGTGACCGATTGAATTTCATGATTTTTTCCCCCGACGATTTGACGAAATTGGCGATTTTTTCCGTGATCGATTCACGAAATTCACAATTTTTTTCCGTGTCCATTTGTCAAAATTCACGATATTTTTTGCGACGTTTAACGGAATTCACTATTTCTATCCGAGATATTTTGACGAAATTCGCGATTCTTTTCTACGATCATTTTTTGAAATTCGTTTTTTTCTCGCAACCGACTGACATAATTTGTGATTGCTTTGCGCGATCGTTCGACGAAATTTTTGAATTTTTTGCGCGATTCTTTGACTAAATTTTCGATTATTATCCGAAACTTTTGACAAAATTCTCGTTTTTTTTCCTTAATAATTCGAAATTCACAATTTGTTTTGCACGACTGGCGAGCAAATTTGATTTTTTTTTTTTTTTTTTTTTTTTTTTTTTTTTTTTTGCGACCTAATGTTAAAATCTGCATTTTCATTCCCGCAACCGATTGGCAATAATCGCTGTTTGTTTCCACGATCTTTGCAATATTTTTTTCACGGCCCTTTTAGGAAGTAATATTTTTTCCGCGAATAATTTTCCAAACTGACTGTTTTTTCCAAGTCCAATTGGCAAAATTCAAGATTTTTTTTTCGCGGTCAATTGGCGAGTTGATTTCGCGTAGCTCCGCAAAAGAAAAAGAAAAAAAAATACTGCGGTCTTTCACGAAAATTAAAAAATGCTCCTGGAAGAATCCCATGGTTTTAAAAGACGTTAAGAGGGCAAAGCCCCGTACGCTGTTTCAAGCCCTTCCCCTCAAAGGAAACTTTGTTCCAACCTCGAAGAACCTCTTGAAATGACTCCCCACCCCTGGAGCAAAACGATAATCGAGTAGTAGCGAATTGCGTAAAAGAAACATCTTTATAACTCGAAAAATTATAATCCTATTAACTAACAGTTTACTAACAGTTTACCTATTAACAGCGTCGGATTAAGCATCTCATTTCCAATTAAAATATATCTTTGAATTGAAATTTGAATGAAACACAGGGTCATGAAAAATCGAACAGTGTGAAAAATAGAATTACAAATATCTCGGCAACTAATTATCCGATCGAGTTCATTCATGATGCAAAATTTATGTTTTTTTCATTTTCTTTTATATTTACTCCTTCAAATAAACAATTTCGAAAATTTTTGTATACCTTTTAGCAGAACGAATACTTTAAGAGTACGAAAAAATAGTTCCGGTTAATCGAGGTTACTGATATTCAATAGACTTCTTCCCATTATTACTACCTAAGTACACACCGAATTTCAAGTCTCTATCTCAATTTGTTCGGGAGATAGAGCGATTACAGACACAGAGACATACAGACGGACGGAAATTTTTTTTTCTAAAAATATGTTTTTCGGAATCTCCAGTGTCCGAAACGTGTAAATCCGTCAACATTTTTTTTCGATTTTTAAAACGATTACAAGACTTGCCCTATACTACGTATGATGGGTAAGTAATACAGTGTTGCTCAAAAGATTTCGAATGTCTTATCGACTGTAGGTGCGAATTAACAAAATTAGGTGTTCAACTGTGTTAATGGTTTTAGAAATTGTTTATTTAGATATGTACTTTTACATAATGAAGTTTCGTTTCATTATTCTTGAAGTGTCAGGAAATGTTTCATAATCTATGCGTGACGCACCATTTTTGTCTCTTGTTGAAATTCGTTATTTAGAAATTTAATTTTTTCTCTTTTTTTTGTAGCTGCTGTTAGTAAGCAGCAGTTAGAGATCCGGCGATGAAATCGCACTTTTGTCCATTAAAAAGCTTAAAATCTGAATTTTTTTTTTTTTTTTTTGGGGGGGGGGGGCATTTAAATGTTTCGGGGGTGATGCCTTCCCCCTGGATACCCCCTGAATTCAACTCTTTTCTAGATTCATATCTCAACATATCTTTAACAATCCATTTAATCTATCATTTTCCATGTTTGCTGCTAAATATAATTTTTTATACTTCTCATTTTTACATAATGTTACTGACAAAAATGTTAAAATATGAAACAGCACCTTCATATTTTGTAAAATTCATCCATTTATGATATTTATTTGCAGTCCATTTGATCTTATCCTTCCAGAGATGTCGCCATACATCTAAATTAACATGCATATTATTTATTTTTCCTTGAAAATCTTTTATGCTTTAGTAACTTTTATAAATGAATTACTTTCAACAACTTCCGTAAAATTCTTTAATTTTATTCGCTATATTACTTATATGAATGGTTGAAGGCTGTTTAGCCTTATTATAAGCTTTAATTCCTCTATATTTTCCATCCAAATTAGAGCCTCCACTTTGACTACGAATATTATTTATAGCTAATCCAAATTTTTAATTTTGACTTATTAGAACATTGAATTTGTATAGAAAATTAAATAGCAAAAATTACTACTGTCCGACCTTGACATTGGGTGCTTCATGGGTAATGCAGCTTCTGGTAATGCAATTATAAATTACTAGACTCACAAAAAAAGACAGGCTGCTGCACTGCGTTACACGCCCATCACTTTTCGGACCGCTCGAGCCATGCGATGCCATTTTCGTAACGCAGGTACAAGAAAAACACGAATGTAGATGTACGAAAAGGTGCATGTGTCTCTAGCGGTCCGAAGAAATACGAACTGGAAACATAGTATGGCAGTTTGTCTTTTTTGTCTGCTTTTGGGGTAGTAGTTACCGCCCTCTAAATATTAGGTCTGCGCGATGACACAAAAATAGCGGCGGTTGTAGGCAGATTTTTTTTTAGCGTTTGTACGCTCCCTTGAATTTGAATGCCAATAATTTCTAAACTTTTCCTTCGCCTTATTTTTATATGATTAAATAAATGAAAGGAACTTTTAGAAAACGCTGGTGTGGAAATTCAGGGAACTGTACAAACGCTTAAAGAAATTCGCCTATGACATCCGTCATTTTTATGTCAGCGCGTAGGCCTAGTATCAACACCTATTTGACACGGTATCAAGTAGGGGCTGCTAGTATTTAAGGGGCGGTAGGATAGTTGCAAGTGATGACATCAAGTCAACAATGGAGGTCACAAGTAAATGGTTGCTATGCTATCATAACAAATAGGGTAGTTGTGATTGTCTGCTGAAAGGAACGTGGATATTTCAGATAATTGAACCCAGGAACCCCGCACGATAAAAGTCGCAGTTAGGCACGGATCGTCTTCAAACTCATCGAAAACATTGAAATGCTTATGATGAAGCATCATATATATATTTTTTTAAATTAAGTTTTACTCTTTCTTACTATTCAAAAAATCATAACACTATTCTTTAAAAGGTAATCTCATGGCGAAATACATTTTTATATTTATTTCTCCTTTCTTTCATGCGGAAGTATAATATATATATATATATATATATATATATATGGTAGTCATGTGCGTGGATATTTGTAAAATACTGAAATATTAATTGGTATGGTGTTTATTATTTATATTTTATATCCTATAAATATTTAAATAGGTTTTATTGATTCTTCCATTTCATATTATTTGTTTCTATTCTGTTTTCATTTTTAATCATTTCACTTGATTTTAATGGTTGTTTGGGCACAGGGGAAAATAATTTTTAGCTTTAGCTTATTTTTCTCACAGAAAACAACCATTTTGCTTATATCATTGAATTCTGTGCCCTTGACAACGTAATTCAATGTATAAGCTTTTCCATTTTTTGTCGGTGTCCGTTTTTTTCTTTTTCTTCCATAATAATTCTGATAATAAATTAATTTTTTTTTTATACTTACAGCTTTAATTCATAATATTTGATGGTGGCAGGTTATGTTTAATTAATGGTTATATATATATATGTAAGAAAATTATAAAGATTGGACCTATTGATTAGTTTTTGTAATGAATCGTCCCTCAATTTGGATACGGGCCCAATGACTGATAATCACGGGTTTGGCGGGGTAGCCAACTAATCCATTTTATCGTTAAATTAATAGAAACACATGGCCCTTTTTAGCTGGTAACCCTAGGAGATGAGCAATTTCAGAGATATACCTCTACGCCACTTGGTATCTGAAGTCTAAACTGTAAGCAGCTATGGAAATTGATTGCCACCTTTTTGATTATTTAAATAAAACTTAATAAAGTTAATTTCAGTGAATACTGTCATTTCGTTAAAATGTGACAGTATTATGAGTCGTCTGGATTATACTACCTGCTCAGCGGGAAAACATGAGAAGTAAAGAAAAAAAAAAAAAGAATTCTTGGTGCTACACGATACGGAATAAGCTCCGATTGAACATTCAAAGAGGCCCCGATTGGGTGCTGGGAAAGTGTTCACTATGCCCCTTCAAGTAGTGTAAATACAAGAAGTTCGCCTCATCAAAGAATCTGTCAGCAGTGATAAGCTTTTAACTCTTCAATTCCATTATAGAAAGTGTCTTCCCATTTCTTCTACTATATTTTGAAGAATATCATCTTAATTAAAATCGATCAAAATGTAGATCATTTTCAACGTATTCTGCGTTTTAAAAGTCAAGTATTGCAGTAGTGATATCCGCATTTTGTTTCAACGGTGCAGTGAAAGTTTCACAACATGAAAACTGCAATCTCTAAGTGGAATTCATCTTCTTCAGTTGTGTTGATGATTTTATAGTGATTTTCTTCAGAGCATCTCTTAAAGTAAATTTCATGCAGTGAAAGATAGCATCGTTGCTGTCATTGCTTTTTATTTCATGATAAGTGCGCACTACAGTTCTTTAATACAGAGATATATTTTTTTTCCTTCTCCGTTTTTGCGGAATGTTTTTTCCGTTTATTTTGTGTGTGTCTGTATGAGCTCATGGGGTACCCTAGTGTTATTTATTTTTATATAATATTATTATCCATATTATTTTTTATTTTTATTCTGATTACATAATTTAAGGTAAGTGATTTAATAAGTAGTATATCTCCAGTGATGTTTTCATTTTTGGTATTTATGAAAACCATGGTTTTAAAGCATTGCAATCTTTTGAAATGAAAAAAAAAATGATTCATGTTTTCTATATTTATTTCTTTAATTATTTTTAACTATTTTATTCTTTTTATCAATTTTATGCACATGCTTATATTATGTTGAGAATGTTTAAACATTTTGACGGATATTAAGAGTGTTATAATATTTAGATTATTAAAAAGTTATCTTAAAATTAATTCAAAATGGAAAATATTAAGAAACAAAAAACTGTTCTCAAAGCAAAAATTACCCGTATAAAAAATATCATAAATCCCAAAATTGATGATCAGACGATAACTCTAGAAGAGTTAGATTTGTATCATGGTCAGGTGCAAGATATTAGTACAGAATTAAGTAAAAATCAGGAAAACGCAGTTCTTGAGAGCGATACAACAGAAACGGAAGCTATAATTGAGGAATACAATGAAATTGCCCTTAAATTGGATGCATTAAATATCGCAATAAATACATCACGTAATAAATTAACTAAGAGTTTGAGCATTAACGAGGGTGGTTCAGAGAATAACAATAAAAATACAAGTAATGTTTTTGAAAAAGCAGTCAATCTTCCCAAATTTGAATTAAAACCCTTTTACGGAGAAGCTGATCAGTGGCTCTCTTTTAAGGAGATTTTTACCACAACTATAGATCGAAATCCAGATTTGGGAGCCGTTTCTAAATTGCAATATCTCTTAGCTAGTGTAAAGGGTCCTGCCCATAAATTGATTTCCGGATTTCCTCTTCTGGAGGTCAATTATAAAAATGCATGGGACACCCTTTGCGCTCGCTACGATAAGATTAGGGATTTGGCCATAGCACAAATAGGCAAGTTATACAATTTAAAAAATATGAAAAATTGTTCCACTTCCTCTAAAGCTATTTTCGATATAATAGATACCTGCAATGAATCACTTCGAATTCTAGATTCTTTAAAACTTACTCAAAATGCTTTAGTGGATAACATGATAATTTATACCATAGTTCAAAAATTAAGCGATAATCTCAAAGAGCGGTGGGAACTATCCCTTACCCATAATAATATGCCTAATCTCACGGAATTTCTAAAATTTTTAGAGATTCAAGCTAAAAGCTTGTTAACTTTAGAGAACCCAACTAAAACAGATGTAAGAAATATAACTTATGTCAGAGATTCTTCCGATAGATCGAAAGGCCACAAAAATTTAGAAAATAGTAAATGCGGTGTTTGCTCTGATTCGCATGCCACCCACACTTGCAGAAAATTAATAACTATGCCTGTAGATAGCAGATGGAGAACCATCCAATTAAATAAGTTGTGTGTAAATTGTTTGCGTAGTGGCCATTTTGCAAGTAAATGTGCATCCAAGATGAGTTGTAAAAATTGCCAACGAAAGCATCATACTTTACTACATAAATATGATGTTCAGGGAAATGCAGGAGCAACAATTTCATCCAAATTAGCAACCCACAGTAATGAGACTCAACCCCAAAACGCCCATGGGTATTCCCCTGATCAAGGAATACACATGAATTCTTTATGACGGTTTATTGTGCCCGGGTACCTCAAATGCAAAAATTACGAAAACCGTAGAAACCCAAAAACTTGTCATAATGAGGTTCAAATACCCTTTTTATTGGATAGCGGAAGTACTCTGTCCCTCATTCCAGAAAATCTAGCTACAGCTTTGGATATGACGTCTATTCAAAGTTGCCATCCTCTTAATGTTAACCAAACCCAGGGACAGGTACAGATTTCCGAAAAAGTTCAAGTACCCCTCCAAATAGGGAATATCAGGCAAAATAGCTCCTTATATCTAGTAAGGTCTTACTTGCCATATGCGATACTGGGAACCCCAGAATTACAAAAATTCCATATCTCGATGGATTTTTGCTCAAATACTCTGACTCAAGATGGAGTCACCATTATGAATGACCAAAACGTTTCCGGTCAAATTTCTCCTGAAAGTTCATTCAACCACACCTTAACTTTAACGGGTGATATGAATTGCCAGAAGCCGCTTAGTTTTCCTTCCAAATCAAATCAAGCAAGTTTGTCTCAAGAGGGACATTGTTGCCTTGATACTCAAACTCTCTCGGATTATGATGATATAACTTTTAATCATTATACTACTGAAGAGAACCTACAATTGGAAGGGCTTCTGAGCGACTTCAAAGATATTTTTGCACACAATCGGTACGACGTAGGTAGAGTCAGATGGGAACCCCAGCGAGTAACTCTCACCTCGGAACTTCCTATCTCGCTTAGGCCTTACCGTACATCACCTAAAGATAATGCAGAAATTCAAAAACAAGTACAGGAGTTGCTGGATGCTAAACTCATTAAGGAATCCTGTAGCCCCTATTCCTCTCCCGTGACAATGGCACATAAAAAAGGAGAAGGTAAAACGCGTCTTTGTATTGATTACAGGAAAATCAATGCCATTACGAAGACAGATTCAGAGCCTTTGCCGCGAATAGACTGGCTTTTAGACAGACTTGTCAATGCCAAATATTTTTCCACGCTAGATTTAGCCTCTGGCTACTGGCACGTCCCCCTCCATCCTTCAGACACAGAAAAACTTGCCTTTGTAACCAATCAGGGACTTTACGAGTGGTTGGTCCTCCCATTCGGATACAAAAATGCTCCGGCTCAATTCGCAAGAGCTCTCAGAAGGATCCTAAATAAACATAAGGTCAACTTCGTTACCAATTATTTCGATGACTTTATAGTTTATTCGGACTCCTATGCCGAGCATTTGGTTCACCTTAAAACTATATTCAATATTTGCCGTCAAGAAAATCTAAAACTAAAACTTTCCAAATGTAATTTTGCCAAATCTCAAATTGACTTCCTTGGCTATGAAATTAGTAATGGCCAAATAAAACCAGACAATGCTAATACCGAAACCATTAAAAATTTAATTCCTCCAAAAAATGTTAAAGAATTACAAAGATTCCTCGGATCCATAAACGTATACCATAAATTCATTGACAAGTATGCTAAAATTAGAGCCCCTCTAAATAAATTATTAAAGAAAGACACTCCGTGGGAATGGTCAGAAATCTGTCAGCAATCATTTGAACTACTTAAAAATGCATTAATTTCTAGACCTATTTTGAGATTATTTAATCCTAATCTCCCATGCCATGTTTTTACTGATGCCTCGAAGGAAGCTTTAGGTGCTGTATTGAAACAAATGGATGAAAATGGAGATTTACATCCCATTGCATTCCACTCAAGGCAACTAAGGCCCTACGAGCGAAATTACGCTATCACAGAATTGGAGTGTCTAGCCATAATCGATGCTCTTGACAAATTCCATTATTATCTTCATGGAAAACCTTTCACAATACATACCGATCATGCTGCTTTAGTATGGCTTAAAAAGATAAAACATTTAACCGGTAGATTATTCAGATGGTCACTAAAATTAAGCATGTACGATTATACCGTAAAATACAATAAAGGGTCCACAAATTTTGAAGCCGACATGCTCTCAAGAAATCCCATTTTATCAAACGTAAATCCCCACATTCATTTATTAACCTTAGATGAAATTAAAGAACACCAAGAGTTAGATAATGTAACAGGACCTAAATTTCAAAAATTTAATGACATTTTGGTAATTCACAAAAAGGGTTTTCAAAAAATTGTCGTACCTTTCTCCTTAAGAGAAAAATTATTAATAACAACCCATAATCAATTTGGCCATCCAGGAATTCAAAAAATGCTAAATTTAATTTCACCACAGTACTACTGGAGCAGCATGACACAAGATATTACGCAATTTGTCAAACATTGTGAAGTCTGCCAACTAAACAAGAAATCCCACCAACCTAAATTTGGCCTTCTTGAAGCCTTACCTCCTGCAGAACAACCCTTTGATATAATATCATTAGACACAGTAGGGGGCTTCAATTATTACAATTCAACAAAAAAATACATGCACTTAGCTATTGATCACGCTACTCGTTATGTTTGGGGTTTTACCTCTAAAAATGTTACAACAGAAGTTTATATTAATATTCTAAAACAGATTTTTAGCATTCAACTCCCCAAGAAAATTTTAACGGACAGAAACCCTGCTTTTACAGCGTCTAAACTGCGTAAATGGGTACATAAACATAATGTAAAAAAATTACTTACTTCATCTCACAGGCCCCAGTGTAATGGGAAAAATGAACGCGTAAATCAGTCCATTTGCACTCGACTAAGACTTAAAATCAATGCTACACCTTCAAACCTTCCATGGCCCAAAATTCTGGAGGAGGTGATTAACGAGTACAATAATACACCGCATTCAGTAACCAAATACCCCCCGGCATACTTAATGTTTGGCCAATTTCCTTATCCATCAGTATTAGGCAATGAAAACTATTACCCTACGGTTGAGGAAGCCAGGAAAGAGGCTTTCCAAAGAACTGGTGAGCACCATTTAAAAAACAAAGTCAGATATGACCTAAAATTTGTGGAAGCACCTTTCAAACCTGGTGATCTCGTAATTGCAGAAGAATTTCATTATCCGAACACCAGGAAGTTAAGCCCGCCTTTTTCTGGTCCATATCAAATTATTGAAAAGTTGTCTAATGTAAGTTTTAAAATAAATAAACCTAACTGGTTGACAAAGAAGGACTATGAAGTAATACATGCCTCCAAACTAAGGTACTTTTTGCCCAACGATCAATTTAAGTTAACACCCTCTATGTAAAGTATCAGATATCATATGAATTGTTATTGGATGATATTTGATAGTTGAATTTACATCTTTATGAGTATAGTATAATTGTATTTTGAGAGTCTACACTCTACTGAATGAAGTCAAGACATTTTCATTCAAGTTTGTATTTTATATGTAATGTTGGACTTAGCAATTCTAGAATATATTTCCTATTTTGATTATTTTATTTGGCATATAATATTACCAGTGTCTTGCATTTATTAATATAACTAGTTTTTATCATGTGCAATTGTTTATGGTATTGAAAATTTTAGTGGTATTATTCTTATTATTTGTATTATTTTTACTATTTTTAATATTTTTATTATTGTTGTGATATCACATGTTAACTATACGAAAGAAATAACTCATCTCCAGGCAGCTCGATTAAAAGTAATTCACTTCCAAAATTTTAACATCCCTTTAATAAAGAATGCTTTATACTTTCCAGGCGACCCTCGTGTATGGAAGCCGGCCCATCCTCGGGGACTTGTCTGGAAAGGGGGGAAATTGTAAGAAAATTATAAAGATTGGACCTATTGATTAGTTTTTGTAATGAATCGTCCCTCAATTTGGATACGGGCCCAATGACTGATAATCACGGGTTTGGCGGGGTAGCCAACTAATCCATTTTATCGTTAAATTAATAGAAACACATGGCCCTTTTTAACTGGTAACCCTAGGAGATGAGCAATTTCAGAGATATACCTCTACGCCACTTGGTATCTGAAGTCTAAACTGTAAGCAGCTATGGAAATTGATTGCCACCTTTTTGATTATTTAAATAAAACTTAATAAAGTTAATTTCAGTGAATACTGTCATTTCGTTAAAATGTGACATATATATATATATATATATATAACGGATTGATTCATTACAATTTTACATGCTGCATTCATCGAACTTAAATTATATATCAAAATTCACGATAATTACATTCCCATCATATTCCATAATATTTAAAGCTAATCTATTTATTTAGGTGGGATATGTATAATTTCCTGCTCATTTTATAAAATTTAAAGCTAATATTTTTATTAACAAGGATTATTATCTACTTATACCATTATAGTCAGGCAATAAATTTAAACGTAAATGTATTTATGTCAGCACCAATGTAAATAGATTCTAACGTTTTGTAGATGATTGAGTAGGGTTGTTGGTGGTATTTTTCGCGATTTTGTTTTTATCATTTTAATCGCCAGTAATTTAAATTCTCTCCCATTGCATTTCTATGTAACGGCTATTTTTGGCGAATGTTGTGATTCTCAAATTTGTTTCGGTTCCATTGCATGTTGGCATGGAATTATGTGTAAGTGGTTCATTCTGCTCCTGACTGTACATCATATAACAGCTCTGTTATTTTGGTGTGCCACTCCATCAAAGTTGATTTTTCACGAAATTTCCAATAAAAAACATGGTAAACTTTTGAATCATGGTAAACTTTTGAGTCAATTATTGGGATTGGAACCCAATGCAAAATGGGTTCTTGCAAAAAGTGTATGTACTCATCATGTACGACCCGGCCAAGCTAAAATCAGATGTATGGGGCTTCTCCCATCATCATAATACCTAATATCTCGGCGGGGATTGCTAATGAGCAAAATCGGCCCAAGGAGGTGGAAATGGGGAGGGTTCAAAATTTTGAATACCGCCTTAACATGATTCTGATAAAAACAGCTCTTACAGAAAAATGACAGGAAAAAATAAACATTTTTTGTTACAGCAGTTGAAAAAAATAATAATAAAAAAAACAATAAAATTCTCACCACAACAATTACTTTTCTATTGCAAGATTTACACGTGAAAAATGAAAATGAAATAAATGGTTTGACGAATTAAAAAAAAAAAATGAATATTACGTCATAAGTTTTCTAGAGTAAGATCTCCACGCGAAAACTGAAAATGAAATAGTTTGACGAATATATTTATATATATTACATCGTATTGGAAATGTAATGGATGTAACGTTGAACATGTAACGACATGTGAGTTTGAAAAACGTATTAAAACATAAAACTCGACTATGGAAATATTAACATATTTTAACATTTTGAGGTTCTCTGAATTTGTTTTCACCATCTTTAAACCTATTCCATATATATGCGTGTGTGTATTCGCGTATATTACAATTTTCACAAAAAGTTTAGGTCCCTAGAGCTCATTCTTGGTGAAGAAACTGGGTTTATCTCTAATCTTGATTTAGGTTTCGTTGGTGAAATTAGTACTTAACTTCGAAATCTACTTCCGCCTGTAGCCGAGCTGTCACGGATTTTTTTTTTATATTCATAATATGAATAATTCCGAATAAAGTGAAGCCAAAGTTATAAACATATTCTTTAATTATTAAAAAATAATCTGGAGTAAAAACCACCTTTAAAAAAATGTTAGTAAAAAAATTTTAGTAAAAATTTTGTACATATGTTAGTAATAAAAGTTCACTTCAGCTCAGCTTGGTCAGGGATATGTGTAAGATATTCAGGCAAGATTACAGACAATAATATGCAATAGTTTCTATAAAAAGGTATATTGAAGTTTAAAAACAACCACATTTTGAGAATATTGAATTTAAAGTTTATGTTTGTAATATTTATGTATGATATAAACAAACCGAATTATTTAATTCTTTTTAACTTCTCGTTGTCGTAGAAACAAAAGTAATATAGCATTCGAAAGGGAAAAAAAAAATTCACGAATTTGCTTTTCAACTGCCCTTCAAAGTTCCTTTTTTAGACACCTTACATTTTATTAGCAAGGATGCATATTCATGCATCAATGACAGAAGAATTGAAATACATTATTTACTGTCAAAATGCAAACATAAGTAAGTATATTTGAATTTAATTATATACAATAAAAATGAACACTGTTACCACAAAAAAGTGACTTTATTTCAAAATATAGTTATAGAATACATGACGTGAAATTCATTTCTTTCTTTACAATACTTAATATATAATAATAATAATAAATACTTTTAAATGCAATAATAATTTTTTAAATAATTTTAAGTACAACATAAACATTTCAAGCAAAATGCTACTGTAAAGTTTGAAAAGACACACATAATTCATTTGTTATGCAAGACTGGTTGATCAAAACGAAACATAAACTATTAAAAAATATGGAAGATGTTTAGCACTCCGGGATGAAGGTATTTTGAGCATCAAAGCGCCATTATTTGGGAGTTTTGATCTCAAAATAGTTCAAAATATGCCATTCTAGAAACCTTTGATTTTCCCTAAAGACACCTTGAAAGAAGATAACAACTTTAGAAATTTCATAGTAAACCGTACTAAGGACGTTGCTAGTCAATATTAGTAAAAGAAAAGGTCTGTTAGTTAAAATATAATACGTAACTAATTATAATGAACTACTATTATATAATAATTATTAATATGCAAATATTACTTTTAACCAGTGTTAAAAAATTTAAGGTAGCCGAATACATTGAAATGGTCAATTCTCGCACAAAATGAGTTTTTCAGTCTTTTGGTATATTGAATGCAGCCTTTATTTAGCTTCATAAAACTGTTTTGATTTTGTATATACGTCAATTAGAAGTCAAGATAGTTAATAAAATTTAGAAAGTTCCACAACCGGAAGCGATCATTAAAATTGCCAGAAGTAAGGCTATAAAATTATCAAACAAAATTGAAATACCCTATTTTTTTTTTTTTTTTTTACAAATATAACTTTTTAAGACTTTTTCTTAATATTTAAAGTAATTATAATTTTATGAGACTATCTGACAACGAAGAATTTAATTTAAATCTGGGAACACTTGTTTTATCCATGTTAATCAAAAATGCATTTTTGTCGATTCACTTTTTTCAGATATATCGCTTTTTAAAAAACGATAACGCAAAATGTTTTTCAGATTTGATATGTTTTTTTCTTTACATTTCCTAAATGCATAAACTGAAAGAATATTCATACAATAAGAATATTTTTCAAATTACGCATGATTTTTAAAAAATGATGATGTAAAATATGCCAAATATCTAGCACTCATTCTTGGACTAGCTCTAAACTATTTATTCATAGAAGTAGCCTAAAAGTTTTAGTTAATTCTCCAGATAAGCGCGCAAGGATTATTTTTATACTAAATTTATTTGAATTGGATGATTAGATTTCCGCGTAGCATTTCTGAAGTTTTTCTAAAATTTCTTCGAAATTCACTATATATTTATCAGTTTAGATTTCCGTGTAGCATTTCTGAAGTTTTTCTAAAATTTCTTCGAAATTCACTACATATTTCTCAGTTTTTTAAAACTAAACAAATGTAAGGGAAATATAAACTTAGCATAGTTAAACGAGTTGTAATTTTTTCACCAAGTGCCGAAAAATTACAGCTCGTATGATTTATTTTAGCCATTAGAATAGTTGCTTTAAAATTAATATAGTGTTAGTATAATTAATCCGGAGATAAAATAAAAATTAAAAGTGTTTAATTTGTTTTCATGTCATGTTTTTAAAAAGCGTGATCAGGACGTATTTGGATACCTTAATATTAACAACGTGGATAAAGCCCATTATCTATCAGCGCAGGTTTTTGAATTTGAGATGAAACGTTATAGAGAAGACTTGCAATATTCTGCTCCAGTATTGAGGTTTTCAATCGAGTAATAAATATAGAAACCTTATGTTTATTTTTATTGTAGGATTTAAAAAAGAATGGCGAGGCCTTTAAAAAATGCATTTTACAGAAAATATATATCTGAAGAAATTTTTATATAGGGTAAGGTGCCCTATTTTCGTTCCCCAGTCATTTTTAGGCCCTTGGAAGTTTTAATTTTCAGTGAAAACCTACCAAATTTAGATTTTACATAGACTAACTACCCACGCACATAGAAACATACGCAAATATCGTACAAAAAATTTTAACAACGCGAAAAAATGTTTTTTCAAAAGTATCTAAAAAATGCAAAAGAAAAAAAATGATCCCAATTTCGTCCATCCCCCCCCCCCCCAAAAAAAAAAAAAAATCCAATACACCGAGGCTTAACTTACAACTGAATCAAAATTTATTTCTAAATGAGTAAGTAATTTAATTTACATTAAATTAAGGCACAAAGAAATGTACTAGTTAACAGTGGAAGAATAACATAACGAAACATTAGCTATCCAAACATGAGGAAATAATTGAAAAAATTGTCATGAAAAAGCATTCCTAATTTCGTCGAAACGAAAATAAGAACTGCAAGGGAGACGAAATTGGGACCACGCTACTTCCCATTATGGCGGAGCTTCAGTTCGCTTCAGATGAACTGAGCGCGCTAAAACTCACTGCATGTTACTGTCGGCATCTTCCCTATGTAAAATACATGCAATGAATAAGAAATAAATACTTACAGTACAGTAAATAACGTTCTACAGACGACGTAACAAGAACTCAGGTCTTTTAAAAATAGGAAATTCGGCGTCTATAATTTATGCATGCGTCTTGGCGAACGAAACTTTCAATACTGGCCCTTTTTACCTTCCGTTCCCTGTTCCTTGCGTCATAAGTGGCACCACTGTCGCAGAAGCGGAGAAGTAAAGGGGGGCGAAATTAGTGAAGGGGACGAAATATGGGCACTTTACTCTACTTTTTAAATATATGTGTCCAATTTGTGCGGATGCATTCAATTAACTGCAGGGCCGCGTAGAGAATAAACTGAGTTAAATCACATTATAGAGATCTGCACGGCCCCTGTTCTGCCAGCAAAGTGAAAACAAACTTTAAAACAGAGCGTCCTGGCAGAATAAAGACAATTTTTAACAATTCTTGCCGGGCTGATAAAAAAAAAAAATAACGAGCCGGCAGATAAAAAAAAAAATAATAAGCTAACCGACTGGCACGATATAACAAATTATAAAAGGTCGGACTATGACGACAAAATATGAACAATTTTCAATAGACCTGGCTGGGCCGAGAATAATGTGCTGCATGAGCCGATGCTAGTTTGACAACAACGGTACAGAAATTTAACATGTCCAGAATAGAAATCTGTTTTGGAAAGTGACATTGTGTATTAGCACGCGATTATTTTTTTCAGGAAAGTGGGGCTTACATTTTTCCTACGTACTTGGGCCGGAGCGGACCTGGACTTAATTGTTCCCAGGACGTTTCGGCCAGGCAATTTTTTTTTTGTATAAACAATAGTAATAATGAACTTTTGTTAACAGAATCTTTGGAAATATACTTTAATAAATTACAATAAAATATTTAAGAAAATCTATTCTTTTTTTTTTCTTTAATTATACATAAGTTATGATTTTTTTAAACAAGTTTTTCTCTTTTATTCTAAACTATATTATATATTTTTAAATGAGTCTTTATTTGAATGTAATAGTCTAAAAATCTAAGTGATCATTAATAATGCTACTCTGTACTCTATGGCAGGCAGAGATATAGTCTAACTGAAATATACTGTAAAATTTTCGCATAAATATGTATGGAATATTCTTTAAAAGAATCTTAATTTTATATTGAGAAAAACTGGGACCTTTTAAAAGGAATTCTGTCGTGTAGGGCCTGATTTCATTGATTTTTGCACGGACGTGCCTTAAACTACAAAAATATAAATGGGTCAGGCCCGGGCCGAACTTTAAGTTTTTACACAGGGCTTGCAAATTTCGGCCCGTGCAGACCGCTTCCAAAGTTTAAACACGCCTTTAGGGGCTACTTCAGTCACAGGAAAAGGCCCGCTCGCTAATCTTAATTCAATGGAAGACATTTATAAAAGGTATCTCGTTTGCATTTCAGTATTTTAAATGATTTTTTTGATTGGATAGCTGAGGTCGATATGTACAAAGGCCGCTTTTTATTTTTTCGATTTTAATTGCACATTTTTTTATGAGGATGCTTTCACTTTCGCAACCGTTTCCGAAAATGAAAGTGTTTTAATTAAAAATATCTGTAAACAAAATCGAAAAAGTAAAAAAATGGCCTTTGTACAGCTCGATCTCAGCTATCCAATGCAAAAACAAACTCATTTAAAAATATTGAAATGCAAACGAGATATCTTTATAAATTTCTTCCACAGGATTAGCATTAGCGAGCAGGTCTTTTCGCTTGACTGGAGTAGCCTCTTAATGATCAACTATTTATTTTCTGCCAGAATTTGTGCCTGATTCAGGATTTTGTCAATAAATTTCAATATCGAAGAAAAATATTAACATGCATGGAAACTATGCATTTTTTATAGAACAGTGTCATTTATCCCAACCCATTTTTTAAAGGCTTGTTATACATATCATCACCTTAGCCTCTGAAAGTTACCAGACTAGAATATTCCCCAGTTAAACGAAGGTTTCCAGTGGCAAAGCGTATTTTTCATAAGAAAATAATGTAACTCAATCCAAAGCTTCCATGTATTATTTTAGAGTATATTTCGAAAAATTCCTTTTGCACATAGAAATTAAGTACAATGTAATTATCATCACGAATGTTTCTTATATATAAAAGCATCCCATACATAGATAAAATGATTTTGACGTCATGAAACAAATGATGAAAATGAATTTAAATATTCTATAAATATAATGGAAAGGACAAAGTCATGTGTAATGAATATTTTCATGTTTGAATGTTTAAGTTAAAAAGCAACGGAAAACATTTGGCGCCCTCACCAAAGATTGTGTATTTGTAAAAAATTGACTGTTTAAAATCCTATTAAATTCTGAGACCCAGTGTGTGCATTTTAGAACTGTGCAGTATGTACACTAATGAAATACTACAATCACTTGAAACATCGATACATTATATTTTTTTGTTACAAATAAAGTCATAAGACCCTGTATGCAGTGAAAATACAGACAAATAAACAAACACGAATAGACAAAATTTACTAAAAAAACATTACAATTAAACTTTTTTCAGAGACAAGGCACTTTTTTCGTTGTTGTCTCTGAGTTTATAAACATGGAAATCACATAAATAGATATACAGAACATCTGTCAAAATGCCACAAATGAAAAGAAGTGATTACAATGTCTCAAACGTAAATTAAAAATTTTACTAGCAAACTTTCAAACTTTCCCTAAAAAGTTATGGTATGTTACGAAGACTTTTACATTAAGTGTGCTTCTGATGTTTGGAAACAGAATAAGCACAAATTTTTATTTTAACCCTTTATGCTCCGTCGATATTTTAAAGTAGGGTAGGTGGGGGCAAAGACACGTTAGGGGTAAAAACACGCACCGGCTGATTTAATATGAACGAACGTTTTATCAATGTTAAACAGCAGTCGACAGTTAGGCTTCAATCGTACCAGTTGTGTGTCGATAGCATGCGAAGAAAGTTGCATTCCGTGCAGAGAAAATTAGGTCCGTTTCAATTTTTCATTTTTAATGCAATATTTTAAAAATTCATGTGATTGTTGGGGTGATAATGCTGCAAATGTCTACAAATCCTAAAATTCAGTAAAGAAGGAAACTCTTTAGCTTCGAAATGTGTAGTTTACCTGGATTGCATTTTTGTAAACTTTCAGTTTGCCGGATAAACAAAACATGGCTTCGCCTCTTTACTGCGGGTTTTTAACCCACTTAATGGGGCAAAGATACGCAGAGTAATGTTTTTTAAAAATTGCGATTTCTTGCGAAATTATAATTTACAGAATATAAGCTGATGGTGATACTGAGTGAGGTTCTAATATAGCATCTTATTCAGCCATCAAACTAATTTAGACTAATGTGTTAATTCAAAATCAAAATTTATGGAAAGTGCGTGCCTTTATCTCCACCTCCCTATCATTAAGAAAATCTGGTGTAAAATTATAATGGTGTTAATATGTCTATTAACAAAATTAGATTTTATATTTCATGAAAAGGCTTTAGAAAAAGCAGCCAATTTTACGAAGCCAAATAATTTTGAAAACAAACATTTTCTGAACCATTTGTATATGGAGAGCATTTAAGCTGTTGAAAGATGTGGAGTGAAAAATTTTACACCCACAAAAATGTCTTAGTTACAGCTATACACTCACAATGTATTTACTTTTAGACCGGGAGAAGGCTGCACAGACCACCACCTGATCGAGTTGGTGGCTGAAATTCCAGGATTAGACAGAACTCGATTCTCATATTAAAATGCAATTGGTCTACCAAGTCATATCTTGGTGGAAATCACCTTCAGACCCGATTTTAGTGCTTGGCTGGTAGGTTTATCATTGTGTTTTCCTGCACACAAAGGTATGAAAACATGGAGGACTAGGAGACACAATGGTAAGCATACTAGTCAATCACTACAACCGGGTATGCAGGTGTTTTCCACCGAGATATCACTTGACAGACCAGTTGCATTTTAATATGCGAATCGAGTTTTAACTAATCCTGGAATTTCAGCCGTCGACTCGATGAGGTGATTGTTTGTGTAGTCGCCTCCCGGTCTATTTTATTATTTCTTAAGAGCCCACGCTCGCTAATAACGCGAAGGCACTCGCGAGTTAATGCTAAACGTATGGGAACGTTTTTTTAAAATTTCTCACTTGCATTTTAATGTTTTAAAATGACTTTTTGTCTAGGGTATCTGAGGCCGATGGGGTACGTTTGTACTTTTTCGTTTGGGCTGTAATTTTTTTTAGGAGGATGCTTTCACTTTCGAAACTGGTTCTAACTGGTTCCAAAAGTAAAAATATCCCCATTAAAAAAAAAAAAAAAAAAAAAAAAAAAAAAAAAAAACTGCAACCAAACTCGAAAAAATACAAGAGTACAATGTTCGACATCGACTTCAGATACCGTAGGCAGAAAAAAACAAACAAAACCAAAACACTTTAAAATATTAAAATGCAAGCGAAAAATTTGAAAAGAACGGTTCCATATGTTGCTTAAATGGCGAGTGTGTGTCTTCACGTGGTTAGTGTAGGCTCTTAAGCATTGAGAGATAAAAAAAAACAAAAAAAAAAAAACCGCATTATTATTGCTTGCGAATTAAGTTATGTGTTCTTGCAAATATTTTACAAAAAATAAAAAATAAAAAAAGCCAATAATTATTCAATTTATAAGTCGATTTTAATGAATGAATCCTTCATACATTTCATTTTAATATTATATGCATTTTCTAATCTATTTTCAGTCAAAAATGAGAAAAGATAATACGGTAGTATACTATATTTAATAATTTGGGAAATAAAGGGTTAAAGTACTTTAAAATTTCTATAGAATGGAGAACTGGAAATGTTTGAGTACTGAATGTATACAAAAATAGCACTTTTCCATATCTGACAATAACTTAAAATTCTCCTCTTTTCTCTGGCTTTCAATAAACTATGAACATTTAACAAGTTACATAAATTTTCAAACTTTTACTTAGATTAAATGACAAGCAGTAAATTATAAAATAATTATCCAAAGTATTGATGTAAAAAAAAAAAAAAATCACTAAAGTACAGTTTTTTAAAAGATTTATAACAAAGCGTTCTTTAACCCCTTCGGGACGGGAGCCTTTTACGAAATTTTTAATCTTTTGTCACCGTTTTTTAAAAACAGAAATTTGTGTCTTCTTGAATCGAGAAAATGCGCTGATTAAATAAGGCAAATTTTACAGTAAAATTTTACTGGTGAGAAAAAACAAGAATTCTGAGCGCTTCATGTGGCACGTATACGTGCCGCTCGTCCCCAAGGGGTTAAATATTTTTTATGAAGGATTTTCTAATATTTTAAATAAGCAACTTGATTTTTTAAAAATCTTTTTTTGTGTGTGCATGTGTGAACAGCATACTATCTATATAGGTTCAAATATTAATAAAAAATGCCTAGCATTAAAGATAATGTCATTAATAGGAAATATAATAAAACAAATTCACGTTTCATTTTTTTTTGCTATGTTTGCAGCATAATATAATAAAAAAGATTATTGTTGCTTTTCATTAATGTATCTTTATTTATTTATTTTATCAGCATTGTTATTTATAGAAAAAAGGTTTTATTGAATTTTTAGATGAAAAAAATATACTATATATATATATAAAAAAAAAATCCTTAGATTGTGCAGTAAAATACCGTCAACCAAAACGTAAATTAAAAACTTTTAATTTTACGGACAAAATCTGTATTTATTATGAAATTTCTGTTATTATAACAGATATTGTCCGTAAAATAAACAGGTTATAGATTTTTCCTGTAAAATAAACAGTATTTTTTATTAGCATCCTGCCTGAGAGGTTTTTCGGTAACATCAGAGGATTTTTTTTTTAAAACAATGTACACAATTTTTTTTTTGACTGACAACACTCTTAAGAGGACTGGTCACTCAGATTCGGAATTCTCCTTCGTAATGTTAAGTCTATGGGCATTTGATGCATTTCTATATTTAAAATATCTCCTATGGAAATTAATATTTTTAACTTCTATTTTGTGTACGCTTCCTAAAAGATGTCTCTTTTTTCCTTAGCTCTCAAACTATTTCTAAAGTATAGACTTCATTTTATAGGAAGTGTTAAAATCTTACTGACAGTTCGCCCGCTTTTAACACATAAAATATTAAATTCAGCATAGGTTTTAGAAATATTTTGAAAACTGTGTAAGGGCGAACTGTGAGTAAGATTTTAACACTTTCTATAAAATGAAGCCTATACTTTAGAAATAGTTTGAGAACTAAGAAAAAAAGTGACATCCTTTAAGAAGAGTACACGGAAAAAAGAGTGTTAAAAATATGAATTTCCCGACAGGATATTTTAAATATACGAATACATCAAAAGTCCATAGACTTAACATTACGGGGGAGACTTCCGAAGCTGAGTGACCAGCCCTCTTAAGTGTATTGATTCAGAATAAAATTTTCTTATTTAACCAATGCTTGCCATTTAAGCTTAGTGACGTTTTTATAAACCAGAGATAACATTTAAACTAAAAATGAAGATTAAGAGGTCTGCAGAGAACAAAGAAAAATCAGCAATATTATTGGAATACAGCAATATTATGGAATTATTTTTATGTTTAAATAACTTATAATGTAATTCTGAGGTTTAGAAGCTTACTAAGCATATTTTAATTAAATACAGCGCCTGATATAAAACTGTTACTAATACAAATATAATGGTTTAAACATTAAAATAAAATTTACTAATGATTTAATTTATACAGTCCTTAATTGGGAAAATGAATACACCTTTTTATATTCAATAAATTAGTTCAAATAAATAAGTGAAAAAAAGGAGCACCATTTCCCCATTTTAATGATTGAAAAATAAGTGAAAGATTTAGTACAATGCAAGTACTTATAAAACTAGTCATCATCACAATAAATAATTCTGTAGTATTCATTGAATATCAATGAAATATATATGTTCAAAATGCTGGTTCAGTTAAATTATCCTTATGAAATCGTACCACATTCTTACACCTTTGCTACCAGCGCTGCAAAAATGAAATATCCCACCGCTGAGTTTGGTGGAACGTTCTATGGCTAAGCATTTTTAAATATTAAGCTTATTGCGTGAAAATAAAAATGCAGCATTGCTCTTTAATTACGAGGGACGTTCCGAAACTAAGTTTCGCCATTTTTTTTTCACGGAAACTTTATTGCTAAAAACAACAACAACAACAAAACACAATGTCATCATGAACTATATACCTTGCACTATTTTTCTACATAGTCACCACTGGCATTGATGCATTTTTCGTAGCGTGCAATCAGTTTGAAGAAACCACTCTGGTGAAACTGTGCCCTGCGATGCAAGGACTTGTCACAGAGTCTGCTCCACATCAGCATTGTTTTGGAAGTGACGTCCCGAGAGTGCGGCTTTCAATGCAGGGAACAGGAGGAAGTTCGATGGTCACGCAGCAAGGTTCACACAAGATCAGATTCGTCGTTTCGGATGGGAGAGATTGGATCACCCAGCCTACAGCCCCGATCTTGCCCCATCGGACTTTCACCTATTTCCTGTATTGAATGCCACACTCTCGGTACTTCACTTCCAAAACAATGGTTGTGCGACAATTTCTTGCATCGTAGGGCACACAGTTTTACCAGAGTGGTTTCTTCAAACTGATTGCACGCTACGATAAACGTCTCAATGACGACTATGTCGAAAAGTAGTGCAAGGTAGTTCATGATCAGGGATGTAGTGGAGGGTATACGGGAGTATAACCCGTATACCCTCTGGATTTTTTTTAAGGAACACCGTATACCCCCTGTTTCTGAAGAAAGCTATGTATATATACACTAGGGTATACCCTCTGCCTTGAGCGTATACCCTCTGTTTTTTTACGACTACACCACTGTTCATGATGCTATGGTGTATTTTTTTTTTGGCAATAAAGTTTCCGTGTGAAAAAAAATGATGAAACTTAGCTTCAGAACGTCCCTCGTATATTACTTTGATTTTGGTGTAAAGTATCTTTTATTAATTTTTATAAGTGCCAAAAAACTAAACTGAAATGAGATAACGGCACTCTTAGCGTTTCAGCCTATTTCTAAGAACAGTGTTGAAATTAGACACTTTTTTACGGGTGGAATTTCTGCAACTCCAGGAGGGGTCGGCACTGTGAAGTTCCGAAGAGCGGCACTGCTCTTCTAGATTTTTCAGGGGGGGGGGGGAATTTCTATGTTCCAGGAAGATTGTCACTCCCGGCCCACCCCCTGAATTCAATACTGGCTAAGAAGCTTTGCTAGGCACAGAAGAGACATCTCAAGCGTTGAGCATAGGAACGCTGGCAACGACAGGGTTAAGTCCATGTCTGGCATACAAACATATTTGTATAAAAAAATGTGCACTTCATGTGAAACAAAAAATGTGTGCTGAATTCCAGGGTAGCCTGCACCCTGATACAAGGAAAAAAAATAAAAAGAGACAAACACGCAAATAAATAATTTACAAGGAAAAAGTATGAATAAATAGAATGAAATGGCTAGTCGAATCTTGGCAGCTCTTCATATACATTAAGGTTTCTCACAACCTGTAAAATGAAAGAAAGAATATGTCAGATTTATGCACCGCTTATTGAAAACACTAATTGCATGTCTGATAATGTAATCTTCAGTTATAATGGATATTTTAGATGCAACATCCAATAATTACCTTCATTATCATGCTAAAATAATATCTGTTACGACTTGCTTCTCTTAATGTCTAAGAATTAAAAGTTATTCTCTCCGTTCCAAGATATTCATTAAATAAAAATAATTTTTTTATGAGAGTTCCACGATTAGATAAGGATGCATATAAGTATGCAATAAATATATTTTTCTCTTATGACATTAAAAAGAAAGAGATACGTGGAAGTTAATGCATACCTTTTGTATGTAAAATGCTGTTGGAATTTTTAATGCACTTTGTAACGTATATGTGAGAAGTAATACATGTTGTTCATAAAAGAACGTCCCAGTTATAAATTTCAATAGTATCAACTATAAGCATTGTAAAGTGTTGGTTCAAGGTCACAAATAAAGAGTAACTCAATCAATTTTAGATAAGCGCATGCGCAAGTACTGCTTTGTTATTAACTCGCTTGCAGTGCCACATGCGCAAAATGGCGACTTCTGAGAGTACACGGTTAAAAAAGAAAAAGAAAAGAAAAAAAAAAAAAACTGTCTAAAAATCGAAGATTCTACTGGCAATCTAGATGCCAGTACTATTTCCGTATTTTTACGGAAAATTTTCCCCATAAATTACAGAAAATTTTCCGTTTTTCTAGTCCGTTTTTTTTTTTTTTTTTACAGTGTAAAGCGTTATTGCTGGGCTGCAGATTTAAAAGCTGTTAGAGCCATGCGATTACTTTCCTTTGGGGCTTTATAAAAGACTCTGTCCAAGGAAAAAACTCTTTTGTTGAAACAACAAAATTTTGGTTAATATAGCTCCAACCAAATATTTTGGCTAATATAGCCCCAACCAAATATTTTGGTTAAATTTATCAAATTTTGGTTAGATTAACCAAATGATTTTGTTAACTCAACAAATCATTTGGTTAGTCCAACCAAAATTTGGTCATTCCAACCAAAATATTTGGTTGGAGCTATATTAACCAAAATTTAGTTGTTTCAAGAAAACAGTTTTTTCCGTGTCTACGCTCCACCGCTACTTTGCCAGAGTTGAGACACAAAATTGAAGAGACTATTGCTTCCATTACTCCACACTTGCTAACCGAAGTGTGAGAAGAATTGGACTTTAGGTTGGATGTGTGCCGTATAACTAAAGGTGCATCCATTGACCATTTGTAAAAACTAGGTTAGTTTACCTTCAACTTGATGTATGATTTGTTGTAACTAGTCTAAATTAAACTTTTATAATATACCATTGAAACTGGGACATTCTTTTATGGACACCCTGTTACTCCACACATTGTATGTAAAATTACCTATAGAAACATTCAAAATTCAAATAAACATAAGGGTTGCCAATTTATGCCACGAAGTCTCAGTTTAGTGCTTTTGTTTTCGTTTATTTGGCAATTTTATAAAATAAATTAACAAATATTAATATATATATATATTTAGAAAAGATTGATGACAAAAATTTAATGTTTAAAATTTAACTAAGCAAAAAAATAATTGCATTTAATGATAAGTCGATAAGTTATCGCACAAATTAAACTTTTATTTCGACAAATTGTATTCTTTTTTATGAAAAGCAAAGACCATTGCTTTGGCAATGATAAATGCTTTTGTTTGGCTGGCATTGATTGTAGCCAAAGCATTGCAAAATCTGCCAGTTTGAACGATGCTTTTATTTACTTGTTTTCTTTCTTAATTTTGAATAGACTATAAAAGAAAATTCCATCGGTAGGCTGGAAGAACTATCCATTCAATAGAATTTGAAACATATGCGATTTACTATTATATAATAATTTTTCATATATATTATAGGCAATTATATTAGACTAATTAATATAGTTTAATGTTTTAAAATAATGAAAGTATACATGAGATTGCTGAAGATCATCGACATTACTGGTTTCATTAGTTTCTGGTTACATTAAAAACAAATTGATGAATGACAAGATGATATAATATACTAAAAAAAAAAAAACGATAACAAAGCAAAAAAAAAAAAAAAAGTAGAAAAAAAAATGAAATGTATTAAAAATATATTACCATTATGATTATAATATTGATCACAACGGGCAAGTCATTTTTAAAATGGAATACAAGGTACTTAATAATTATTAAGATGCTACTTGGCGCAGAATAGTATAAATTTAAAAGCAACGTTAAAAACGCCAGAATATGCAAACTTTAAGCAGACTAGTTTCGGTAGCCTTTAGCGTACTGTTCCCAGTGCAAAGAATAACGGAAACTTACTCAATTATATAGGAGAGAAGCGGATTAAACTGAGAAGTTCATTAACCAATAGGAAACAGGAAAATACGGGTACCAGTCAATAGGAGAATAGTATAGGTAATGCCACCAAAAGTGTGAAAAATACAAGTAGTAATTAAGATTAAGCAAAAGAGGATTTTATGAAATATTTCCAGCAATCTGATAAGAGGGAATAGTGAATTCACTATTCACAATATTTTCATAATTTTTGTAGATATGTAAAGGTTCAAGAAAGTTAAGTTCATGTATAGAAGTCGGTTTAGAGAAGATTTTGGCTGAATTAAAATCAAAAGAGTGGTTTATCTCCCAACAATGTTTAGCAATTGAAGATTTATTGGTTTCCTGTTTTTCAGTATATTGTTGGTGCTCTTTAATACGAAATTTTAAACTCCGTTTGGTCTGCCCAATATAGGAAAGACTACACCGGCAATTAATACTATGAGTTGGATCACTCAATACGCTCTTTGCGTTTGGAGAGGGTAAGTTTATTCGTAGGGGTAAAAATTATTCTGAAGTCATGCTATCTAAGAATTTTGGAAATAGGAAAGCTGGATTTAGGAAAGAAAGGTAACGCAGTGCTAGTTCTGGAAAGAGAAATGGATTGATTTGAGTTAGAGGGACGAGGGTGCTGTAGTTTCCATAAAGCAATATCGATAATAGAAGGATTGTAATGTCTGTCAATCGCAATGGCTTTAAGATATTGAATTTCACTATTAAGTGAGTGAGATAAATGAGTGTGAGCTCACTCACTTAATAGTGAAATTCAATATCTTAAAGCCATTATGATTGACAGAGATTATATTCCTTCTATTATCGATATTGCTTTATGGAAACTACAAAACCCTCGTCCCTCTAACTCAAATCAATCCACTTCTCTTTCCAGAATTAGCATTGCGTTATCTTTCTTTCCTAAATCCAGCTTTCCTATTGTAAAAAATCTTAGACAGCATGACTTCAGAATAATTTTACCCTACGAATAAACTTACCCTCTTCAAACTCAAAGATCCTATTGAGTTATCCAATTCATGGGGGTATCTATATTATTAATTGCCAGCGAGGTCTTTCCTATATTGGACAGACCAAATGAGGCTTAAAATTTCGTATTAAAGAGCACCAACAAGATATACAAAAACAGGAAATCATTAAATCTTCAATTGCTAAACATTGCTGGGAGATGGACCACTCTTTTGATTTTAATTCAGCCAAAATCATCTCTAAAAACCGACTTCCATACAGGAACTTAACTTTCTTGAAGCTTTTCATATCTACAAAATTTATGACAATATTGTTAATAGGGAATTCGCTATTCCTTCTTTATCAGATTGCTGGAAATATATCATAAAATCCTCTTTTTCTTAATTACTGCCAGTAATTTTCACGCTTTTGGTGGCATTGCCTATACTATTCTCCTATTGGCTGCTACCCGTATTTCCTCTTTTCCCTATTGGTTAATGAATTTCTCAGTTGAATACGCTTCTTCTATATATAAATGAGCAATTTTCAGTTACTCTTTGCACTGAGGACGGTACGCTAAAGGCTACCGAAACGGGTCGGCTCAAAGTTCGCATTTTCTGGCGTTTTTAACGTTGCTTTTAAATTTATACAAGATACTTGCATTAATATGAATATATTCCTCTTAAATAATGTGTTACAAATATTGTTTAAAAAAAATGCGGATTTTTATTTAACGTTTACGTATTCATGTGTATGAGTTGAATTTTTAAAACTCTTAATTCAATTAATTATTTATAGTTCTAGAATTTATTGAAGCATCACGGTATGAATAAATACCTAAATCTAATTCTTTTTTGCACTGCGGAGATAAGACACTGAAAAATGCAACTTTGACTCATTTTAAGATATTAATAAGAAGCTTTAAAAAAGAAAAAATTTTGGTTGATTTGTTTGATTGACTATTAGAGAATGATGTGTTTTAAGTAATAAAGTGCGTGTTCATACATTTTTGTAACGAATTTGACTTTCTCTAGGATTTAACTTTCAATGAAAAACATCTATATGACATCAATTCGGAAAAGGGTCATCTGCATCATTAAAAATATTTTTTACTTTAAAATGTCGCTAGAAAATAAACAATGGACCGAAGGCTATGTATTCGCGCTTTACAAAGAGAAATACTCTTAATTCATAAAGTTGAGAAAAGCATGCTTTTAATATTTCCTCATGTAAAATAAGTAACATAATAAAAAATGAAAGAAAGCTCAAACTTTATATTTGACTGAAAAAAAGGTAAAAAATGCATACCCAACATAGGCATGTTTGCCGCTTGTTTTGAAAGTCGCATCTCATGTTTTAATATAAAATCTACCCCCTCCCCCACAAAGAACTATGGCAAAATATTTGAACATCTCTATAGGAACTGTAAACAAAATTTTAAAATCTGATTTAAAGCTAATCAAAACAAAGCAAAACAACAACAACAACAACAAAAAAAAAACCATGATATTCACCACCTGGTGCGAAAATAGGTTTCTCAGCGTAAGACTATGTACAGATTATTCTATGAAAATTATTTTAGGGTAAAAAAATAGAAATATTTAGTTACAATTAATGAGGCTTGGATATATTTATCTGATTGCAACAGAAAAAATCTATTTATTACTAAATAAGAGAAGAAAAGGGCCTAAAATGTTGGTTTAGAAAAAAAAAGGAAAAGTTTTGTTAAAAGTTTTATTGTTATTGCTGGATTATCTTATAATGGAAAACTTAAAATAAGGAAAGCAGAAAAAAGTCAAAATTAACTCGGATTGCTATAAGAAATAGGTTTTAGCATCTGCTTTCAAAGAAGGCATTCCATCACTTTACCCAAGCAATTTTCACTGTGTTATGTTCCATCAGGATAAAATCGCAAGCCATAATCAAGGTACAGCTCTAAGTATACATATTTTTAAATAAAAAAGGATAAATGAAATCGGAATTGAGGCTATTCCATTTAAATTCGTTCTACCCAAGTCCCCGACGTGTCTCCTGTGGATTACTGCGCATTTGAAATTTTGAAACAAGCTCTTTATAAGTAGCTATCCAAATATTGGATGAATTCTGGAAGATTGTAGTCGGGGAGTGGAACAAAATCAACTTTGATATTTAAGAAAAGTTATTTTATCTTGGAAATCAAGGTATAATATGAGGCTATCAGATTGAATATACTGGAAATTCTACCTTTATTTATATATTTCTTTTTGTCAAATCGTGACAAAAATGTGCGAGTACCCTCAATATATCAAACTGAAAATAATTAAATACATAACTTTTTAATTGAGAACAGATCATTAATGTTATTATACGTGCATGTAATGAATTTTGCAACCTATAAAGTTCTTTTAATGATTTTTCAAAACTTTATTAATTATATATTAGCTTTAATTAAGAAAAAAAAAGACTAGTTGATTTATTTCGTTGACTATTATCAAATGATATTATATTTTAAACAGTACATCAAATTAGGAATTTTGTTGATTATGTAAAATTAAACAGAAGCAATTGAATCAATCATTTCGAAAAGTGGTCAATTTCTGTGCTATTACATAGCAGTTGACCCCACGGAGGAAAGAGATAGATGGAGATGAAGTGTAGTGGTTGGACGTGATGCCGAAAATGCAACCCTGAAACCGGTTAAAACAGGTCAAAGTTAAGCCCAAATACTTGCGGATCCATAGAGTCTGTATACGGCTGGGCCGAATGAGGGCATTTTAATTTGAGCGATAACCGCTTTCATATTGTAAACCAATTTTACAGTATACGGCATCTCCATCCATGGAGGAAAGAGATAGATGGAGATGCAGTATGCCGTAAAAACGGTTTGCAATGTGATGCGCGTTATCGCTCAAATTTAAATGCTCTTACTAGGCCCAAGCAAAACAAGCACCTGTAACAGGGGCCGAATTCTTTGACATCATCCGTGCATTTTTTTTTTCTCTAAATGAAAGTGATCTGCTTATTTTTAAGCATTCTAAAGCAGCATTCCATTGTATTATGAATTAAAAACTGTATTACTAAAAGTTTTCTTCCTTTTTTCCGTGAAAGAATGCGCTTGTGTTTGGGCTTACTGTAGCGGATTTTAGGGTTACTTTTTTGGCGTCACCCCCAGCCACCTTACTGCATCTCCATCTATCTTTTTCCTCCATGATCTCCATCTATCTCTTTCCTCCGTGACTTGACCCCTTTTCAAAATGAGTGATTCAATTAAAGATTCGTTATTTTTTTAGACCAATTTGGCGCCTATTATCCATTCTGTGCTCTGCGCAATAAGACAATTTTTTGGCGTATTAATTAATGGAGCACTAAAAAAAAAAATTCCACATTAACTGAAATCGTGTATGACGAGGAAAACCTGTAGTGGAATTAACTTTTAAAATTCCTTCTAATAATGTACTTACTGCAAACTTGGCATCGGTCTTCGTCACTGTTATCCCCGCATCCATCCAGGCCGCTGCAAAGTATTGCAGTAGATCGGCAGCGATCGTTAGTGCATCGGAACATGTTGGACGGACAAGTTTCTCCTACAATGAAATCCTTCATTAAGAACCAAAACTTGAAAAGAAAAAAGAGACAAAAAAAACAGGAAAATACATACTTGAAACAGTTTTTTCAGATATATCGCAGTTGATTTTAAGAAGACACAATTATAGTAATCCAAACAACTTGATCGATGAATAACGCAAATTTAGACGCATTTATTCACTAATTAAGATGAGATTCATTGAAATCAACTTGCAGAATCTAGTTTTCAATTAAATAATTTATTTCTTACAGCATTTATCTCTGTCAGCAACTTTGTTTGCCCGTCGCATCGCAAATTCTTTCACCGCCATCAATAAAGTATTTAATTTAGGGATGATTATAGTTATATGCATTTCTTTATTAATTATTTAAGCACAATCTAAAGGCACCATTGTGTACGAGCGCCTCTTTATGGTTATAATAAATTATTCATTTCTTTCCATTTTTCATGGATAAAAGTTATAAAGCGCTAATAAAGAAAGTGCCTATGGCTGCCATATACTCTAGTCTAGGAGTTCTTAGTATTCAGTCACATATATGTGACGTATAGGCTATTCATTTTATTAATACTTGATTATTCCTATCAGTAATTTTTAATCGAAAATTTTGCTTCATTTCATCATAGGACATCTGCGATTAAAATAGGTGAAAATTTCTGTACAGAATTGTCGGTGATAAAAAAGATTTAAAATTCTGTAAAGGACACTTGCTGCGAAGGACGCCGACGTTAACATTTGATCTTGACGTAGATCCAAGGATCTCGGAGTAGCTTCCTCGAAATCTAATATGTACATTTTTTTATATACAAGTAATATAAAAATTTTGTTTTTAAAGTCAATTCCTACTTAGGTCATCAATGAAAAATTTAATATAATCCCTTAAGCTAATATTAGTTTTTGTTGCATTAAAATATCTCAATTTTTTGATTTTCTATAAGCAAGTAGGTTTACAATGGAATTCTATGGGAATTTGGCGAAATATTAGAGATATCGCCAAGTTGGCGTCACTTTTGGTGACTCATTTTGGTCGCCAAAATTGGCGATATTTGGCGACAGAACAGGTTCCCCCCTATAGTAACCCCCTTATAGATATGAAGATGCATTAAATGCTTCAATAACCAATGTCCGCCATTTTGTATCCCATGTAAAACTAAAATTAATTAATTAAAATTTAATTAATGAATTAATATTTGAAAAAACTGTGTTAACATCAATTGTCATCCAGTACAAGTTTAAAAAAAATTATTTCAACTTGATAGGATGAATAATAAGTATTTTATTAACGATTGAAAATTTGAACAAGATATATATATATATATATCAGTGGCGTGGCGTCCGGTCATCGCTGGATGCGGCGATGACCAAGCAATATTTTAAAACTCTTAATAAGCTTTTAAAACTCTACGATCCAGTTTTAGCAGAACATTTGGAGTTCATGTATAAGTGAAGGTAAGATTTAAAGTTTCTTTTTTGAACATTCAACCATTGAATTTTAGAGTTAATAATTTTTCACCACAAACTTAAATAATTGCGATGACCACCGAAAATTTTCACGCCACGCCACTGATATATATATATATATATATATATATATATATATATATAGGGAAAGTGTGAACTAATAGTAGGAATTGAATAAATGGACTCGTGATATCAACAATTCAATTATGCTTTTACTTAAAATTACAGGTCTTACAAAACACGCCCAGTTCCAGTCACATCCAGAAGTTACGAGATTAATAGGGCAAAAAACAAAACTTTAATATTTGTTAAAGTAATATAAAAGATAAATCCAATTATTCAGAACTCGCGAAGTTCCTCAGATATTTTACAAATTATTGAATTATCAGTAATTTATTGAGCATTGCAAGATAACGTGTTTCCCTTAGATATCGAACGAAAAATGTAAATTTATTTAACTTCTTACCTCCTTCGCATACTGCGAGATCTTCATCTGATCCATCGTAGCAGTCAGTTACAGCATTACAGAATACATACATAGGTAAGCACTGACCATTTTTGCAACGGAATGAATTTTTGTCACATGGGATACCTAGAAGAGTAAAAAAAGAAATCAATGTCATCCAGATAAACTATTTGCACCATTGATGCATTCTTAGTACAATTGATGTATAATTATATATGGTTGTATAGATCGGTGTTTGATACATATGAAGAACACTGATCAGGAATATCGGAAAATAATTGATTTTCAAGATTTACGAAAATGTTCCTGAAATAAAAGGTCCCCTTTGCAGCTTGTAAATTTCAGAAAAGAAGTTTCTGTAAATTTCGGCAACCTATTGGTTTCTAAAGCGCTAATTGGTTAATTCAGTTTCTGTAGATATTGGAAAGGTTTCCAAAATTGTAGGGAGGTACAAGGTTGTACTAAATTTTCGTAACGTTTCTTCATCATCAGGAAATATTTCTACAATTTCTTTACAGCCTATTGTAAAATCATATAAACTCTAAAGTATTTGTAGCTTATAGTTTTGAATGAAATTCCTTTCCCCCTTCCTGTTTACCAGGCTTTTAATAGCATAATTCCTAATAAATCATTATTTTTCTGAGAATTAAAAAATAAGTATTTTAATTACATTCATATTGTTTGGACTAATTATCAGTCTTACCTTTATAGCAACGAGCTTCATCACTTCCATCTGGACATTCCCAACGTCCATTGCAAACTGCCGATCGAGACATACATGTTCCATCATTGCACTGGAAAGCTTCCTTGGGACAATCTGATTGGGAAGATACACAATGCGAAATAAGAACACAGAATTTTATTTATAAAAAATTCATTTCTTAATAATTTTATTGGGTAGATAATGCGAATCTATACAATAAAAGCCTAAGTCATGTGACTGTTACCAACAGTTTCGGGTTGACCACTTCGCTTTTTGAATGCCAGGCGGCCAATTTGGAAATGTAATGTTAGTCAGGCGCAGGTGATAAATCGCCAAATATTGTCCCATTGCCATCATGTCATCTGTATTATAATAGTTCATTTTATTCGACTGTCATAAACAATTTTTCGCGCGGTAAATTAAAACAAAGCTTTGATGTTGAAATTAAATGTCATAGTTTATGGTATTATTTATTACTTTTCCTTTTTCTTTCCTTTTCTTTTTTTAAAGCAATAATTAAGAGTCATAAATTTTAAATTTTTTAGTTTTAAATTAAAGTTATGCATTTTAAATAAAATGAGTGAAAGTACTATATTTTAAATGAAATTAATGAAATACGAAAAAATACGACGGGTACAATGTTTGGCGATTTATCATTTGCGCCCGGCTAACATAAAAAGGCCAAGTTCATGATTTCTGTATCAGAATCTTCGGATTTGGCGAAGGATTGAGCAAGTAAGTTAAATTATTTATAAAAGTAACACGATACAATGATTAGCATACATTTAAGGGAGACCAAACTGGTCGCCAAGGGCGGCTAGTTACAAATAAAAATTGTAGCATCGCCTTATGTATTTCTACCATGTAATTACAGCTTAGTCAAAGAATTCCGCAATATTTTTTCCTATTTTCCCCGTGTAACCGTATATTCAAAATTAACTTCAATTTAAAATTTAATTAGCTATGTATTATTTAAAAAAAAACAATTTTAAGTAGAATTCCAAATGGATCAATGTTTTAAAACAGTAACTCTATCTGAAAAGGAAAATACTCATAAAAAGCACAACTAATCAATGAAAAAAAAACCAGATTCTTCGATAAAATACATTGATAAGTAATATCAGAATAAGATCATAATAAATAGTATAAGATATAAGTAATGAGATAAATAAAATAAGACATAATATTAAATATAAATAAAAATCATAACAGTTATATATTTCCAAGTGGGTGAAAAAGTCCGGGCCAGGATTCGAACCAGGAATATCTTGGCTGAAGCCGCCAATGCTCTACCAACTGAGCCATTCCGGACGAATCTGGAGTACCAATTCACCCAACTAACTTTTAACGATCACAGTATCTGATCTGATATCTGAATCATCTCAACAGAATAAATCGAAAGTTATTTTTTGGAACTACAGTAAATCCTGCATGCAGCGTAATGTAATCCCTTCACTAACCATCGAATAAAATGACGAATAAATTAAGAAAGACACTCAAAATCTGGCTGCGAACAAAATTCCTTACTCAAATATAAATTGTAAACTTCGTAATTTCTTATTTTTGGTGGAGCGTGACGTATATTCGAAATTAAGAATACACTTCTGTCGTATTAATGAAACTTTTTATCCTTAAGGCACAATTTGCAGGTCATTCTCTCATAAACGTACATTTTCGTTCCTTTTTAAAAAATAAATTAAGGATATAAAATGTATTTAATTTTTTTGAAATTTATCTATAGCGTCATATCAGCATTTATCAGAACACTAAAATTGATTTTTGTGACAAAAATTTTGCAAAGCGGTTATTAAAGATACCTAGAAACAATGGCGGATCTAAGGGGGGGGCGAAGGGGCGATCGCCCCCCCCTTGGGCTAATAAAGGGTTTGTAAAACGACATTATACATCCTCACAGGAAATAAATTGGGGCGGAGCTCGAGTCCGGCGCGACCCGGGTCGGGTCGCGCCACTTTAAATCCACGAGACTCAGACTGGGTCAGGTCTTTTCTCTTTTAGAGTCGGGTCGTGCCCGGATCTTAATTTTTTCTGCAGATTCGTGTCTGGCCGGACTTCTTTTTCCTCGAGTTCGAGCCTGGCCTGGATTTCATTTTTCCTAGAGGTCTGCAATGGCCAAAATTTCCACGTCGGGGCTCGGCCCGGAATAAAAGCTAAACATTCGGTCCGTGTCAGTCCGTATGATAAGCATTATTGGCCCGACCACGACCCGTGCACTCCTCTAAATTCTTCCTCCCGAGCCCAAGTTGGTCCGACCGACCCGGGTCGCGCCAGTTTAAATCCACGAGACTCGGGCTGGGTCAGATCTTTTCTCTTTCAGAACCGGGTAGTGCCCTGATCTTAATTTTTTTTTGCAGATTCGCGTCGAGTCAGACTTCTTTTTAATCCAGATCGAGCCTGGCATGTATTTCATTTTTCCTAGAGGTCTGCAATGGCCAAAATTTCCAGGTCGGGGCTCGGCCCGGAATAAAAGCTAAACATTCGGTCCGTGTCAGCCCGTATGATAAGCATTATTGGCCCGACCACGACCCGTGCACTACTCTAAATTCTTCCTCCCGAGCCCAAGTTGGCTCGACCCGACCCGGGTCGCGTCAGTTTAAATCCACGAGACTCGGGCTGGGTCAGGTCTTTTCTCTTTCAGAACCGGGACATGCCCTGATCTTAATTTTTTCTGCAGATTCGGGTCGGGTCAGACTTCTTTTTCCTCCAGATCGAGCCTGGCCTGGATTTCATTTTACCTAGAGGTCTGCACTGGCCAAAATTTCCAGGTCGGGTCTCGGCCCGGAATAAAAGCTAATCATTCGGTCCGTGTCAGCCCGTATGATAGGCATTATTGGCCCGACCACGACCCGCGCACTCCTCTAAATTCTTCCTCCCGAGCCCAAGTTGGTCCGATCCGACCCGCGTCACGCCAATTTAAATCCACGAGACTCGGACTCGGTCAGGTCTTTTCTCTTTCAGAACCGGGACATGCCCTGATCTTAATTTTTTCTGCAGATTCGGGTCGGGTCAGACTTCTTTTTCCTCCAGATCGAGCCTGGCCCGGATTTCATTTTCCCTAGAGGTCTGCAATGGCCAAAATTTCCAGGTCGGGGCTCGGCCCGGAATAAAAGCTAAACATTCGGTCCGTGTCAGCCCGTATGATAAGCATTATTGGCCCGACCACGACCGTGCACTCCTCTAAATTCTTCCTCCGGAGCCCAAGTTGGTCCGACCCGACCCGCGTCACGCCAATTTAAATCCACGAAACTCGGGCTCGGTCAGGTCTTTTCTCTTTCAGAACCGGGTCGTGCCCTGATCTTAATTTTTTCTGCAGATTCGGGTCGAGTCAGACTTCTTTTTCCTCCAGATCGAGCCTGGCCTGGATTTCATTTTTCCTAGAGGTCTGCAATGGCCAAAATTTCCAGGTCGGGGCTCGGCCCGGAATAAAAGCTAAACATTCGGTCCGTGTCAGCCCGTATGATAAGCATTATTGGCCCGACCAAGACCCGTGCATTCCTCTAAATTCTTCCTCCCGACCCCAAGTTGGTCTGACTCGATCCGGGTCGCGCCAGTTTAAATCCACGAGACTCGGGCTGGGTGAGGTCTTTTCTCTTTTAGAGTCGGGTCGTGCCCGGATCTTAATTTTTTCTGCAGATTCGGGTCGGGCCAGACTTCTTTTCCTCCAGATCGAGCTTGGCCTGGACTCCCTTTTTCCTAGAGGCCTGCACTGGCCAAAATTTCCAGGTCGGGGCTCGGCCCGGAATAAAAGCTAAACATTTGGTCCGTTTCAGCCCGTATGATAAGCATTATTGGCTCGACCACGACCCGTGCACTCCTCTAAATTCTTCCTCCCGATCCCAAGTTGGTCTGCAATCTGCGGAAAAGAACTCGAATTTCGTTAAAGGATCGCGGAGAAAACGCAAATTTTGTCAAATAGCCGCGAAAAAAAAACCCGCAAATTTCGTCAAAGGATCGTGGAGAAAACACGAATTTCTTCATAGAATCGTGGGAAAAAAATGAATTTAGTCAAAGAATCGCTGAAAAAAAGCGAATTTTGTAGAAGGGTGACGGAAAAAAACGCGAATTTTACCAAAGGTCTGCAAAATTACACTGATTTCGTCAAAGGGTTGCAGAAGAAACGCAAATTTCATCAAAGAGTCGTGGGGAAAATGCAGTGGTCTCTTTAGAAAACAACACACTTACATACGTTTATTATTATAGGTATAATTTTTAACTTTAAATAATATACTGAACTAATTTTTGAAAAAAAAAACAAACAAATTAACCCAAACCCAGTTAGCAGGAATCCACACTCAGCCTGAAATCGATCCGAATCCAAAACAGCTAACCCGACCTGCAACAAAAATAATTAGTGCCAGGAGGGAATCCCCCCATCTGCTGTAACCTTTCAGAAAATTTTCTTTGAATTTCAGAATTTTTTTTTCTTTTTTACTCTACCCTTGATAATTTTTTTAACTGCGATTCTTGATTTTAGTTTAAAATAGCAACGAAGATCATGCTGGAAGCAAGAGGTGCTAAATCGGTTCCCGGAGGAGGTAGGCTTAACGACCATTGTTTACAGAGCAATCTATCGCTGCTATTATACAGTAAAATCAAGAATCACAGTAACAAATCTCATGACATCTTATATAGCCCTCCTGCAAGATTTTTTTAAATAGCTGTGACCATTCGAAAAGTACTAAATTTTAAAATCCATTTAAGGACACACGGTATGTTTTTTAATAAGTTTCAAAGCATTCTTTACTGAATTACAACTCACCTTAGATATAAAGAGACAAGCAGTCTTATACCAAATTAGTATTTTTTACATAATTCTGGAGATTAAAAAGTATTTCTAAATAATTATTTGGACGTGTCTGTTTACTGCATATAGTTTTTATCTTCAAAAATACCTAGACTTTCTTTAAAAAAAAAAACGGGTCAACTCGAACCCTTCTCGCAAGTCGCAGTAGTGAAAACCCAATCCGAAACTGACCCAAACCGGATATAATGTATATCAATCTGCCCCAAACCCAACGCGCTAGGCGCAGCTAAAAAGTAAAAGTCAACCCGACCTGTAGTAGAAAAGTAGATGTCAGCCGGGCCCAAACCCGACCCGCGTCGAAAAAGTAGAAGTTAGCCCGGCCCATAGCAAAAAAGTAGAAGTTAACCCGACCCACAGCAAAAAATAGAAATCAACCAGACCCAAACGCGACCCACAGCAAAAAAGTATAAGTTTATCCAACCAGCAGCAAAAAATAGAAGTCAACCGGACCCAAACCCGACCCACAGCAAAAAGTAGAAGTAACACGACCCGCAGTGAAAAAAATTAACCCCGATCCGCGCATCAGATTGGAGTTTCCAAATTTCTAAAATCGCCCCCCCCCTTGAGGACTCTCCAGATCCGCCCTTGCCTAGAAATCATGTACGTAAAGATGATGGTTGATGATGGTTCACAATATGATGTAGATATGATGTTTGATTCATAAATTATATTTAGCACATTAAATAAGTAATAAGTAGGTAAGTAGTAAGTAAGCAATAAATAGATTAAGAAAAATAAGGATACTGAATCTTTTTAATTTTACTATTTTATAATCAGTAGTAACTGTATTTGTCTTGATTATAAAACGAATTACATGATTTTTAGTCAAGATTTCTTCACATTTATCGCAAGAAAATTAAAAACCTAACACAGATTACACTCCTACCCGCTCCCCCTTTTTTTATTTGCTACATATAAAATTACTACTCATTTTCTTGTAGTCATCTGGAGCGATCTATTTAGCTACTAATTTTCTGCCCAAGGATTTGGATTTATTTATTGTGACAGTTACTTATAAAATTCTAAATGCTGAAGATTCAAATTACATTTGAAATTTAATTGGAAATTAATTTAAAAAACTACTGAATTAAAAATAAATAATTTATCATGTGATGTAAAAATTAAATCAACTTTACAGACTCAAAATTGGTAAAAGCTAGGGCTGTGCCTGCTACACGGTCAACAATTTGTTATATTCTGCGGACACATCATTTATTATTATTTAATTAATGCATTTTAGGGTTATACTACATTACATTTCCATTATTACATATTTTCCATTGTAATTATTTTTTAATAAGTATATTAAGACATCCTTTTATACTTTTCCAAGAGAATGAATGGTCTATGTATGATTAAACAAAGTTAAAAAATATGTACATAATGAAAAAAAAACTCTCATAAATAAATAAAATGGTAAAGTCTACGCCTCCTTATACAAGTTACAATTCATCTGCGATACAAAAGAATAAAAATAATCGAATACAATAAAAGTCAATTTCAGGAAAATCACTTACTGAAAGGCACACATGTTTCTTCATCTGATCCATCTAAGCAGTTGGGTTCACCGTCACATACGAAGTACCAAGAAATGCATTGACCATTATTGCACTGAAACGTGTCATTCAAGCATTCTGTTGAGAGAAAATAACGCTTAAATGTTATACATATCTTTATTTATATTTATCTTATATAAAACAAGAACATATAAAAAAGTAAAAGCTGAACACATGTGTAATATAGGTTCTGGTAGCTTATAAATGGAGTCACAAGCATCCGATTTACGGTTTTCGGTTCTTTTTTTCTTTATTTTTCTTTTATACACGTATGAAATGTTGAATATATTTTTCCCCAAAGACAGACATCATGAGGTTAGATGAATAAGATAGAAATACCAGAGAGGGACCCAACGGAACGAGATGTTGCTTAAAACAGAGAGAGCGAATGCCATGACTATAATCTCAAAAGTCATGAACAGTTGTGAACTTCAAATGCGATGTATCAAGCCAAAAATGGAACTCCTACACTACATTATACCCCAACTCCAACAGATTACTCATTTAATGTAAATTTTGAATTCCAATCCAGCCAAGCAATTTATTAATTGTCGCACTGAAATTTTAATGTACAGTCGTGGAAAAAAAAGTAAACACCCCCTACTAACTCCTCAGCAAATCATCGTAGAAGAAAGTTACTGGTACCGAACGATTGGAAATAAAGTCTACTTTTAAATTATGTATATAAAATTTTCTTAGGGGTCATCTACATATTAAAACGAATCCAAACTTCATTTTTTTCAATGGCAATGCCCAATTTTAACGAGATATTTCAAATCTTCCGTTCAAACTATGCCTAGACACCAAATTTCAAGTCATTTGAATGATAAGTTTTTGAATTATAAACATTCAAAATTTAGTGCTTCTAATGTTAAATTACATTTTCATATTTTTATTTATATCTCCCGAAATTATGCTCCTAATGTGCTAATTTTTTTTGTAGTAATAATACTAATATACCCAAACATAAATAAGCTGAATTTGCAATTTTTATAATTTTATGATATGAATTATGAATTATGAAATTAATATTCGAAAAAATTATGAATTGCAACCTACAATTTTTTTGATGGATTTAGATTTATTAAGTCCTGCTTTATGGAAATTCAAAAATTTCACATTTTTATTCCAAGTAGTTTTCAAATTATGCTTAAAAAACGGCAAAATGATGGTTTAAGGGGCCGTCTATGATGGAAGTGAGTAGACATTTTGAAATTTATTCTGCTGTACTGTAATCTAACACGCTTCATTGACTCCTTGAGTGGCGCTTAAGGTGCCTTGATCAAGGAAGGGGCTCTCTCGGTGAACAATCCAGTACGGAACTTCAATTTGGATACAGCCCTTAAAATAAGCTCGTTTTAAAATAATTAATTTCTCAGAAACTTATGGTACGAATTGCATAAAAATTCGTTTTTAGGCTAATTGAAGGGTGTAGAGTTCACTTATGCTGTCAGAATTGGGTACTGCTATTGAAAAAAACAAAGTTATGATTCGTTTTAGTATGTAGATGGCCCCCTAAGCAAATTTTATATACATCATTTAAAAGTAGACTTTATTTCCAATCGTTCGGTACCAGTAACTTTCTTCTACAATAATTTGTTGAGGAGTTAGTAGGGGGTGTTTACTTTTTTTTTCCACGACTGCACATAATACGATGTCAAGCGCTGGACGTTGGGAATGCTTGTATAAGATGCGAAAAAGAAACAAGCATGCGAGGCACCTTTTTAAAGTAAACAAAGTACATAATTATGGTTGAAATAATAACTTGTATTACTACAGTTATGACCAAAAAACGTTCAGATTAATGCGGAAGACTTTTATTAATGTCTTTTGCGGAGACAAAAGGCATATGGTAAAGGATTTTCTTTTTATTTATTCGTTAATGGCCATGCGCTGTTAAAGATTTTAGGATGAGAAAGTTGATTTTTTAAAATTTATTTTATTAATGGCTTTAAAGAACAGGTGAGCGTTAAAATCAGATGCGTCGCGATGGGGGGTTATGGGGGGGGGGGGGGGAGCCTCCCCCCCAATATAAGTGAACTTGGGAAATTTAAGCTTAGAGTTGGGAAATTACAGATTTTTGAAACATTTTTTCTTTTTTTTTTTTAAATAAAAAGTAAAAAAAAAAGGATTATTGTTTTTGATGGAAATATAACCATACTCAGATAAAGCAATAAACAACGAATACAGGAAATAGAAACAATAATTCTCAAGGACAATAAGTTTTTAATACTTATCAAAATAAATTAGACAGCAATCCATCAATATGCAATTATCAAACCTTTTTAAATTACCTAAATTATGTTCATCAAAAACGAACAGTTATAACGATAAATAAAAACTGTTTATTCCGTCCCACGCATGATGCAGTAGTTTGACGTCACTACCGAAAAAGAACTGAAAATGACTTATAAACATTTAAAATTTTTATTATTAATTTTTTGTGCTGTTAGATTTCATCCTAGAATCAAATCTAATCTAATCTAATCCCTATCATTTCCTCCATGTAAAAGTATAAAATTGCTGCTGTACAACGCAGCGTAATATAGATGTAAAAATAGTTAATTTAATACTATAAACCTAGCCATTAAATATAAGATTAACATAAAGAAAGAAAAATAGTCTCAGTAATGGATTTTCTTCATTTGTGCAGAAAATATATAATAAACACCACATTTTTTTATTATTACACTATGGTGTAAACCAAAAGTAAAGATTTCGTCGAAGGACACCCGACTCGGATTACTCGGCCATACTGTGTAACGAGGGATTGCTGTGCAAGAAACATAAAGGTGAAATTTACCCATATTATTATATTTGACTTATTTATTAAGAAATGCCAGTTTTGATATCTAAATATTAGCGCGCGTATCTTACTGCGCAAAACAGAGGTGGCTTTTTTGCCAACAGTTTTGCTGACTACCTTTCTGAGTTCTGTAATAGTAAAATAGTTAAACTTCCAAAAGAAATACAAAAAAGCAGACTCAATTTCTCATTATGTTTCTCTGTGCTACGAAATTATCATACATTTACCAGACCTGAATATCTCTACTGTTGTTCATCAACAGTGTCTCTAATATATTTCCTCCAAAACTTTGTTCCTTTCTCAAAAACCTAAAAATTTGAGGCTATTTTCATATGAAGTATACGATTATGACTCGTACATAATTGAAGACAAAAACTTTCATTAAAGGAACCAATAATTATAATTTTTATGTTTTTAGTTTCAGCATTTTTCTTTGGATTTTTTTTTTTTTTTTTTTTTTTTTTTTCGTATAACTATCCTTATTATTAAACACACATTGAACATATCATTTTAGTTTGAAAATATAGAAATTTGTTTCACGTTGAGAAATTTTTGAATTATAAGCTGGGAAATTTTTGAACTCTCCCCCTTCCCCCCGAAAATTTTTTTCTAGCTACGTCCCTGGTTAAAAGGAAAAGGGCAAGGAAGTTTCAACCAACTGTATCTGCAAAAGGAGAATTAAAATTTTAATTTGGGGACAATTAATGATATATGATGATTAAATAAGATTAAATAATTACATCATCACAATATAAAGTATAATTTTTTACAGTAAATACTCGTTCTTTAATAGTTAATTGTAATGGAGTAATTTTCGTGAATTTCAAATCAAATGTCAAATTTCAAAACACATTTACCGCTATAAACAAATTAAAAACGGAATAAATGCTTGTTATTGATTTCCGATAGAATTCATTAATTACTAACTTCAAAATATTGCACAAGCCTTTTATCATTCTCATTATTATTTTCTTAATGCAAGAGCCTACGTTAGTCAGACGACGAAACTCGCACGCTAGCATTAAACCAATGACTGCGTTATTTTCAAGTTTCTCTTTTGTATTTCAGCATTTAGATGATTTCTTTAATTTTTTTTTTTGATAGGATAACTAAGGTCAATCTCTAACCGATCTGTTTTTTACTTTTTCGATTTTTGTTGCAGATTTTTTTTTAAATGAGGGTAAATTAACTTTCGAAACCTGTTCCGAAATAGAAAATGAAATCATAAAAAAAATTGTAACAAATATTTAAAAAAAAGGAAAAAAGGGTCTTGTTAGAGATCAACCTCAGCTGTTCTGTAAAAAAAAAAGACATTTAAAAATATTGAAATGTAAATGAGAAATTTAAAAAAGACATTGGTTTAACTTTGCGTGATTAGTGTAGACTCTTAAGCCAAATGATACACGCAAGAAAAGAAAAAAAAACACACATTTTTCAAACACCTAATTAATAAAACAAAACTTATTTGTTCTATTCGTTTTTATATTTAAAAGTAATTTGTCGATTTTGAATTTTATTTTGATGTAAATTTTGCAAATATAAAGGCCTTATTCATAAGCTATTTATCAAAAATATTGCTGTGTTAATTATGGCTCCCTCTGCATTATAATAATTCTCGGTTATTATTGACTTTCAAGAACTTTGTTATGATTATGAATTCCGAGACGATTAGTACTTTAAAGAGCCCCCATGGCATCCAAATGTAAACGTTTGGGTTCACACTTTAATACACAAAGAATGCATTGCCTTAACTCATCTGTTCACCAGACAGCGTTTCCTTAATTAATAAATATTTTAATAAAATTTGAAAACATGGCATTAGTTCAAAAGTTATTTACAACAAGTATTGCGGGGTTAATTATGTCTCCCTCTGTATTATAATAATTAGTTTTCGGTCATTATTGACTTTCAAGAATTTTGTTATGATTATGAATTCCGAGACGATTAGTACTTTAAAGAGCCCCCATGGCATCCAAATGTAAACGTTTGGGTTCACACTTTAATACGCAAAGAATGCATTGCCTTAACTCATCTATTCACCAGACAGCGTTTCCTTAATTAATAAATATTTTAATAAAATTTGAAAACATGGCATTAGTTCAAAAGTTATTTACAATAAGTATTGCGGGGTTAATTATGGCTCCCCCTGTATTATAATAATTAATTTTCGGTCATTATTAACATTCAAGAATTTTGTTATGATTAGGAATTCCGAGACGATTAGTACTTTAAAGAGCCCCCATGGCATCCAAATGTAAACGTTTGGGTTCACACTTTAATACACAAAGAATGCATTGCCTTAACTCATCTATTCACCAGACAGCGTTTCCTTAATTAATAAATATTTTAATAAAATTTGAAAACATGGCATTAGTTCAAAAGTTATTTACAATAAGTATTGCGGGGTTAATTATGGCTCCCTCTGTATTATAATAATTAATTTTCGGTCATTATTAACATTCAAGAATTTTGTTATGATTAGGAATTCAGAGACGATTAGTACTTTAAAGAGCCCCCATGGCATCCAAATGTAAACGTTTGGGTTCACACTTTAATACACAAAGAATGCATTGCCTTAACTCATCTATTCACCAGACAGCGTTTCCTTAATTAATAAATATTTTAATAAAATTTGAAAACATGGCATTAGTTCAAAAGTTATTTACAATAAGTATTGCGGGGTTAATTATGGCTCCCTCTGTATTATAATAATTAATTTTCGGTCATTATTAACATTCAAGAATTTTGTTATGATTATGAATTCCGAGATGATTAGTACTTTAAAGAGCCCCCATGGCATCCAAATGTAAACGTTTGGGTTCACACTTTAATACGCAAAGAATGCATTGCCTTAACTCATCTATTCACCAGACAGCGTTTCCTTAATTAATAAATATTTTAATAAAATTTGAAAACATGGCATTAGTTCAAAAGTTATTTACAATAAGTATTGCGGGGTTAATTATGGCTCCCTCTGTATTATAATAATTAATTTTCGGTCATTATTAACATTCAAGAATTTTGTTATGATTATGAATTCCGAGACGATTAGTACTTTAAAGAGCCCCCATGGCATCCAAATGTAAACGTTTGGGTTCACACTTTAATACGCAAAGAATGCATTGCCTTAACTCTTCTATTCACCAGACAGCGTTTCCTTAATTAATAAATATTTTAATAAAATTTGAAAACATGGCATTAGTTCAAAAGTTATTTACAATAAGTATTGCGGGGTTAATTATGGCTCCCTCTGTATTATAATAATTAATTTTCGGTCATTATTAACTTTCAAGAATTTTGTTATGATTATGAATTCCGAGACGATTAGTACTTTAAAGAGCCCCCATGGCATCCAAATGTAAACGTTTGGGTTCACACTTTAATACGCAAAGAATGCATTGCCTTAACTCATCTATTCACCAGACAGCGTTTCCTTAATTAATAAATATTTTAATAAAATTTGAAGACATGGCATTAGTTCAAAAGGTATTTACAATAAGTATTGCGGGGTTAATTATGGCTCCCTCTGTATTATAATAATTAATTTTCGGTCATTATTAACATTCAAGAATTTTGTTATGATTAGGAATTCTGAGACGATTAGTACTTTAAAGAGCCCCCATGGCATCCAAATGTAAACGTTTGGGTTCACACTTTAATACACAAAGAATCCATTACCTTAACTCATCTGTTCACCAGACAGTGTTCCCTTTCATGGGAACAGTCAAAATAAATTATAAGTAAAGGAATCCGAGAAATAAAAAATCATCTTTAACTCGAATGTTTTATTTTAAATGAACCTTGGCGAGCTCCCACAAGGAAGTCTGGTACGCGTGATTAAACAAAGCAGACAGCTTATGATTTCACCAGAAGGCCAGGAACAAAATACCGCCCATTCGGTCAATGAGAACATTTATAATTTTATAGTAACGGATCGCTTGTATTGAATTCCAGAAGCTTATTCCTTCTGGCGAAAGGAGATAAAATAGAAATCAGAAAATTACAAATAACGTTTGTATTGAAAATTAATTTTTTTTCCATTTTTCATACTCTAAAATCTCTTTTAATCCGTAATTGGGGAGGTTCAATCTCTGAAACCGCACTGTGAAGATTTATTTTGTGAAGAAAACACAGTTTTCCAGAAATGTCTTTTCTTTGAAAACTAAAAACTTTTTATTTTCTGTTTTGTTTTCAGAAGTCCAGGAACAAAATATCGACCATTATGACAACATTTATAATTTTATAGTAAAGAATCGCTTGTATTGAATTCCAGAAGTTTATTCCATCTGGTGAAAAGAGATAAAAGAGAAATCAGAAAATTCCAAATGACATTTATATTGAAAATTCATTTTTTTCCATTTTCCATACGTTAAAATCTCTTTTAATCCGCAACTGGGAGGTTCGATCTCTGAAACCGCACTGCGACGATTTCTTTCGTGAAGAAAACACCGTGTTCCAGAAATGTCTTTTCTTTGAATACTGAAAACTTTATTTTCTGTATCCTGTTTCGTTTTCAGAATGCCAGGAACAAAATACCGGCCATTCGGTCAATGAAAACATTTATAATTTTTGTACTGAATGCCTGAAGTTTTCCTCGCTTTCTGGCGAAAAGAGATAAAACAGAAATAAGAAATTCCCAAATGACATTTTTATTCAAAATTCATTTTTCCCGTCTTTTATATACTGAAATCTCTTTTAATCCGTAACTGTGGAGGTTCGATCTCTGAAAACGCACTGTGAAGATTTCTTTTGTGAAGAAAACACTGTGCTAGAAATGTTTTTTCTTTAATAAACTGAAAACTTTTTATTTTCTGTCGCCCTTTAACACGTTGAAAGCCAAGTCTATTTTGTCTGTCTTTCCATTTGGGCCACGAAATAAGATTCCCGCTACACAATCTATAAGTGTCAGTCACCAATGACTGACGCGGCATAAACGGCAAGTTCAGTGTCGGTCACCGATGACCAACATGGCACTCAACGTGTTAAATGTTAACACCTTTACAATTGCAATCTGATATTTAAATAAGGAAACTTTATATCGAATTCGTAATAAAATGTGGCCTCTGAGACTACACCTGACCTGTTAAGTTTTACCTCTCCAGTTATGGGTTAAGGGACGTCTGCGAATAAGGGACACAATTTAAGGGACACTTTTCTGAGTTCCAATCTCTTCAAATAGAACATATAATGCATTTAACTTCGAATAAGGGACTCGCCATTTTAGGGATAGCAATAACCTCGTGCCAATAACAACAATAATAATAATTTCTTTAATAAAAATTTTATTTCTTCTTTAACAGAACCATAGTCAGTCGTTGTAAAGACGCAGTTAGATCTGTTAGCCAAAGAATTGTTAAGAAAATTTTCAAGTTGGCATTCTTCAATCTATTCAGTGAAATTATGATAGTAAATGACGATCATGAAGAAAATATACGGGGTGACCCTTAATTCATGGTTCAAACTGTAAGGGAAGTACACATAAAGAAGCAATTTTGATATGGCAATATGGGGTCGGACATGAAAAGTGTTGGCAAGAAACAAGAAATGCGGAGGAAATGAAAACAAGTGTTTTATTGACATAACAATTACAATAAGTGCTCAAATGTGCCCTCACCAACAGCGATACAGGTTTAGCAGCGTCTAGAAAGTAACTGGCGCACCCTTTCGAAGAATCCAGGTGTCTGTCTCATTTACGAGATACCAATTGACTCCGATGAGGACCTCATTTCAAGACTTTCAGTTGCTGTTGAAACTGTTTGTGAAACACCTGGAATCTTCGAAAAACTACGCCAATCACTTGCCAGACGCTCCTAGGCTTGTATCGCTGTTGGTGGTGATGTATGTGAGCACTTATTGTCATGCCAATAAAATGCTTGTTTTCATTTCCGACCCCACCTTGCTATACCAAAATTGCCTCGTTATGTGTACTTTATCAACTCTTACAGTTTGGCCCATGAGTTCAGGGACTCCCTATAGATCTGGGTAAATCCTCGAAAGTTGTATGATACTGACTGAACGAATGCATGATTTATTGCTGACGTACATTAAAAGAATGTGTGATCAACTACCAATCATTTGGTTTATTTAAACCAGGCATGTCAAACACGCGGCCCGCCGGACTTCTTTGTGGCCCGCCAATCCTTTGGCAGTTTACCCTTGTTTAATTCAGTTACGAGTTGTAATTTTCCAACTGAGTGAAAAAGTTGGCAATGAGGCAAAGTGAGTAATTAAGCATATATTATCTATGTTCGGTAGCAAAAATTTTCTGGTAAAGGCAACATAATTTGAAAGAGAAAATGTGTTTCATAAATGAAATTAAATACGTAGCGCATAAATACAAGACACAATTTATTAAACAAATTATTTTTTCAACATTTTTTTTTTTTTTTAAGTCTTTATACTTGAAAAAAAATCCCGAAGATTAAAAGATATACCTTTGCTAGATTAACATAGCTTGTGTAAAATAATTTTTTAAGGTAATGCAATTTAGAAAATCCGATTAAACTTTGAAGATTTGGTTGATAAAAAGTAATGTCAAGTATTTTTTCGAAAAATAAGATAAAATAAACTATGAATTATAATAATAACTTTGGAGCATTACTTGAATATTTGTTTAATATGGCTATGTTTTGTACGTCCAAATATTGTTGTGTGCAGTTCTAATAATATTATAGATTTTGTTTGATGTGGCCCGCGTCTTTGTATGCAATGCTTATTTTGGCCCGCGGCGGTAGACGAGTTTGACATGCCTGATTTAAACTAATTCATAAGAAATCAAATGTATTTTCTTTTATCAAAATTTATGAAAAACAAGGTGAGGAACAAGAAAAAAAAGTGATGTCTGAATCTTAAGCAGAGTGCGTCACAGTTCTACCCCAATTTTCGTATAGAATTTTTTGCCTTCTTTAATAGCAGAAATACATCATAAACTCTTCGATTAATTGCAGGAAGATTTCTAATCTGAAAGAAAAATATTAGACAAATATTTCTAACCTAAAATAGTGGTGTCATACTCCTTGAAAATTCTATGGAGTGTACGAGCCAGTTTAGAATTGGAAAAATTCTTTTTAAGTATAGGTGAAAGTGGAGAAAATTTGTTGAAAATATCGTTATAATATTTTTATTATCGTTTAATTAGGAACGAAAATTCGTATCCTGTTTTCAACGAGACACCTTGTATATTTTACTAAATAAGTGAATTTCGACCCTATGTTCCTAGATGGTTTTTGTTTGTTTCCGTACAACCTTTCAATTTTGCCTCTTTTTTACAACCACCTAGACGTATGCGTAATGTAAAAAAATTAACGCTATTCTTGAGATCTTGGAAAATGTGTTATATTTTATGTGTGAGGTAATTTTTTTTTTCAAATTTTCTCTGAGTGGTAATCTAATGAATGAAATAACTGTTACGTTTTTAAGTTCTAACATTGCATATAGGTCACTCTTGGGGCAGAAAAAAATTGATGACCTAATAACCGAAGTTAACCGTTATAGGAAGTTTTAGAACAAGGCTTTTTCTATATTACACAGTGAAATATTCCTGTAAAAAAATGAAGCTATTTCCTCGTTTTAGCGTAGACATTGAGAATGAAAGACGATTTGTGCTTGCAGCGATATATCAAAAGAGGCTATAGACGCACAGGGTCGTTCAATTTTTTTTTAAACGAAAGAATTTTTAAAATTTATATAAAAAGTTTTTCCTTCTGTTATTTTCATATTGTCTTCAATGCCTTTTTTTTTATAAGCGTTATTTAACGTTAGTTAGAAATTTTACTTCCTTCCAAAAATTCTTTTATAAATAATAATAATAATAATAATAAAAATCGGTTGGCAGCTGATCACAAATCTATATATATATGATCACAAATCTATCTATAGCTGATCAGAAATAAGTTCTTTTAAAATTTATGTAACTCTCAAACTATGTAATTCTCCACCTCGTTATCCATGATGAAATTCTCCGGATTATTTGTTATTTCATTGCTGCAGATATATTTTTTCCCCAGACTGCTAAAAACAAGCTATTTATTTAAAAATTTGTCTTTGTGGTGACCGACTATATATTCCAAGTATTTGAAAATATGCATTTTTTTTAAATGTACCAATTCACGATTCAAGTGCAGGATTTCACCAGGTATTCCATGATTACTGTACAGTGGCGGTCAAAAGTTTCCGGCCAGTTAGTTTCTTTGATTTGTTTGACAGAACGTTTCAGCGAAGAAGAAACATGATTACGCCAAAAGTTATGAATAAGCAAAGTACCTCTGACCACGTGATCATTTTGATTGGATACTGAAGATACTTGATGCAAAGGTGAAGAATTCGAAATTCGCGTGTGCAAAAGTTTCCGGCCATTTGTCATCCGTTAGTTTTTGATATCGGTAAAGTGTTTTTTTGGCCGTGCTTGTTAATTAATCAATGTGAATAACGTATTTGAAATTCAAAAATTAAAAGTTGAACAATTTATTGTTCCTAAACGAGTGACTTGTTTGTCGCTAAAGGGACAATCCTCTCGTGAGATTTCGGTGAAATTGTCGATCTGAAAATTTGCTGTGAGCGATATTTAAAAAAAATATAAAGATGGTCATGGCCTTCGGAACTTGCCACGGTCCGAGCGACCCCAGAAAAAAAACTATTGTTGCGGACAGAATTATCAGGAGAAAAGCAGTTGATGACCCGCATAAAAATGCCGCTGCAATTCCCCGTGATTTAGGGTGTTAAAATATTGCTGAAATAAGTCGGTCTACCGTGTCAAGACGCTTATGTGACGTAGGACTTTATGGAACAGTCGGTGTCAAAAAACCTTCCATAAGTAAAAAAAATCAGAGGGCCCGACTGGCATTTGCCAAGGAATACAAAATCTTGTCAACTGAAAACTGGAAAAAAGTACTATTTTCCGATGAATCAACATTCAATCTTTTAGGGAGTGGTAACAGACACAATAACCGACGACCTAAAAACAAAAGATAAGATTCGAGATATGTTATTCCTACAATGAAGCATGGCGGAGAACACGTTATGCTGTGGAGAGCATTTTCTGCAAAATGTTCCTGTCCGTTATTTGAAATCCACAGCAAGATGAATAGTGCAATTCATAAGGATATCTTGCAAGATCATTTTCTGCCTTATTGGAGGAAAAATTGAAATCGCAAATATTTGTTTCATTCTCGTAACGACCAAAAGCATACATGCAACCTCGTCAAGCAGTGGCTTTCGCACAAAAAATTCCTCTTTTGAAACGGACAGCCCAATCATCCGATCTGAATCCTATAGAAAATCTTTGAAACTAACTTGGAAACGTGTGTGGAATTATAAATATTCCAATTCAGCAGCATTTTCACAAAAATTGCAAGAACCATGGATAAAACTTAACATTGACGTTCTACAACCGTTCGTTGAATCGTTGCCACGTTACTGCGCCGCAGTACTTATTGCTAAATGTATGAATACAAAATACTAATTGTAAATGTTGTTGATCACTGTTATTTTCTGTTATAAGACCATTTTTTTTTCAAACTTGCCAAGGTGTCCGGAAACTTTTGAGAACATGCGTTTACCTTTTGCAATTAATTTTGTCAATTAAATTTATTAATATTTATTTTTTATTCCATAAATAAGTTTCTTTCTATTATGTCAATAAAGTGTATAAGTATCACTTTGAGATTTCTCTTCATATGGGTATACTTATAAATTAACCAAAAATTTTACGCTGGCCGGAAACTTTTGACCGCCACTGTATATCTCGGCGCACAAGTCGCACCTACGATTTGAGATAGTATTTTTCTATTTCTAGCTATATTCGACGAATTACGTAAATAGTTATTCGTAAATAGTGGTACTCAAAGTACAGGAGAATCGGCAAGTATGTAACTCTTTATAACAAAATTCAGAATGCACAGCGTTAAAAATGTGTCACTTGCAGAATGAATAATTGTCGATACTAATATTATAAAGAGGTAAAAATTGTTTATTTGTAGGAGGTAAGCTCTGGAACTACCGAACATATTCCAAAAGTAATGGTATCAAAATGATGGTGTTAGTCCAACTTAGAACATAGGCTATATTTTATGTCCGTACCACTAGCCAAAAGGTGGTGCAGGAGCAAAAAAACGTTCTAAAAATGCGATTTTTGTGTTACTGAAGGGCCTAAAAATAGGAAATTTGGAATGGTAGTTACTTACAAAGACACTAATGATTTCTAAGGACATTTCTTAAAAAATCGAAATTTAAAAAAATGAAATGGGGCGAAAATGCGCGAAAAGCGTTCTAAAAAACGTTCTAAATGGCGACTTTTGCGCAATCTCAAGAAGTACCAAACCGATTTCAAAAATATGGTGTCAAAATGATGGTGACAATACCTGCTCCAACATAGGCTACATTTTATGTCGGTGCCATTACCCCCAAAGGGGGTGCAGGAGCAAAAAAACGTTCGAAATTGCGATTTTTGTGTTACTGAAGGACCCAGATACATGGAATTTGGCATGGTAGTTACGTATTAGATATAAATGATCTCTAAGAATATTTCTTAAAAAATTCTAAATTTAAAAGGGGTGAAAATGCGCAAAAAGCGTTCTAAAAAACGTTGTAAATGGCGATTTTTAAGCAATCTAAAGAAGTACCAAACCGATTAAAAAAATAATGGTGTCAAAATGATGGTGACAAACCTTGCTTCAACATAGGCTACATTTTATGTCGGTGCCATTAGCCCCAAAGAGTGTGCTGGAGCCAAAAAAAAAAGGTTCCAAAATGCGATTTTTGTGTTACTGATGGGCCTAGAAACATGAAATTTGGAATGGTAGTTACTTATAAGATACAAATGATCTCTAAGAACGTTTCTTAAAAAATTCGAAATTTAAAAGGGGTGAAAATGCGCGAAAAGAGTTCTAAAAAACGTTCTAAATCGCAATTTCTGCGCAATCTCAGAAAGTACCCAACCGATTTCAAAAATAATGGATGGAAATTGATGATGACAGCCCTTGCTCCAATATAGGATCTATTTCGTATCGGCGTCACTACCACCTTGCGGTTGCATTTTAAAAAACTTTCTAAATTGTGATTTTTGTGATACTGAAGGGGCTAGCAACTTGAAATTTGGCATGCTAATTACTTATGAGATGTAAATGCTCTCTGAGAAGAGTTTCTTAAAAATTTGAAATTTAAAAGGGGTGAAAATGAACGAAAAGCGTTCCAGAAAACTTTCTAAATTGCGATTTCTATGCAATCTCAGGAAGTACCGAACCGATTAAAAAAACAATGGTGTGAAAACTATGGTGACAGCCCTCGCTGCAACATAGGCTGTATTTCATATCGGTGCCACTACCCCAAAGGGAGTGAAGGAGCAAATAACGGTCTAAATTGCGTTTTTTGTAATACTGCAGGGGCTAGCAACTTGAAACTAGGCATGGCAGTTACTTATAAGATATAAATGATATCTAAGAACGTTTCTTAAAAAATTCGAAATTTCAAAGGGGTGAAAATGCGCGAAAAGAGTTCTAAAAAACGTTCTAAATGGCAATTTCTGCGCAATCTCAGAAAGTACCCAACCGATTTCAAAAATAATGGATGGAAATTGATGATGACAGTCCTTGCTCCAATATAGGATCTTTTTGATGTCGGCGACACTACCACCTTGCAGTTGCATTTTATAAAACGTTCTAAATTGTGATTTTTGTGATACTGAAGTAAGGGGCTAGCAACTTGAAATTTGGCATTGTAATTACTTATGAGATGTAAATGCTCTCTGAGAAGAGTTCCTTAAAAATTTGAAATTTAAAAGGGGTGAAAATGAACGAAAAGCGTTCTAAAACGTTCTAAATAGCGATTTCTACACAATCTCAGGAAATATAAACCGATTGTAATGGTTTCAAATTGTTAGTGACAGTCCTCGCTCCAACATAGTCTATATTTTACGTTGTTGCCACTACCACCTGGGGGTTACAGGGGCAAAAAATGTTCTAAATTGCGTTTTTTGTGTTAGTGAGGCGTCTACTATTTTAAATTTGGAATAGTAATTACTTCAAAGATGCAAATGCTTTCTAAGAATTGTCGAAAGAAAATTCCAAATTTAAAAGGATGACGTGAGTGAAAAGCGTTTTAAAACATTTTTATGCAATCTTATGAAATACCAAACCGATGTCAAAAATAATGGTTGCAAATTGTTGGTGATAGGACTTGCTGAAACATAAGCTATATTTTATGTCGGTGCTACAACCCCTAGAAGGTTGCAAGAGCAAAAATCTTTCTATATTGCGATTTTTGCGGTATTGAAGAGGCTAGAAACTCTAATATAGCACGGTAGTTATAAAATATAAATGTCCTCTAAGAACAGTCGAAAATAAGTTCGAAATTAAAAAGGGATGAAGCGAAGGGAAGGAGCGAAAAGCATTCTAAAAGAGTTCTAAATTACGATTTCTATGGAACCTCAGGAAATAATAAACCGATTGCAGAAGTTATTGGTTACTTATCAAGAGTGATAGTACCTGATCCTATTAGGGCTATGTTTTATGCTGGTGTTACTACCACCTGGTTGGCAGGAACAACAAGAAAGCCTTTAAAAACATCTAAATTCCGTTTTCTATTGAATATTAGGATATACCAACCAATTTCAAGATTAATGTTGGCAAATTAATGGTGACAGTCTCTGTTTCAACATTTTTTAAGACATTCTATTTCAACTCTGTTTCGGCATTTTATGTTGGTGACACTAACACCAGAGAGGTGGTAGACTGTTAGACAAGAAGCTTGGAATTTGACATGATCGTTAATTTTAAGATGTAAATGCGTTAACATGGTTTCTGAAAAATTCAAAACCTCAAATGAATACTGAAATGAACATAAAAGTCTCAAAATACTTTCTAAATTATCAATTATTTGGAATTAGTTTCAGTTCTTCTTATTAATTAAAATCTCATTTTTGTCTATTGCACTTTTATAATGAAGTTTAGTCAAACTGTGGCTTAATTTGTAATTTTTGAATTATTCCGAAAAGTGTTCTTCTAATAAAAAATAGTCATACAAATATCACTTGGCATATTTCAACTATTACGCGAGCAAAGCCGCGGGGTTTGCCTTTCCTTATATAAACATGATTTAAAATACTAAATTAAACAATTAAGATATTTTTCTTTTAATATTTAAATACAGTAACACGAAACAGTTTGAAATCGGAACCTGTTTATTATGTAATCTCGTATTAAACGGAAAAAAAAATTCATAGCCGATATCAAAATAATATAATACAATTATAATAGATGATATACTGCTAAGGCGGAAAGTTGTCTAAAACGAAATTTTCTCTCCGGTCTCTTCCAATTCCTTCATACACTGGTTATCATAGGATGTATCAAATGTATTTTCGTTTTTGAATGCTTATATACCAAAGCGAGTAACTAGCAGGCTGCGGAGTCGGTGGGAAAAATGGACGACTCCAACTCTTTCGCTCAAAAATGGGCCTGACTCCGACTCCGACTCTTTCGCTGAAAAATGGGCCTGGCTCCGACTCTGACTCCGACTCCGCAGCCTTGGTAACTAGCACTTGCCCACCAGTATTGTTGAAAATAAAATGTCATAACGGACCTTATGTGTTCCTCTGCATTCTATAATGCCACAGATTTCTTCCATTTATTTTTAGTCCCCATAATGGGTTATAGGTATACATTAAGATTTTATCGGTCTTAAGGGGACAGTGGAATTTAAAATCCTTAAAAATATTTTTTTTTTTTTTTTGTAAATTTCCCCTTAAATATTATTCAAGGGTACATTATATGTATTATGGCATGGATTTATCACAAAAAAAAATTATTTTTGAGAAAAAAATGGAATTTATGCGTCGTCTTAGAAATCTTCGAAATGCTCCATGCGCATTCCATATCAATGAAAATCCCCAATATTTTTTATAAAAGTTTGGTTTATATATATAAATAAAATAGAGCATCGAATTTTATATATGTGAATTTAAGGGTTAAAAATTTTTTTTTTTTGAAAAATTTTGAAATTTTGAATTTATTTTTTTTACCTTTAAATTCAAATATATAAAATTCGATGCTCTATTTTATTTATATATATAAACCAAACTTTTATAAAAAAATATTGGGGATTTTCATTGATATGGGAGACGCAGGGGGCATTTTGAAGATTTCTGAGACGACGCGTAAAATTCCATTTTTTTCCCCAAAAATAAAATTAAAAAAAATTTTTTTTTGTGATAAATGCATGCCATAATGCATATAATGTACCCTTGATTAATATTTAAGGTGAAATTTACAAAAATTAAAAAAAAAATATTTTTAAGGATTGAAACTCCATTGTCCCATTAAGTCAATGTTTCAAATTAGGCATTAAAGGCAGAAGCTTTTCGTAAAATTTGGGAAATTGGAAGTCGGGAGAAGTTCTGTCTGCTCAAAGCTTACTCAAACGTTTTAATGAAGGAGACTTCAGCCTTGAAAACTCGTATAACATGGAAATGGCTGGCCACGAATATCTTGTGAATTTTCAAAAATTGAAAGGGAAAGTAGAACATAATCCAACCACTAGCGCTAAAAAAACTATCGTAGTAACTATAGGGCTCTCCAAGAACACCACGTTTCGAGCTTTATATGAGCTTAAAATAACTTACAGGAAGTGAAGAGAGGGTAAAAAACGAAAATACTTTTGACACATCGTAATAGCTACATGATTTATGTAACTTGGATTTTAATATCATAAAACCGGGATTAATAAAAAGTAGATAAGGTAAACAAGTTACGTTACTTAACATTTTTTAAATTCATTCAGTGTTTTTGTAACAATTTTCGAGCTTTCTTTTTTCAGTTCAACCAATTATAACTTAGCTGTGTAAAAAGACTATGATGTAGTTTTACAAGAAAGATAATTCGACAAATTCCCGGAATATCTAAAAGAATCCGGAATCTTGTCACATTTTTCAAAGGAAAAAAAAAAAAGAAAAACGTGTTACCTCTCAGTTTATGCTCATATTGTGCTATGTTATTATCTAAGATTATTTTCTCTGATATTGTTACTTTATGCATCAGTGACATTTTGGGAAGCCATAGAAATACAAGAAACTGCTATGAAGCAATGCCGTGAATATTAAGTGCATATTAAACTACAAAAAGAAACATATTATTTCTCTTCATTTGCTCTGCTATCTCTTTGTTTTATTATTATAACTGTGTTTTGACAAAGAATTTTTAATATTTGTGTTGCAAAGAGATTCATTCAGCCGGAACTAATTTAATTTCCACATTTATTTTAACTGCTTCTTTTTTGCAACCAAGAAAAAAATAACAAGTCGGAAATTGTACGTTAAACGAGGCAAATGAGGTGCGTTCGTATTCAAGGGCAGATCCAGCTCACCACTTAGAGGGGGGTGGGGGGGTCATGGATTTCTTTTTTTGGGGGGGGGGGGGGGGAGGGAATCACATCTCTTTATGAGAACTTTTTATATTGAAAGTTATTCCCAAATCCAAAACTAACTACATTTCTGATACTTTCGCTAAGTCATTTTCATTCGTAAATACAAAAAAAAAAAAAAAAAAAGCATTAATATTCGTAAAAATATAAAATTTAGCGATTTTGTTCAGATACCCAGAAGTTAAAGAGTTTTCCATTTTAAAAATAAAGGTAAAGATTCATTGAGAAAATGTTGTCAAAGTTAGCATTTTTAGCCAAGTTTTACGAGTTGACCGCCACAAAAATGTCGTCATAAGAGAACAATTGACTGTCACTTCCGAAAAATTAGTTTAAAAAGTAAAGTTTAACAATTGTCAACGATTAAATATGGCAAAAATGTGTATTAAATTTTAGAGATAACAAAACTGTACGAATTGGCAACTGTGTGATTTTATTAGTGTCTTGAAAATTGCAGGTGTAGCCTCTTCTTTCCGCTCAAAATATTAAATAATTTTTTTCAATCGAACTTATACCTTTGGAATGGATTATTTTCTTCTGATGGACTGATGGCTTTCATTATTATGAAACAGCCATTATAAATAAAGTGTTAGGTGAAGATGAAAGAGCATCCGTAAAAAGTTAGAGCTCTAACACTTCATTTATAATGGCTGTTTCATAGTAATGAAAGCCATCAGTCCACCAGAAGAAAATAACTCGGTGAAAGCGGAAACTCGGTTAAGCGGGACTCAGATAATCGGAACTCTACTATATATTTCATTTTAAAAATGATCTTTAGAATATTTTTGCTGGTGTTCAGAGGGGGGTCATGGCCCCCATGACACCACTTTACATCCGCCATAGTTCGTATCATAACTAGTTTTACAAATATTCGAATCTTGATGTAATAGCTGTTGCACTCTTATGCAAAAATGCATGAATACAAAATTTATTACAGTTATATGTATTAAATTCAGTAATACGAAAATAACAGGACTCCATTTTAAATAGGACGTAATCACAATGCCAACATAAAATCATTAGCTGTTATGGGATATCATTGAACTAATTACGTATGATAAGATTTAATAGAATAATCACCATGCCACCATAGAATCATTACCTATCATGGGATATCATTGAATTAATTACGTAGGATAGGATTTAACAGAATGAAGAAAACGTTTATTAAAAATTTTTAAAGTTTTGATTCGCTTTTCATAAAATTTGAAATACTCGTCAAAATTCTGAAACGATTATATTAACTTTCAAACCATTCGTTTGGGTAGTTTTTGCGCTGTTATATGCGGACAGATGGATAGACAGACGGACGGACCAGACGATGACTACATGCGCTACGTATTTATATTATAATTAGGAACGCTCCTAAAAATAAAAATGCGTCACACATTGATGATGTGGCATCTGCCTTCTTTTAAACATCTTCTTCTATCTATATTATAAAGCAAAAATATATCCGTCAGTAGCGCTGACGTCATATGAACGGTGGCTATGACGATTTGACCAATAAATTTTGTTTTTACTGCAATTAGTTTAACTTCGAAACATAGTACAATTTCAATTTTTTCACTATCGAGTAGAAAAAAAGGTACTTTCATATGCAATTTGTTTCGAAACTTAATCACAATTTGTTGATTTTTTTATGGGTTTTAAAACAATTTTCAAGCGTTAATATTTTAAAATCTGCATGCAACCCAATAACGAAAGATTACCCCATTTATCTATATTAGGAAGTAAAAACATGTTCACGAGTAACACTAACGCCATATAAACGGTGTCAACAATAGAAGCAATCCACTTCTGCTTTTTTCCGCAAATTTAATTATTTGTAATTACCGCATAATTTAAATTTTTATACTGCTAAATAGGGGAAAAAAATTAGTTTTCAAGTGCAATTTGTTTCAGAACTGTATCTCAATTTACTGGGTATTTTTCTACGGTTTTAAATATAATTTTCAAGTATATGAATAATTTTAAATCTGCGTGTAATCCAATTCAGGAAGATTAAACCGTTTGCTCTTAAAACAATGTAAAAAATTCAGCTTTTTGTTTGTATCAGTGAAATATTCTATAAAAAAAAATTTCCAAAAGAAATTAAAACTTCAGAAATGAATTAAACACGAATTTAACAGACATGTAATCAAATTACGAGCTTAAGTACTGAAATAATCAAAAATCAAAAGTTTGCTATAAATGGTGAAATGTTTTGCGATTAACTGCTTACATGCGGATAATAAGAAGGTTCCAAAAAGATGCTTAAATAAATAAATAAGTAAAACACGAATTTAACAGGTATGTAATCGAACTACGTGTTAGGGGAAAGTAAGGTAATGCCGCCCAGCGGGTAATCCCGCTCACTCAAATATATCTAAATAGAATAGAATTGAAACCGTGCGATCGGTACCGGCACCTAGCGAACTTCATCCTAAGTTCCCAGTAAGGATATAGTAATCATCGGAAGGAAGGAATTTTTGTGTCCTCACTTTATTAGTTTGCAATTGTTTTATTATAAAATTCTACAACATCTAACTTGAAGGTAAGCATACATTCTTATTTTCAAATGTTATAATTCACTCATTATGTCTACAAAATATATACATTTAGCTGTGTGTTCATGCTTTTATTTATTTTTGTAGCGCGTTCTTACGCCAAATATAATGCATTAAAATACAACATGGCTATGAAGGGTAATAGCACTCACGAAATTCCAGAAGCAGTTTTTCCAGTGTGCTATTTTTTTTAATTCAAATTTTTTGATTGACACCACTTTTTTTAAACGGCAAAATTCCCCTTGTTTTCCCCTTATTAATATGTCATTAAACAAGGCAAATTTTACGATTTTAAAAAAGTGGTGACAAAAAAACAAACAAAAAAAAACTGAATTTAAAAAAGTAGCCCACTGGCAATAATGTCTAGAAGTGCTACAGAATGAAAACCACGAACAAATGCTTAGCTTCATGGTGGGTCGTGGTTTCGCTGCACAATATGTGGAAAGTGGTCCCATAAAGTCTGCTGTGGTGTGAATAGCCCACAAAACTACATATGTGAGTTTTCTCGTACTTAAATATTGTATTCAAATTTTGAGCGCATTGTCCTACCATTTCGGGCATTACCGCTCAATCGATGGTTTATTAAATAAAACAATAAAAAATAAATAAATTCCTAAAACTTTTATCCAAATTAGTTGATTGCAAACTGTTCCTTATGCTTTGTACTTATACTGCGTTAATAAAAGGTTGATTTTTTGTGTAAATTTGAAAAGCTATTCGTGTTTTCCCTTAAGTGAGCGGCATTACCCTACTTTCCCCTAAACACTGAAATAATCATAAATATAAAAGTTCTATAAATAGTGAAATGTTTCGTGATTGAACTGTGCCAAAATGCGGCTAATACGAAACTATCAAGAATGCTTTCTGGGTGTAGTTGTTGGACAGTCTAAGAAAATTGACTAAATGTAAAAAAAATCTATTAGTTTTTCAATTAAAAACGATCTCCGGATAACTTTAACCTAGGCAGCCTGGGTTGAACTGCCTGGTTTACTTTTTATATATAAAAAAAATAGTTGTTTAAATACAGCAAGTGACTAGGTTATTTTTCTAAAAGGAGTCGTCATTATATATTTCTTAAAGGAGAGAAAATTTTCAAGGTTTTTAGTATGGTATTGTATAAAAAATGCTAAAAATATTAGACAGTTTCTCTGCTTAGAATGTGTGTATGATGGAAGATATTATCTTAAACTACAAAAATCACTTATCTTGGTAAATATGCGGTTATGATTATTTTTATGTGAATTAACTTATAAGAGATGATTCTGTTAACTGCAATTAATATAAATTACATGTACTGAGCTATAAAAAATATTATAATGAGGAAAAATGTCTTTTATAATTTACTACAAATACATAAGTGTATATGACGTCTTATTGATTATAGCCTTGAAAAAGAAGAAGATTAAAAACAAAAAAAACAAAACAAAAAAAAAAAAACAAAACAAAACAAAAAAAAAAACAGCAACCATAATTTTGTTGCAAAGCCATCTTATTGAAAAATATTTATAATGACGTCAATTATAAAAATTCACTAACAAATATTAAAAATTATGTAACGCTGTATTTTTTGAAATAAATTAACTAAGGTATAGATGGATTTATTTTCAAAAATCAAAATATAGTACATTAAAGAGGGGAGGGAAGAATTGTTCATTCGAAAGTAGCTAAAGTAATCTTCACTCGCTGCCAAAAATTTCAAAGCGAACAAGAAGAGTGAAAACAAGTTAGTAAATAAGTTCATTTGAGATCTTTATATTTACACAGGAGCTGACGAAAACAGATACCGAAAATGAAGTTTGAAAAAACTCTATATCAAGATATTAAGAATTCAAGAGTTTTATGTAAGTTCGAACTTTAATGTTCATTTGAAAGTACGCTGTCTTTTTAAATAAACAAATCGCCTGTCGTTAAAACATTAAACGGTAGTTTTTTTGCTTCGTTGATACAAAGAAAATTGTTTTAGTGATTTACAGCGAAATGTAAACTTGAGTTCTACACAATAAAATAATCGTTTTTATGTAAGTGGACTAGTCGTTAATTAACCAACAGCCAGTGTGACGATTTTCTAAGTTTTTTTGCAAGCTATATAGGCTAGGGCAGGGTTGGCGAACCTATGGCACGCGGGAAGATCTTTTTGGCACACCGTTGATTGAAGTTCTAAATCAAAATTCAGTCAAATTCCCAAAATTCTGCCCCTCTTTATTCTTTTTTTTTTTTATTAACACAAGAGTTTCATTGAAAATAGCTTTTTTTTTTCTGTAATAGGTAGTTGTATACTCGTTATACCACTGAACTTCCCACTTAGAAATATTTTACCCTTCCCAACTCCCCATTTCCTCGATTTCGTTATGATGGCACCTATAATTCGCATAGAAAGAGAGAAATCTAGCAAATCAAATTATTCTTTGCTGTAAAATTTCTGCATAATTTAACACGTTTTGACCTGCACATGAGGCTTTATTTAACTTTTGCTAGAATTTGTTAATTGTTCTTTAATTTGTTAAAATGGCAAAACTAATAATAAAACGTGACTTTTTTTATAAGTTATGCTAATAATAATAATTTGATTGCTAAAACATTTGTAAAATGAAATGAAAACTATAATTATTTCTATGATTAAGTAATCTTTTCATGTGAAAAATGTTTTGGTTCGAGTTTTCTATATTATACATTGTTTAATTTAATGTGTATAGTTCGCATTCGTATTACCCGCAGGTATGTTAGCTATATTTATAACAGTCTAATAATAATAAATAATTTTGACACTATTATTTATTATTATTAGAATTAAACTAACTTATAATTCACTACTAACCCTTTAACGGTTGCATTAAATTACGGTTTAAAAATTCAAATTGCTTATTTTGAAAAAGAAATAGTCACTTTATTTAATCACAAGTAAAATGATACCATAATAAAGCCAATTACACTATTTTATAAAACTGGTGGGAATCAAACAATCCTAATAAAAAACACAGCCCGTGAATATAACAGGAGCGAGAATTAAGGGGTTAAATCAATTCTCTATTTTTTTGAGGGAATGAGGTGTGTGTGTGGGGGGGGGGGGAGGGGAGGGTGGCACGCCATGTTCAGTTGAATTTTTTTTGGAAAAATATTGGCACGCGGATGTGAAAAGGTTCGCCGACCCTGGGCTAGGGAATAAAAAAGAAGTCAAAACTAAATTTATCTATTGAACATAGCAAATGTGTAATAGTGTTGCGGAAATATTTACTCATTATTTGACAAATAATTTGACTGCTTTAACTTGAAGCCATCAATTCATCAGCTTCCTAAAATTCTAACTAAAAGGTTTTTTATATTTAAAAATATTTGAAACATTCAAATTTATCCTAACTTGTCTTCCCCTCTACTGGAAAGGAGACCCTTACTTTGAATATGTTCTTTGGCTTAATGCAAGCAATATAGTCTAATACAAGTTTTAGAAAAACAAACTAGTTGGCTGTGAGACATTCAAATCTGGTATGATCCAGTATAAATTTAAAAACTACAAATTAGTTTTCACAATTGTTTGCTGCTTACACAACTCGGTGGCTAGCCCTTTTACTAAAAACAGGAGAAACTCGGTTTTTGTGCTGAATTTTTTCGAACTCTCATGGCCAAGAATGCCGTGGTTGTGTGAGGATTCTATTGTTTTCTTTGCACAACTAGGGTGTGCTTTCTTCTTTCTTCTAAAAAAACTTTCGTAAAACTGCCTATTGTTTAACAACACAATCAGGTAATCCGAACCGAAATTTATTTGAAACTAGCAGATCCTACCGGCATTGCCCGGGGCCGTGATGAATGGCACTTAAATTAACCTGAAATTTGTATGATTTTATATCTTTAACTCCATTTTATCTGAATTTATATTTTTAAATTAAAAAAAAAATATTGAAGTGAAAGTATATGCTATCCGGTATTTTATTTTCTGCGTAATTTTATTTTTAGAGTCATGCGCCGAAAGCGAGCGAAACCGAGACGAAACACTCAGGTTTTTACTGATTTCGTCGAAATTTTACACATTTGATTTTGTAAAAAATATTTCTACCTGTCCGAACATTTCAAAATTTTTGTAAGTGATGTAAATCTGGTCTATTGAGATGCTTTAAAAATATTGTGTTAAAATACGAAAGTTTAGTTACTTTTAGCGTAGAAAAAAAATATCGTCTCCGTGAGGCGCGAAGTGACCTGAGTTCGCCGGTATATTTGAAAGGGTTAAAGTTCATATTTTTTGAAAACCGATTTACTCCATCAATTAGAAGAAGGTTTCAGCTTTAAGAACATATTTTCGGTTTGTAGGTACCTTTAAAACTGTACCCTAGAAGGGCGTTGCAATAAAGGAGAAAACGTTTTTCGGAAACAAGACCCTTTTTAAAATTCTTTTTTTAAGCGGTTAACTGCGATATTTTTTTTTTATGGATTGCGCCACTTGAGACGACGATCTTTCAGGATATGTCTTCCGTTTTTAACTTTACTAAGCGGTTTGGCCGATGTAAGTTAATAAATAATGACAAAATACTCCCGAAATTTGTCTTTTTCGTTCTTAATATAATTAAATAATTTTTAATTATCTTGAGATAATTTTTAGCATACATATCATTGTATTACTTAAAAAAAATCGAAATAAAAAATGTTAACATATTAAATTTTTTTACATGAACTGATTAATACAGATGGTTAATTGTCTGAGATAAAGAAATTTCACAAATTTACCTGACAAAGTGATGTAAATCTAGACAACAAAGGCAGTATTACTCCAATGTCACACGAATATGACATCTGAATGATTCTCTACATAGTTAAATGCTTTTTATAATTCATTTGCAGCATATCTGCTAAACTGTTTTCATCAGATTGTAGTCATCTTGAAGTTACTGTCTTTCTTTTGCCTGTGAATTAATGATTCGCCAACACCAGAAGTCTACCCATAATTTCCAATATTTTCTGACATCTCTTTCTTTCATTCTATTTACATAGGATTTCTGGATAATCGGAAATTTTTGTAATCCGAGCAGGTAACAGTCCTTATTAGTGTGGATATACAGGGCTCGAATTACATTTTTTTTCGAAGTTAAGCTTTAATTTTATTGAATTTAAGACAAACTATTTTTTATAAAATAGCAGCTAAAGTACCCGGCGTTGCCCGGAATTTTAAGAACGTTTGTTCAAAATTTAACATACAACATAAAAAAAAAAAAAAAAAAAAAAAAAAAAAAGTCGAAGTGTTGTACACATGAATTAAATGAAAATTCAATATAAAAAAGTATAAATTTATATATCAGACGCAAAATAATGCAGCTATAAATGAACTTATTTCCATTCATCATTGAAGCAATAATGTTAAAATATGCCAATATTTCCATAATCGAGTTTTTATCATGCTTCAATACATTTTTTCGCGCTTATATGACGTTATATATTCACCACGTTCTTTATATTTCCAATATAACGTAATATTCCATTTTTTTTTATTCGTCAAATTAATTAAATAATTATAATTTTTCATATGGAAATCATAAAACAGAAAAATTATGACGTAACAACCACATTTGTTTTTAATTTGTCAAACTATTTGTTTTATTTTAATTTTTCACGTGGGCATCTTGCAGTACAAAAAGTTATGATGTAATATTCCATTTTTTTAAATTCGTCAAACCATTTATTTCATTTTTTCACGAGCAAATCTTGCAATAGAAAAGTAATTATTGTGGTAAGAACTTTATTGTGGATTTTTAATTGTTGACAACAGCTTTAACGAAAAATGTTTAAATTTGATTGGAAATTGCTATTAAATTTGTGGTTTTTTATTAATTAAAAATTAACTATAAGTTATTTCGATTCCGGATTACTTTAGTTGCCTCGGTCATGTTTTAATACACATGTACGTAACATTTCACAATTCTGGCTTCCAAAGTGTGTATTTGTATAGCATTACAGACAGTCAGACAAATTTTCATTTTTATATATTAAATTTTGTCCGTAGATTTTATCATTGTGAGCTGAATGAGACCTTCAGAAAATTGGTTTGACATGGCTCTTTCAGAGTTTAAATAATGACTAATTACAAAATAGTCCAGGCAATAGGGGATTTTACCTGGCAAAATTAATGGTAGTTCTGGAAATTGGCTTACTTTATGTTTTTTTGGGTCGCTGAATCTGAGTTTGTAACTTCCCACCAAAATTTCCCCCGGCAAACCTCCAAAAAATTAATTTTTTGAAAAAAATTGGTTTTTGAGAACAGCGCGCGGGGAATGTTCCGAGGCAGCCTTCTTCCTGCCCGTTCATCCTACGTCGTAATGTCAGATCATATTTGTTGCAAATTTTGTCTACTTTCTGAATTTCTACCTACTTTCCCCCTAAAACAATAAAAAATAAATTTTTTTAATAAAAACCTTTTTTTTTGGGGGGGGGATTTTACCAAAATTTCGGGGGGTTGCCGTGGGAAATTTTGGTGGGAAGTTAAAAATTCGGATTCAGCTACCCAAAAAACTTAAAGTAAACATTATAGGGAAAGTTCGAAGGGGAGATGGGAGGGCAAATGTAAACGATGTGAGTGGTTAAGTGGAATTGCGCAACTTAGTCCACGCAGCACCGCGGCGCATGTTCCGAGGCAGATCTCCCCTCCCCCTTCATCCTACGTCATAATGTCATATATCTAATTTGTTGCAAATTTTGTCTACTTTCTGAATTTCTAGATACTTTTTACCTAAAACAATAAAAAAAATTGATTTTTTTTAAATAAAAACCTTTTTTGGGGGGGCATTTTACCAAAATCTGGGGGGGGGGGTTGCCGGGGGGAATTTTTGGTGGGAAGTTAAAAATTCGGATTCAGTGACCCAAAAAACATATAGTAAGCCTTTTTCCAGAACTACCATGAATTTTGCTAGGTAGAGCCCCTATACGGTCTCTATTGCCTGGACTAAAAGAGAAGAACAACAAACTATAACTTTTACTGCTTAAGGTCTGCCTCATCACTCTTCGAAAATTACTCAACCAAAGAACTTGGATAACGGATGGTCCATGTAGTGAGTTACTCATTGTTTTCCGCTTCGTTTCTTAGATGTTGTTACAAATTCCCGATCTTTTCCTTTTTCTCAAACCCGAAGGCTTAGATTCGCCCGTGAAATCACAGTTTCTGGTACATATGCAATAAACAGTTCTGTCGTATTCCTACTGTTTTGTTTTGAAACAGTGTAATCGTAAACCGAAAATTTGAAGGCCACGTATAAATCATCGACATGCCTAAGTATAGATGATTGAATATTATGTTTTCCCTTGACATTAAGCCAGAGATATATCGCAAAGTATTAAAAAATATTTGTCTGGAAGCAGTTTCTTGCATTGCGTTGTGAATTTCGAGAATACGAAGCAATTTTTCTAATACCTTCAGGGATAACTAAACAAATGGAATTCATATGAAATACCATTCTATAATTTACGTTTTAGACGTATAGTTAAAATTTCAGTCTATTTTAAACGTGCGGCTTCCTTTAAACTTCTTTTTATATCTGTCCGTCTTTAATCTTAAGCGAAATTTTTCTGTCTCTCCTTGGCACTCCGCAGGCCAAAAGCACATGTATCCAAAGGGCACAAGAAAAAACTCTTTAAGCATATCAAAATTATGATGAAAATTCTTATGATTTGTAAACACGCGAATATACTGATTTTTAAAAATGTAACTGATATTAAAACTTCTGAAATTTTTAATTGGTATAGGTTAAAAGCATCATCTATAAATTTGTAGTTAGTTTTTAAAAATATTTTTTTAATTAAAAAAAAAATCGATTCTAATATGTCTTTTCTTGAAGAGGCCTGCATCAATTCGGGTAACCCGATTTTATCCTACCGCAATCTGGTTTTTTCGGTTTGAGGGTAATTTTTATCTTTGCTGGTTGCTTTGGGTCGGATTGATTTTAAATGTTTTGGGTTCGGTTCAGTTTCGAGTTGCGTTTTGACCCTTTCTGTCCGGGTTAAGGTTGACCCAATTTTTCAAAAGGAAGTCCGGAATATTTCTCCAATATTTTTTTTCATTTTTATTTGAAAGGAGATAAAATTGATATTGGAGATGTAACTATAGTCTACTTTTTCACATTTTTATGAAAGTATAGATTAATTTTCTTCCATTTCGGGTTCGGATTGATTTTAAGCAGAATTTTCGGAATTGGGCCGGATACAACACAAACCCGCACAAAACTTTATTTTCTTGTCACTTCGGAAACAATTTTAGATGCATTACAGAAAGAAAAGCTTTTTAGGCATACTCAAATTTTGCGGAAAGTATTTAAGTTGTATCATACGCATAACAAAATATATTTTAGAGAAAACAAAACGTAAGTATAGGTTCTTTCGCATTTTTAAACGATGTCCGATTAAAGATATAAAAATAATGCATTTCGTTTTAAATTTTTTTGTTTAATTAGCATAATTTAATGTTAAGCTGTCTTTTATATCATATTTCGTCACTTCTGAAACCAATTGGAAAAACTTTTTAGACACATTGAAATTATGATGAAAATATTTATGACTTGTAAACACACAATTATTGATTTTTATGACATGAAAAGGTATATAGAGCTTTTATTTAGATCTTCAATAGTATTAAAAAAGTATAATCTAAAACTTTGCAGTTTGCTTTAAAAATCTTTCCTTTAATTAACAAGTTCATATTCACTTGTCTTTTCTCAGTATCTTTGTCACTTCACAAACCAATTATCTGTCCATGCATAACGGGGAAGAGAAAAAAATATTTAGGTATATGCATATCTATCTATATTTTAAATCAAAAACATGTTCGTAAGAAACGCTTACAATATGTTGACGGTCGGAATGACACGTACAAACAGTTTCTTTTTATAGCATTTTTTTTTTAATTTTTTAACATCGCACAATTTCAATTTTTACACCGTCGATGGAAAAAAAAAATGTACTTTCAAATGCAATTTATTTGAAAACAGTTTTTCAATTTACTAACTTTTTTGTGGATTTTAAAATAATTTCCAAGAATGAACATTTAAAACATGCATGAAATCCAGTTACGGAAGATTAACCCGTTTATCTATATAATAAAGCAAAAGCATGTCCATGAAGTAACACTGACATCGGTCGGTGACGGTATCGACACGGTGGCAATGATCTAAGTAATCCTTTTTTGTAAATTTAAGTAATTCTAAACATCGCATGATTAAAATTTTTATACCGTCGAATAGGAAAAAAATGAACTTTCAAATGTAATTTGTTTGAGAACTGTATCTTAATTTACTGATATTTTATGGTTTTAAAAATAAATTTCAAGCATATTAATACTTATTAATCTTCTTAACACGTTCACGTCGGCGCGGTGGGTCACTTTCGGCTGTCTCAGAGTTGTCAAGTCTCGGGTTGTTTTGCACACCACTGTTATTTTAGAGAAAATGTTGTTCCTTTAAATCGCCCAAGTGTTCTAATTAAATAAAACAGCATTTTCTGTATTAAAATACTAGTATCCAAAAGGCCGGAGACTTGCCAGCTCTGAGACAGTCGAGTGTCACCCACCGCGCCGGCGTAAACGTGTTAAACAGTTTGCACCTAAGACAATGCAAATAATTCGGCATTTGTTTATTTCTGCGTAATATTCCGTAACTAAATTGCTAAACGAAATCATAACTTCACAAATAAATTATTAAAAGACCAATTTATTAGACATGTAATCGAACTATGCGCTTAAGTATTGCACTAACCAAAATCAAAAGTTTGCTATAAAGGGTGAAATCTTTTGCGATTCACTTCTGGCATGCGGCAAATAAAAAAGTATTAATAAACATGCTTTTTTTCTATAGTTGTTGGGCAGACTAAGAATATATACTAAATGTAAAAAAATCTATTTGAACAGAAGAGAAGGAGATTTTTTTTTTCAACTGGATAAATAATCTTCAAGTTTGGAGTAGCACAGATGAGATTTATTCCAGCAAAATGAAAAATGTCCAGACCAGGAATCGAACCTGGATACTCTGACGTGTCATGCCAACGCTCTACCTACTGAACTTTCCAGACGGTACCTGGCAGACGTAATTCATTCCTATTTGTTGGACATGGCTGCAGTCTGAAGACATGTCCAACAAATAAGAGTGAATTATGTCAGCCAGGTATCGTCCGGATAGCTCAATAGGTAGAGCATTGGCACGGTAACCCAATCGATTCATGTCTGGACATTTTTAGCTCGGTTGGAATAAACTTCAACTGTGCTACTCCAAAGTTGAAGATAATCTATTTATGTTTCAATTAAAGAGTTTTCAATAAAAAACGAAAAAGGTACACGGCGCAGTATGTCGGGCATCTTTAACCCGGGTAGCTTGGGTTAGATCTCCAGGTTAATATAACAGAATGCTATAGAGTAAAGTTTAGTGATAACGACAGCATATAGTTGTGATAAAAATGTTTAGGATTTTTAAAACATATCACAGTTATAATTTAATGAAAATTAAACATCTATATAATAAAAGCCTAAGGCATGTGACTGTCATCAGAGTTCGGGTTGACTGCTTCGCTTTTTGTATGCCAGGCGGCCAATTTGGTAATTTAATGTTAGCCAGGAGCAGGTAATAAATCGCCAAATATTGTTCCATCGCATCGCCATCATATCATCAGTATTATAATAGTCATGCGACTGTCATAAACAATTTTTCGCGTGGTAAATTAAAACTAAGCTTTGATGTTGAAATTAAACGCCATGGTTTATGGTATTATTTATTACTTTTCTTTTAGGTAGATTTCGTAAGAAATACTACCTATTGCAGTCGTTACCATGGTGCGACTTTTGAAAAATTCCTTCATAACTTTTCATTATAGGACCCCAGGAACCCAAAACCACCCCCACCTAAAAAGTTCATATATATATATATATGTATGTATATATGTACTAAATTTTGTCCGCACGATAAAAGTCGCAATTATGCCCGGATCGTCTTCAAACTCGCCAACAACTTTCAGATGGCTAATATCTCGGCGGGGATTGAAAATGGGCAAAATTGGCCCAAGGGAATGGAAATGGGGAGGGTTCAAAATTTTGAATATCGCCTTCACATGATTCTGATAAAACCAGCTCTTACACAACAATAACAGGAAAAAATAAATATTTTTCGTTATAGCAGTTGCCAACAATTAAAAAAAAACAATAAAATTCTCACCACAACAATCTTTTCTTTTGCAAGAATTTCACGCGAAAAATTAAATTAAATAAATAGTTAGACGAATTGAAAGCAAATTGAATATTACGCATACGTTTTCTAGAGCAAGATTTCCGCATGAAAACTCAAAATGAAATAAATAGTTTGACGAATTAATATATATATATATATATATATATATATATTGCGTCATATTGGAAATTAAATGGACCTCAGCAGGTGAATATGTAACGCCATGTGAGTTTGAAGAAACGTATTAAAACATGATAAAAACCCGACTATGGAAATATTAACTTATTTTAACATTTTGAGGCTCTCTGAACTTGCTTTAGTTATTTTTTAAACCTATTCCATATACATGCGTTTGTGTATTCGTGTATATTAGGATTTTCACAAAATGTTTAGCTTCCTAGATTTCATTCTTAGTGAAGGAACTGGGTTTATCTCTATCTTGATTTAAGTTTTGTTGGTGAATTTAGTACTTAACTTCGAAATCTACCTCCGCCCGTAGGCCCGAACCGGCAGGGATTTTTTTCTTTTCTTTTCTTATTTTAAAGAAACAATTGAGAGTCATAAATTTTAAATATAATAGTTTCAAATTAAAGTTATGCATTTGAAAAAAAAAGTGAAAATACTATACTTGAAATAAAATTAATGAAAAAAAAAAAAAAAAAAAAAAAAAAAAAAACGACGGGAACAATGTTTGGCGATTTATCATCTGCGCCTGGCTAACATAAAAATGCTGAGTTCATGATTTCTTTATCAGAATCTTCGGATTTGGCGAAGGATTGAGCAAGTCAATTAAATTAATGTATAAAATTAACGTGATACAATTTAAGGTAGAGCAAACTGGTTGCCAAGGGCAGCTAATGGGTAGAGATTTTTCTAGGGCTTTTTAGCTGTGTTACATTGAATATATGATAAAACATTTTGAAGCTCTTATTAAAATGTTTTGTTTAATTGACAGAAATTAATCTTGAGGTGCCCCCTCAGTTCTCATTTTTGTTATAAGTTACACTTCATTTAAGTAAAAAAATAAAGAAAAAAGTGCTAGCTACTAAGAATTATTCTGATTGAAATTGTAACTCTATTGTTTTTGCTATTAAATTTAGCAGGAAAATTAACAAGTATCTTAAATTCGCTAATTTGTAGCTGTATCAAACGTTGTTTTTAGCTTGTAAGAATGATTAATTGAGAAACTAAAGGAGATTAGCTTTGGCGATTGTGAATTAGTATCTATCTTGTATGAAGTAGTTTTATCCTTATCTGTGTCACCATTTTTAGTTCGACATAGAACAGAGGAATTTTAATTCTTGGTGAACTTTTAGTCATTAGGTTTAACGTTACACTGTTAAAAATTTTAGTTCAAAGGTGAACCATTCTATGGGTGCGAAGTAATTAGAAGAACCCAAATATCGTTCTCCTTAGCTTTCAGCTCAACCTTGAAAATGACTTTAAGTTTCAACAAAAAATGAAGCTTTCCAACAGCAAATTAGAATAAATAGTTCTATGAATTCTCAATATGATGCTTTAGAACACGAAGGTATTCATCTTCTTGTCTAGTAGTTAGAACGATGACTACATGGTTAGAGGTGTGAAGTTCGAATATTGAATCAGTCTTAGATGTTCACAGTGCACCTGATTCTATTTTAAACGAAGGTCTGAAAAGACATTGTTTGTAAGGAAAACAGCAGGGAATTTATGGTTCAGCATTTTACCAGTTCTGATTCAATATTTTACCAGCTCATGGTTAAACGTTCCATGGTGGAACCTTCACAAGTTTGGAACCTTCATAGCCGGAGCACAAAATATTAGAAAATAATTTATGGTATTTATGCGTTGCCCCCTACGAGCTACGCTCGCCAACCCCCGTTCAGACACCGCAAACTCTAAAAGCACGCTAATTTGATCGGCTTTAAAAAGATTTCGGAAGACTGAATTATAAGTTAAAAAACAGTGGCGATCTCCCTATAAACGGGTTTCTATTCATTTCTCTTTGATTGGAAAATTAGGTCTAATCATCTGCTGTTAAAAGTTACAATGGCGGTTTCCGTCTTTGATTAAATAAAATAAGTTAAACATTTAAAAATAAGCTAATATAAAATGAATCAAATAATCAGAGTCTTTGTCTCCCGGTATTTTTTAGCAAAGCGAAAAGAAAGTTTTTTTAAATAAGACACTTTAAATGTATCGTTTTTAATCTGATGTAATTTTCAGCAAACTTTTCATTCTCTTTTTAATATTCACGTGAAAATACTTTTGTCAGAAATGAAATATTATTTGCGCTGTTCTAATAAAAATAGTTGAAAAGATCATCTTAAAATATCAAATAAATGTCAATTTTTAAATTTAAACTGTTTTGCAGTATTATTTTTGTTCATTTTACGTAATAAGTGTAATGTGACGTAATTTCTTCTATTTAAGACTTCTAACGCATGTTAATGAATTTATTATTTTACAATATTCTTTCTGTTTTAAAATTCACGTGTAAATATCGTTTTTATGACGTAATTTTCAATGAGTTCCTGCTTTTTATATTTTCTGTTTATAATAGTCACGTGTAAAATAAATTTTTAATTTGAAGCAAACATTATTGTTTGCGCTGTTTATACAGTTGGCAACAGTTTAAATTAATACCATTTTCTAAAATGTGTAAAAAATATATCTTGAAATGCTGAAAATTTGAATTTAAAAGAGAAATAAAACCTCAAAAAATGAGTCAAATTAAAAAGCTAAATGCAGTCTGCACACCGGGAAGTTCTGACGCATAAAATGATTAAATTCCCATGTACAGTTTTTGCTCCTATAAAACTTTTTTAATGGAACGATTTTGTCCAACTTTAGCATTAAATATCTCTTAAAATAATTCTTCGATTTGAAAACTGTCTGCGTCAGCGTGTTTATCAAACATTTCTCTATAATACCACCGATTTTTATATTTTTGTATGCAATATTTTGCTTAATATTAACGAGGAAAGACCTCCGGTCACAAAAAATTCAAAACCGGCGGCGGCGATGACAGCGGTAGTTACTTTTTTTTTTAGAATAAAGAGACACGATTATTAAAAACTGCCATGTATTTTATTTTTAGCAGCCTCATTCTCTAAAAGCCTAAATTTGAAATTTGATGCAGCTAATGATTTATAATATGTATATTTTTATACTTGAATTTTATTTTACATTTTTTAAATATTAAACCATGAATATCAAGGTAATTTCATTTATAGTTCTTATATGAATATTTTTCTTTCTATCCGTTTTATTTTTTATTTTTTACGGAAAAGAATGGGAAACTTTTCTTTCTGGCACACACACATATATATTCTTGATAATAGTCAAAAAATATAACAAAAATTGTAGGTCAGCTCAATTTATTTAATTGATAATTACATGCAAAATATTTTAGCTTCAATATTTTAAATATAAATTATTATTATTTTTTAAATATTGTTAAGTGTTAAATTTTATTTAGTTATAAAGCTTCCAAATAATAATAATAATAAATAAATAGAAATCATATATAACTTCTATTCCTAATGAAATATGTCATTATTGAAATGAATTTTCGCCAAAAATATTACAGAAATCATTTTGCCGGGCGTTGGTCTCGAATCTTCGTCCTATACAAAAATTCGCAATTTTAAACTGCTGCTTTAGACCACTGTGCCAGCAGGAAGTCGTTCTACTTTCCTCTAAATTGAAGAAGTTCGAAAAAGAGTTGACGCATGCGCAGATGTGTCGATTTCGACCTACTTAAATTTTTACCTTTGCGTTTTAATATATATAATGATACTTACTGGTATGTAAAGAACTGCACTCTGAAGTTGGTTTAAGGCACTCACACATTCCACTGATGCATTCCGAGTAAGGATCCTTCGCCTTGCATTGTGCGGAGACGAAACAAGGTTTACCCAAAGATACTGGTAGAACAGGAATTGTTGTTGTTTCACTAAGGGCTTTAGTACAGAATAAAAAAGAAAATTAATGCGTGAACATTTATATTTATTTTATTTATATACAATTTAAACAAACATGGATGAAAAGTATTGTATTCTGAGAGCACGCAAAGAGCATTTGGCAAAATTAAATAATATTTTTAAATATGTTTGATACTACATGTTATTATGCAATTTGACTAGACCCTCCTATAGAAATTATTTCTAGATGGATAAAAAATACATATTTTGCACTTAAAATAGATATAAAATGGATTATTAAGAAAAAATAATGTTGAACGTTTCAAAATTGTACATTTATTACAAAATTGAATAACAACACTGATATAATGTCCTAAAGCATTAAACAATTATTATTAAAAATTATATTATTAAAGCGTTTTTTTTTTTTTTTTTTTTTTTTTTTTTTTTTTTTTTTTTTTTGATAAAACTTAAATTTTGGACACTGTATCAAAAAGTAAGAAAAACAAAAAACAAAATTGGTCATCTTTCTGTTTAGATCTGATTGCAGAAATTCTTTGAAATAGTTTCTTCTCGTGCCGAACAGGAAACAAACAAACAAATAAACAAAAAAATTGTCGAAGGCGAATTTTTCAAACAAATTTCAAAAAGGCTGTTTATTAGAAAATTTCATAAGGATTATTGAACTTCGCATAAGGTTCATGTATGATATACTAATAAAAATTAAATTTGCACAGTTCGCTGGGGTTGTTTTTCACTACAATCTCAGGTGAGGTCACGACATACTAGATCTATAAGGCAAGCTTATTTGCGTTTAACGTATGAAGTCAATCGCCAGAGGATGCTGATTCCACGGCCAAGTAAATTCTGACCAATCGTGAAAACCATGAACCAAAACTCTGACCATGTGGACAGAATAGAAATCAGCTTATTCAGTGCTAATTTGGGCAGGGTCTGTGCTAAACCACGTGGAAAATACAATCAGCTAGTAACAGCATTAACACTTATTTTAAGTGTGACCTTCCTGATCCTATCAGCTAATTTGATAGCCAATCACACCTGTCCTATTTGCATTACAAGCAAACCAATTGTTTTTTATTTTATTGTGATCTCCACGGTTGATTTAATGGCTTCCTTCGCAACTGTCCTATAAAAAAGAGGGTGTATGCAGAATGGAAGGGATAGCGCTAAGCTGTGTTGTCAATTTAATGGATTTTTATTATTTAAAAAAATTTTTTAACACAATTATAGAACGCTCTACCAATTCAGCGATCCAAGACAAATTCGGCCAACATAATTCACCCAGAAATTTTTTTGGCAAAGACGCCTATCTGTTTTTTACTCAGCGGGAAAAACTACAACTCGTATGATTTCTTTGCCAATCACTATGATTGCGTAAAAATAATGCAATTACATATCCAAAGTTTATTGGGGTTCTTTTACCCGCAGTTTCTTCTGTCAAACTGTTCCAGATAACAAAAACAGATGTCTTTGCCAACAACGTTGTCTGAGTGAATTGGATTTGTTCAGGATAGCTTAGTTGATAGAGCATTGTCAGTTTAAAATCTCGTTTAAAAAAGTTAGCTGTGTTCAAATCTCAGTTTGGACACTTTTCCACTCATTTGAAAAAAATTACACCTCGTAGGACTTTTTGCTGTAAAAAAAAAAAAAAAAAAAAAAAAAAAAAACTTCCACTATTCCCGAATAGTAGAATCCAGCTTAATTAATCTATCATTAACTAAACCGAATATTATTATTGGAAAATAGTGTTAGATTTCTAAATAAAAAATATCCGCTAAATTGGCAACAAGGGTGATTCTATAATGTATACGCTAATCATCGGTGCCTCAGCATTGAGTGTACGAGAAATTGGCTGGGTGGGTCATTGCGGTTTTTCTTTACTCTATGCACCGACTAGGATAAGAGAGGACACTCCCGACTCCCATAAGCTCAGTGGTAATCAAATCACGATCACAGATCCACTAGTGGCTTTCGTAAACTTTCCGTGCGGGACATCAATAAAACCATTGTGGAAGCTTATTTACATTGTATCTACCATTTCACTATGCATCGGATAAGTTTCGTTATTGTTTGATAATCAAACACAATTTATTTTGATAAGCGGATCCTAGAAATTAACCCTATACTACGCTCTGATGCATATATGAATAAAAATAAAATTTCACCATTTATATATTTAATTAGAGATAGTTGTACAGTCGTGGGAAAAAAGTAAACACCCCTACTAACTCTGCAACTAATTATAAAAGAAGAAAGTTACTGGTACCAAACAATTGGAAAAAAAGTCTACATTTAAATGATGTATATACAATTTGCTTAGGGACCCATCTACATATCAAAACGAGCCCCAACTTTGTTTTTTTCAATGGCAACACCCAATTTTGACACTATATTTTAAATCTTCGGTTCAAACTATGCCTAGAAACAAAATTTCAAGTCATTTGGATGGTACGTTTTTGAATGATACACATTCAAAATTTAGAGCTTCAAATGTTAAATTACATTTTCATATTTTTATTAATATCTCCTGAAATTATAATCCTAATGTGATAATTTTTTGTGTGGTTATGATACTAAAAAGCCCAAACATTAATACATTGAATTTTTAATTAAAAAAAAATTAAAATATGAATTATGAAATTAATTTTTGGAAAAAATATGAATTGCAACCTGTAATTTTTTGATAGAGTTATATTTATTATGTCCTGCTTTATGCGAATTCTCAATTTCAAACTTGTCTTCCAAGTAGTTTTCGAATTATGATTAAAAAATGTCAAAATGATGGTTTAAGGGGCCGTCTATGATGTGCGCAAAAGCATAATTTGAAAAAAAAAATTACCCATTTTTTTAAAACATTTGGGCTGGCAATAGTCGAAATATTATTAAACGAGTGAAATGGTCCTATTGATAAGAAATAATACATTTAGAAGTGACGTAGTCATTCTGTAGCATTTCAACAATCCAGTACAGAACTTCAATTTGGATACAGCCCCTAAAATAGGTTTATTTTAAAATAATTAATTTCTCTAAAACTAATCGTTACGAATTTCATGAAAATTTAGATTTAGGTTAATAAAAGGGTGTAGATTTTATTTCTGGTGTCAAATTTGAGTATTACTATTGAAAAAACAAAGTTTGGATTCGTTTTGATTAGTAGAGGGTCCCCTAAGCAAATTTTATATACACCATTTATAAGTAGACTTTATTTCCAATCGTTTGGTATCACTAACTTTTTCTACAATAATTTGTTGCAGAGTTAGTAAGGACTGTTTACTTTTCCCCCCAACAACTGTACTAAGCTCAAACTTTTACGGCTTTTCTCAAATTCAAACTGGCTGTTTTCCGACACACTTTTTAATTCCTTTTTGTCCGCAGATGTATTAAATTGATAGTTGCACTTATCAGCAAACATGTAATCGAGCTGTTTTTTCGTTTTTCAGAGGCAGAAGTCTTTTCAGCAAATACCATCAAATTTGGCGTTTTGAACCGAATTTACGGGCTCGACAGCGCAGTAAAAAAAAAAAAAAAAAAACTGTCGTAATGAGACGATAATTGTTTATAACTCAAAATGTGTTCCTTTTAAAAAAAAAAACAAAAACGAAAAACGGTTACATTACAAATCACTTTAATAATCATGCCTGCAAATACCATGCTTTTGTGTTTAATATTTTTTTGAGAACCGCCATAACTTAAATATATTTTTTTATATCAGCAACTTCTATTTATCTGAATACAGCAGCATCAAGTTTATAAAACAGCATTTTCATATTTAAAAATAATGTTTTTGCACGGTCACATATAGTTCCAAAATTTTGAAAATATACCAGGTGATTCAAAGCAGAGATAAAGGCGATTATTTCTTAACTAGATGAGTATAGAAACATACTTCCAATCAGAGAGCATATCGCTCACCCGCAAGAAAAGTGACACATCTCGACAAAAGTAAATTTTACAGGAGAGGAAAAAGAAAGTTTGCATGATTTTACTGTAAAATGAAATTACAGCATTTAGCTCTGCATGCAGGAATAAAAACGTGCATAAAAGCTTAAAACCCTTAAGAATGAAGACGTAGGAAGAGGTTTGGAGAGTTGGGTCATTTTACCTCCCCACACAATCCACCCCTCTTTTGTGATCACAAATGGACATATGGCCTAATAAAGTCATTTTCCGTGTAATTACACGCATGAAAATTTTTGTGTAGCAAGACGCACCTATATGACAGACTTATTAATGGAATAAAACGTAAAATGAATTTTTGCGAGATGTGTCACTTTTCTTGCGGGTCAGCGATATGCAAATTAAGTACAGCATTTAGATATGGCATTTGTATTAAAAGCAGCTGTATATATACATATATTTTAATACGAAATTTAATTTTTTGTACGCTCGCTATTTCCTATAAGTTATAATTAGAAAAAATGTTGCCCTACGTGTAAAAGTAGGACATCAGTTTTTTATAAATTCTTTTACGACTAAAACTTACAGACTTATAATACTTTGAATTGCAGGAAATTTCAGTGTTTTCCTTCCGGCCTTAAAAGCGTGCCTTTTCGTTTTTAGTTCTAGAACAAATTTTTATGCAATTCGTACGATAAATTTCCAAGAAATTAATTATTTTAAAACGAGTGTATTTTAGAGGCTGTATCCCAATTGAAGTTCGGTACTTAATTGTTGACCGAGAGAGCCCCGTTCTTGATCAAGGTATCTTAACCACCACTCAAGTAGTCATTGAAGACTGCTAGTTTACAGGATAGCATAAGAAATTTCAAAATATCTTGTCGCTTCTATCATAGACGGCCCCTTAAACCATCATTTTGCTGTTTTTTAAGCATAATTTGAAAACGACTTTGGAGAAAAATGTGAAATTTTGGATTTCCATAAAGCAGGACTTAATAAATCTAAATCCATCAAAAAAATTGTAGGTTGCAATTCATAATTTTTTCGAATATTAATTTCATAATTCATAAAATTATGAAAATTGCAAATTCAACGTATTTATTGTTTGCGTATTTTAGTATTATTGCTACACAAAGAATTAGCATATTAGGAGTATAGTTTCAAGGGATATTAATGAAAATATGAAAACGTTATTTAACATTCGAAGCACTAAATTTTGAATGTTTATAATTCAAAAACTTATCATTCAAATGACTTGAAATTTGGTGTCTAGGCATAGTTTGAACCGAAGATTTGAAATATCTTGTTAAAATTAGATATTGCCATTGAAAAAAATGAAGTTTGGGTTAGTTTTAACATGTAGATGGCCCCTAAGCAAAATTTACATACATTATTTAAAAGCAGACTTTGTTTCCAATCGTTTGGTACCAGTAACTTTCTTTTACGATAATTTGTTGAGGAGTTAGTAGGGTGTGTTTACTTTTTTTCCCACGACTGTACATCCTAATGAAGTTCACTGATTACTTTAAGAGCGTTAGAATTGCGTCAATTAATTGCTAATGCGATTTTATAACAGGTGGTGCCTGTCAGGCACATTGCGCCGGAGCTCGGGAGCCCCCAGAGTTGCCACCGATGGAGGGTTAAAACGATTTACAAATTGCATAAATCAAGCAGTTAATAAGGTAATGAGAAGAATTTTCATTCGTTAGTACAAAAGCAAAAAAGTTTTCACTTATCTAATATTTTTCACGTGTACTATGATAAAACTTGTAATGCTATGCTACTTTTGTTTATCGATTTATGCACTTTTTAATGCGTGAACTCCCCACTAGTGCGAATTCACACTGACCAAAATGTCAAATGTCAGCGTTTTTGATAACATGATTTCATTAATTTTAATTTTTCATTAACAATACAAAATTTTGGATGAAATAAATATCACAGTTCAATCCTCATTAAATTTTGCGTAGGAATCATGCGTTAGATTTCATTATTACTATATTACCAACAAAGTTACACGCAGTTGAGAGTTTATGGAATCCAAAATCGCATTCCGCATTATCTTAACTGAAGTGTGAAATCCACGGGTTAAAATGAGCGCAACAAATTCCCAGGCATCAATGTAGAACAGGGCCGTAACCAGCGAGTGGTGTCGGGGGGGGGGGGGGGGGGGGGCTCTGAAATTATTTTGTGGGGCTAACATTTTTTAACAATCCATAACTTAAGCACACCAAATACAATAAAAACTGATAAAAGGGACCTGTCTATAAAGGAACTTGTCTAAAGCATAATCTCTCTATAACGAAACTTTTCTATAATTTCTTAAATAGAAAATACTTCATGATCATCGGAAAAGGGATATAAAACAATTAGGGGTGGTGTACCTCTTAAGAAAACACATCTAAAATTGAATTTCCTCCCATTCCGTGGGATTTAGTCTTAGGTTCTTATTATATTTAATGTAAAACATGGATTCATTCGACACTTCATTAAACAAATGATTTAAAATTTAATAAGGAAAACTAATGGATTACACACTGTATTTTCCTATTTTCATTGCCGTTTTTACATTATTGAGCATATTTTGGAAAATGTAGTAAGTAAAAATATTCCTGATTACGTTCACAATCGATATAATACGTAAAATCTATATAAAAAACCGAAAATTGAAAAAAAAAAAAGATAAAAAACAAGCTCTGTTGGAACTAAACCAGAACTGAATCCGAATTCTTTTTCCAGATCCAAAACTGAACAACAAAACATTTTATTTTTAAAAATTCAATGTCTAAAATTTCAATCGTTTAAAAGATAAAATACAGGGTGTCCATAAAATAATGTCCCAGTTATAAATTTTAATAGTATCAACTGTAAGCGTTGTAGCGTGTTGGTTCAAGGTCACAAATAAAGAGTCACTCAAACAGTTTCAGATAAGAGCATGCGCAAGTACTGCTTTGTTATTGACTCCCTTGCAGTGCCACATACACAAAATGGCGATTCCTGAGCGTAAAGCGTTATTGCTGAGCTGAAGATTTAATAGCTGTTAGAGTCATCCAATTTTTTCTTTTGGGCCTACATAAAAGATCGTGTCTACGTACCGTCACTACCTAATGATTTGCCAGAGTTGAGACACAGAATTGAAGAGGAAATGCTTCCATCGCTCCGGACTTGTTAACCGAAGTGTGGGAAGAATTGGACTGTATAACTGAGGTTGTACTGTGTAACTAAAGGTGCACCTATTGAACAATTGTAAGGAAAACTAGGTTACTTTACCTTCAGTTTGATGTATGATTTGTTGTAAATAGTTTAAATTAAACTATTATAATATAGCATTGAAACGGGGGCACTTTTTTATGGACATCCCGTATATTTTTTTAGTATCATTTACTTCTTTAAATTATTAATGAAAAACACGTCAAAAGTTAAATCATAAACTATAAGTATTCTAAAAATTATTAAAGTGCCAATAATGAAAATAATTGACTAAGATATAGGAGTGTGAGTGTGTGTTTGTGGGGGGTTTGGGTTGTCATTTTAACTCCCTGATAAATAGACTCATATGCACTTAATCCCCTCCCCTAAATTCAAGCCTCGAGGTGTTTTTAGGATAGGAAGCAGGACTGTCATTAAAATTAAGAAGGAAAATAATTTAAAATGAATGTTTAATTCTCTATATTAAAACAAGGAATTTGAGAAATTGTGAAGGAAGAAAAGAAAATAAGAGTTTGTCATTTAACATGCTGCTATTTTATATTAGTTTAACCCATATTTGACTATCGTCTATAAATAGGACGTATAAAATATACGTACATTTCTAGCTCATGCTCATAAAATGTTTGTTCTATTGCTTTTGTTTCAGGAACATTACTGTGAAAGAATCATTCATTACACTGGGTTAATCCTTAATTTTTAAAAAATGTTTTATAATAAATTTCCAAAATATGCCAATTTTGAGAGAACGAAAGATAACGACGTTGTCAACTACATAACTGTACAACCCCCCCCCCCCCCAAACATCTGACTGCAAAAAATGTGATGTTGGACTCTGTTTGAACTGTTTCTTACCATTTCATTTGAAAGAAGAACTTTAAGTAAAAAATAGAATAAAATAGTGTTATAGCAGTGGATTTGATCATAGCTTGTACCTTGCAAACCTTGTAAATTTGAAGATAATAAAATTTTGGTAAGTTTTTCAATTTTATGTCTTTCCTCGTGTCCTTATGAAGATAAACCATAATTTTTGAACAAAAACAACATATTTTTTTCAATGCTTGGTCAATATATGAGTTAAGTGTGCGTCTTTTGACGGTTCATTGAATTCAGGTACTTGAACCGGAACTCAACCTAAAACCGAAAAAACCCCTTTTTATTACGAGGGTTGCTTTTAAGTAAGGGCCGTTTGAAAGTAAAAACCAAACGAAAGAAAATTTTCAAAAACCAAATTTATTTTCAGATTCTGCATACATTTCTCTATTTTTTAACATATTTGCCCAGTTTGCTTAAACACTTATCATACCTTACAACTGGATTTTGATGTCCTCTTCATAGAACTTGTCGCCTACTCCGATAACCAAGAGGTCACGGCCGTTTTCATCATCGCTTGGTCATCGTTGTAGTGGTTTCCGCCAAGATTATGTTTGAGATAGCGGAAATCACCCGGCGGAGGGTCGGGCTGTAAGGGGGGGGGGGTCCCAAAACTTCCCAGCCAAAAGAGCCCAATAAAGCTCGGGTCTGAGCTGCGGTGTGAGGCCTTGCATTGTCATGGAATAGCAAAATTCCCTCTGCCAGCATGCCGCGTGTTTTGTTTTGAATAGCTCTGAGACAAAAAACTTATCACTGACCGTACCTCGCACGGGGAGGGCGATTCGATAATCTTGAACATTTTAAAGACACAGAACAGATGGTACAGGTTACCTACACAGCTGCAACTGAGTACAGTTGTTCCCAAGGAATGCACGACGCAAGCAGACATTTCGGTGCGAGCGCCCCCTACTAGTGTACACAACAAAACGGCCCTTACTTAAAAAACACACTTCGTATTTCATGGGGGAAAAAAATGGAACCGAACCGAAATATTCTATTTTAACAAAATCAGAATGATAACCAGAAAAAAAAAAATCAATATTTGAAAAGCTGTTTTAAGTATAATTTTTAAAAATACATCTTGCATTACCTAAAGTTGCTTCATCCACTTCGCAAGCCATCCCATTTGCTGAAGTTTTAAAGCCGGCTGCACACTGGCACTTGGAACGTTTTCCTTGCTTTTGACAATGGGAATTCGGAGTTGCAATCGAACAGTCGTTGTTATTTTGACAATGACCTCCAAGATCTAGTTTTTCAAAAGAAGAAAATATAACTTAATGCGTTATTATACATGATGTATTGTTAAAAATGTACTTATATATATATATAATATTTATGGCAGATAGAGATTGGTACACAAGGTGATTAAAAAAAACTGAATGCACTTTAAATCTGGCAGCACACCGAGGCGACACAAACAACATGACGAACGTTTTTGGTGAAGAAACAGGTTAAAACAAAGAAGAAACCTGCTTCAAACCTATTTTTTCTCCTAAGACGCGCGTGATGTTGCCTCAGCATATGGCTTACCTAGGAGGTAATAGAAGACATCTTTATATATATATATATATATATATATATATATATATATATACACACACAGTAGAACCTCTTTCATCCGGCATTCTATGGTTCGGCTCATTCTATAATCCGGCACCCGACCCCGCGATTTTTTTTTTCCTACGACCACTGTTGACTGAAATCAGTAGGATGCGAGCACCCACAAGAAGCCCAGATTCAGGAGGTGGAATCGGATGAATAAGGAGCTGAGGCAGTTGAATCTAAAATCTCTTGGAAACAGGCTTCTGATGCATTAGATATATGCACAAAATTTACCTAATTGAACAAAAGCTACAACGCTGCTGAACACATAAATCTGTGTATAATCCGTAACGATTTTTTGAAGAAGAAATTTGAATCCTGGAAGCAACATGATATGATATACTTTTTAAAAATGTAATGTTTACATTAATTTTTCACTACATGTACAATGTAATGCACATATACATTCAATTTCATATACAGTATATATTAAAAAAATGGATTTTAATTTGTATTCTATATTTTTCTTTTATGCTCACATTTGTTAGAATGACGAAATATAAAACAGTATTTGTCAGACATTCATACAATTTGCACATGTTGATAATGTAGGTGAACACACACACTCACAAAAAATGCATTGACGTTCGATAATCCGGCAAAATCGCTAATTTGGCATGGCTGTGGTCCCGAACGTGCCGGATTAAAGAACTTCTACTGTATATATATACAGATACTCTGTATTATTAAGCAATCTTTGGATTGAACTATTTGCGACATTTTACCATTTGATAATTTAAATTATTGCTGAAATAGAAGACAAGTTGATCCCGGGTTATCAAATATTCCATTTAACAAAATAATTAATCTTGGCAAACTGGATTTTGAGTTCGTTTTTTAACTAAAGCCATTTTGCTTCTTTCTCAAAGCATTCTTTCAATAATTATCTAATAGTACTCCCTTTTTGTTTTTGCTTTTTTCTTCGAATTATTTTTCTTTTTTAGATTAAAATATTTTATTAACAGCAAAAACTCATTTTTTTTCGCTGAAAAGCTGAGTAAACTGTGGTCCTAAAAGGAAAAAATTTAATTTAAGTGCTTGTCCCGGGCATTAGAAAGTTTTTTCAGAAAGTATTATTTCATAAAACAGTATAGAAGGGGTGCAATGTTTTGAATTTCTCTGTGACACTCAAAATAACAGCCACCGCCACCGCATTTAATTAAAAAAATAATGTAATTAATTAAAAAAATAATTTAATTTAATGAAAATTTATTCATTTGATTAAAGATAAGTTATGTTATAAAGTATTTTTGTGTTTTTCAAAGTTGTACTGGTTTAAACACTACTGGTGAAGCTAATTTTATCTAGAAAACGGCTCTAACGATTTTGATTAAATTTTGTATTCTATTGTTGTTGGGCTCGAGAAGCCCATTGGGTTAGGTCGCATGTTCGCGAAAATTAGATTAGTGGGTCTTTTGGGATCACTGCTGGTCAAGCTAATTTTATCTATAAAACGGCTTAAAAGATTTTGACTAAATTTTGTATCCTACCGTTTTTGATTACCAGAAGTCCATGAAGCTAAGTAACATGTTCGAGCAGATTTGAATAGTGGGTCACTACGGGTCAGGTGCATGAAGCCGCGAAGTTGTCAATGACGAAATATTAGCGACATTTGGTCGAAAAATCGACTTTCAAGATTACGAATGCCAAAACACATACTTGGCCCCAAATGAAAAAATTTCGCTAAATTTGACTATATTTGAAAAAAAAAAAAAAAGTCTTTCAGAATGTGAAGGAATTTTTTAGAAATACTTAATAGGACTCGAGATACATGGTTAAACCAATCAGAGTCGATTTAAAAATGTAATTTGGATTGATGTTCTTTCGTTGAAAATGTGTAAATAATGTAAAATTTAGAAACATTACTTACTTACATAGTTTTCCTGTTGATTGTTTTTGTAAATAATACCGTTATAAAATAACATGCTTTATAGTAACAATACAGAGAGAATGATACAATGAGAATATTATATCGTGTTGAACACAAAGCTAATGTTGAACGAGCATAGCTCGGTTATCCCCGCTTGTTAATTTTATTAGAAGATGTTTAAGGTACTAAGTCATTTTGCTTTTCGAAACTTCTTATGTATTCGTTTAATTAAAAGCTCTCTTTTCTAATTCATTGGAATACAAACATTAATTTTCATTGCTTTAAATTCCAGAAACTTTATCATAACTTTATGAAGGATGAAAGTAATGTTTGTTAATATGAAAAAAAAATTGAATTTTTTTAATAAGATAACAGAAACATTCTTTCTCGTACAATGTTAATATTCGTTTGTTGTATTGGGTGACTACAAAAGTTCGTGCCCGATTTCCAATGCATCGAGTTTCGAAGTGTACCCAAGTTGTTTCAAATGGGGAAATGAAGTCGAATTGTCAACATTTAATCTCTCAGCAATCTCTTCAGTAGTAATCCGTGAAGTATTATTCACTAAATCACGGATTAAGACATTGTCGATGCCAGAAGGTCGCATAGAGCTAATTTTATCGTTTAGATTGAAATCACCATTTCTAAATCGACAAAACCCCCTTTCAACTGTCCTAAGAGAGGGAGCACGATCCAAATAAACGTCTTGAATACTTTTTGTAGCACGTCCAGCACTCACTCCTTTTTTAAACTCATATTAACATAACATGACGAAAATTAAATTTTTCATTTTCTATTTTGCATATTAATCTTGCTCACAAATTGATTTAAACTTTTTTTTAACGTTATGTTCACTCACGACACATGTAGGTAACTGTCAGTTAATAATATAGTTATAAAAAAAAACATCAACACAGTCAAAATTGCAAGTTTCTGCCATCTATTAAATAGGGCACGAACTTTTGCAATCCTCCAATAAAACATTTTGGACAAAATTGACCACTTTCTTTCGGCAATCGTTTCATTTCCTTTGCTTAAAATTACTTTAAATGAGTAAGTCTTTTTGGTTTTTTACGCTCTTGCTATTTAACTGAATAGTCCAGGAGCCGGTGACATCAAAAGTCCCGTCATCGCGAAAGTGAAAATTTTTTATGTAAATCGATGGTAAAAAGTCATACGAACAGAATGAGCCATGACTAGGTTTGACAAGCCGAAAATAAGTTTAATTAAATTAATTATTATTTAAAAGTTGTCATGATTTACCGTTTTCGCGGAAAGCCAAAATTTGAACAACATCCAGATGCGAAATAAAGTAGCCACCGGTAAAAATTCAAAACAAAATAATTGTAAATGTTTATCATCGTTTGTCTCCTTAAAATAGGTATGACAGATTTTTCCGTCAGAATAAAGTTTGTCATACCAATTTCTTCTGAAAGAGCACAAAATTTTCTATAAAATGCCCTATAAATATATATATAGCGCTTAGTCAATATCCGCGATAACGGCAAATCCTTACAGCTTTTTAATAATAATTAATTTATTCAAACATATTTTCGGCTTGTCAAACCTAGTCATACCTAGCTCATTTTGTTCGTATGACTTTTTACTTCGAATTCACATGAAAAATTTTCAATTCTGCGATGACGGGTCTTTTGATGTCACCGGCTTCCGGACTATAACTTGTTTTTTGTATGTAAAGATGGAATTTTATAATAGATTTTTCATTTACTTACTGGCAGGCTAGAATTATTAAAAATATGCACACAAGTGTGTTTCCGAGGACAATACAATGTTTTAATATTTTTAGAACTCTATTATAAAATAATAAATAAATGAATTTTAAGGCACTTTTCTGTTAGCCGATTACAGGTGATAGAATCGCCTCATAATCTTTATGGTTACAAGTATTTACGTTGAAACCATTCTACTGTTGTTACCAAGACAAAAACAACGGAGTCAAATATTCGCCAAACCACTCTCACCAAAATTTGTCAACTTTCCATGATACAGCAACAACAGAATATTTCAAACACTAAAAAATAGAAAGTAAAAATAAAGGAATAAAGAGTGTAATAATTAAACAAAAATACTCTTTCAATTGAAAAGTGTTTTCATTTTTACACTCTTTTATTTAACTCAACCTGGTTTTTGTATGTAAAGATGTGCTAGAATTATAAAAATTATGTACAAAGGTGTGTTTCCGAAGGCAATACTACATTTTAATAGTTTTAGAACTTAATTATTAATAATACATTAATTTTAAGGCATTTTCCAATTAGCTCGCTACGAGTGACAAATCAGCAAATAGTCTCTGTAACTAGTGATGGGCGATAACGAGATGTTTTTCTCGATTTTCTCGATTGTATGGACATCTCGATATTTTTCGATTGTATAAATTTTTTCTCGATGACTACAGTTTGCAAATTTCTTTTATAAATCATATATTATGTATTATATACGTCATACATTTATCAAGAATAGTCTGCGGGTGAACTGGAATGAGTCGATGTTAATAAAGACTAGGTGACTTCGACCGCTAGCGGGCCCCTAATTTATACGTAATCTTGTAATATGAAATCACGAACAGGTTACCCGCTATATACGGCACTGATATATGACAGCAGGCGGGTGTGGTGTGCACGCACTACAAAATCTTGTAAAAAATATAATATCGAAACGAATGAACGTCGGACCAGATCTCTTGGGGGAGGGGTCAAAGCGAGCGGAGGGGCACAGCAGCTGCATAATATGATTAAGTCGTCACAGGTCTTTAGGCCTTTCCAACCATATGTCACATGAGAAGTCTGGATCTGAATTTATAAAAATGCCCTCCCCGTGGGGGAAAGGGGGGGAGGGGTGCGGGAGGTGGATAACATGAGTAAGTGGTCATAAGCCTTTCCAACAATAAGTCACATGAGGGGTCTCGGCTAAATTTAGAAAAACACCCCCGTGGGGGAAAAGTGAGGGGGGGGGGGCGGTCACCGGAGGTGCATTACATCAATAAGTAGTCACAGACCTTTCTAACGATATCTCACATGTGGGGTCTTGGCTAAATTTCGAAAAGTGTCCCCCGGGGGGGGGTTCAAAATGGGGGGGATGTACACCGGAGGAGCATAACATCAATAAGTAGTCACAGACCTTTCCAACGATATCTCACATGAGGGGTCTTGGCTAAATTTGAAAAAGTGTCCCCCGGGAGGGGCAAATTGGGGGAGACTGTCACCGGAGGTGCATAACATCAATAAATAGTCACAGACCTTTCCAACGATATCTCACATGAGGGGTCTTGGCTAAATTTGGAAAAGTGTCCCCGGGGGGGGGGGGCAAAGTGGTGGTGGGGACACCGTAGGTACATAACATCAATAAGTAGTCACAGACCTTTCCAACGATATCTCACACGAGGGGTCTTGACTAAATTTGAAAAAGTGTCCCCCATGTGGGGCAAAGAGTGGGGGGACTGTCACCGGAAGTGCATAACATCAATAAGTAGTCACAGACCTTTTCAACGATATCTCATAAGAGGGGTACTGACTAAATTTGGAAAAGTGTCCTCCGGGGGGGGGGCAAAGTGGGGGGGGCGGCCACCAGAAGTGCATAGCACTAATAAGTAGTCACAAACCTTTCTAACGATATGTCACATGAGGGGTCTTGGCTAAATTTGGAAAAGTGTCCTGAAATTTCATATATTATAAATAATATTTAGCGGAGGGCTCCATAAAAAAATCCGATCTAAAACGATGAAAGCGGAAAAAACTACCCTCGCAGAGGGGGCCAAATTGGGGAGGGGAGGAAGAAAGTCTCATAATATGAAAGAGTCATCCGAGAGCTTACCGATGACATATCACATGACTGGTCCAAAAAAAGTTTGAAAATTGCTCCCCCTCTCTACCCCCGTGGGCCCACTCTTTCACCCCGGAATTCACACCGCCGCCACTTTAAAATTTTTATGTTCAATAAATAATATTTACCGGAAGACTGCATAAAAAACCCATATTTAAAGTGATATTAAAATTTATTATAGAAATCGGCTACGGTTTTAACAATTTGTTCGCCCCTTCCCACCCCCCTTTGGGCGAAGAAAGGTTCATAGTATGAAAGAGTGGTCAAAGGGCTTTTCGATTATATGCCACAGGAAGGGTTCGGTAAAATTTTTAAAATTGCACCCCATGAGTCCACTCTCACGTCCTCCTCCCTCGAAATCACCCGATCCACCTTCCTCTTTGAAAATTTTATATTTAATAAATAATTTTTATCCGAGTGTTCCAGGTATGTGACATCTTGGTAGGGCTAAAATAAGAGAAACTTTGAAAATTAGGGCTTCATTTCACAGCTCATTGTCATGCCTTTTTCTCTATCTCGTCCCTTGGTACTCTCGATAAATTTTCTTACTGTTCTTCTCTGCCGAGGACGAGAGAAATCCTCGAAAAGCTTCTCATAGCGAAATGTTGAAAAGCGCGAGAGAAATCCTCGAAAGTCTTTTCATTGGGGGATTTCGAAAAGGACGAGAGTAACAAGCGAGAGGCTTCCCATCGGGAAAGGTTGAAAAGGGCGAGAGGAAACTCTCGAGAGACTTCCCATTCCGAAAGGTTTAAAACCGCGAGAGAACCAACCATCGAGCAGATTCCCGTCTGGAAGCGTCGAAATGCTGGAAAAATCATCGAGATGAGATTTGCCGAAATGCGAGATGGAAATGAAGCTTTCAGAGTCAAACTTACCGCATTTCTGGTTTAAGTCATAATTTCTCAAAGGAGTCCATCTGCTTATCCAATCTCTTTTTAGCTCACAGGCTATCTAAGCCTGAGAGCTAATGTACCCGTCGGTTCTGTGTGTATGCATGTACTGCACGTACGTATGTATGTACGTAACGCGATAACTCTTGATTAAAATGTACGATTTGCTTCAATTTTTTTTTATGTTCATTCTGATAAGGCGTTCCGCTGTTTAGTTTTAACGGTTCATTGGTTAAGGATAAAGGGAGAGAAGTCCCCCCCCCCTCCTTAATTTAGATAAATAGGTTTTTCATGCAGAATTCTTCGATTTGCTCCAAATTCCGTATACCGGTTTATTATGTTAAGGAGCTTCCCTGATTAAACTTGGAGGTTCATTAGTTAAGTATGAAGGGGGGAAAGAGGGGTAGACCCCCTCCTTAATTTAGATAAATGGGTTTTTCGTGCAGAATTATTCGATTTGCTCCAAATTTGGTATACCGGTTCATTATGTTAAGAAGTTGCCTTGATTAGATTTGGAGGTTTACGGGTTAAGTATAAAGGGGGAGAAGGGGGGCTGGTCCCCCCTTAATTTAGATAAATGGGCTTTTCATGCAGAATTATTTGATTTGCTCCAAATTTGGTATACCGGTTTATTATGTTAAGGAGCTTCCCTGATTAAACTTGGAAGTTCATTGGTTAAGGATAAAGGGGGAGAAGGGGGGCTGGTCTCCCACTTAATTTAGATAAATGGGTTTTTCATGCAGAATTACTCGATTTGTTCCAAATTTGGTATACCGGTTTATTATGTTAAGGAGCTTCCCTGATTAAACTTGGAGGTTCATTAGTTAAGTATAAAGGGGGGAAAGGGGGTTAGACCCCCTCCTTAATTTAGATAAATGGGTTTTTCATGCAGAATTATTCGATTTGCTCCAAATTTGGGATACCGGTTTATTATGTTAAGAAGCTGCCTTGATTAGATTTGGAGGTTTATGGGTTAAGTATAAAGGGGAGGGGCTAGTCTCCCCTTAATTTAGATAAAAGGGTTTTTCATGCAGAATTACTCGATTTGTTCCAAATTTGGTATACCGGTTTATTATGTTAAGGAGCTTCCCTGATTAAACTTGGAGGTTCATTAGTTAAGTATAAAGGGGGGAAAGGGGGTTAGACCCCCTCCTTAATTTAGATAAATGGGTTTTTCATGCAGAATTATTCGATTTGCTCCAAATTTGGGATACCGGTTTATTATGTTAAGAAGCTGCCTTGATTAGATTTGGAGGTTTATGGGTTAAGTATAAAGGGGAGGGGCTAGTCTCCCCTTAATTTAGATAAAAGGGTTTTTCATGCAGAATTATTGGATTTGCTTCAAATTTAATATACCGATTTATTCCGATATGGCGCTTCCTTCATTAGATTTGGAGGTTCATTGGTTAAGTATACAAGGGCGAAAAGTGGGCAAGTCCCCTCCCCTTAATTTAGATAAATGGATTTTCCTGGAGAATTATTCAATTTATTTAATTTTTTTTTTCTATGTTCGTTCTGATAAGGAGCTTTCCTGATTAGATTTGGAGGTTCATTAGTTAAGTATAAAAGGGTTAAATTGATTAGACCACCCTTAATTTAGCGATATGTTTCTTTTTTTCATGCAGAATTATCTGATTTGCTTCAAATTTGATATACTGATTTATTATAGTTAAGGAGTTTCCCTGATTAGATTTGGAGGTTCATTGGTTAAGTATAAAAGGGGCAAACGGGGGATATTTCCCTTCATTTATTTTTTGAGGAACATTATTCTTTGAAATAAGAGTATAATATACAGTTAGTGTTAATAACCTGTGAGCTCAATGCCATCAGTTTAACTGGCACTTATCATTTTATTGCTATTAACCGATGTGGGTTATGAAGCATAGTAGTTTATGTATTCAGTTCTGTATAGTCCTAGTTTCAAACTTTACTGTTCAATTTAGTGCCATTTTGCCCCGAATTTTCAATGTTTCTCTTATTTTAGCTCTGCCAAGCTGCCCCATACCTGGAGACTCAGATAAATACTATTTATTAAATATAAAAAAGTTCAAAGAGGAAGGTGAGTGAATTCTGGGGTGCGCGAGAGTGCACAAAGGGAGGGGGGGGGCGGGTAATTTTCAAACTTTTACCAAACCTCTCCTTGACATATCATCGGAAAGTCCTTTCACCACTCTTTCATATTATGAACCTTTCTCCTCCCAGAGTTGAATTCCGGAAGGGGTTCGGGGGGGGGGGGAGCGGTGCGGGGGTGACTTTTTTTTTAATTGTAGAGATTTCTACAATAAATATCATTAAATGAGGTTTTTTAATGGAGCTCTCCGATAAATATTATTTATTAAATATAAAATTTTAAAAGTGGGGCTGCGTGATTTCCGGGTATATTCTAGGATATTTCAAACTTTTTTTGGACCAGTCATTTGATCTATCATCGCAAAGATACTCTTTCATATTATGAACCTTTCTTCTTCCTTCCTTAGTTTGGCGGCCCGAGAGAGGTACTTTTCGAACTTTTTTGAAATCGTAGCGTTTTTAAACATTTTAGATCGGATTTTTTTTACGGAGCCCTCCGATAAATAATTTTTAATATATGAAAATTTCAAAGAGAAGGATGGGCAGGGTATATTTCGGGGGGGAGGGGGGGGGGGTACGATAATTGGAATCCTGGGAGTTGGGACTCTTTTCTATCTTTTGCTGACACCCCTCATGTGATATATCATTGGAAAGCTCTGTGACTACTATTTCATTTTATATATCGCCCGCGCCCCTCCCCTTACTTTGCCCCCGAGCGGGGGCACTTTACTAAATTTAGCCGACACCCCTCATGTGCCATATCGTTGGAAAGTCCTGTGACCACTTATTCATATTATGCACTTTCTTTGCCCCTACCTCCTACTTTGCTCCCCGCGGGAGTTCCTTTAATGTATTCCAGTCGAAGACTTTATAAAAATGGGGAAATTAAAGATCCAATCTCAAATGACGTAGAAAAATCAATAAAAAATTTTGATCCCTTTTATCATCCTTTAGTTCATATTTCTGCCACTAGGGGGTGCTTTTGATTCTTATTTCTTTGGCCATTTTGGTGCTAATTGCCGAAAAATTCTAATTTTTGATACTTAAACTCCCCTTACCGCTTCATAGCTACTCGCGTTTTTTCAGCTTTTTTCAACCAGGGGGCACCCTTACAAGACTTTTCCAGTCTTATGGCTCCTTTATAGTTTCCCTTTGGTTTGTTGTTTTTTTATTCCATCTGTTTTCAGTTACCCTATATTTAATAAAATCTGCCTTATATATATGTAAAAACAATGATTTCAATAATCGATTCTAGAACATCTCCTTTGTAGATTCTCGAAAGTAATCGATGACTGTATCGATTGTGTATTTTACGATAACGATTTTTTTCGATTCGTAAATTTTCGAGAATCGCCCATCACTAAGCCCTATCACTACTATGAAATTGTCGGCCAGAATAATAGCTAAGTTTTCCAATAACTGTTTTTAGCTTTTCTCGTTATAATCGATTGTAAAACATCTCGATTGTAGATTCTATGAATTAATCGATGGCTGTATCGATTGTGATTTTTTACGATGACGATTTTTCTCGATTGTCGAATTCTCGAGAATCGCCCATCACTATCTGTAACCATTGTGAGGCAGCTGAAAAAAGAATGGATTTAACCATATACCAAAGCGCTGTGAAACTGCAACAATAAAATATTTTAAATGACTAGATGCCTTTTGTTCGACTCAAATATCCCAAGTGAACTGTGGGCAGATGCTGTGGCGACTGCTTATTATCTACGCAACAAATGTCCATCACAAACTATCCAGGGAAGAAGACCAGAAGAACTTTGGATCCAAAAGCCTGTTGAAATTGATAATGTAACAATATTTGGCTGTAAGGCTTATGCACAAATCCACAAAACACAGCTAAAGCGAAAATTGGAGGGGGGGGGGGGGAAGGCGTTTACAAGAATATGTTTTTATTGAAATTCCTAAAAAATAGCTGTAAATAATGTTTCATTTTTCTTTTCCCTTCTTAAAAAATAAACATAGCACAAATTATGTATTTTTTAGCTCACGGACTATCAATGCCTCAGAGCTAATGTGCCCGCCCAAAGGTGACCGGTCACTTGCGATTTTAGACGTTTTTTTAAATATCTAGAAAAATACACGAGGAATTACCCTGAAACTGCAGGTGTGTAAATAGTATGGTATAGGTATCAAAATATGTACGTGCAATATTGTGTACGCTATCTTGTCATTAATCCACAGACATTTGATACAACCCTTCATATTTTTGCTTCTTTTTGGTAACAACGGATTTCGAGCTTATTCTATCGACGATCATTTTCAGAATTTTCAAGCTATGATTTTGAGACTTTCACGAAAGTTGCTCTATATACTTAGCTAATACATAATGCATATTATACTTTGATTGCATTCGCACGTGCGCAGTGATACATTTTTTAGTAAACCTGCTCATTTTTCATCCAATTTTTATTATTTTTTAATTCTGATTGCAGAGTATTGTGTACAATGTTGTTTGTCGTATTTTCTGAAAATAATTTTTTTTATATTAAGAACTCTGCAAATTACAAGCAAAAAACTTGGCGAAATTTGGGACTGTTTTTATAAAAACCTTAATTTCTCTACGAGTATGCATGTTATCCTCATAAAAATGAACACAGTATATTACAAAAAGCCACTTATTAATAATCTCGAGTTTGAACGCTTTTGCTACATTAGTTTTTACAGGGTTATCCAAAAGATATTCGGTCTTTTTCAATTTGTTGATCGTCTTCTATGGGGTTTCGGGAAAAAATCTTCGCGGAAATATATGGCCTATACTATACTGTTTACACACCTGCATTTTCAGGTTAATTTCTCATGTATTTTTCTAGATATTTAACAAAACGTCTAAAATCGCAAGTGACTGGTGACCTTTGGCCATATAGTGTATGTATGTAGGTATCTAACATATGTACATAACGCGATAACTCTTAATAGAAATATCCGATTTGCTTCAAATTTTGGGTATAGGTTCATTCAGATAAGGCGATTCCCTGATTAGTTTTGGGGTTCATTGGTTAAGTATAAAGGAGGGGAACGGGGTCTAATCCGCCCCCATTAATTTAGATAAATGTTTTTTCATACAGAATTATCAGATTCCCTTCAAATTTGGTATACCGGTTTATTCTGATAAAGAGCTTCCCTGATTAGATTTGGAGGTTCATTGGTTAAGTATAAAGGGTGAGAGATGGGGAAACTAGTTTGGGGGAATTGTTTTTAAAGTTTTTATAGTTTTTACACTGAGGATGTGAGTCCTAGTACTCACGAAACGTATACGTATGGTCAAATCTGCTTGTTTTTATTGTGTGTTTAAACGTTGTTTTCAAATAATTTATATTTTCACACAAGTTCTGTACTTATTAACTAGTTGCCCCCTTAATTTAGCTAAATGGTTTTTTTTTATTGATTTCTTTATTTTTCGACGGGCAATATACTTTGAAATAAGAGTATACTATACAATTAGTATAAATAGCCTGTGAGCACAATGCCATCAGTTTAACTGGGCACTTTTTTTTAAATTTATAAATTCATTTGCTTCCGCTTTCTATCGAGCGTAAAAAAAAAAAAAAAAAAAAACAGTGAAAATTTTCATAATCTAGTTCGTTGCTCACGCCAAATGAATGTATTGTGACGGGAATTTCTGAGAAAAAAACATGAATTGCAGTCAAAAAATTAGGCGGTATTTTAAGATGACCATTGAATGCTTATAAAAGAGTGTGAAAAAAAAAACTATACTTTATTACAATTAACGGTATTTAATGAAGATAGACTTTTGCTTTTTTAAATATTGTTTTAATTCCTTTAATTTAAGATCCTTTATGACAAAATTATTTTTGCTTTTGGAAAACTTCTTTTCATTCGTAACTTAAAGGTACTTTTAGACATAAATCATTTTGTTCCTTTAAAAAATTTGCTATATATTAATTTAATTATTCTTGTTAATTTAGTTAAATGAATACATTAATTTTAATGGCGTTAAAATCCGAATTAAGTGACCTTAGCTTTTAAAATATGTTTAGACGTAAAACTGATATGCCAAAGAGATGACCGGAACATTTGGGCTCTCATCATTAAAAGGCATGATCGTCTGAGGAAGAAAACGAAATCAGGAAGAAAGCGATTCTGTATTTCGACTGAAGAAGAGTACAATAACTTCGTCTAATAAAGAGTACATTGACCATAAACCACAACGACGCTAATATACTTACCATGACAAGAAATAATTTACTTTTGGTAGTAGTCATGTTAAAATGACATTAGAACGCACCACATCTTTGTGTTTTTATGATTTAGAGTTCCTATAGGGTTCGAAACCAGTTTCTGTCGGAATCTAAGTTTTCTGTTATATTATTACTTTTTTTCATGTAAATTGGACGTTAGTTTGAACCAGGTATTTAAGAAGTGGTGAAGAGTTAATACGTCTGCATGAAAAATTCCGATTACGACATAACTTACGTGGGTAGCAATGTCCGTCTTCAGACATCATGAAGCCGAGTGGGCATTGGCATTTCCCGTATACCCTGGGAATGATGTATTTGCAGTAACTAAACTTGCTGGCCATTTCGCATTGGCGATCGTTCAGGCAGTAATCGTTGACCTTTGAAGCTGAAATGATAACAAGAATAGTAAATTAGATAATTTTTTATTTTATTCTTTACACTTTTAATTACGAATCAGAAAATGAATGGGTGTCTGTGAGAAAGTTTGATTTTTTGTTGGAATAGGATCTATATGGAATAATTGAAGATTACCTAGTGTTAAAAATTACAATTTCATAATATATTATAGAAGTTTCGCCCGCTACATTGGCCAGTTTTCCCAAACAAACCTTAAATCAAAAGAAATATAGCAGAGAGTTTGACTTTGTATTTTACAGTAATATAGACCTTCACTTGTTCTTCCGATTTCTGAAAACGATACAAACGTTCTTGTGCTTTTATATTTTCTAATATGTCAAACAAAAATTGGCCTGTTAAAACTCACTCTTTTAGTTGATCATTTATAGTAGGAATTGGTAAAAAAGATAGAAGGATATGCAATTTACTAAAACCATACATGAAAAACTATCTTAATAATGCCAATCTCATCAAAATCCGTTCAGTAGAATTTTTTTAAATGGCTAATCTTTCTTAATAAAATTCACCTGATTTTAGAACTTTTCCCCGCAATTCTGTAACTAAGAAACGGCAGAACGATATGCAAGATAATAAAAACATCACTGAAAAATTATCTAACAATGAAAGTCTCATCAAAATCCGCACAGTACAACTTTTTAAAGAGGTTAATTTTTCATAAATATGCTCACCTGATTATAGAACTTTCCTTTCACAATCTATAAGTAAGAAACGGCAGAACGATTTGCAGTACAGTAAAATCATTCCTGAAAAATTATGTAATAATGCAAATTCCATTGAGCAGAACTCTATTTTTAAACAACCAGAACGAAATTCCCATTTGGATTATATATATAATGTAAATTAAGTTTGTTTATTTTAAATAAAAAATTAAAACAATGAACTAAAAATGAAATATTAATTTCTTTATCCATTTAACTAATTTTTTATTATTCGTCAATGCTTAGCATGAAGCCAAAAGTGGAGGATAATTAAGATCAGAAGAAGGATATATAACGTAAAAGGTCATCCTTTATTTACAAACAATTGATATTTTTTACGGATTTAAAAGTTTTTATACCCTTTTAATTTTATTTCTTTAATATTATTATTATTTTTTAAGCTTAAATAGTAAAGTATATGAAAAAGAAATATAGCAATATTATTTTCAAAAATTTAAATTTATTGAGAACTAAGAATTTATTATTATAATTGCGTTTTCTTGATTTTTACATTGACCTAATATTTTACAAACATACTTACTTAATAGAGTTACATTTTAAATATTTACAATTCAGTGCCAATGTTACAGAATACAGTTTCTTTATATTAAAAATAATTAGAATTTAATACCTAAGGCGAAGAAAAGTTGGGTTTTCACTTGAAATATTTCCAGTTTAAATTTTTCGTCAATATTAAGGAAACATTGATAGTTGTTTATATATTTCCAAATTTAAAATACCTATATTGATATAATATTGCAAAAAATTTGCCTAATAATTGCGCCAATTTATCCAACAGTTCACTAATATCGGTTTATTACAAGAATAAACAAACCGTAACGCGTCTATTATCCTGTTTGCGAACCCACAGGGCAATCCTGTCGCAAATGACTCTATTAAATTCAAAGCTTGACTTATATTCTGCCGTTAATATAAAAAGCAATACAGACTTTTTTAACTTTGAAATTGCTGTCATTCTTTCTCTATTTTTTTACACGTTAGACTCTTACATTGCACTTTATAGCTTCATAAAATGTATTTGTTATTTTTGACTCTGTTATCAGAAATCGTCGGCATATGTTGCCTTTTCACAATCAGAGCAAATCCAGTTTACAGATCATCTTCATCCCAAACGCATCTTCAGTATTAACGGAGAAAAAAATAGTTGAACCAACTATTAGAGTGAGTTGCAACCGATCATGTTATGAGAGCAGAAATAAAACTACTTAGACACAAACAAGAAAGAAAAAACATGCGTCAAGCATAGATTAGGAAACACTTTCCAACATTTCCAGAAAATTTAACAACATTTTATATTTTAATAAGATAAATAAGATACCAAAGAAATCGTTTTAGAAAACGCATAACCTAATTGGAAAACAGGATTCAGCAATTACCGTCCATAGCCTGAAATGTACTTCAATTCTTCTTTTGTGCAGCACTGTATTTGATCTATAGATTTATATATATTCTACCGAGTATGTAAAGATTTAGCTTAGTAACAAAACGCATAATAGGGTGAAAACTTACCATCAGCAATTTTTATCAATAGGCGGAAAAATACTGGAATTCTTTTGTACAATCTTGTATATTATCTACAGATTTTTATACAAGCCATCTATTAAGCTAAAATTTAATTCAGGCAAAAACACACGCTTAATCACACTTTTAGAAATTGACATCCATAAGCGGCCTTTTATCCAGGTCTTTGTATGTCCTTCTAAATGATTTTATTTGTATTTTACAAACATATCTTAGTATGCTAAATACAGTTGAGCTTGAAAGTACACAGCTCAATTAAAAACCACCTTTAAGCAATTCTACCTTTAATCATACTCAGTAATGCTTATGAACTCTTTTGAGTAGTCTTGTATATGATCGATAGCATTTATACATAATGTAGTATTAAAAAAATTATTTAAACCTAAAAACTCATATCATAACTGAAAACGTATTTCCAACAATTATCGCTAATAGACAGTACTTCGGATACAGTACTGTATCCGAAATCTTTCGTGTGTCACTTCAAATGAACGATAAATGGTATGTACGTCATATTCTACAGCAAGTATTTTGTACTAAATCTCAGTAATATATATCAGTTTCATTATATTTGAAATAGTGTAGCATGATTAAAATACACAGCAAACAGTTGTTCCCCTATATACCATTACTTATGGAATTTTTTTTTGTTTCCCTGTAAATGAATAAAAAATGATTTGCTCCCATATTCACAGAATACATGTTTTAGTGCACTTCATAGATGCATATGAATTTCATTATGTTTGAAATGGTGTAACAACATTTAAATACACTTGAAACGGTTTTTTTCCTCTATTCACCGTAATGTAACGAAATACTTTTGACCGTCCTTGTAAATGAACTATAAGTGTTACACGCTTCATTTTCAATAGGGATCATGAAACAGAAAATGTCAATAACATATAAAAATTATACAGCAATCCGACTTTTTGAGAGTTTGAGTACGAGAGTTTGAGAACGGACGGACGGGCCAAACGAACAGACAAACCGAAATCATGAACACTTCTTCAGCTATGTTGGAAAGTGTTAAAAAATAACAAAAAAAAATAGACATTTTGTTCTAGATTCAGTTTTCATACTTACGCGGTAGACATTTATCTTTTCGGAGAGGCATGAAATTATCTTTGCAACGACAGAGTTTTTCCACACCGCATTCGCTGTTCTTTACTTTTATTTGACACTGTTCGTCTACGGCACAGCCGTAACCAAGGAGTGAGGCTAAAAATAAGAGCATTTACTAATTAAGGACACTCATTTTCATAATCATCCAGATAGTTAATGACAAATTAATAGAATATGAAAAATTACCCATTCGAATAATTAATACATATTAATACAATTCCAAAACCGATATTGGTTATACATTAAAACCTGTGAAAAGAGACCATAATATCTATCTCAAAATGCTGTCTTTAATGGAACAGAATTCTACGCAATTATATCCGCTAAGATGGCTGCCTAATGCAGAATTTTTTCTATGTCTCTTGCGTTTCTGTTTTGGAAGGTTTTGCTATATCGGAGTCTAATATTGCATCAATGTTGCTTTCCTCCAAAATATTTCCAATGAAATACCAATATTAGTTAAATATTCGTTTTATATAAAAAATATTTTAATAAATATGTTATAGAAATATTGGCTTAATATTGCATCAACGTTGCATTCTTCCAAAATATTTCCAAGGCTATACCAATATTGATTAAATATTGGCTTTCCGTTAGAAATATTTGAAATGAACATGTTATCGAAATATTGGCTTAATATTGCATTAATGTTGCTTTCCTCGAAAAATTTCAATTAAATAGTACTATTTGTTAAATATTGGCTTTACATTAGAAGTATTTGAAATGAATATGCTATAGAAATATTCGCTTGTACATGGGAATTATTATCAACGAAATGATGAAATATTTCTTGCAAATATTTCACCAATATTAGAAAAATGTAAACACGACTATGATCGTGCAATATTTAATTATATTAGCTGAGATGTATCTAATATGAACAATATTGGATCAACATTGCTTTAATAATAGGAAATAATGTTGACCTCCAATTTCAACAAAAGTAGTCAGGGAAAACAAAAAGAATAATCTCCTAAATATGATTTCACAGATGCTTTTCGAGGCTAACGAAAAAGACAGGCTACCGAGGTGGGTCCGATTTTTCTTTTTTTACAGACCGCTGAAGTCACGTGATGCTCCAATGCACCAATAAAGGTGTGCGAAAAGAGCATCACGTGACTCCAGCGGTCTGTAAAAAAAGAAGAATCGGACCCACCGCGGTAGCCTGTCTTTCTCGTTAGCTTCGGATGCTTTCAATGTGACGTCAAATTAACATTGACGGAAACTTTGAAAAACGGTTGCTACGTATTATTTAATATTTAGATTTTATACTAAAGCTATACCTTATAGCTGAGTGTTTTAATAGATTAGATGCAATGATAACATGATAAGTTCATATTGTGTATTTTGCAATGATAACATTTTCTACGATTTATATATTAACTAGAAAGTGAGCTCATCGTACATTTTTCTGTTACACGCACGAAAGAAAATCTGCTTTCTCATTTATAAAGCTAATGGATTTTACTATGATTGCGTCAGAGAAACGTCATTTTTTTTCTTATTGTCTTTTTAGAGATTTATGGGCGCGAATACACAGAACTCTGGTATTGTGATCGACGTACTTTTGCGTTATTATTTATTTTACGCAGAAACTACCCCCCCCCCCCCTCTTCTTCAATGGTTAATACGAGCAAAGCCGGTTGGTTCAGTTTGTAAAGAATAAAATTTTACTTTTTATTTTTATTTTTTTATTGGGGTAACTTTTAACTTATCAATTCAAGCCATTCAAGAAGTGCTGCAATGCTTTTTCATAAAACTGAAACCGAATATTAGCGTAATTTATGATAAAAAGAAAAACATCTAAAAAATTTCTTTTTAATCTGAGTTGTCATGATCGCGGTTAGAGTCTCGCATCACTTGTCGGGTACGTGCAACTCGACCCGATACGCGATTCGGTTCGGTTGGGGTTGATGATAATATTTTTCGTTGCGGGTCCTTTTTTTTCCCGGTTGACTTAAATTGTTTCGGGTTCGAGTCGGTTTCTGGTTGGGATATGACTCTTGTGAATTGGATTCAGGTTGACCCGATTTTTAAAAAAAGTCTAGAATATTTTGAAATCAGAGATATAATTGTAGACTATTTTTCAGTAATTATTAGGGTTCCGTACTTAAAAAGTAAAAACGGAACCATTATAAGATCACTCCCGTGTATATCTGTCCGTCTGTCACAGCCCTTTTGCTATGGAACGTGGAAAGTTTAAACTGGGGGAAGTAATAAAGACTATCGACCTACATATTTACAGATTAATAAATATTCATAAATATATTTAGGAAAAATGTAGAGGGGCTAATTAAGTTACTTGAAAAAAACTTTTCTTTGTATATCGTGTGGGGTATCGTGTGAAAGCTTTCGTAAAGCTGAACTCAAAAATATATGTCATTTAATTTTAGGTATTATATTTTCAAAGTTATGGTCGAAAAGGTAGTGCAAAAATATGTTCCTCCCATATAATTCCGAATCTACTGAAACTAAAAATATGAAAAAATTAGAAGTAGTAGACGTTAATCAACGAAAACCTTGCTGGAAAATTATAGCGATTACCTAGAGAAAATCGCATTTTTCCGTTACAGACAATTTGCGATTTGCGGGCATTCATCAAAAGTGTTGAATAGCGCTGGAGGTACCTAGCGTAACAGAAGTATAAAAGCATGGTTGATCATGAATTTCGAAAAAAAATCGTCGGTAATTAGCCGAGATATTAGCCCTTAAAGATACGGACGGATTGGGCATACATACTGACAGGGACGGCGTACTCTATGCTCCATCGGCTTTTAAAGACTAGGCAACAAATATTAAGGATATATTTGTGTAATGCAATGCCCAGTAGCAGTATAAAAGCAATAAACGTCAAATTGTTAAAAACAGACTAATTTAATGAGCATTGATCCCATAAATACTATGGGATTCGTGACTAGTTTGCATTGAGTGGCTCTCTCAATACATCTACCGTGTCTTTAAAGGTTAACTAAAAACCTATATGGGAAAAACGCGGCACGGACCAAAGCGGCGTTGGAACTTTGCGACGTCATTTCGAAGCGCGCTTTGCACAATGCTAAGTTTAAATTTTGAACAAGGGGTACTTGCTTTAGGTACACTGTAAAAAGAATACTACGCTGAATTTAGGTTTATGAAATGCTAAATGAAGTTTAAATATGCGCTACTTTTATTGTCACACACCGAATTAAGTTCATTTTAAACAGATTAGATAGAGGTCTGCACGGGCCGGAATTTCCAGGCCCGGGCCCGGCCCGGCCCATTTGCATTTTTACAGTTCTCGGCCCGGCCTGGCCCGTACAAAAATCAGTGAAAACAGGCCCGGCCCGGCCTGACACAATTCCTACAAAAAAAAAAAAAAAAAAAAAAAAAAAAAAAAAATCCGTTTTTTCTCAACATACAATTAAGATTCTTTTAATGAATACTACATACATAATTATGGGAACATTTTACAATATATTTTACGTTACTATGATGTTCGCAAAACAGAAAACACACAATAGTAAACATTAACGATTACTTACAGTGTTTTAGTCATCGTGTCTGCAGACATTTCAAAATGAAAATAAGGATTCATTAAAAGATTAATGTAGTTCAGAATAAAGGATTAAAAGCATGATAACTTTTGAAGCTGTATAATAAAAAGTAGATTCGTGAAAATATTTCTCTTATATTTAAGGCTTTTCTCAAATCCAAAGGAGCTACATTTCGACACATTTATGAATTCTTTTCTTTTCGAAAACGCATAAGATTGACAGGTATTCTTATTCAGAAGCTATGTAAATGTCGTTTTTTTTCCTTAGATAAAAGCAATATATCTTTCTGAAAATACTGTCAAAGTTAGCGTTTTGAATCGAATTTCCGGGAGCGATAGCACAGGAAAGGAGAAAAACGTACAGTCACGTGACAGGAATCTCTGTTATCTCTGTAAGTAATTTATCAAATATGGAAAAAGCTATTCGTTTCCAAATGCCTTCAATAGGCAGGCCTGTCAATTTTATGCCTTTATAGTTAAAACTTTTGTCAGAAAATGTGTCTGAAAGCTTCGCATTGTTGAGCAGTGAATATGAGAACCACCTTAAGGTATATTTCCAAAGATACTGTTAAGAGAATTTCATTATCACTATTAATACTACAAAACACAATGACTGTTCTACACATCCTGATATCGATTAAGACCAGTTCCGTCCCGGCACGAGTCTGCTGAAAAAAAATTAAACTCGGAATCAGACATCTTGTAACTGTACGATGCCGATCTCAACGATGGACATGTTACATTTCTGTATTGATGTTGTTAAACTCGCATCGGCTCGTGACGCACATTTATACTTCTCGAGAAAATCATATTAATTGAAAATGGCTCGTATTTTATCTGCTTCGCTTAAATTCTTATATCGGGCCGATAGGCCCGATTAATTTTTTTGCCGGCCCGGCCCGTTTATTTTGTCTGTCGGCCCTGCCGGGTCGGGCCTCGGGCCAAGCCCGGGCCCGTGCAAACCTCTAGATTAGGATAATATTGAAAAAAGAGTTATACAAAATAGCTATATTTGATATTATTTTAGTTCCATATCGCTTTGAACTTTCATGGTATTATCCATTTATACTGTTCTAGTATATACAGCTATACCCAACCCTACATTGTATAGTTTTTACAAAGTCTTGGTATTCTTTTAGCAACGGTTTATTTTTAATAATACACTTACTAATTCATATATTATGGTACGGAAACCTCTGTGCGCGAGTAATACTCGCACTTGAGCGTTTATATTAAAATATGGATTAATATTCTTTCATTTTGAGTTCGATTTGAAGTGTGTTTGGTTCGGGATTGGGTTTCGGGTTTACTCCAAATAGAATTTTCGGGCCAGGACTTTAATCACAGTTTGGATAAATTAATTAAAAAAATCTTTATCCTTTCTGTTTTTACAAAATTTTTTGCTTCTGTATATATGTGTATTGTCAATAGTTTGAATTAAAGAAACATATAATGAAAATTAATTACCTGGAAGACACCAAGTATCGTTGAATTGAAAATGATATGGTTGACAGGTGCAAACTCTTTGCTCCCAGTCACAGTGACTATGATGTAAATAATGCAAACATTCGTAGGATGATTTACATGGGTCTCCTAAGCGAAGCTCTGTAGGTAAGAAGTCTAAGAAAAATTTACGAACAAATAAGCAAAGGGATATAAATATACATGGATATCTAAAAAAAATAACAGAAAAGATAAATTAGTGTTATTTATTATATGATACTTTATTATTTAGGAGAAAGAGAAAATCCAGTGTAAAGTGAATTTTTAAAGTGGATTCATCGCATGACATGTAGTTTATATTGTCAGACGTTTAAACTGCCTTCACATGAAAATTTTTCTAATTGTTTAGACATGAATAAAAATAAACTGCAAGTATAAATAAATCGGCAAATAAAAATAAACTCAATTAAATTACAATCAAATTTTGTAAATTGTTAAAATATTTAAACAAAAATATTTTTATCAGAAATCCATTTTAAGATATGTGTAAAATAAAAACAGATGAAGTGTATTTTAGAAACAAACTGAGAAAGAAAATTTAAATTAATATTAGCTTTACGATCATTTTTATGAATATGAAGGAAAGCTTCAGACGTTCAGTTAAATGAGATTAGAAAAAAAAAAAGGAATTATTAATCAAAGAAACATATGCGGCCTTTCACATAAAAAAGGCTCTTTTTACTTTCTTCTATCTTTACAAGAAGAAAGTATTGGATTCGTGAAAAATTTCGACTTCCGGTTTTCGATGGATTTATACGTTTTAGAATGCCCAGAACACGATTTGATGGTTTTTAGAAAATGTCTGTCTGTGAGTCTGTCTGTCACTCTGTGAGTCTGTATGTGACAAAAATTTTGTGGGCGCTCTATCTCAAGAACTAATGCACGGAATTTCACAAAACTTCATATTTAGTTTGACCTTGATATAAACTGGACCTGATTAGTTTTTGGCTAAAATCGCCCAACAGATGGCACTGCTATGCGGCATTTTTTACGATTTCTGCAATAGCTATATCTCAAGAACTACTGCACGGATTTTCATAAAACTTCAGATTTAGTTAGTCCAGGATATAGTTTGGTGCTGATTAGTTTTTTGTAAAAATCGCCTAACAGGTGGCGCTGCTATGCTGCATTATTTATAATTATCTCAATAGCTCTAACTCAAGAAAAAATGTACGAATTTTCATCAAACATCAGATTCAGTTAGTCCCTGATATAAATTAGTGCTGTTTAATTTTTGGTGTAAATCGCCCAACAGGTGGCGCTTCTGTGCTGCATTTTCCACGATTCCCGCAAGAGCTGTATCTGAAGAACTATTGCACGGATTTTCATCAAACTTCAGATTTAGTTAGTCCTTGACATGAATTGACGTATAAATTAGTGCTGTTTAATTTTTGGTGTACATCGCTCAACAGGTGGCGCTGCTATGCTGTATTTTTTGCGATTTCCGCAATAGCTCTTTCTCATGAACTAATCCATCGATTTTCAACGAACTTCAGATTCAGGTATACCTTGATATCATTTAGTGCTGCTTATTTTTGGTGTAAATCGCTCAACAGGTGGCGCTGCTATGCTACATTATTCAGAATTTCCGCTATAGCTCTATCTCAAGAACTAATGCACGAATTTTCATCGAACTTCAAATTCAGATGTACTTTGATAAGAATTGGTGCTAAATCGTTGTTATTTCTTGTACTATTTAAATGATTTAATTGACGTGATTTACATAGAAGAATGTTTTGTGATGGCCGCAACATACTAGTTTTTATTATATTTATGTATTCTTTCAATTTTGAGTTAGTATTTAGTTTAATCATAAGTGATATGTTTAATTTGGCTTCCGCCTAAAGGTGGGAGTATGTTAAGAATTGGTAAATTAATATTTTATTTATACGCAAGGCTTTGGAAAATGCAGCTGTGATATTTTATTTTACTTCTTAAACGCGACTCGTTGCTATAGCAACGAAGATGTTTTTCTTTTCCTTTCTTTTACATTTTTTATCTCAGGAGAAGGGATTAAAATTTAGGGGGAAAAGTTGGCATCTGCTTTTATCGAGTAGTTAAAAAGCATTTTTTGGAATGTTTATGTCTTCTTATCGTCTGTGGCTATAAAAGTTTTTTAGAAGGATTTTCGTCAATTTTCTGTATTAGTATGGCGAAAAATTAAAGTAGCACAGAAAGTATATAAATTAGGATCATCTTTTGATAAATGAGAGAACGATGAGAGAACTTCAGATTTAGTTACTCCTTGATATGACTTGATGCTGATTACGTGTTGGTGTAAATTACTCAACAGGTGGCGCTACTATGCAGCATTTTTAACGATTTCCACAATAGCTCAATCTCCAGAACCAATGCACGGATTTTTATCAAACTTCAGATTCAGTTAGTCCTTGATATGACTTGATGCTGATTACGTGTTGGTGTAAATCGCTCAAAAGGTGGCGCTGCTGTGCTGCATTTTGCACGATTCCCGCAATAGCTCTATCTCAAAAACTAATGCACGAATTTTCATCTAACTTCAGATTTAGTTTTATGTTAACACAAGTTGTTGCTAATTAGGTTTTGGTGTTAATCGCCGAATAGGTAGCGCTGCTATGCTGAAATTTTTATGATTTTCGCAATAACTCTATCTCAAAAACTAATGCACGAATTTTCCCCAAACTTCAGATTCAGTTAGACTTTGACATAAGTGGTTGCTTGGTGGTTTTGATGTAAAATAGGTTTTGGTGTAAAGCACCCAATAGGTGGCGCTACTAGGCTGAATTTTGCTGGATTTACACGATTTCAGAGATAGCCATATCTCAAGAACTAATGCACGGAATTTCATATCTTTAGAATTCTCATGATGGGCATAGATTGCCGTTTAATTTTGGCAGTGTGATAGCGAATTTTCAAGTATTAACATGCATGATATAGGTACATCCGACTAGTTTCTACTTGTGTTTCTTTTTTTAGTTTCTATTGATTAAAACAAATATTTAATGATCGTTTCCTTCCTAAGATATGATATGATATAAGATATGCTTATGATAGATGAAAGTAATAAACTATTTAATTTTGAATCACAAGTTTGTCAAATAAAACTATACTAAAACCTTCACACTTTATCCAGGCTTAGGAGTGTTTAAAAATTGTTTTTTATACTATATATATATATATATATATATATAGAAAAATTATATAATTACAAATCATCATCGAATTCCAATTACTAAAATTAAATTAATAAATTTAGCTACAATTCATAACACTGACATTATGCAAAATAAAGATGGAATCTGTAACTAGTATATACAGAATCATACTAAATTCCACAAATTCACTAGCACATTGCGGGCGATAAATCCATATAAAACATATGAAAAAACCTCCAAATTTTGATAAAATATTCTATTGAATATATATATATATATATATATATATATATATATATATATATATATATATATTTCAATATATATATATATATATATATATTCAATATATATATGTATACATATATATATATATATATATATATATATATATATATTGTCTTTTTAATTTTTTTGTTTACTTTTTTTGTCATTTAAAAGTTTTTTTTTCTCTTTTTATCATTTTCTGAACTTCAGAGATTATAATTGAAGCAAAAAAGCTTTCGATTGTTGCTTGCTTTAAATAAGGCATTCTTTTCAATGCTGCTATATCTCGAATTCTTCTTAAATACGTTAGTAGAATTGGATCAGCGTTCTTCTGTCGTTCTAGCCATTTCATAGCTGTTTCCAAACATTCAAAGACTTCGTTATGTGATGGACCTGGGTCCTTTTCAGAGCATTCGTTTTCATTTTCTTCAATTTCTTTTTCATCTTGAATCTCATCGATAATCTCACCCTCATTTAAAATCTTATATCCACTATTTAGCCCGGCATTAATTTCATTTTCTTCATAGCTTGGGATTCTCCCCATCTCCTTTATTGTTTTACATTCCTCATTTTCTGATCCACTATCAGTTTTTTCTTTATTTAAAATTTTATTTCAAGCCTTTTTTCTTAATGTTGAGGCTTTTACTAGATTCCAGGAATTAGAAGCTGTGATACAACAATATTTCAAATCAATTTTTATGGTATCTTGGGAATCAGGCTTTTCTGTTTCTTCTGATAAAAAGAGGATTCTTAACATTTGCTTTCTATAAAGTCGTTTTAATGTCTCTATCCCACTTTTATCTATGGGTTGGATTACAGATGTAACATTAGGTGGCAAGAACTTTACCGGAAAAATGAGAGAAATAGGATGTTTGGATAATTGGAAGTTCGGTTAAAAAAAAAAAAAATATGAGAAGTAGCCTGTTCGGATAATTGGAAGTTCGGTTAAAATTTGTTTTGAGAGAAATAGGATGTTCGTATAATTGGAAGTTCGGTTAATTGGAGTTCCGATAATCCGCGCTCTACTGTTTTAACTTCCCTGTCCCGATGTAATTTCTAGCTAGCAAAGTGTTTATGGGAGATTCTAAAAAAGTCCTAGAAGGTAAATAATCTGTCGAGGATGTAAAAGCTGTTTACCTGACACCATGAACACAGACACCTTGAAAATATGACATTCGACAATATATGGCGAAGTAAAAGGGCGCACTTTTAGGGGCAGAAAATATTAATAAAATGCAAATTTCAGAGTCTAACCATAATATTGTGTTTATCAGCTATGTAATGGTTGTGTATGAGGGTTGAATTTCGCCTGGTACTGTTGTTACTAATAAGACAGGTAAAAAGTACTTTCTTGCAATGGTAATGGTTGGTTTCAAAAACTGGAAATGGCCAGAATGGTGTGATAAAACATTTTATCAAGTGATATAAAATTAACGACATGTCTGCAATTCTTCTTCTTATTATTTTTCCCAAATGAACTAAAAACAGAAATGTAAAAGAAAAAAAATAACAACGTATGAACAAGAAATATTCCATTAAGGGATTTTTCTGGTTAAAATTAGATTACTTGACTGGAAAACAAAACAAAACAAACAAATAAATAAATAAATAAAGGTTAGAAGTTATGACATTACAGCATTTTTTTAATTCCAGGAAGAAGTACTGTGTCCTAAGAATTCCTAAGCATAAAAATTTTAATTTATTTAACAGTTGTATAGAACATACAGCAATAAAACATTATTTTTGTAAGATTAATGTTGTATTGGTCATTCATTTGTTACTGCTTTTTTATTAATTGTCAAAGTTAAAAGTGATTATAGTGTGAATATTTATGGCTCATTATTTAATTATAATATAATATTAAGTATTTAAAAAACTCAAAGCAATTAAACTTATAAAATTAAGATGACTGGCATACGTATATTGCATTGTCACATTTAAATACTGTGAACATTTAAGTTTTGACTACTGTAAATGTGACAAAAAATGAATTTAATTTGACAATGATGTATTTTTGTTTAGATCACAGTTAATAATTCAGTTTCTTCAAAACAAATTGGTTTCGATTTAAAAGCATAATAATCAATTCTTTTTTTTATTATATTTAGCATTTTATATGTAACAAAATTCAAAATATACCCTAAATGTGACAAACCTATGAGAGATCATTTCGCATTTAGGCGCAAAGACACGTTACGTACAACTACACAATCATATATTCTGTTTCATAAAAGTTTTTAAAAACCTCAATAAATCAAGGTGTGTCACTTATCAAAAAAGATTGAGAAAGAGTTGTTTGAGTTATTTATTGCTACAATAAATAGATGAGAACTGTTATAATAAATGATGCCCAGATACATTTGGTAGCAATGATTGAGGATCATAAATCGAGTTTACTTACCGAAACCTAAAAGATTCGTACTTCTGGCCTCGTTCAAACTGATCATATAGAATAAAATCTGAAAAGAAAACAGGATCATATGTAAATTTTGTTATTTTAACCGAGATAAGCTTATAATGATTTTTAAGTATGATTATACTTCATGAAAAATTCCCTGCAAGTGTAAAATTATATTTTCTTAGACAACCATATTTTTCTTTTTTTTTATTAGTACAAAATACACGTTTTTTAAATGGTTAGCATCAGAACCGGACAGTTTTTGCTAGTTAAAAAAAGCTTAAAAATGCCGCATTAAAATAAGTTTTCTTCTCATTTGCACCCCCGGCCGAAATTAAAAGAAAGGATAGTATATTTTTAATCGCAAGTGGAAAAAAAGTTGTGCTAACCCAGAAAGAAAGAAACAGTGGGCCATCAGCGGTAAAGTGCAATGGTGCCATTATTTAAACCTGTCTAAAAGTGTCCGAGCGGAATGCAGCTGGCCCATCAGTGATGGCCAACAGCAGGCCAGCATTGGTATGCCATCACATTACTTCAATACGGCATTTTTCCTGCAGTGCTAGCACCCATCCCACTACTATTCCTTTGCTGGCCCAGCACTGTCCATTACAAAATTTTTTATAGAATTCTATAAAAAAAAAAAAAAAAAGTATTACGGGTCTTTTTACCAAGAGCTATAGAAATATCTGTAGAAGTGTCTATAGTGGAAATGTCTATAGAAATACTTGAACTTGCGGCGGTTTCCATGTGCTCACCCTCCCAAGTACTGATTGCGATCGATGCTGCCGGATTTTCGTGATCGGCCATGAACAAGTACTTTCAGCGTATGCTACGACCGCTCGTAGATTTCAAGCTCTCATTACACTATTTCAAGTTTGTTTCTTTTGTGATTTATGTTCCCAATCATTAAACTGGTATAGAAATTATTGTATTGTATAGAAATCCTATATATTTTATGCGTTTTTTTTATATTATTATTATTGATTCTGAACTGTGTAAATTATGAAAACCGAAATCCTTTGTAACTTAGTAAAACTAGATTTAAGGAGAAAAAAAAAGTGCGTTGAAATAAAGAATGTATTTATTTATTCATTTACTTATTTATTTTGTTGGTGGCAGAGGTGCTATATTATTTACAGTATAAAAAAAAATTAGCTTCGCAGCTTAAATTGTGTTAAGATATTCATTTCAGATTTGTGTTTAAATACTCAATGTCTTCGATATTCGCAACGCCACTTAGCGTAAGGGTTTCCAGCAGTAATACTGCAAAAGTTCGTGCACTTCCATGTAGTGTTGGGCCAGTACATGAAATAAAACGGAAGTCGACCAGAATTTTATCTGATGATTTCCAACAGCAAAGCTGACTGAAGCTGTTCAGCAGTGGTCATGCAGTGGTAGACCATTAGCCAGCACTTCTCCATCATTGCCAGCACCTATCTTGCTGCTGGCTAGCAATTCCCTCTTTGTTGGGAATTATGTAATTAGAGTCCTGCATGGATTGGGTACAACCCGGCCCAAACTCGAAATTTCTGCTTAAAATCAACTCTAAACTTGAAGAAAACACGACCAAAAAATAAAATAAAATAAAATAAAATAAATAAAAATAAATAAATAAATTCGTTAACCCGACTCCGAAAGAGTCAAAATCTATCTAACCCGATCTGAAAAAAAAAAAAAAAAAAAAAAAAAAAAAAAAAAAAAAAAAAAAAAAAAACGTCAGGGTTGGGTCGGATTCGGCTAAAATCGTGTTATCCGCGTCGATGCAGGACTCTAATGCTAATTTTTAGAAGTAAAGTTTCACAAATATACAAACAACAACAAAAAAACAACATTGTTGAGATATATCGTTCACCCGCAAGAACAGTCACACATCTCGTAAAAATTCACTTTCTATTTTATTCCCCAAATAGGTCTGTCATAGGCTTGTCTTTCTACATTAAAAGTTTCATAAGTGTAGTTATCCAGAAAATCCCTTTATTACGCTATATGTCCATTCGTGACCACAGAAGGGGATTGGATTGTGTGGGGAGGCAAAATTACTCAGTCCTTCCAATCGTCATCTACGTCTTCATTGTTAAGGGTTTTATGCTTTTATGCACGTTTTTAGTGCTACATGCACTAGTGCTACAATTAATTTTAGTGGTATAATTTCATGTTACACTAAAAACATGTTAATCTTCTGTTGCCTCTCCTGTAAAATTTGCTTTTGTAGAGATATGTCACTTTTCTTGCGGGTGAGTGATATGTTTTACACACAATTAAAATGAGAGAGTAAAATCATATGCTACGCATCGATTATAAAAATTATAAAATATATTTAATAAGTGTAAGCCATTTACAGTATTTACTTTACGTTAGGAAAAAATTACAGTTAACAGAAACTCCTTTTCTTAGCAACACTTTGAAAGAAAACTCCGAAAATTTTAAGAGTCAAATCAAAGCGCACAAAGGCTTCCTCTATTTCGCAAAAATACTTTTACAACTTAGATTGTTGAAAAAAATCTCAAATTAATTTACTGTAGCAAAAACAGAGCTAAAATTTAGCTGCTAAGAAAATTGATATTCTTTATGTATTAGAAGCCAAACGTGGTGTTTTCATTAAACAAAAAATCAACATATTTTGTAAAATTAACTTAGATATTTATTTCATTGTTCCGTGTTCAAAACTTTTATTACGGGTATAAAAATCCTTTTGGTGGTAAAAAACATTTTACAATTTTTTTCTTTCCAAGGTAAATCAAAATCGGATTAACTTCGATTCTGGCATTTAAAAGGAATACCATTTAAGTGAAACGAAGTGTAAATTTAATATGTTTACGAAAAATGCTTTTTTATGTTATTTAAGAGTTAGAAAAACATTTACTGTTTGATTATAAAAACAAAAATCAATTTTAAATCGAATCATATGATAGAAAAAAAAAGAAGTCAATCATTTCATGCTAAGGTATACATGAGATTCGTATGATAAAGAAGCTTACATGGCATTAAGTTATTATATTTTTAAGATATTATTTGTTATAAATAAAAAATAGTTTTGAAAATGGTTTTATCTAATTAAATTTCGAAGTCGGTGAATGAATGTTAAAGACCAAGAGAGTATTCCTTTGTAATATGTTCCCAAACAGTTTATTACGAAAAAAAAAATGCTTTAGAGAAATTAGAATAATTTTTGCAATTATTGATTTATTTGTTTCCAAGGCTACTATATTGTGAATACACTAATGCAGAAGCATAAATAATAAGCTTACGCATTGAAAAAATTCATGGCTCTGTTGTTTGTTACATGGCAATATAAGAATAGAGACAATATAAAATTATATATTTATTACAAGTAATTTATTATAAAATATAGATTTAGTTTGAAATGAAAGAAGCTTCAGATAAAGTTTTAATTCACATTTCTTTATGTTTCAGTTCAGTGTTTGAGGTTCGTCGCATTTTCATACATTCAAACATATATCCGCTCCTAAGTTTATATTCTCGCACGTTTCTACTTTATTTTTTAGTATTTTATACTCTTTTAGCTCAAGAATATTTTTTGTTTAAATTGTGATGAATTTCAAAATTAGGTAGGAACAAATATAAACTAGAATACAGTAACAACGTTTGTCATTTTGAATAGATCTAAAATTATTTTATGAGACAGCATATCATTTGTAAATCAAAACGGACTTCCAGGAATTTTTACGTTTTATCTGAACTCTAATGCATATGCGCAGCATAATTTATGATGAAATTTGGACTAATCCTATTCTAAACACTGTCTAAAGCATAGAAACTGTATTCACGGACTGATATATAGTGAATTTTATTGATCTTCTAATAGAAAACATTTTCAATTTGTGTATCCTAAACATCTGATGAAACATATAGATCTGATACAAGCACACGCTACAGTTTAGTGTAAAAAAAAGTCTGAATAGATATTTTGAGGTTAAAAACACAAAAGTGTTTGAATTCAGTTAGATGGAAACACACATGTATCATCTATTATATGACATATCATAACATGAAATCATATCAAATTATATGAGCCAAGACATATGTATCACGACAACAACATTTTCTCCCTTTTTTCATGTAAATAAAAACTAAATAAAAAACTTGAAAAGTGCATATATATATATATATATATAATCAAACTTTTTGTAAGTGTAAACCATTTTAACAAATGAAAAATCGACCAGAAAAGTTAACTAATAAATGATACCATAAAATTGATTATCCAAAATTCCATATATTAAAATCTGAAATAATTCAAAATGTAACATATATATATATATATCCCGGCGAACAAATGCCTCTGCTAACGAAGGTTTTGGCTAACGAAAATTTGTTTCGCTCTTTTTCTTATTCAGTTGATGACTGTTTTATTGAAAGTTATAATTTCGATTAATGAAATTTCGGCTAACGAATGTAATTCGGTAATGAATTAACTTTGTTAGCCGAAATATCACTGTAATTGCATTGACAAATATTTTTCCTCTTGCCTATACAAATAGTTTTATACACAATTTAAGAGAATCAGATGGTTGCACTAAATGCATATGATACTATCCCCCCCCCCCCCACACACACACATGTATATATTTTTTATTAATCAGAGCTTTTAGCTGTATTCAATTTATCTTATTTTCTAACGTAGTTTAATAATTGGTTAATTTCCATAGTATTGATTTCATCTTGCGATTTAAATAGTCCTTTTATTTACAAAAAAAATTATTATACATATATATATGACGAAAATCGGTGATGTTGAGGAGATATTATGGTTTAAATGAGTGAACAAAATCAGCTAATAACAGATGGAGCAACCAAGTTGTGCAGGTAATAAGATCTACTGATTATAATGACGCTTGACGATCCAATTTTTAGGATATTAGCATCTGTCGTCGTAGAATATCATTGATATCATAACTTAACTCCGGGCATGAAGTCAGAAAATATAGGTAGTCGATGTGTATGAGATGGTTATGAAAGACAATGGCTGAAACAAATCAGTAGAGTTTCTTCTAAAAAAATAGTCAATTGCAGCAACAAGTCTTTGTTTAATAAGTAAAAGGCGACAGTATATGGGAGGTTTCTTCTCACAACACCGTCAGTCTTAAGGAACTGAAAATATTCCACATGTTCATATAGCGGGTTAACCCTTAAATGCCTGATTTTTCAAAAATCATTGTTATGTTTTTCGGCTTGCATTTTTTAAATAAATCATCGAAAAAATACTTTAAAAAATCATATTTTGTTTTAAGTATGGTTTACGGCTAAAAAACAGTATGTTACTAATCGGCAATACTGGTCTTTAATTGAAAAAATAATTTTCCTTGATAAAATTCTATATTATTAAACACACAAGAATTTTAGGAACTATAATAAGAAATAAATTTTACTTGCTCACTGCAGAACGAAATAGGGTATTTCGCAATTTTCAAAACAAAACAAAAAATCCCTGCCGGCTTGGGCCTACAGGCGGAGGTAGATTTCGAAGTTAAGCACTAAATTCAGCAACAAAATTTAAATCAAGATTAGAGATAAACCTAGGTCCTTCACTAAGAATGAGCTCTAAGGGAACTAAACATTTTGTGAAAATTCTAATATACACGAATACACACAAGCATGTATGTGGAGTAGGTTTAAAAATGGCTAAAGCAAATTCAGAGAACCTCAAAGTGTTAAAATATGTTAATATTTCCATAGTCGGGTTTTTATTATGTTTTAATAAGTTTCTTCAAACTCACATGACGTTACATATTCACCTGCTGAGGTCCATTATATTTCTAATATGACGCAATATATATATATATTTTAATTCGTCAAACTATTTATTTCATTTTGAGTTTTCATGCTGAAATCTTGCTCTAGAAAACTTATGACGTAATATTCAATTTGTTTTCAATTCGTCAAACTATTTATTTAATTTATTTTTTTTCACGTGAAAACCTTGCAATAGAAAAGAAATTGTTGTGGTGAGAATTTTATTGTTTTTTTTTTAATTTTTGGCAACTGCTATAACGAAAAATATTTATTTTTTTCTGTCATTGTTGTGTAAGAGCTGGTTTTATCAGAATCATGCTAAGACGGTATTCAAAATTTTGAGCCCTCCCCATTTCCATTCCCTTGGCCCGATTTTGCCCATTTTCAATCCCCGCCGAGATATTAACCATATCAAAGTTGTTGGCGAGTTTGAAGAAGATCCGTGCATAATTGCGACTTTTATCGTGCGAACAAAATTTAGTACATACATATATATATATATATATATATATATATATATATATATATATATATATATATATATATATAACTTTTTAGGTGGGGGTGGTTTTGGGTTCCTGGGGTCATATAATGAAAAGTTATGAAGGAATTTTTCAAAAGTCGCACCATGGTAACGATTGCAATAGGTAGTATTTCTTACGAAATCTACCTAAAAGAACAAGTAGCAGCAATTGAAAAAATAAATCTATCTTTATTCTTAAACAGCACAAGTGCTGCCATCTACGTGTTGAAAATCGATTTAATAATATTTTCAGAATGTATTTTATTGGCAACATTAGGCATTATAGCTTCAATATTATTCTAATATTATTTTATAGCCTAAATTGGGTATGTTGCCGAAAAGCAACACCCGGCATTTAAGGGTTAAGTAAAATTATGCCAGCAAAACAAATTAGAGAAAAGTAAAAAAAAAAAAAATATATCAACCTGTTTACTATACGGTATTGAAATTCCACTACAACTGGAGTCGCGTGTTTTGAGACAAGAGAAACGATAAAAAATTCTTTTCTGATCAAGTGTAAAGTATTTTATTAGTTAGAGAGTAGGGATACAAATGCCGCAATGCACAAAGGCTCGTAGCCAATAGCAGACCCCAAATCTTCGGCAGAGTTGGCGGACCTACAAAAGGTGTAAACAGTCCCCAGAAAGCACGGCGAAACGTCTTTCGAAAAAGGTTTATGATCAAGAAAACATATTCTGGAATCGAATGATCTCAGGCTCGACAAAAAATCGCAGCATAAAGCCAAATGAATTTTGCAAAAAGGTGAAGTTTTAGAAAAAGAAAAAAAATATGATAAGATTTGCATATGGAAAAAAATATTTTAAGGGGAAATAAGTTGAATTAAATGGGAATTTTTAAAAAAAAAACAGATTTAAGGCAAGTTAAAACTTTAAAATATATTACACACACACACATATATATGTGTATGCATATGTGGTGTTGTGTATATCCGTTGATTTCGTCACAGACGACTATAAAACAATAGGAACGTTGACCGATTTTATATGTACCCAATTATTCCGTTTGGCTAAATTCCAAGGTTATACTGCACAAAGAAAAAAAAACCTTTTTCTTTAATGAGATTTAATTACCCCTTCTTGATCATAAAACAAATTGGAACGAACAGCGATAAGCAATAGACAAGCAATAAAAAAAGCTCTAAAAAACAAATAAACAAACAAGAAACAAAGAAAGAGGGAAGGACTACACTCGTAAAAAAAAGTACGCTAATCTTTTGCCAAAGAAGGACTAAAAAATAAGTTTTTTTTGCCTAATGAGGGCGATCTGTGCTTCCTTATTTACGAGATCGTATATTTTTACGATCAGTATTCAGCAGAGTGGACTCGTTCCCGGTGAACTTAGGTGAAAACAGTCATTCATGCGGTGAATTGTTATTCGGAAGAAGAATCTGTATTCGATGGAGGTTCTGCATTCTGTTTACAGCAATAAAAGGTCGAAAATAATATTAAATATCTATTTTCGTCTACAATTAAACTTTACGACCTAATGAGAACCTATCGAGTAAATGAGGAGTGTAATTACAATTCTAAAATGGCAGCGCCTCATTCCGCTTCGCTGAAAGGCGCGTCAATCAATTGAAGAATTTTATTCTAACAATCACATTAACCCTTATTTTAATTAAAAAATACTTTTTTCAACTAATTTCAAATTTATTACGCCTGTGAATTTATTAAATCACTAAGAATTGTTTTTTTTTTTTTTTTTTTTTGTAGCTGCAAATATACCGTGATTATCCCTCCAAAATTGCGCCTAAAAATAATTTGCTCTACATGAGAACTTATATGAGTATTGTTGTTTCTTTCATGCAATATATATTTTTAAACTCATGAGAGTATTTTTTCGTATGGTAGTTTTTAATAATACTTTCTTTGTTTTACTTTACTAGGGGACTCTGCCCCGTACGAGCTACGTTCGCCAACCCACGTTCAGACACCGCAAACTCTAAAAGCACGTTAATTTGATCGGCTTTAAAAAATTTTTGGAAGAATGAATTATAATAAAAAAAACAGCGCTGTTAACGGGTTGTTTTCGTCTTTGATTAAATCAGATCAGTGAAACATGTGAAAATAAGCTAATATTAAATGACTTAAGTAAACAGAGTCTTTGTCTCCCGGTATTTTTTAACAACGCTACATAAGAAAGTTTTAAGAATAAGAACTTTTAAATGTATCTTTTTAAATCTGACGTAATTTTCTCCAAAGTTTTCTTTCTCTTTTTAATATTCACGGGAAAATACTTTTGTTGTTAGAAAGGAAATATTATTTGCGCTGTCTTAGAATTCTCAACACAAGAGCAATGCGGCTCTTGTAGACACTTCAATAACACCTGCATTGGTTCATTGCCTCAAAATATCTCAATTTGTTGATTTTATGTAAGCAAGTAACCCCTATTGGTTTACACTGCAAGTCTATGGGAATTTGGCGAAATATTAAAGATATCGCCAAGTTGGCATCACTTTGGCGACAAACTTGGCGGCATTTGGCGACAGAACAGTTTCCTTCCTATAGTAACCCCCTTATAGATATGGAGATACATTAAATGCTGTTCAATATATATATATATATATATATATATATATTATATAGATTAGTTTTAAAAGGTTATCTCAAAATATGAAATAAATGTCTCGCGCAAGTATATTTTTAAATTTAAACTGTTTGGCAATATTATGGTTTGGCAATTTGAAATATGACGTAATTTCCTCCATTTACATCTTTTAACGCATAATAATGAATTTATTATTTTACAATTTTCTTTCTCTTTTAAAATTCACGTGTAAATATAGTTTTTATGACGTAATTATCAATATTTTCCTGCTTTTAATACGTAATCATTTAATTATCATTTGAAAGTTTTTTTCTGTTTATAATAGTCACGTAAATAAATTTTTAATTTGAAGGAAATATTATTCTTTGCGCTGTTTTTAAATTTAGCATAAATTTAAAATAATAGCCTTTCTAAAAGTTGTAAAAAATATCTCTCGAAATGCTGAAAATTTGAATTTAAAATAGAAATAAAATCTCAAAACATGAGTCAAATTAAAAAAATAAATACATTCTGCACACTAGGGTAGGTCAAAAAAGCGAATTTTTTCAGATCAACTTCTAATACCGTGGAAAAGTTGCCTTTCGTATTAGAAGAATAACGCAAGAAAAAAAAAGTTTTGAAATGGGTTAATATCTTTAGGTCGCGCATCGCATTTGAATTTTGGAAAATATGATCAAAATTGATGATTTTTTAAATTAATGATTAAAATTAAAAAATAGTCATACCTGTTTCTTTTAGTGCGTAAAAGTCACATTTTAGGATTAGAAGAATAAAGCAAAAAATATTTTTTAAATCGGTTAATATCTTTAGGTTGCGCATCGTATTTAAATTACAGGATATATGACCAAAATTGACGATTTTTGGAAAAAAAAATGACGATAAATAAAAAAAAAATATTCATACCTACTTCTGTAATTCAGAAGCCGGGATTAAAATATATTGGTCATATTACTACAACAAGTGGAACCGGAAGAGATGTTTTTAAAAGCGTTGAACACATATCTAAGAAGAACATCTCCTTAGATGAGGTAAGTTGTAATTGAACGTGACTGCACTACTAGCAATATAGGATTGAAAAAATGGGTTATTCTAAATTTAGAAAAGCCGACAGGAAGGTTCTTGTGATAGTGTATTTGCCTTTTGCATTTTATTGAATTACCTTTTAGGCACGTGTTTCAGCATATGAATGGAAAAAAAGCATAGGACCCGCATTATTTTATGGTCTTATAGGTAAGAAACTACCTGCTTGTGTAACACTATCTGATGTAAAATTTAAATTAATCGAATCCAATGTTCCCAATAATGATAGTTGAAATTCCACATGAATTATGTAAAGATTAAAAAAATATATCTTCATGAATTATGCAATACTGAGCAATCGAGATTCTGTCCTGGAAATACACTGCTCAAAACAATTAAAGGATATTGCAGTTTTAGGTGTATTTTGTATCTGGTAAACTGTTTAGCTGATTGATACATGGTCGACAGACATAGTAGGTTATATGAGAATAAATTACACATGTTTGGCAGAAAAAAATGCATTTTATTGCGCATTTGTGTACTAAAGGAAAAAAACACAATTTGTGCATATGAGAAAAAAAGAATAAGAAAAGGTGTTTTCTTCAAAGAAAATCATTTTCAGTAGGGGGTATGGTTTCCACGGGCGGCCAGCAACGTTGAACACCTTTGAGGCATGGACTCAATGAGGCTATTAATGACGAGTTGGGGTATTCTGCCCTACTCTTCCAGAAGAGCTCTTTCCAGTTCTTGGAGAGTTTGTGGGGGTTGTTGGCGGCCAGAAACTCGTCTTCCTAGAGCGTCCCAAACGTGCTCGATTGGATTCATGTCTGGAGAACACGCTGGCCATTCCATTCGAACGATTCCTTCCTCGAAAAGGAAATCCTCCACCAGGTTTGCACGATGTGGCCTGCAGTTATCGTCCATTAAAATGAAGTTATCTCCGATTGCTGCAGCGTAAGGGACTACAATAGGTCTGAGGATCTCATCCCTATATCGGCGACCAGTCAGAGCTCCATCTCGAATGATGTAGAGGTCAGTGCGCCCGTCAATGGAGATGCCACCATACACCAACACTCCTCCACCGCCAAATCTGACACTTTCGTGCACGAACGCAGGATTATTTCTACTGCCACGGTCCCTCCAGATGAAAATACGCCTATTATCCGGATGCACAGAAAAACGGGACTCGTCAGAAAACAGAATATTGCTCCATTCATTTCTCCTCCAGTTGACATGCTCGGTTGCCCACTCCCTGCGGTCGCGACGATGCCTTGATGTTAATCTAACACATACCATCGGTCGGCGAGCATACAGACCTACAGCATGGAGCCGGTTTCAGACAGTCTGAGTTGAAATCGTGGTGCCTGTAGCCGAGCGAAGGTGTTGTTGGAGAAGAGTAGCGTTCATGGTTCGGTGTCTCCGAGCTGTTAACGCTAAATACCGACCTTCATTGGGCGTTGTTGCCCGTCTACGACCTTGCCCTGGTCTTCGGCCTGCACATCCACTCTCCAAAAAACGGTTCCAGATCCTGGAAATGACACTTTGTGACACTCCAATGGCTTGCGATACTTCGGCTTGAGTTTGGCCCCCTTCTAACCTACCAACAATTCTCAAAGCTTCTGAATCTGTCAAATGACTTCGCTGAGACATCGTACTCATCGAAACAAAGCAATCACTGAATGCCGATCATCCTTGTCTTCATTCTCTTTTATCCAGTTGAAAGTCAAATTTCATTCGCTGCCGCTGAAGCGACGTTTTTGACGTCGAACTCAAAATTTGCATACTCCACAGTTTGAAAACCAGAAAAATTTGCATTTGTGATTCTCTTCTTCTATTTTCGGCAAAAAAAATTTCGTTTATATCTTTATTTTATATAAAACTTCAAATATCCTTTAATTGTTTTGAGCAGTGTATTACTGTCTGTAATCGAGGGCCGGTTTCTTCGCAATGAAGAAATATGAGTCTGAATGGTTAGACATTAACAGGAATCATTCTATTATTGACGGAGCAATGCAAGTGTTTAAAACTATAAGAACATCGCGTTACTTATCAAAAAATTGCAGGAGGTGGTAGACTTGATTATTGAGCGTAACGCCTTCTTTGCTTATCCCGAAAATTTCTTATTGTCAACGATCACAGATAAAAGAGAACATATAAGGGAATTAGGATTCAGACGGATTTGAAAAGCAATGCAATTTGTGACCAAAATATCGAGAACTTTGCATGATTTTGTGATACTAAGGTTCAATTTAGTGCTTACGATTACTCAGAACTTAATGATTGGTGTACCTGCAAAGCTATTTCACCTTCCATCTTAGATAGAATCAGTTCAGGGAGCCTTTTATCTCTCATTGATTCAAAAAGTCTCTCAGAATTGGAATTGAAAAGCGTAAAGCCGTTTAAGTACGACATAGAAGCTGTGGAACAAGTCTGTGAAACTTGTGACTGAAATTTCTGCAAAATTCTGTGGTAGTAAAAACAGAAATAGCTACGTCAGATTAGACTTGCTTTTGCAATCGCTAATGCCAAGGTTTTATACCATATCCCAGTACAAGTTTTTGCATGTAGTACAAAATGTAGGTAAAGAGAGAAAAATAACAATTCTATAAAAATTGTTTTCATGCACATTGCTTAAAATTGCTTCAGTAAAATTTGTTTAAAATTTTTTCAACCAATACTGCTCAAATGTATTATAAGCAACGTTTTATTTTTTTTCAATACAATTTTTAAATATAAATAAATAAAATAATTGAAAAATATCGTTTTATGAAAATTTTCATAATTTAAAAACAATACACAACCAAAATATACTGAACTAATCTTAAAAGAGATTTATGTTACTCATCACATAAAACACGCAATATTGCGAATAAAGTACTATTTTTACATTATTAGAAATTAATGTGAAAAATTTTTTTTTTTCATCACTATATAAAACTTTGTCAATTTTGAAAATATTTTCCTAAATTCAATAACGATGCACGACCTAAAGAGATTAATGGATTTCAATTCTTCTTTTTGCGTTATTCTTCAATTTCTGACAGACAACTTTTACACACTATTAGAAGTAGGTATGAATTTTTTTAAATTTTTATTATTAATTTCAAAAATGATGAATTTTGATCATATTTTCCAAAAGTCAAGAGCGATGCGCGACCTAAAGATATTAGCCGATTTCAAAACATTTTTTGCGCTATTCTTCTAATTACAAAAGGTAACTTTTCCGCACTATTAGGAGCTGATCTGAAAAAATTCGCTTTTTTTCGACCCACCCTACTGCACACCGGGAACTTCAAATGTATAAAATGATATAAAAATGATTAAATTCCTATGTATAGTTTTTGCTCATATAAAACGTTTTTAAAGGAACGATTTTGACCAAATTTAGCATTAAATATCTCTTAAAACAATTCTTCGATTTGAAAACTGTCTGCATCAGCGTGTTTATCAAACATTTCTCTATAATACCACCGATCATATTTTCGTATGCAATATTTTTCTTAATATTAACGAAGAAAGACCCCGATCACAAAAAAAAACCAGCGGCAGTGACAGCATTAGTTAATTTTTTTTCGAATAGAGAGATTCAAAATTCTGCTTGGAGAAAATGCTACATGAAATATAGGGTGAGCATGAAGTCTATCTCTGATTACAAAACGTTAGGAACGAAATAATTATTAATGTAACATTTTTATCATTGCACGGCCATGTTACTGAAGTTTTATTTATTTTATTATCGAAAAGAGGGCGCAAGTCCATAAACGCCAGAAGTAAACAAAAAAATAATTTTTAACCTGCGTCCACAACAACATCTAAATTGAACAGAGATGAGCTAATTTCATTGAACTACAAAACACACGTTCGCATTTTCCCTGATCGAAGTCATTTCATTAACAAGAACGAAAAATCATGGTTCCAGTATAAATTATGAAACACTTTCTAACACATTCCGAATGCGGTAACAAAACTTTGTAGTTTATTAAACTGAAAGATGATGTTTATACAAACAATTTAGAAAACGCATTCCGTATTTGAAAACCCAATTTCTGCCATTATCATCACTAGTAGGAAAAATATCCGATTTTTTTTGTGCATCCCTGTATATTATCTATTTTTATTTACATGTATAGTACATAGTATGCCAAAATATAGTTCATAAAACGCATAGCACAGTTGAAAATTCCAATTCAGAAATTTATGTCAATAAACCGAAATACACCCGAGATCTATTGTGCAGCCCTGTCTATGAATATATGATCTATAGAGTTTATGTACAGCCAGTAATATGCAAAAAATAGTTAAATTTTAAAACTTGTACAACTACGGAAAATACAATTCCAGCAATTATTGTTCATGGGCAATACTTGAGCCAAATTATTTTATGTGTCCCTGTAAATGAACTATAATTTATATGTACATTATATTCCACAGTAAGTGCTTTGTAGTACACCTCAGTAATATATATAAATTTCAACATGTTTAAAATTGTGTAATCTTTAAAATACATCGCAAACGATTTTTCCCCACAGACCGTAATGTAACGGAATTCTGGTGAGTGTTCCTGTAAATGAACCGTAAATGCTATACACTTTTTTTTCAATACCGAACTCCAATAACATATATTAATTTCGTGGCAATACGCGAAATAGAGCTAGGGCAGATGGCAGACGACAGACAAATAAACCGAATTCATAAACACTTTTCAACTATATTGGAAAGTGTTAAAAGTTAGCTTTTGTTTCACAGGTATAATTGCCAGTCCTTTGTGGAATAATTGCCATCTGATTGATGACAAAATAAGAAAGCTTTAAGAACAGTGGTATGCAATGATAAAAAGGTTCATTAATATCTTTAATGGTTATTTTATGCTAACGTTATGTAAAATGACAGAGACTTTGTGCTCACCCAATATTCAATAGTTAAATTTATTTATTTTGGTTTTATGATATGAAAATGAAAATTTTTACAGATAATCTAAAATAATTTTTAAGAGATATATTAGAGTAGAGCGCCGATTATCCGAACAAATCGGGACCGACCCTAATTCGGATAAGTAAAAGTTCAGATAAATGGACAGACAGTTTAAGGGATGTTCCTGACTATACTAAAACCTTCACACTTTATTCAGGCTTAGGACTGGCAGCACCAGTTAGTGCTAGCGTGTTTAAAAACTGGTTTTTTTGTTTACTTTTCTATAATTTAAAATTTGCTTTTTCTCGTTTTATAATTTTCTGAACGCCAGAGATTATAATTTAAGCAAAAAAGTTTTCGATTGTTGCCTGCTTCAAAGAAGACGTTCTTTCCAATGCTGCCATATCTCGAATTCTTCTTAACCCATTCGGGACCATGCGGTATGTTCAAAAAGAACATACAGAATTTGTTTTAGGCACCAGTAAAAAGAAAAAGTCATAGTCATATCTGCTTTCTTTAATTAGAGCATTTTTGTGATTATTTAAGAAAAGATAATTTAAAAAAAATCCCTGCCGGCTCGGCCTACAGGCGAAGGTAGATTTCGAAGTTAAGTACTAAATTCACCAACAAAACTTAAATCAAGATTAGAGATAATCCCAGTTTCTTTACTAAGAATGAGCTGTAGTGAGCTAAACTTTTTTGAGAAAATTATAATATACACGAATACACACACGCATGTATATGGAATGGGTTTTAAAATAGATACAAAAAATTCAGAGAACCTTTAAGTGTTAAAATATGTTAATATTTCCATAGTCGGGTTTTTATCATGTTTTAATACGTTTCTTCAAACTTACATGACGTTACGTTACATATTCACCTGCTGAGGTCCATTATATTTCCAATATGACGCAATATACATATTTTTTTAATTCGTCAAACTATTTATTTCATTTTGAGTTTTCATGCGGAAAACATGCTCTAGAAAACTTATGACGTAATATTCAATTTGTTTTCAATTTGTCAAACTGTTTATTTATTTTTTCACGTGAAAATCTTGCAATACAAAAGTAATTGTTGTGGTGAGAAATTTATTGTTTTTTTTTAATTGTTGGCAACTGCTATAAAGAAAAATGTTTATTTTTTCCTGTCATTGTTGTGTAAAAGCTGGTTTTATCAGAATCATGTTAAGACAGTATTCAAAATTTTGAACCCCCCGCCCCCCCTCATTTCCACCCCGTTGGGCCGATTTCGTACATTTTCAATCCCCGCCGAGATATTAGCCATATCAAAGTGTTTGGCGAGTTTGAAGGCGATCCGTGCATAATTGCGACTTTTATCGTGCGGACAAGATTTAGTACACACACACACACACACACATATATATATATATATATATATAAACTTTTTAGGTGGGGGTGGTTTTGGGTTCCTGTGGTCATACAATGAAAAGTTATGAAGGAATTTTTCAAAAGTCGCACCATGGTAACGACTGCAATAGGTAGTATTTCTTACGAAATCTACCTAAAAAAGTGGTGCCAACCGAATTAAATTTCTGTACAAGCTGCCGGTGACGAAGGGGTTAAATACGTTAGTTGAATAGGATCAGAGTTCTGCCGTTCGAGCCATTTCATAGCTGTTTCCAAACATTCAAAAGCTTCGTTATGTGATGGACCTGGGTCATTTTCAGAGCATTCATTTTCATTTTCTTCAATTTCTTTTTTATCTTAAATCTCATCCACAATCTCATTACCATTACAAAAATTTTTTGAGAGAAATAGGCTGTTCGGATAAATGGAAGTTCGGTTAAAAAATTCTTTTTGAGAGAAATGGGCTATTCGGATAATTGGAAGTTCGATTTATTGGTGTTCCGATAATTGGCGGTCTGCTGTATATCTTAGGACCGAAACTTTTTGTTAACTAATACCTGATTTTTTATGCCCTAATATCCAATTTAAAAAAAAGTACGTTAAGTAGAATTATAAAGTTTCAAAGATTTAAAATTAGGAGAATAAAAAGACCAAAAACTTTATTTTAAGGCAAAGGTAGAATTTGAAAGAAACAAAAACAAACGAATGTTTGCTTTCGTGTTGCTAAAATTAAAAACTGAATATTGACATATACAGCTCATATTCAAAATATTTGAATAAATGAGAAAAAGTAATAAGAAAAAAATATTTTTCATTTATTTATTTTTTATTCTAAGTAAATGCAATTAAATTTCTCATAAATTAAATCTGGAATGTTTAGATAGGATTTTAACATTTACCAAATATAAAATACAGTACGATAAATTAGGTATACAGCTTTCTGAAACACATCAAAATATTAGAATAAAATTTAAATTGGTACAAAATATTAGAATATTTTATTTTACGCAACAATATTATCTTATGAATATGAAGTATATGGTAGTTAATATTTTGTAGCATCCTCTTTTAGCTTTCATAACAGCGTGCAATCGATCTTTCATACTATATACAAGGTGTTTACAAACATTTCTATCAATATTAGCCCAAATAGACTTTATACATGTCACTAACTCAGTTTTGATTAAAGGAGGATTTTCATGGAGTTTTTTCTTCATTATACATCATAAGTTTTCGATGGGATTAAGGTCTGGTGAGTTTGGTGGCCAAGGAAGTACCTTAATGTTGCGTTGGCGGAACCAATTCTTAGTTGACACCGAGGTATATGGTGACGCTAAATCTTGTTGAAAGATGAAATCATCTTCAAATAAATCTTCTGACGATGGAATCATCTAATATTCCGAAATTTCTTGATATATCCATGGGTGCAAGAAGTATGTTCAAGCTAAGACTGAAAACTTTTGTCAGTATTAGAAATAATCAAATAAAAATGGGCTAGAAGATTTATATACCTTGCATTATGGCTAAAAATTTATCTCTTACAATAAAATAAAGTGATTAACAGTTCTTGATTTTAAAATTGCTATTATTTAAATATATAAAGAAGAATTTACTATCAGTCAAAAATATCTTCAAGACTGAAATCAGTCCTGAGACTGAGGGTCTTGCACCCATGGACATATCTGAGAGTTAACCATTTCGTAGACGAAGCATAACTTTCCAGGTCCTTCTGCACTCATGCAACCCCAAACCATGACACTAGCAGCATATTTTACGGAACGTTTAAGGTACTCTTTATCAAATGCTTCTTGCTTCATTCTCCAAACTCTAATACCTTGATTACCATATGAAACGCAAAACATACTTTCATCACTAAATAATATATTTTTCCAATCTTCTTCGCTCCATAAACGTCTTAATTTACACCAATTCAATATTATACGCTTTTGTTTTGCATTCATCAGAGGTTTTGTTTTCGGTACACGAGATTCAAACTTAAATTTATGGAGACATCTTAATGTTGTCGATGTAGAAACTTCAAATCCTTCTTCTTTCCATTTTCGGTGCAAGAATCGCACACATTTAAAACGGTTTTTCTTAACTATACGCTTCAGTTTCCTGTTATCTCTAGCAGATGTTTTTGTGGTTTTCGGCCGCCATTTCGGCGATTATTTTGAAATTTTTCCATTTTTTTAATATAGTGTTAATATTTTACTAACGCTTTATTGCGAACAATGTAAATAATTCGTTATATAACATTGATTTTTACCGTGCCGATACAAATCAATCATACGAAGTTTAATAGATTCAGGTATATCACTCACACGACCCATTTTAAGACGAAAAAGCAAACAAACTGCAAAAAGAATACTGATTTTAAATAAAATCGTCTGAATTTAATCAATGATGCTACCAGTTATGAATTGGTGAGAATTAATGCGAAATATTCTAATATTTTGAACCACTTGAATAAGTATTCTAATATTTTGACTTTTCAAAATATTTTTTTTCAATTAATCTTTTCAAAAATGATATTAATTGTACGATAATAAATAAGTTTAATCAGCAATAAGTTCTTAATAAAAATATCGTCTGCATATTTGCATTAAAAGACATTAAATTAGTAAACGATATTTTCAATTTGTAAAAAAAAGTAATTATTCTAACATTTTGAATATGAGCTGTACTTGCAGATACTGTGTTGTTAGACTTCTTAAACGAGAATAATAACTATAACATATCATAATGATTTCAAATGCATTTTCTTTTCAAAAGACATACTATTTTACAGTTCATAATCTTTAAAATGTTCCATGCACAAAAATTCTCAATATCTCCGAGGTACAATCTTGATACTATAACAAATCTACATCAGTTTTAGAATGTGCTATATAACATTCATGTATATGTCATTAATGTGTTTTTATAATTCTTAAATGTGAATAATAACTATAACATATCATAATGTATTTCGAATGCATTTTTTTGAAAAGACATATTGTACAGTTCGTAATCCATTAAATGGTTCCATACACTAAAATTCTCAATATCTACGAGGGACAATCTTGAAATTATAAAAAATCTGCATCAGTTTTGGAATATGCTTTTATATAACATCCATGTATGTATCATTAGTGTGTTTTTATAATTCATAAATGTGAATAATAACTATAACATATCATAATGTATTTCCATTGCATTTTTTTCAAAAGACATATTTTACAGTTCATAATCCTTAAAATGTTCCATGCACTAATATTCTCAATATCTCCGAGGAACGATCTTGATATTATAAAAAATCTACATCAGTTTTAGAATGTGCTATATAAGATTCATGTAATGTCATTAATGTGTTTTTATAATTCTTAAATGTGAATAATAACTATAACATATCATAATGATTTCAAATGCATTTTCTTTTCAAAAGACATACTATTTTACAGTTCATAATCTTTAAAATGTTCCATGCACAAAAATTCTCAATATCTCCGAGGTACAATCTTGATACTATAACAAATCTACATCAGTTTTAGAATGTGCTATATAACATTCATGTATATGTCATTAATGTGTTTTTATAATTCTTAAATGTGAATAATAACTATAACATATCATAATGTATTTCGAATGCATTTTTTTGAAAAGACATATTGTACAGTTCGTAATCCATTAAATGGTTCAATACACTAAAATTCTCAATATCTACGAGGGACAATCTTGAAATTATAAAAAATCTGCATCAGTTTTGGAATATGCTTTTATATAACATCCATGTATGTATCATTAGTGTGTTTTTATAATTCTTAAATGTGAATAATAACTATAACATATCATAATGATTTCGAATGCATTTTTTTCAAAAGACATATTTTACAGTTCATAATCCTTAAAATGTTCCATGCACTAAAATTCTCAATATCTCCGAGGGACAATCTTGATACTATAAAAAATCTACATCAGTTTTAGAATGTGCTATATAAGATTCATGTATGTGTCATTAGTGCGTTTTTATAATTCATAAATGTGAACAATAACTATAACATGTAATAATGTATTTCGAATGCATTTTTTTTCAAAAGACATATTTTACAGATCATAATCTTTAAAATGCTCCGTGCACTAAAATTCTGAATATCTCCAGGGACAATCTTGATATTATAAAATATCTGCATCACTTTTTGGAATATGCTTTTATATAACATTCATGTATATGTCATTAGTGTGTTTTTATAATTTTTAAATGTGAATAATAATTATAATATATCATAATGTATTTCGAATGCATTTTTTTTCAAAAGACGTATTTTACAGTTCGTAATCATTAAAATGTTCCATGCACTAAAATTATGAATATCTCCGAAGGACAATCTTGATATTATAAACAATTTGCATCAGTTTTGAATGTAGGTTTATTAAGAACCTTAAATCGAAATAAAATAAAATGAGGTTTGACGATTCCGAGGTCGAACCAAAATTGTTTCATCTGTTAGAAATAAAATATTGTAAAACTTACTGAGACTTAATTGAAAAGTATCTAAGAAAACTTTCGTTTCAGACAGGTTTCAATTTTAACAGATACACGATGTATATAGATTGCATTACATTATTTTCACTGCGACCGTGAAAATTTTTACTGTAAGGTATGATTTGATCCTGAACAGAAATCAGTAACTGTAATATGAAAAGAATTCCTCTAGTTCAGAGGTAGCCAATCATTTTGACAGTTTTTTATCATATTGTATATAAAAATATTGATGTTTTGTTTCCCACATAACTTAAGTACAAATTTGAAAAATGTTAATTGTCAATTTAGGATAGTAATCCAAATATAGCTGTTTCACAGCTCTTTATGATCACAGAAGCTTGTTGATTACACGAATAATATGAAAACTATTTTAAATATAAAGAACGAAAAATCATTCGTACAGCATACGGAATTCTTTTGAGTGCCCTGTAGATTAACCATAAATGCTACACACTTTATTTTCAATGCCGAACATGCCATAGTAGACCCCCAATAACATATATCAATTTTATGGCAATCGGGCAATATTTACGCGAGTTAAGAGTTCTTTTTTCGCTCTCTCTTTTTAAAATTTAAATAAGTATATTAATTTGAATTATAATTTTTCCAGAATTAAAAGTTTAAACAACGAAAGAATGTGTTTTAAGGAATTGGAAAATGCAGGTAAAAGAAAAAAAAATGCTATATCATGATCACTACTTCCTTAAATAATCAGTATTTGAAAATGAGATTTCCTGCTTTCGTAATTGTTTTCCACTTAAGTTCCCGTAAATTTAATATAGAAGACAATGTTTAACGACTTAAGTTCACTTGAAAAATTCACTTAATTATTCGACACTGTAATCATTCAACCACCTCGATTGTGCAGATACATAAATTAGGATAAAATATTTCTCTTGCATTATGAAATCAAAAGTTCATGCATAAAAAATAATCGTATTTTTTCACCGTGAACTTAGTACAAATAAATTTGGAAGTATCACTTCACTTGTCAATTTAGAATACTAATCCAAATTAAAGTTTCACATCCCTTCATTATCATAGAAGGTTGATAGTCACACGAAACCCGGAAGAATAATTTGATAGGAAAAAAAATCTTATTCTTACCCTATTATTTTATGAGTCCTTGACCGCAAAATTTTTATACGTTATGATCATATTTATGATGAAATATATTTATCAACAATGGATAACCTGAACAGAAGTCAATAACTGTAATTTAATGAAAGGAATTCCTCTACTTCAGAGGTAACCAATCTATTTGTTTCTGAGACCAACTTTCCTACATAATAGTCCAGGCAATAGAGACCGTATAGGGGATCTACCTGGCAAAATTCATGGTAATTCTGGAAAAAGGCTTACTATATGTTTTTTGGGTCTCTGAATCCGAATTTTTAACTTCCCACCAAAATTTCCCCGGTAACCCCTCCCCCCCAAATTTTGGTAAAATGCCCCCCAAAAAAGGTTTTTATTGAAAAAAAAATAAATTTTTTTGTTGTTTTAGGGAAAAAGTATCTAGAAATTGAGAAAGTAGACAAAATTTGCCATAAATAAGATACATGACATTATGACGTAGGATGAATGGGGAGGCGGAAACCTGCCTAGGAACATGCGTCGCGGTGCTGCTTGGACCAAGTTGCGCAATTCCATTTAATCACTTACATCGTTTACGTTCGCTCTCCCGTCCCCCTCCGAACTTTTCCTATAAGGTTTACTTTAAGTTTTTGGATCGCTGATTCCGAATTTTTAACTTTCCATCAAAATCCCCTCCCCCCCCCCAAAAAAAAAATAGTCGTTTTTTAATTAAATTTTTTATTGTTTTAGGGGAAAAGTATCTAGAAATTCAGAAGGTAGACAAAATTTGCCACGAATACGATATATGACATTATGATGTAGGATGAACGGGGAGGTTGGGGGGGGGGGCTGCCTCGGAACAGGCATCGCAGCGCTGCGTGCACTAAGTTATACAAATCCGCTTAATAGTCCAGGCAACAGGGGATTTTACCTGGCAAAATTAATGATAGTTCTGGAAATCGATTCACTTAATGTTTTTGGGGGTCGCTGAATTCCAATTTGAAGCTTCACACTAAAATTTCCCCCGGCAATACCCCCCCCCCCAAAAAAAAAAAAGATTTTTTGACAATATTTGGTTTTTGAGAACAGCGCCGCGGTGCATGTTCCGAGCCCCCCCCCCCCCCTCCATCCCCGATCATCCTACGTCGTAATGTCATATATCCTATTTGTTGCAAATTTTGTCGACTTTCTGATTTTCTAGATACTTTTCCCCTAAAAGAATAAAAAATTGAATTTAAAAACAACTATTTCGGGGGGCTGCGGGGGGGGGGGTGAATATTGGTGGGAAGTTAAAAATTCGAATTCAGCGACCCTAAAAAATTAAAGTAAACCTTATAGGGAAAGTTCAAAGGGGAGACGAGAGAGTGAACGTAAACGATGTCAGTGGTTAAGTGGAATTGCGCAACTTAGTCCACGCAGCACCGCGGCGCATGTTCCGAGGCAGGTCCCCACCCCCCCCTCCCCATTCATCCTACATCATAATGTCATATATCTTATTTGTTGCAAATTTTGTCTACTTTCTGAATTTCTTGATACTTTTTCCCTGAAGCAATAAAAAAATAGATTTTTTTGATAAAAACCTTTTTTTAGGGGCATTTTACCAAAATTTGGGGGAGGGGGGTTGCTGGAGGAAATTTTACTGGGAAGTTACAAATTCAGATTTAGTGACCCAAAAAACATAAAGTAAGTCAATTTCCAGAACTACCATTACTTTTGCCAGGTAAAATACCCTATTGCATGGACTATAGTGAGCGCGATTTACAGGAAAAATTATTAATAACATATTTACTTGTGTATATTTCGCATTTTTTTTTCTGTTTCTTTTTTTGTGAAAAGTAGCTTGTGGAAAAATTGTAGCGAAAAAATGCATTAGGTGTTAACTGATATTGATATTACTCGTTGGGGAAGTTTGGAGCATCTAAAAAAATGATTGTTTTAAGATGAATAAAATGTTTTATGAATAATTGATATTAACTATGAAATGTAGCTATCTTATGGACTTGTTAATATTTCGGATGATATATTTCAACCGTCGAGTTTTCTAAAAATACTGCTCTCATAATTTCCACCTCTTACTTAAAGATATTTCCTAGATTTGCAACTAAAAAGTGCTCTTGCGCTGACACTTGCTTTGTTTACTGCCTATTTTTGTTTGTGTCATTTTTGAACCAGTGCTCACTGTAAAAAAAAAACAGTCTAAAAAACGGAAATACTACTGGCAATCTAGACGCCAGTACTATTTCCGTTTTTTTACGGGAATTTTTACCCATTAATTACAGACGATTTTCCATTTTTCTGATTAAAAACGGAAATTTTTCTGTAATTTATGGGTAAAAATTCCCGTAAAAAAACGGAAATAGTACTGGCGTCTAGATTGCCAGTAATATTTCCGTTTTTTTACTCCGTTTTTTTTTTTTTTTTTTTTTTTTTTTTTTTTTACAGTGATACATTTAAGCTAAATTAATTGTTAGCATTGTCAAACAAATCGAAGTTTAGTTATAGGTTTAATCGTTAGGTTTAGTCAAAGTTAGTTAGGTATGTACGCTTACAGATCATTTGGATCATTATTTTTCGAGATATAGAGCAGTTTTACTTTTCGACGATCTATCTAAAGCTGTGGTTCAATCGATCTAACATACCGTTCCCTAAGGAGGTATGAACTTTATCTATCCCTCACTATAATTGTCAAAGAATTATATTCTTTTTAATTTACAGAATTGTATAGCTCTGTCCTCTACGAGTTATGCTCTCCGGCCCAACCCTGCAAGCTCTAAAACACGCTAATTTACTCAGTATTACAAAGATTACGCGCAGTGGCGATTTTCTGTAATAGGATTTATTATCAATGTGTATAATCGATATTTTATAATCGTTTTCTTTTGTTGAGGGATTTCTAGGTCTCCAAAGCCGCATCCGCTGCTGTTGCAATAGCTAACGTCTGTCTTCGGGATAGATTAAGTAAGATTAATTACAGACTTGAAAATAAGCTTGTATAAAATCTTTAAGTAAAAAATGTCGCTGCTTCCCGGACTTTTATAACGTCTAGAAGAAAAGTTTTCTTTTAGACGCTTTAATAATATCGTTTTAAATTTATCTGTTTAATGAAGACGTAATTTTTATCATTAAATACTTTTCGCTCGTAATAATTTATTTTAAAGTTTTCTTTCAATTTTTAATATTCAAGTGCAAATGTATTTTTTATTGAAAAGTGTTTGGAAAAAATATCATGTGGGTTTTTTAAAACCTGGCAACATTACTTAAAATCGGCCATTTAAAACTATGAATTCAATCTCTATTTAGATAATGAAATTTTAAATAAAAAAAACTGAAAATAAAACCTTTAAGAATTAGACAAATTTTAAAAGTGATTGCACACCTAGTCAAGCATGTGCCTGCAAAAGATAGTTTTTGATATATTGCTAGTTCCTATAGAAAGTTTTTGATCCTATAAAACTGTAACTTTATGTAACTGAGCTATCTTAGCCGATTTCAACGTTAAATAGTGCTTAAAATAATTCTTCGATTTCAAAACTACTTCAATGTACTCATCATACACTTCTCTATAAAACTAACAGTTTACAAGTTTTTATTCGGAATAGTTTTTGCAGGATGAGCCGAGAAATTAAAAAGGTCGTAAAAAATTCAATTACGGCAGCAACACCGTTAGTTACCTTTTTTTAGAATAGAGAGAGATAATAAAATCCAAAAGTAATTCTAAAATCCCACTGTATCAAATATTCCTAAAAACTCATAATTTTAAATGTATAGTAAAAATACACACATCTTCAGTTCAGTGAAAGATGTTTATATTTAAAATAATTTATTCGCAAAGCTTGCTTTGAGTTTTTTACTTGAAAAATACCTCTTTTTTCAATATGCATAGTTACTTTGCTAATCAGTAAATCGTTATTTTCGATTTTCAGAAAAATATTTTGTAACTGTTGGTGATTTTCAAAAAATTATTGAAAATTTCTTATTACACAGTTTTTTCCTTCTCTTTACCAGTTCCATCATCTGTTATGGTAACTAAGGTAGACTTAAACAGGGAACGTTTCTAAAAATTTTGTTTAATTTTTCTACTTTCTGAATAGAAAGAAACCCTTTTATTGAGAAAGTTTCAATACTTCTAACTGCCCCGCACATGGAGTGTCCATTATTTAGAGGTAAATGTATTATAAGTCATATACTGAGAGGAAAAATATTCGTTAATTAAAAAGAGGTGTATCTTATTTGGATGTGTCTCCTAGATTTAGAGGAAGTACGAGTGTATCATGAACATCTTTAACAACTATCTTTTAAGATTTTTAACTTTGGAAAATCAAACATAATGATTATTAATTAGTCCAGGCAATAGAGACCGTATAGGGGCTCTACCTAGCAAAATTCATGGTAGTTCTGTAAAAAGGCTTACTATATGTGTTTTGGGTCACTGAATCCGAATTTTTAACTTCCCACCAAAAATTTCCCCCGGCAACCACCCCCCAAAATTTTGGTAAAATGCCCCTCAAAAAAGATTTTTATTAAAAAAATCAAAATTTTTTAATTGTTTAAGGGAAAAAGTATCTAGAAATTCAGAAAGTAGACAAAATTTGCAACAAATTAGATACATGACGTTATGACTTAGGATGAAGGGGTAGGGGGGATCTGCCTCGGAACATGCGCGCGGTGCTGCGTGAAGTAAGTTGCGCAATTCCACTTAACCACTCACATGTTTACATTCGCCCTCCCATCTCCCCTCCGAACTTTCTCTATAAGGTTTACTTTAAGTTTTTTTGATCTCTGAATCCGAATTTTTAACTTCCCTCCAAAATTTCCCCCCTTGAAATCCCCCTCCCCACAAATAGTTGCTTTTAACTTAAATTTCTTATTGTTTTAGGGGAAAAGCATTACGAAATTCAGAAACTAGACAAAATTTGCAACAAATAGGATAGATGACATTATGACATACGATGAACGGGGAGAGGGAGGGCTGCCTCTGAACATGCACTGCGGCGCTACGTGCACTAAGGTATGAAGTCCAGGCAATAGGGGATTTTAACTGGCAAAATTAATACTAGTTCTGGATTTCGACTCACTTTATGTTTTTTGTGTCGCTGAATCCGAATTTGTAACTTCCAACCAAGATTTCACCCGGCAACCCGCCCAAAAATTGATTTTTTGAAAAAATTTGGTTTTTGAGAAAAGCGCGCGGGGAATGTTCCGAGGCAGCTCCCTCTCTCCCCGTTTATCCTACGTCATAATGTCATGTATCCTATTTGTTGCAAATTTTGTCTAGTTTCTGAATTTCGTAATGCTTTTCCCCTAAAACAATAAGAAATTTAAGTTAAAAACAACTATTTTGGGGGGTTTAGGGGGGGGGATTTTGGGGGTAAGTTAAAAATTCGGATTCAGCCACCCAAAAAGCTTAAAGTAAACCTTATAGAGAAAGTTTGGAGGGGAGATGGGAGGGCGAATCTTAACGTGTGAGTGGTTAAGCGGAATTGCACAACTTAGTCCACGCAGCGCCGCGGCGCATGTTCCGAGGCAGATCCCCCTTCCCCTTCATCCTAAGTCATAATGTCATATATCTAATTTGTTACAAATTTTGTCTGCTTTCTGAATTTCTGGATACTTTCCCCCTAAAACAATAAAAAAATTGATTTCTTTTAATAAAAACCTTTTTTGGGGGGCTTTTTACCAAAATTTTGGGGGGGGGGTTGCCGGGGGACATTTTGGTGGGAAGCTACAAATTCGGATTCAGCGACCCAAAAAACATAAAGTAAGCCGATTTCCAGAACTACCATTAATTTTGATAGGTAAAATTCCCTATTGCCTGGACTAAATAATAACTTCTGAAACGGAACAGATAAATTAATGCAAGTAAAACTTAGTAATTGTTAATCAATTTGAAAGCCACCTTTCGTGCAAAATTTCAAGCAAAACATCAGAGGAAGTTTGAGTTTATCATGAATATCTTTAGCAACTATCTTTTAAGATTTTTAACTTTGGAAAACCAAACTAGATGATTATTAATATTAATTTCTGAAAACGAGCATATAGGAATGCAAGTAAAACGTAATTGTTAATCAATTTGAAAGCTACCTTTCGTGCAAAATTTCAAGCAAAACATCAAAGAAAGTACGAGTTTATCATGAACTTCTTCAGCAACTATCTTTTAAGATTTTTAACTTTGGAAAATCAAATTAGATGATTATTAATAATAACTTCTGCAAAAGAACAGATATGAATGGAAGTAAAGCTTAGTAATTGTTAATTCATTTGAAAGCTACTTTTCGTGCAAAATTTCAATCAAAACATCAGAGGAAGTACGAGTTTATCATGAACTTTTTAGCAACTATCTTTTATGTTTTTTAACTTTGGAAAAACAAACTACATCATTATTAATATTAACTTCTGAAAAAGAATATATATTAATGCAAGTAAAAGGTAATTGTTAATAAATTTGAAGGCCACCTTTTGTGCAAAATTTCAAGCAAAACATCAAAGAAAGTACGAGTTTATCATGAACTTCTTCAGCAACTATCTTTTAAGATTTTTAACTTTGGAAAATCAAATTAGATGATTATTAATAATAACTTCTGCAAAAGAACAGATATGAATGGAAGTAAAGCTTAGTAATTGTTAATCCATTTGAAAGCCACTTTTCGTGCAAAATTTCAATCAAAACATCAGAGGAAGTACGAGTTTATCATGAACTTTTTTAGCAACTATCTTTTATGTTTTTTAACTTTGGAAAAACAAACTACATCATTATTAATATTAACTTCTGAAAAAGAATATATATTAATGCAAGTAAAAGGTAATTGTTAATCAATTTGAAGGCCACCTTTCGTGCAAAATTTCAAGCAAAACATCAGAGGAAGTACGAGTTTATCATAAACTTTTTTAGCAACTACCTTTTAAGATTTTTAACTTTGAAAAATCAAACTAGATGATTATTAATATTAAATTCTGAAAAGGAACATATAATAATGCAAGTAAAACGTAATTGTTAATCAATTTGAAAGCCACCTTTCGTGCAAAATTTCAAGCGAAACATCAGTCTTTCACCCCGTACCAACAAAGAAAAAACAAAGGTTTCATTTCACCTTTCGCTTTTACCTCCATCCCCAACAAAATTACCAGTCACATGAATGAATCTCGCAGTGACTATTCATCATGTTGCCGTTGATGAATGGCCTCTGCTAGTTTCATTTTCATTACGTAGCTACCGGACTCTGTCTTCCCTTTACGGCACGATCTCGACGGAATTACCTGATCCGACAAGACCCCTTTTGATGCTTACAAAAAAAGCTTGATGGCTCACCTGACAGATATCTGGCCTACAAGGTCGCTCGTTTTGTTTTCATTTGGATAGATGTTTTACAGTAAAATCGTGACTAGAGGTCATTGAAGAATAATTCTGAAGTCCCTCGGAGATGTTTTAAGGAATTAATGTCAACAGATTTTGCATTTTTAATGAAAAAAAGCAAGTTATCTAATGAGGAAATAATTTAAATCTTGTATTATTTTAAAACTGGAATACAGAAGGTCATTCACACTTTATGGAAACGATTTACGCTGTTAATTTCTATGCAAAAATGCCGTTTTCTTTCCTGCAATTTGACTATTGGATAGCCTCGACTTTTGGCTGTAGCTCTGGATTTTAATTTCCATGGTGATAGAATATTTTGCAGTACAGTAATATCCATTTTCTCCCACACCTATTGGGCCGCTTTCCAAAGTCTTTTTAATATTCGTGACGCGTCTTCTTAACACTAACTTTAAAAAAACACCTAGCTGGTGATAAAAAGAAATTTGTGATATCATTGGATGAAGCATTGCTTTATTTAAAGGGCTGGAAGAAGAAAAAAAATTCTTTTTCTCAATCAGTGGAAGAAAAAAGACTCAGTGAAATAATTCACAAATGTAAAGAACAACAACAAAACCCTCCAAAAGATGTATGATTGCTGCTGGATTTTTTTATGTAAGTAAATATTAATGCTCAAAAATGTATCAATTGAAGCTAAATTCATCCTATAATCAGCAAAATATTTTAAAAGGCATTTTTGTAGCCGACATCAGTAAAATCGAAGTTTATAAAGACAAAACTTCCAGTCACACATCCAAGTCAATTGCTATTGCTGCATAGTCAGCAAGGTAAGAATCGCAAATGAGAATAGAAAGTGTCCCAGTTAAAGAAATACATGTAAAAATACCTTGCACATTCCCCATGAGCTTTAGTGAATTTTGTTTGTTAAAACGAGCGTTAGGAAGCCGTCATCCACGAAAATTGAAAAGACATTGGAAGGGCACCCAACAGAAGTGAAAGAAAATTGACATGACTGTACTTAGAAAAAGTCCAGAAATTTTGAGTCATAGTTTTAGCTAAGAATAAAAGTTGTCCAATGAAATCAAAACATAAAAAGATATACGGAATGCATGCGTAGAAATTAATTGTGAAAATCGTTTCCCTAAAGTGTGAAAGATCTTCTGTAAAATGTTTATGGTTTATATGCGGAAAAAGTAAAATTTTTTAATTTACTATAAACATTATTTTTAAAAGTGCTAGAAAAGCAACTCTAAATATTTTTTGTATACGTAGATTTTCTTCAGCGATAGAAAATCGAAATTCAGCCTCAATTTTTCTTTTCTTGGTTTTGTGATATTCAGTGTGATAAGCATAAGAAAATAATAATATCCTCTATTTCAGGTTAAAAGGATAGTAGACTTTAAAAAAAGAAAAAAAATCGGCCAAAAAATTAATTTTTTTTTATGTGTTAGTTATTAGCATGTTAAAATTTTAAAAAATAAAATATATTTCCATAAACTTGTCAGAAAGTATGATTTCATGTTTCATAAAAGTAAGTAATGAAAATAATATGTGATAATGTATTTCCAATGCATTTTTCTCAAAAAAAGAAGAAAAAAAATCCCCGCTGTTTATAAATTTTTAAAATGCCCTATGCGTTTTAAATTTTGCTGAAAATTCCCAATTTGTCAAAGAAAAAAACCTTGATAAATTTTGCAACAAATCTATGCATCTCTTTTAGGGTGTTTGTTTATTAAGATCCCCAAATTACTGTTAAAGTATGAAAATGGATTAAAATTTGTGTAACACGTAGAATTTCAATGAAAATTCAGTTTTATAGCAGCTTTATTATTAGCCCCCGGTTTGGTATTTCTTTCTCCCAACTTATTTTGTGTCGTCTCCAAATAATAACGTTACGTTTTATCAGCCAGCCGTAAAACAAAGCAGATGTATCATTGTACTCTTAAATACCCTACGGCAATTTTTTAAACTTCTAAGTATCGCACATTTTCAATTTCTATACCGTCGTATTGAGGAAAAAAGTACTTTTAAATGCAATTTGTTTGAAAACGGCATCTCCATTTATTTTTGAGATGTTAATTTTTTTGTAGCTTTTAGCGACATTCGTTTAATTTCGGCAACTCAAAAACTCCATTTCTGTAGAAAGTAAAGGGAAAATATCAATTACATCTTTTTGTTGCCATTTTCCCATAAAAACTGGAAAAAAATGTGTAATTAAAATACGTGCTATTTTGAAAAAGTATATAAATGAATGATTTCTGATAAAACATGGAGCTGCTATGAACGAAATTTTATTCTAAGTATCTATATTAATATTACAAAGAAATGAAGGCATATGAATCATGAGATAGTCGATTTTTTTTGTCGAGTTTCTTGAATGACGAAATCTCTTTTTTTTATTTATGTATTATTCAGCGATAGTGACGTCCGATGCATACTTAACTGTAGGTGTTGTTTAATACTGGATCGCAAATGAGGAATTCTTCAGCGGATGCGAGTGGCGTCATTTCATATATAATAAAATCGCGTGTTTTAAGTCTTAAAACTGAATTAAAGTAGAGTCCTGATTATCCGAGTCCCGCTTAACCGAGTTGCCGCTTTAACCCAGATATTTTATTCTGATGGACTCATGGATTCTATTATTATGAAACAGCCATTATAAATGAAGTGTTAGGTGAAGATGAAAGAGCAGCCGTAAAAAGTTAGAACTCTGATTTTCAGGTCAGAATGGAAAAAAAAAATGGCGATATATTTTTTTTCCATTCTGACTTAAAAATCAGACTTCTAACTTTTTACGACTGCTCTTTCATCTTCACCTAACACTTCATTTATAATGGCTGTTTCATAATAATAGAAGCCACCAGTCCATCAGAAGAAAAGGATCCATTCCAAAGGTATAAGTTCGACTAACTCGGATAATCGGGACTCTACTGTATCTTATATTTATATACATATATATATATATTTCATCGGGGGCGATACTAAATTCTGAAAAAGCAGAATTCCTGTTCTCTAGTTATTATTATTATTTTTAAATAGTTGTCTTCTGATTAAAAACCGGATTTTAAACCACAGTTATACTTTTACCCAATGGCTCACATAATAGCACGACATTTCATCCACAGACTGGGCGTGAAGTTGGATGCAACTAGGAAGCCCCTCATTGCTGCTCCACTGTTCAGTAAAAACGAATGCACAAAATTTTTAAATAAAGTTTACGAATAATATTAGAAAATATTTTGAAAGTTGAAAAGCAAGAAGCATTTTAAAATAATAATTTAAAAACAAAATAAAACAAATAAATAGTATATATAGAGGTGTGAAAATTATTAGAATAATTGTGAAATTTACAATAAAATCTTATTATATTAAAACAATATACATTATTTAAAAAAATATTGACACATTTAATATTTAGTGTGCATCCCCTTGTTTTTTTTTTATTTATTATTATTAAAGATTCGATACGTCTTGGGGTACTTTGTGTCAGTTTTTGGCAATTAATTTGTATTTCGTTGTCATGGTGCCAAATTTGGATGAGTCTTTCTATCAGACTATTCTTGTTTGTAATGTTTCATTTCTTTCATTTTTTCTTCACAATGGCCCAAAGATTCTCTATGGGGTTCATATCTGAACTGTTTCCAGGCTATGGAAGTGTTTTCTTTAATTAAAAATTAAAGAAATGCAACATCACAAACAAGAATGGTCTGATAGAAAAACTCATCCAAATTTGGCATCATGACAACGAAATACAAATTAATTGCCAAAAACAAAAACTCATACAAAGTATGTCAAGACGTATTGAATCTTTAACCCCTTCGAAACCACGGGTGCATACATGCATCTTCAAAAGATACTTACAGCAATTGTTTTTGATGCCACTAAAAAAGAAAAGTTAAATTACCCTTATTTAATCAAGTCATTTTCTTGATTGATAAACTAAATTTAATTATTTGACAAAGAGTTGTGTCAACCGAATAAAATTCATGTAAAAGATGCTGGTCCCGAACGGGTTAATAAAAAACAAAGGGATGCACACTAAATATTAAATGTATCAATATTTTTTAAATAATGTATTATTTCTTTTATATACGAGTAACAAGATTTTAATGTAAATTTCATAATTATTCTAATAATTTTCACACCTTTGTACTTGTATAGTATATATTTAAGGATATATTTGCATTGACGTAATAAAATAGTTCGTGAAAGTCTATAATTTTCAAATGTTATTATTTAAATGATCCCTTTCATACTAATAACGTTTTTTTTTTTTCAAACGCTTCATTTTTTGTCGACTGTTACGCATGGCGATAATGGTGTTGGTATTGGAAAAGTACCGAATTTTTAGTAAATTGAATTTTTTCCACATATTTATTGAATTGATGATGTAAAACAGTTCTTTGAAATATTTCTTTTCGGAATAACATAGATAATGAAATGTAATTTTTAAAGTCCCCCATTCCCTTAAAAGCTTGGTATATCTATATCTATTACATTGCCACATAGAGAGAAAAGCATCAACAGGTTTTAGGAAGTGTAAAATTATGAAATTATCTAATTAGCTCCCATGCTATTAAATGTAAATCATTTATTTTAAATGCAAGATAAAGTATATTATTCTATTCTAGCAAGAGGAATGTTTATAAGCATCTTTTTGTTACTTGTCGTATGATCAACGTATCAGCAAATTTGTTGAAATGTTTTCTAAAAATCATCTAATTAATTATTCAATTATTTATAGAAAAAAATACTTATTCTAGTAGTATTACGTAATGATACCTGATTCAATATACATAACAGAAAGCACTTCGTCTCATGTATGTAGTGTTGCCAGATCCAGTGTCCCATAAAGCGGAACAAGGAGACAAAAAAGCGGGAAAGCGGCTTCTAAATGAGGACATAAAAATATAGTATACTCTATTAAAACGAAATCTGTCTTTAACGAAATCCTATCTTAAATGTAAAACTTTCATTGTTCCTACTGTAGAAAATCACACAATTATACCTGTTAAGACAAACGCAACGGATTTTTTCTTTTGTCCCGTGTGATTCCGTCTTAGTTGATTTTATTATATTAAATAAATAAAACAATGTTATACAGTAAAACCTGTGAAAGCGGAATATCTAAGGTTTGAAACAAAATTTCAATTTAGCAGGTATTGTATAGTTATAATTATATCAATTTAACAGGTAATTGTATAGCATTCCTATCGTTGGGATGAAATTTTAAAATTTGAAACAGAATTCCGTTATAAACAGGTGCAATTTGAACAGGATTTACTGAACAAAGTACAGTAAAATTTGTCAAAAAAGTCCCTAGGAATAACAAAATATTCCGTTTTAGAGAGGTTTCGATCTAGGCAGGTAGATTTTTAAGGTATTCCTTCGAAAGAGACTATAAAAGTTTTCCGCGTTAGACAGGTTTTGTTGTACCTACTGAGTTCCACTTGAAGTAGACTAACGAATAGCATGGTACTAAAAGAAATTTAAAAAGAATTTGGGCGTCATGAAAAAGTGGAACATACCGCGTAAATCGGGACATCTGGCAACACTGCATGCATGTCACTACACTTTGGCAATCTTCATAAGTTTGAGCATGTGCGGACTGGTTAACTTTTCGGAATGTTTGATAGCTATCTTCTGATAGAAAGCGAGTACAACTTTTATTCTCGCAAAGACTTCCTACAAGAATGGGTGCTGACAAGAGGAAGGTGCAGCGGAGGGCCATTGTTCTTTCCTGGATTTTGATATTCTAATCATTAAGTTTCCTTTTCTCAGATTTTGAATAAGAAAGTAAAATTTAACCTTCCCAAATGGCTTAAAATAATTAAACACTAAAAAAAAAAGGATTTTTCCATCGTCAAGGCTCTGTCCTCCCATGAATTCCTTTATGGAGGACAATTTTTATTTCTGTTACTCTTTTTACATTCATGTATTTAAATTTATCTTAAACTGGGGTTCAGGGGAGAGGGTCACTCCGCCCCTTGAGAAAAAAAGAAAAACTATATAAATTCCCCCTTGTAACAAAAGCAAATAGCCTTGAAATGTTTAAAAATTGTCTTACTCGGTAATCTCTGACAAAAATCTTAGTCTAGCTTATTTTATGTTTATATTCTCCATTTAAAAAACGAGAACTAGGTTCCGGATCACAGGCTCATGTGTTCCAAAATTTTGCCCCTCCCTGGATTTCGTTCTGCCGGCGTTCATGCCCACAAGACTTTTTCTGCAAGGCAAATATCTCGTTTGCCCAAATAAAACAAATCAAAATAAGAAATACATGTTATTTTGTAACAATTCCATTTGAGCGTGCCTACAAATTGTTGTGACCCGCCATCATTCTAAAATTCGCTATTGAGTTTGAGTAAGCATTTCCCGACAGTTTCCGGAAGCTTTTGTCCGGTAGCTGAAATATACGATAACATCCCCAAGATACTAGTTTCCATTAAAGAAAAATTACAGGCTTCTGACATTTGAGATAACTTCAATGACTCTGTTGAGATGCTCTGCTAGCATTTTTATAACAAAAGTTACTATTTTTAAGCAATAAAAATGCTATGGAACGTCACTTAAGAGTATAGAAATAACTTTCAATCATACTTCAGTGTTTCACGAGCTTGTGCATATCGTGAGCATGCTGAAAAAAAAGTAGTAATAACAATAATCAACGTAGAATTTGGCCTAGCTGTTTTCAAATGAAAGCACCCACAGCTACGCCTACCGTTTCTGCATCACTGAATCGATCTCATCAAGAAAGGCCAAGAATAATACATATTTACCCCTCCATAAAATGTAAAGCCACCAGGCAAACCAAAGAAAGGAAAAGTTAAATAAACAAAAATCATGAGAAATTAACAATCCGTAGAAATATGCCAATCAGTTTGAGCTCGCAACAATGCAAACTCATTAAATTACAGACTCCTTCCAGTTCTCAAATGGAAATCCCAAATAATGCTCAATGATCCGATGACTCGCCAACAGAGCTTGTTGGGAAAAAGAGAAAATAAGTGTTGGCGTAGCACTTGCTAAATTGACTGTCATTATTTTTTCTTCAACAAATATTTTCGGACCTCAAATGCTCAATTTAACACCAGCCATTTTCCTAGTAGCCGCGCACTTGTTTTACTTAAGTGCCATGAAGAGTGTTTAAAATAACACCAGGCACTTGTTGGGAAATATCAGTTTGACAATTACAGGTGTCAAACATGTTCCAATTTACCTCAATCTAATCGCCGCCGGGAGTAAAGTTTTGACAACAAACATTGAAATGACAAGCGAGTGAGAGAACATCCTCTCAGATCGTGAGGATTTTGTGTTTGAATATGAAAATTGTTTTGTGATCAGTTTTGAACTTATTTGTTTTATGCACTCATGATTTGGAATGCTCGGCTAGCAACAGACTGCCAATTTTATTCTGACTTACACATTATTTCTTACGCGCATTCAGGGATGACTGCGAAACGTTTTCGACTATCAGAAACAAAATAAATAATCGAATTAAAATAATGAAAAAGATATTAAGGGGACACGGTACTCATGTTTTCTCAAAAGATGATTTTCCTTTTTTGCTTAAAATGAATTTAAACAATCTTAGTATATTCTGACAAAGTATCCTAAAGATTCGATAACTAAAAATAGACGAAGAAGGCTTTTTACCCCACTCATTTCTGTTTAAATAATTCAGAGTTGCAATCTTTAAGTTTATTTTCCTCAGTAGATATATAAAAAATTATAACACCCTGTAATGATATATTTATTTTAATTGCTAAAAGATGTAAAATAAAAACATTATGCAATTTAAAGTTATGAAGTTAATCAATTGAATATCATTTACACTAAAATTTACCCAATTAATTTTGAGCATAATTCAGGAGCAGGGGCGTAGCTACAAAAAATTTTGGGGGGAGAGAGTTCAAAATTTTCTCAACTCATAATTCGAAAATTTTTCAACGGGAAACAAATTGCTCTATTTTCCAACTAAAATGATATGTTCGATGTGTGTTTAATATTAATGATACTTACACGCTAAAAAAAAAAAAAAAAAAAAAAAAAAAATCTTTCTAAAGAAAAATTCTGAAACTAAAAACATGAAAATTATAATTATTGGTTCATTTAATGAAAGTTTTTGTCTTCAATTGTGAACGAGTCATAATCGTACTTCATATGAAAATAGCCTCATATTTTTAGATTTTTGAGAAAGGAACAAAGTTTTGGAGGAAATGTATTAGAGACACTGTTGATGGACAACAGTAGAGACATTCAGGTCTAGTAGATGTATGATATTAGAACATTAAAAAATTCTTTTTTTTTTACTTTTTATTTAAAAAAAAAGAAAAGTGTTTCAAAAATCTATAATTTCCCAACTCTAAGCTCAGATCTCCCAAGTTCACATATATTGGGGCGGGGGGAGACTCCCCCCCATAACACCCATCGGGACGTCTCTGTTCAGGAGTATCTGAAATACCGTTTATTAAAGCTGACGGATCAAATAATTAATATATTGACATGACTAGCAGGAAATTTAGTTACTGAAAAAAGGTGCATATAATTGGTATAAAGTACAGGGTGTTTCAAATTTATTTTTACAGCTTTGATCCTCATAAAACCTAAACGAAATAAGGTAGCGAAGTTTGGTTTTATGTGCGTATAGCAGCAGCTCATAAAGTTTTATTTGTACTATAAAGGATGTTTTTGCTTTTAGGTACGACCCAGTAAGATTAGATCCATAACTGGTGATGGCTACACCATAGGAAAAGGCCCAATGTGTGGCCTGGTTCATAGAGACGAAGTCAGATACACAAGCCCAAATGTGTTGGTGTTGTTTATGACGGCCAGTTATCAACAGGAGGGATATGGACACAAAGAGGGGTGCCCTCCGTAGGGATCTTTCTAAGGCAACCTAACCCGTATTTACGCATAAGAAAATCTAAGGTTCGGAGAAAACCACCGAAAACTCCGGACGATTAGGCCGACGGGCGCGATTGGGTTTGAACCCAGCTCCTCCCGTCTACCAGCTTTGAGAGCAGAACCTCTTGGCCACTGGTGGGGCACAAGTCCAAGGGAATTTACGAACAAAATACGGACGTCACCCAGGGACAGTATTACTGCATCATCGCTACAATTTCTGTGGACATGCCCCAAAGAATATGGCAGGAGGTTGAATACCATCTCGACGTTGTTCATACAACTAAAGGTGCTCATGTGGAGCTCTTCTAGCATCCCATAAAACTTTAGAACTTGCTGCTCATTATACAATAAACATACTTTTGTTATCTAATTTCGTTTAAGTTTTATGGAGGATCAAATTTGTAAAGATACATTTGGAACACCCTTTATAATAGAAAACCCGCAGCCCTGTAGCAAGATTATATCACGAAGAAACCATCCAAGTAAATTTTAATAAAAGTAAGATAATTTTTCCCTCCAATCGATACCGTTATTAGAGAAACCATAGAGATTGTAACACGCAAAAATTCAATATGCAACAATGCTACGTCATTTAACTTACCAAAATTATGACTTGAGTTAATCCATGGTGGTGAATATAGAATAAACATTCAAGTAAAAATAAAAAATAACGTGTGTGATCTGAAAGGGTACGTGGAAAATTGAAATCATTACATCGTAGCTCGTGCAATTTTAGGATATTCCTATTTGTTTCGATAATGGCTTTGATGGTTCCAAAATCTGTAAGAAGTCTAATAAAACTTTTTAAAACCTCTTTTTAAAGTTTTTATTGTACATCTTTCAGCAATTGTAAAATTGTATATTATTTTTCTCAGTTTGTGTTTTTCCAATATATGAGTATATTCCAAATGACATAACGTTAACATACATTATATGGCCATTAATCACCGGACACTTTCAATTTTAGACATTTTGTAAAATAATTAAGGATGTACTTCTAGAATTCTTCTGTAACATTAGGTTTATAAAGAATAAATTTGACCTCATTTTTATCAACGTTGATTTGATAAGGGGGACAATTAGTGGGCAACAAAAAAGCAAATAAAAATAATAGTATTTGGGATAACCCTGTAAAATAAAATGCATGAAATGATCTATCGCACCAGCATAAAAATATGTGGATATTGTACCATATATGTATTCATTTGTGTATGAATAACACGTATATTCATAAAGATATAGCGACTTTTTTTTTTTGTTAAAAAAATTTGGCATGTTTTTTGCTTATATCATGCAGGGTTATCGATCAAATTTAACGTCAGTTTCAGAAAATTTCGCAAAATGTAGTAGAAATAATATAGTGTGATTGGAATATAATTATATCAAACATCTGATGAAATATGAACAGTTGTACGAAATATTTTTTATCTGCTCATGCGCGAACAAAAAGTTTTTTCAAAGATTTTTTTCATGATTTTATAGTCAGTTCTATGGAACAACTCATTTAAAAAGCCAGTCAAACATCGTGAAAATTCTAAAATATATCGGCGGCAGCAAAAAGCTGAATGATAAGGGATTTTTTCACAAATGGTCATTTTTTTAAACTGACTTTCAGCAAAAGAGTTTGTATTTAATGAATGTCAAGGAGTAGACGTGGAAAAAATGTGTCGATTTAGATACTTCTTTTTTTGGGGGTAGGCTTATTTTGGTGGTTATCCAAGAAGAATTAAAGCACCAATAAAAAAAATAAAAATGGCAATTTATGGAAAATATCTTATCATTCCGCTGCTTTGAGAGAGAACCTAAAAATCAGCTCACTCTATCGTCGATATCTTTCTCAATTTTCACGATATTTGACTGAATTTTTTATATGTGTTTCTCCATAGAGTTGACTAGAGCTGACTTCAAATCATGAAAATCACGAAAAAAAATCTTTGTCATAATTCGCCCATGCAGAGATAAAAAATATTTTATACAATTGCTCATATTTCATCAAATGTTTAATATACTTATATTTCAATCACACTATATTGTTTCTACTAAATTTTACCAAACATTGCTTCTAAAATTGAAACAGGCCTTAAATTTGCTTGAAAACACTGCATAATATAAGCAAAAAACATGTAAAAGTTTTTGAACTAAAAAAAAAATCGCTATAGTTCCATGAATATAAGTGCTATTCTTAAACAAATGAATACCCTCACATATCTAATTGTCCTCCTTATCTAATCGACGTTGATAAATATGAGGCCATACACATTCTTTGTAATCCTGAAGTTCCAGAAGAATCCGACAAGTATATTTTTAAATATTTGTCAAAATGTTTAAAATTGAAAGTGCCCGTTGATTAATGGCCTTATAGTGTATATTCCTTATCTGATTAGCTATATTGTTTTCGAGGAATATAGTTGTTGTCATGAAGTTGCATGTCAGTTTGTTCACATATAACAAAATTATATGCCAGTTGCATGTCATGAAATTAAGGATCGGATTTTTGTTATGTAAGTAAATATGTTTAAAAAATGAAAATGATAAGTAAGCAATCATTTTTACTATACCTTTTAGATGTCGTGACATTTTGTTTTTTTAAAAAACTAATTAACTTTTTAGAAATCTGAAATTAGATCTAGAACTAGGTCTTTAAACTGATAGAGTGCATTTTAAACAAAATTACGTAAAAAAAAAAAAAAAAAAAAAAAAAAAAGAAAAGTTCCAAACTGCAAAGATTTAAAATTTCTTAAATTAAAAATTTCAATTTTTTCTCTCGATTGAATCCTCCCCCGCCCCCCTCCCCACATAAAACCATTTAATAATAATATGACAAAAAGGTGTTATAAAATACTCAAATAATAATAATAATAATAATAATAATAATAAGTTCAAATGATACTGAGTCTCTTGCAATACAATTTTACAAGTTTGTGTCACATCATTACAACTAGGAAAAGTAACAACAATGAGATTATTTATTTAAGTTTTCTATTTATTTGAAATTTTATTCTAAATTTATTTAAAAAGGCTGATAAATAGAAATATGTATACTTATTGTTTTAATTTTCAAGACACTCGTTCTGTTTTTTTTTATCGTAATATGTTTAGTTATAACTAACTTTAACAAAAGATTCCTTTTAAAATGTGCTGCCAGAAAAAAGGAACATAGGGTAACGAAGTATGTGTTTTTAATACAAAAAAGAAAAAAAAAAGAACTAAACTTTCAAATTAAAACAGAGGTAGTTCAGAAGAATTTTAAACTTATTATTAGTTCAAAAATGACACGTAATCAGAAAAAAAAATCCGTAGTTTAGTAGTTCAGCAAATTCTGCTTTAAAATTATTTGAAGATGGACACCAATTATTGAATTACCTTTATAATAAAAACGTTTGCAACTTAACTCAGTAAATTGTACATTAAAATTATTTGAAGATGGACATGAATTACCGAATCACAGAATATATCTTTTTTTAATGATTGAATAGACGATGCCTTAACATATTAATTTGAAATTAACTAGATATAACACACATAGTACTTTAGTTAAATTCAAGCAGTTAAATTCTGCTTTACCTGAGAATAATAATAATAAAAAATATATAAAATCGTGATTTTACTGAATATAAAGCAAGTCTTATCAAATTTGAAAACAATGTCAAACAATGGAGATAATCCAAAAAAAAAAAAAAAAAAAACTTATTTCTAAAAAAACAACAGCTCGAGTGAACAGCTGCATTTGATTTTTGAGAAGTGATTATTAGCAAAAATTTAATAATAAAACAGATCAATGTGAAATATTGCACACAAATATAGCTTTTTGCTTTAACTATGTTATTCATGCTCAATGAATTTCCGAGGCAAAGGTGTTTTATATATTCTCTAAAAGGGTAAAAGGGTAATACATAAACACCTATAGATCTCACTTCTTTGTTAAATGCTATGCAGTATGAGTTAAAACAAAAACCTGGAGCTTATGAAGATTCTAAATTCATTATTTTTTTATTAAGAAAATAATGGAATATATTAAATAATTTATTTGCTATGTTTTTGAAAGTCATGTAAAAGCACGAGCACGAATGAAATTTTATCAATTTCTCTATACTAATAGTTCAGTTTTAACTGAATACTTAAAATTGTTCTATTGCAATTCTCACCTTCTAAAAATATTAGTTTTTTCCTATCTATTCATCAAAATAACATCTTTAGGAGGAAAAAAAAATCTAGGCATCATAAATGCGTGATATTTCGTTTCATATCATCAAAATAATTTAAAAAATAAAATTGAGATTATTAAAGCATTTTTAAATGCAGATATTTTCAATAGGAAACGAGACTGAATTATAACGTTCGCCTTATCCTTTGTTTTGTTGAATATCGTGTCTCTTTCAACAACTGGATGAGTTTAAAATCACGACTGCACGACACTGAAACTAAAAAACGATAACAATCATTATGTTTATCAGTATGCATTGATAATGATGCACAAGGCATTTGAATTATCTCCGTTATACCATCTTTTTACTAGTGAATCTACAATTTACTTCTATTCACAATAATTTAACAGAAAAGCTCAATCAGCATCGCACGATATGACTGCTTTACTCGAGATAAGATTTGCATGATATTTGTTGTTGAATTATCTTTATCTTAATGGCGATTTTTTCGGTATAATTCACTGACCAGCCGAAACATTAAGAACACCTCCTTAATAATGTGTTGCTCGCTGCTCAAACTTTGGCACGCAAAGTAACTGCAATCCGTCTTGGCATGGAATCAACAAAAGTCTTTTCAAAGAAACGTAGAAGTGGAAACTTGCTGTCGGAGTTTGTGCAATTTCAGAAAATACGGATAGGGTGAAGAATTTAACTGGATTATTTTACTATGTCTCTCCCACAGGTGCGAGATTAACTAAAATTCATTATTTTGTTCTTTAGCGCAATGTTGGCCGTTTTTCTTTCTTTTTTTGCTGCGTTGTCTACATAAGTGTTAGCCATACATCAGTCATGATTTCAACAGCACGTGACTTGATTAGACCAATGGACTGTAATGATAGGCTAGACTGGCAAGATCCACTTCATCAGTCCAACAACTTCAGTACGATCGGCTGTAGTTGAGACACAGCGTCCATGTCGTGGCCAAGATCCATACTCACATGCGTGTTCTTATTTAAAAAGCCCACAGTTTCTGAAATCGGAGTTATATGAATGCTTGCTTGCATATTTGTCTGCAACTGTCCAAAATTCAATCTGATGTATAATTTTATTGTCCAAATTAAAATAGTCTTATTTTTAATCAGTAAATTCTTCTTTACTTTTTCAAAACTTTGTAAAAACTTTCAATAAATGTAATAATGTCTTTAAATACCTGCTTATACTGTATAACAAATCGTGAATCTTCAACATTTGTTCTGAATTCATTCTCAGATTTTTGTTTTGCAGTTGTTTTTTCATATATTTTTTTTCCTTTTTGCGTATGTAGTTATGTCTGCAATATGAAATTGGTGGAGGAAAGATCTATAATAAAACTTCATGTTTTTCATGCTTAAATTGTGAAACTACCTACTTTCGTATATACATTTTTCCTTTTGCGCAAGTAGTATCAGTCTTGCTCGGTGTGAAAAGCGATCTGGCACTTGTAAGTAGCTGAATGTGCGTGTTTCGAGTGTTTCTGGAATGTAGTTCTGCTTATTCAGGGGCAATCGAACCTGTGCTGACAGTATGTTTGATTTGCTTGCATAAAAACTGCTAAGCGCCTGCGTAATGTTAGACTGAGTGCGTTGATAACACCCTGTATATAATGCTACATCCAAAGCAGCTAAATTCAGTCGAGTTTTGTGATTTGGATGTAGCATGATGTTGTGTTCACGCTGGGTTTTCAATTCAAATGCTGACCCCTCAGAGTCTGTATTTGATCCTGCAAAGCACGCGTACTTGCTGTATAATTTCGATTATACAGAAAACGGCACCTGTTATATTTCTGGCTTCGTAATATTCAAAGAAATGTTTGATATTAACGATTGCCATGCATGGTATCCTGATGCAGTTTTTGATAAAGCTTGCTATTCAAGCGAATTCTATTCAATGTTGATCAAACAAGACCATGTTTTTGTTGAGTTTGGATCAATGTGTGATACGACAGAAAACTACCTGTCTGAATACTTTAGTAGACTGTCTTTGTCTGAAACCAAAGACTGATATTTTTAAAAATTGCATAAGGGATTTTAATAAACTTTGTGATTTATTAAGAAATTACAATTTAAATTTAGAATTAAATTTAATTATTGGTTCTGACAAATTTTAACTTGTAAAAATTTTCTAATTATACTTAAAAAATGCCTGCATTGTACACAGAACCAATACTCAGCCTGCTGATGATAAATCTGAAATCACGTAAAATAAATTGGACGCCCCATATAAAAACTGGTATTTTTGCATAATCAACTTGTGATCTTGCATGCATTACCCCCACTGATGTTCTAACATTCAGAACCAACTGATCTCGCATAAAAAAACCCAGTGATGTTACACTATTTCAAAATGCCTGCATTATTCATCACTGTTTCATAAAAGGTGGAGGTGGGAAGCGGTGGCGGTACACAAAGAGAGTACTTCTAAGTGTATTGTTGCGTGCGAGTCTCGTACTGTAGTCGTCCGATCCAGACCTCCTGTTCCTGGCTGTTCCCATTGGCCCGTATCTGAGGTGCCATGTTCGAATGATGACAGCGAGGACGACTTTTTGCCTAGCCCGAAGCGTACTAAATAGCTTGGAGATGTCCGCCCAGTGCTTGCACGGTAATATATCAGTTTTTGCTGGTAAATTGTGAAATTACCTATACTTTCGTCAACATTATTTTCACTTTATTTATCAAAATGAATGTGTATCAACGACATGAAATGTACTGTGCTTTCTATTTCACATGTCAAAGATGATTCGCCACTGAAAAGTTTGAGAACGTCTAGTCTAAGATTAAACTGTTAGATTATTTTTTTTTCGTATGGGAAAAGCAAGCAATGAAAGCAATCGTTACGATAGATCATAATTGACAGCATGTTCTTTCATGGCGTTTTCTTAGACGTTCCAGAAATTGTTTGTTGCTTTGAAGTGCTCTGTGAGAACTGCGAAATACAGAAGGACTTTTACATGAATGTCAAACCCCAAAGTTTTTAAGCAGTATAACTCTCTAGTCCGAAAGACATAGGAATACATACGGAACATGGAACGTATATTTCTTTCGGACCGGAGGAAGGATTTCGAAGCTTTGCTTTCGTATAAACCATCGGGTTAGACTCAGTGTAAGAATTTCCAGTTATGTGTATGCTGCTGACAGATTTCATACTACGTTTCACAAAAACAAACAGTCTACTTGGAGGACCTGAAAATGTGGAAGTACATATTACCGATTTCAGTCTAGTCCTATAGTGAACATGAGGAATTCATCTTTATCTATAACAGTTCATTCAAAATTAACAGAAAATTTAAATAAACATAAAGGTTGCCAATTTACACCACGGAGTATTTTTAAATTCTTTTTTCAGTTATTTGGCGACTTAAAAAAATAAATTAATAAATATTTGTTTTTAAAAAATATCTAGAAAAATTATTGACAAATATTTGATGTTTAAAATTTAACAAAGCAAAATAATAATTACGTGTGATTGATACATTAATCCACAAATTAAGCATTTATTTAGACAAACTGTACTATGCAAAGCAACGATCAGTGCTTAGCTTGCATTGATTGTAGGCAAAGGATTACAAAATCTGACAATATGCATGTGCTTTTATTTACTTGCTTTCTCTTGTTTTTATTTATTTTTAATACTAGGACTTCCCTCAGAGGAATTAGTCTGAGCGATATTACTGAGAACATAGATTTAATAATAATATATGGAAGCAAAGAAAATGAGATGTTATCTTTAATTGTCCATATACTGCGATAAACTGAAATGATGAAAATAAACGAATCGTATAATTACAAAATCTTATATATAAATTCGTATACACTGTTTAAAAAAATGGGAATTCAAACCATTCAAGACAGCCATGCATGGATATAAAATTGAAAGTACGCAATATATTAAAAGTAAAATAGAAAATGAAACACTAAATTACTTATATCGGAATTTTAACTGTATTAAATGATGTCAAGAGCATAATCAGACGCTCCCCACCAATTTGAGTAACTTTAAATGACAAATATATGATGTTTAAAAAGAATGGACTATGCTTTATATGGTGTGTGCTCCCCCGGAATAGTTAATATTGTACAATATCTGTTTTCCACAGATGCAATGATGTTGTCGATAACATTTAAGGAATTCTCTCCTCAAAATCTAATATAGTATAAAAGTACCGAATACATCAACAGTGGCATGCAATGCTTCGTTAGAGTGTGTTTTAGATATGCTCGATTGGATTTAAATGATGAGTGTATGCTGGCCACTACATACGCTGTATTGTTTTGTTTTCAAACATATTCTGCATAAGTTGAGCTGTATTTAGCATGTATTAAATAAAAGAAATCGGCAATGATTACAACATAAAGTATGACACAAGATCTGAATATATCGTCTGCATAACTTTTGATCTGTCAAAGTGTCATTTGAAGTAATTTACAAATCCATACATATTTATTCAGGAAATCATGCAAGCTAACATACGCCAATATGATCCCGATTATAAAATTTCACCAGAATAAGTTAATATATAAAAAAGCTACAAATGATAATTGAGAATATGACCTTATGATAGAATGTCTAGAAAAATGAATCGGATAAAAAATTCAAATCACATTTAAAACGGCACTTCCCTCTGTTAGTGGCCTTGGCGAGAGAGAGAAAAGCCTACAGAAGGAACACTTTAACAAGTACTTTCGGGCAACCTACTTACTGTTTCATACAGGTCTTTATTTAATATTTACACAATTTATTTAATGCTAGGTGGGTATCTATCTGTTTTGTTGCATTTAAATTGCATGTTTTGCGGAGGAAATGCAGCATTATGAAATATTTAAAGTTGCTGTACCTAATAATTCCAAATTAATGGTAATTGAGATCGCTTTCCGTTAATTTCATCTTTTTAAATTTTCAATTTTTTAGAAACCATTCATAGAGACAATTGTATATTTTAAAACTAACCCAAAGCAAAATTTCAAGATTTTGGGCTCAGCAGTAACACAGAAATAGAAAATTTTTGAAAGTTTTTTGTTTTTGCACAGTTTCATATAGCGACATTTTTAGAAATTGTTCTATTGCGAGAATTTACGTCATGATAAATACAGCCATGTCAATTTTCATTTTTATATTCCTAACAATTCCATGTACTTCGTTACTTAGATCATCTTTAGATCTTTTCCCGCTTTGTTTAGTCTTTCTATTTTTTAGAATTCGTTTTACAACGAGCATTTACATCTTATTAATTACTACCATGCCAAAGTTCTAGTTTCTAACCCCAACAGTATCCCCAAAATTTCAGTATTCCAAATAAATCATAGTTTAGAACCTTTCTAGAAATTTTTACGTTATCCGTCAAATTGAACCTTTTAGAGAGCGTTCATTACGAGTATTTACATCTTAAAAGTAACTACCGCACCAAATTTAAAGTTTCTAACCCAATCAATATCACAGAAATCGCAATTTTAGAACTTTTTTGCTCCTGCAGCGATGTAGGTTCTTGCACTGACATAAAATAGTCTTTTTTTTCGGAGCAGAGATGACCACCAACATTTTTTTAAGTTGGCTATGCAGTTTCAGAGACAACACCTCACAAACGAACAAGCATTAATAATATTATATACTTTATAATATTATAACGCTTTATAATATTAGCATTAGATGTACAGATACAAAAGCCATTTATCTGTTACAAACTAAAGTACCGGCGTTGCCCAGAATTTGAAGGATGTTTGTTCTGAAAAATCAATTTCAAAATTTAACATACAACACAAAACAAACATTAAAAAAAGCAGTCGAAATGTTGTATGAATGAATCATATGAAAACGCTATATAAAAATGTATAAATGTATATAACAGACGCAAAAGAATACAGCTATAAATGAACTTATTTCAGTTTATAATTGGAGCGATAATGTTAAAATAGGCCAATATTTTCCTAATCGGGTTTTTATCATGCTTCAATACATTTTTCACACTCATATGACGTTATACTATATCCACCACGTCCTTTATATTTCCAATATGACGTAATATTTTCCTCTTTCACGTGGAAACCTCGAAATAGAAAAATTATGATGTTATATTCACTTTCATTTAAATTCGTCAAACCATTTATTTCATTTTCATATTTCACGTGAATATCTTGCAATAGAAAAGTTATGACGTAATATTCACCTATTTTAAAAATTCGTCAAACTATTTATTTCATTTTCATTTTTCACGTGGAAATCTTGCAGTAGAAAATTAATTGTTGTAGTAATAATTTTATTGTGTTTTTTTAATTGTTGGCAACTGCTATAACGAAAAATGTTTGAATTTGATAAGAAATTGCTGTTAAATTGGTGGTTTTTTATTAATTAAAAATTAACTATAAATTATTTCGATTCCGGATTACTTTAGTTGCCTTGGCCATGTTTTAATACACATGAACGTATCTTTTCACAATTTTGGCTTCCAAATTGTGGATTTTTATAGAATTACAAACAGACAGATAGACAAGTTTTCATTTTTATATATTTTTTTATTCTAAGAAAAGTAACTAACGCTGTCACTGCCGCCGCCACCGGTTTTGATTTTTTTGTGACCGGAGGTCTTTCTTCGTTAATATTAAGAAAACTATTGCATACAAAAAATATGAAAATCGGTGGTATTATAGCGAAATGTTTGATCAACACGCTAATGGATACAGTTTTCAAATCGAAGAATTATTTTAAGAGATATTTAATGCTAAAGTTGGACAAAATCGTTCCATTAAAAAAAATTCATAGGAGCAAAAGCTATGCATGTGAATTTAATCATTTTTAGATCATTTTATTCAATAGGAAATCCCGGTGTACAGATTTCATTAATTTTTTTAATTTGACTCATATTTTGAGGTTTTATTTCTATTTTAAATTCAAATATTCATCATCTTGCCTGATATTTTTTACATATTTCAGAAAATGGTATTAATTTAAACTGTTGCCAACTGTATAAACAGCGCAAACAATAATGTTTGCTTCAAAAAAAAAAAAAAATTATTTACACGTTACTATTATAAACAGAAAAAAACCTTCAAATTAGAATTAAATAATTAGGTATAAAAAGCAGGCACTTTTTGGAAATTACGCCATTAAAACTATATTTACATGTGAATTTTGAAAGAGAAAGGATATTGTAAAATAAATTCATTAACATGCGTTAGAAGTCGGAAATAGAAGAAATTGCGTCACATTACACTTATTATGCAAAATGAACAAAAAATAGTATTGCAAAACAGTTTAAATTTAAAAATTGCGCGAGACAAAATATTAGAGGTTAAATATTAGATTTGTTCAAAATTTTATTATTTGTCGTTTGATGTGAGGTGTTCAGCTTTAAGTATGCAAATTTTCATGTCTCCAACATAATTAGGGGCTGAGTTAGAAAAATTGCTTAAAATACACATGTTAGATCCCAGAGGGTTAAATATTAGACTTTTTCAAAATTTTATAATTTGCCGTTTGATGTGAGGAGTTCAGCTATAAGAATGCAAAATTTCATGTCTCCAACTTAATTAGGGGCTGAGTTAGAAAAATTGCTTAAAATACACAAGTTAGAGACCAGAGGGTTAAATATGATTTTTTCAAAATTTTATGATTTATCGTGTTGTCACAAGTGTTCAGCTATAAGTATGCAAACTTTCATGTCTCCAACTTAATTAGTGGCTGAGTTAGAAAAATTGCTTAAAATACACAAGTTAGAGCCCAGAGGGTTAAATATTAGACCTTTTTCAAAATTTTATTATTTGTCGTTTGATGTGAGGATTTCAGCTATAAGTATGCAAAATTTCATGTCTCCAACTTAATTAGGGGCTGAGTTAGAAAAATTGTTTAAAATACACAAGTTAGAGCCCAGAGAGTTAAATATTAGACTTTTTCAAAATTTTGTTATTTGTCGTTTGATGTGAGGTGTTCAGCTATAAGTATGCAAAATGTCATGTCTCCAACTTAATTAGGGGCTGAGTTAGAAAAATTGCTTAAAATACAGAAGTTAGAGACCGGAGGGTTAAATATGACTTTTTCAAAATTTTATGATTTATAGTGTTATCGCAAGTGTTCAGCTATAAGTATGCAAACTTTCATGTATCCAACTTAATTAGGGGCTGAGTTAGAAAAATTGCTTTAAATACACAAGTTAGAGCGCAGAGGGTTAAATATTAAAACTTTTTCAAAATTTTATTATTTGTCGTTTGATGTGAGATGTTCAGCTATAAGTATGCAAAATTTCATGTCTCCAACTTAATTAAATTAGGGGCTGAGTTAGAAAAATTGCTTTAAATACACAAGTTAGAGCCCAGAGGGTTAAATATTAGACTTTTTCAAAATTTTATTATTTGCCGTTTGATGTGTGGTGTTCAGCTATAAGTATGCAAATTTTCAAGTCTCCGACATGTATAGTTTCTGAGAACGGGCTCTGTGACAGACGGACAGACAGACAGACAAAGGAGTGAGACAGGTAGGGTTTCGTTAGATGAACAAAACTCTAAAAACATGCTGAGGATGACTGTAACAACATCCTAAAATTACATTACCATCAGCGATCTACCAATCCCGAATTTAGTTTATATTCATTTCATATATTCTTATTCTTTTGTGTGTCCCTGTAAAATAACTATCAATATTATATACAGTAAAACCTCTGAATAGCGGACACCCCGAGAATGCAGAATTTGTCCTCTATTTAGAGGTGACCGCTACTGAGAGTAAAACATGTACAGTTATTTAAGAATTGGTAATCGAAAAAATGTCCGCTAAATAGAGGTATCCGCTAGTCGGGTGTGTCCGCTATGGAGGTTTTATCAGTAAAACCTCTGAATAGCGAACACCTCGGGAGGGAAGAATTTGTCCTCTATTTGGAGGTGTCCGCTACTGAGAGTAAAAAATGTACAGTTATTTAAGGGTTGGTAATCGAAAAAATGCCCCCTAAATAGAGGTGTCCACTAATCGGGTGTGTCCGTTATGGAGGTTTTACTGCATAATAATATCATCCTTTAAAAGAAAATTGTATGCTGTATGATAGGCAGACAGACATCGAGAGAAAGATAACCTCCCGGAGCAATAAACACTCATGTGTTTTGTTTTAATCATCCTCAATTGTATGTCATACAACAGGCTAAAAACGGTCACCGTGTTACAGAGTACTGTATTATTATTTGTTTGCCCACCAAAACTGGTTGCCACGGGTTGTTGCAAGGTTTGTGATCACGTGGTTGAAACTGATCTATTCAATATTAATGCGTTTGTATTTTTTTTTTTTTATTATTTGCTCCATGTGTTCAAACCAGTTGTCTACGAAAACATCAACCGGTGAAAGTGACGCACACCAAATTTCTGTGATGTATGCAGATAAATTGTGCTTTTTTTATCAGTTTTTTCTATATAATTTTTAAACGGTTTGGAACTTATTTTTCATAGTAGGTGCATTCAGTAGGCGACCCTCATAGGTACCTTCTGGTGCAATCAGAAACGAAATCCGACAAATATTTTTTGAGTTATGCTTGACGAAAGGTTTTTATTAGGCTTTTTTTTTAGTAGGACATGGCTTTAATATCCATCGTAGTAGTAATGTGTCCGAACAGTAATATTTCGCTGAGTATTAGCCTTCGCTTCGCTCAGACAATTATTTACTAGTATTTTATTTTTATACTTTTTGCTTGTTTTCATTTGTTCTTACGTGTTTTTATTTTCTGGTTTGAATATTCGGCAAGAGAACTGAAGCCTGAACAAGAGTACCGAACATTATCATAATTTTAGTAAAGATTATTATTATTATTATATATATATTTTTTTTTTTTGTAAAATCTTTTTTGAGAATTTGAATATATTCAGTTTATTTTCATAAAATATTTATTTCTTCAGCATAACAGAATTATTTAAATTCATCAGTCGGCATGGATGCCGTATGTTAACAGAAATTTTAAAGCAATATATATTTCTTTTTTCTGAAATTCTCTAAATATGCAATAAACGAAGCATAAATTTTGATACAGCATATAAAAATATCTTTGACTCAGATAACGAAATGACAAAATTTGACAAATAACTCAGAATTTACATTCTATATTTGTGAGAAAAAAGATTTAGAGCACAAATTTGTAATACGCAGTTTTTCTTAAAAGTTGTGTAAATGTCAAACACTTCGTTTAACAAGTGATAAATGAGTTCTCGTTGATATTGTAACCGATATAGGTGACGGAACTGCGTAACACGTGATTATTCTGTTGATAACGAAATATTTATGGGATGAACAAAAACTTTAACAATATTAACTAGTATGTTGTGGCCATCACAAAACTTTCTTCTATATAAATCACGTCAATTAAATCATTTAAATAGTAAAAGAAATTACATCATTTTATTCATATAAAAGTATACCTGAATTTTAAGTTTGATGAAAATTCGTGCATTAGTTATTGAGATAGAGTTGTAGGGGAAATTGTGGCCATCACAAAACTTTCTTCTATATAAATCACGTCAATTAAATCATTTAAATAGTAAAAGAAATTACATCATTTTATTCATATAAAAGTATACCCGAATTTTAAGTTTGATGAAAATTCGTGCATTAGTTATTGAGATAGAGTTGTAGGGGAAATTCTGAAAAATGCAGCATAGCAGCGCCACCTGTTGAGCGATTTGCACCAAAAGGTACAAAACGTCAATTCATGTCAAGGACTAACTGAATCTGAAGTTTGATAAAAATTCGTGCATTAGTTCTACACATTGAGCTATTGTGGAAATGGAGAAAAATGCTGCATAGCAACGCCACCTGTTGAGCGATTTACAGCAAAACATAAACAGCAGTAATTCATATCCAGGTATACCTGAATCTGAAGTTTATTGAAAACCCAAGCATTAGTTCTTGAGATAGAGCTATTGCGGAAATCACAAAAATGCAGCATAGCAGCGCCACCTGTTGAACGATTTACACCACAAGGTGCAAAACGTCAACTGATGTCAAGCACTAACAGAATCTGAAGTTTGATGAAAATCCGTGCATTATTTCATGAGATAGAGCTATTACGAAAATCGTGTAAATGCTGCAAAATGCAGCATAGCAGCGCCATCGGTTGGGCGATTTGCACCAAAACGCTACCACCACCAATTCATATCAAGGATTAACTGAATCTGAAGTTTGATGAAAATCCGTGCATTAGTGCTTGAGATAGAGCTAGTGCAGAAATCGCGAAAAATGCAGCATAACAGCGCCACCTGTTGGGTGATTTACACCAAAAACTAATCAGCACCAATTTATATTAGGGACTACTTAATTATAAATTTTTATTAAATTCCGTGCATTAGTTCTTGAGATAGAGCGCCCACAAAATTTGTGTCACATACATACAGACAGACTCACAGAGTCACAGACAGACATTTTGTAAAAACGTATTTTTTGGAATCTCTGACCTCTAAAACGTGTAAATCCGTCGAAAACCGGAATTCGAAAATTTTTACGAATCCAATACTTTCTTCTTGTAAAGATAGAAGAAAGTAAAAAAGAAGTAACTTTGAACGTAGAAGTGCTACGAAAATAGAAACCAGTTTTTTTTTTTGTCTGTGTGTGTTATTAGTGTGTGGTATATTATACATATTTTTGGTATTTATATCTTTTAAAAATCTCCATTATTTTATTTTTCCGAAAAAAAAAATGTTATAGTAGCGAATTACGCTTGTTGTAATTGATATGCATATAAAGTTCTAGTATATAAATTTACCTATAAAGTACTATTTCTAAATACTTTGGGTTTGGCTTTCTAATTCGTGATGATCTTTTAAATCCTTCAAACAGCTTCTTTTCATTATCTTCCCTTTCTTGCTGTTCCTTTTCAATAATAATATTAATTGTTTAATCTTTTATTGTCACAGAATTAGTGTGCCATTAAGGGATCTCAGGACTCTTAAAATTAGAAAAAAAAGAAAAAAAGTACCATTTTCAACTTATTAATATCTTAAAATGTATATGATTTTAAAACACAATTTTCATTGGGATGAAAGATATATGCTTTTTCATTTCATGTATTTAAAAAATAAGATGGAAAATTGGTATTTATAGGGGGCTCCAAACCGTCAGACATTTGTTGAGCAGAAAATTGGTATAACAGCTTACGCGCAGGATTACAAAAGAAATTTTGCAACTAGAATGAATTTCTTATGCTTAAGTATACTTCAGATTGTTTTAATTACCCTGAACCTAAGTAAATTTGTATTTAAAACATTTTTATATTTTTAATACAAAGTTGTATTCAGCTAGTACAAAATTTTGAAATTTTCAACAGTATAATCACCTAAAAAATATTTTTTTGAACAATAAAAAGGAAATTTTAGGTTCAGTTTATACATACTAACAAGAAACATATGTTTTGAAGATTTCATGAAAAAATATTCAGACGTTTTTGAGATATCTTGCGCGTTATACCCAAAAAGCGTCATTTGGAGAAAAATGACTTCAAAGTTTCTTAAGCGCCACTTCAGCTATTGAGCGGATATAATTCTAAAAGCCTTAACATCTGTTCTAAGGGGAATTTGAAGGAAAGAATTATATCAAAATGCTCAGAAAAGATTGGAGTTTAACATCTAAAAATTTAAACATTCGAGAATTTTTAAGCTTTAAGAGTCCTGAGACCCCTTAAAGATAACCATGTTCTTGGATGATTAACCTTCCGTCTACCAGACGGGTCCATTGGACCCGACATGTACATTCAAAATATTTATTCAAACCAGAAATTTCTTCAAAACAAACTAAATGTATAAATCAGACAATAATAAGTTAAATAAACAAATTAAATAGTTTTAAGTAAAAATTCTGGTGTAGAATGTTTTTATAAAACTTGAGTAAAATTTCCGGTAGTTCTAGGGTTAAAAAGAACTATATATGCGAATGGATAATGTAGCGAGGTGCGATGTGATGGGGTCACTGTATTATTATTATTATTACTAAAGTAATTAAAGTCAAGAACAAAGACAACTGAACACTTTCAAGATGATTTATAAAAGTGTAAAACATTTTCTGCCAACTGTTTTTCCTTAAATATGCATATTGTTGCAGAACTATAAAATTGCTCAACGTTTGTATTAATATTTATAACACCAAGAATTTATTTACTGCGCGATATAATAAAACAGTAAAGCTGCTTTCGTAGATATATATTTATATAAAATTCTAAATTCCTTACACATTTTATCATCATATATATATTTTAAAACAATAAAATATTGTGTTAAATACTATATGTTAAATATTATTATAAAACTGGATTGTATTAAACATTCTTAGTAAAATAAAGTAGCTTTGGAGAGATGAAAATAACTCGATTTACTTTTTTCCCAAAATAGAAAATTTATTTCAATTAATAAAATTGGATAAACAAAATGCATTAAAAAACAAGAACGAAAAATCATACGTACAGAATAGATTATTAAACACGTTCCCACACATTCCGAGTACTAGAACAAAAGTTCACTGTTTACTAAGGTGAAAGATGACGTCTAAGTGAACAATTTGGAAAACGCATAACGCATTTGAAAACCTTATTTCCGCTATTACAATGAATAGTCGTTAAAATATATACGTTTTTTTTCAGCCCTGTATATGATCTACAGATATGTATGCATACTACATAGCATGCTAAAAGTTAGTTAAGTTAAACGCATAGTACAGTTAAAATTTTCCATTCAGCAATTTCCGCCCATAAACGGATGTGTTGAGAACTTTTGTGCGACCCTGTGTATGATCTATGGAATTTGCACACACCAATTAATGTTTAAAAACTAGTTACATTTAAAAACATATACCACAACTGAAACGCACTTCCAGCAATTATTGTTCGTATAGGCTTCAATAGTTCAATTATTGCTCATTTTCTTCTATAGCCAAATTCTTTTATGTGTCCCTGTAAATAAAATATAAGTCCTATGCACAGCACATTCCATAGTAAAACTTGGTAGTACACCTCTTTGATGTATATCAATATCAATTTAACTATGCTTCAAATACTGTAATATTATTAAAATACTCGGCAAACGATTTTTTCCCATAGACTGTAATGTAACGGAATTCTTTTGAGTGGCCCTGTAAATGATCCGAAAATGCTACACACTTCAATTTTCAATACTGAACATGCCATAGTAAACCCCAATAACATATATCCATTTCATGGCACTCGGACTATATTTACGCGAGTTAGAGCACGAACAGATGAACAGACAATTCGAATTCATAAGCACTTTTCAACTATGTTGGAAAATGTTAAAAAGAATTCAACTTAATTTTATTCTACAAACAGTTTTGAAAAATGGAAGTAATTCTTTTTCTTATTTTAAACTATAACTGTATACAGAGATGCAAATAATTGTGAGACTATAATCAAACATTGTCTTTAAAAAGTATATATGTCTATACATCCCCACCCCTAAAATATGATCAACCTTAAACATGGGTTTGTTTAAAATATTTTCACTGAATCAAAACCATATCCAAAGATTTCCCATTTATGTTATTTTGCAGTACAACTAACTAGAAACGTCAAGGTGAATTCACTTTACTCCCAACTTTTACCATTTCTTTTTTCTTATTATTGAAAAAAAAAATTACAAGAGGGATCTACAATTTTGAGGAGGAGGGTAGATTTGTGTAAAGATATGATTTCGCATTCCCCCAACGTTAGTAAGTCGGTACTTAAACCTTAGTAGTAGTAAAACCATTTGATCGTTATCGCTATGGAGATGTTAGGCTGTCAACGAATGTATCAAATTTTTTAAAAACCATGGTATACTTATGTTTTCAACGGGCAAGCAAACGAATAATTCAGAGCTTCTATGGGGGCAAATTTTTGTCTCTCTGTAACATGTAATGACCTGTTGTTTTCGATGCCATAGAATTATCTTTCGTTCTCTTTATTTTTCTTATTTTTTTCAACATACTCTATTATCATGCAGAGAGATACTGCAGCATAATTTTTAAATGCATTTTTAGAGTTTCAGACGTTGACTTCAAGAATGCTTTTTATACTACTGACGTGTTAGTTCCTTTCTTTGTTATATTGCGCAAACGATTTCACCTTGAACTTCTTTCCTGGCACCCCTCACTGATTAGCTCTTGAATCGTGATTTAGTTGTTCAATAAATGTAGCCAATCATCTCATCAAGATCTCATTTATCTTATCCCACCCTAAATGCTAGAGTAATGAAATTTTGTTTATATACAGCCATACACATATGTATTTGTCTCCTATGCAATTATTTTGCTGTAAATTTGCATCCCTGATATGTATTTCTGAGAAGTGGTCACAGAGTGACTCAAGTTATAGCATACGAATTTGTATAACAGTTTGAAGCATTCGAAGTTAGTGAGGGTGTGGAATATTTAAAGTATGTTAGAGGTACCTTATTATGCATGCAATACACGACGGAGCTGCTTTGATACACGGCATTCATCTTCTAATTCGAGTTTAGTGACTTCAATAACCCATGACCGTTTATACAAGACCAAATATTTAAATATTTTGATGCAGTACACAGGGTATTTCTACGATCATGGGACAAACTTGTAGGGGTGGTGCAGCTGACTAAAATAAACATGCTTTGTATAGGAATGTATGGTCGGAAATGAAAAGTTTTGGCGAAAAAGAAGAAATGCGTAGGAAATATAAACGAGCGTTTTATTGACATAGCAAGTACAGTATGTGTTCAAACGTGCCTCTGGCAGTGTCTAGCAAGGGATTAGCGTACCTTTTCACAGATTCCAAGTGCTTCACGAACATTTGCAGCAACGGCTGAAAGTCTTGCAATGAGGTCCTCATCAGAATCAACTGGTGTCTCATAGATGAGACATCTAGAACCTTGGAAAAGGTACGCCAATCACTTGGCAGGAGATGTCAGGTATGTATCGTGGTTGTTGGTGGCATATTTGAGCACTCACTGTAATTGTTATATCAATAAAACACTTATTTTCATTTCCTCCGCATTTATTGTTTTTCGCCAAAACTTTTCATTTCCGATTCTGTATTGCAATACCAAAATACCTTTTATGTGTGTATTTTACGTAACCATAAAATTTGTCCCATGATCGTAAAAACACCCTGTATAAATAGTTTACTGGGACGTAAGTGCTCGTTTAAGTGTTCATTCGCCAGTTGTTTATGCTATTGAACTGGCAAAAATGCGGTTTTTAAATACAATTCTTATTTCTCAAGTACATTACAATTATTAATAACATTAATCAACGTTATCAATAAGATGCCGTATGATAACAGAAATTTTAAAGCAATAAATATTTAGTTCTTGACTATTTTTCCTAAAATATGTAACAAATAAAATATAATTGTTGACAAGGAACAGCAAATTATTCTGTTTCTAGTATAAAACGAAAAAAAAAAAACTGATAGATTAACCAAACTTTACATTCTATATTCATGAGGGAAAAACAAGGATGAAAATGAAAATTTGTAATTCATAGATTTTCTCAAATGTAACATATGTGTCAAATTGTGGAGCATTTGTGACACTGCGGTGAGAGAATTCATTCATACGAAACCAGTCATGCTGAAAGTTACATAAATATAAATATCATTTTGGAAATATGTACCAGTTTTTAATGATAATAAAATGCAACCGTATAATCTTAACCCATTACCCCAGCGAACTTTCTAATCTCTTTATCGTATATCTTTTTATGCGGACTTACGTCGTTAATTAATTTACAAGTAACCCCCATAAAAATAATAACAAGGATATAAAACTGTGCGTCAAGTATATATTACGAAACTCTTTCCAACACATTTAGAATACTATAATAAAACTTCACACTTTAATAAGGTAAAAATGATATCTAAATAAACAATTTGTAAAATGCATAATACATTTGAAAACACAGTTTCAGCAATTGCAATTAATAGTCGGAATAATATTTGAATTTTTTGTGCACCCTGTATATAATCTATAAATTTATCATATAATAAATAGTATGCTAATTTTTTGCTCAGTTAGGAAACGCATAGAACAGTTGAAAATGTCCCTTCACCAATGTCCGTTATAAAATGAAAATGTATTTTAGATGTTTTGTGCAACCTGTATAGATCATTAGAATTTATATACACTAATATATATATTTTTTAAATAATTAAACGCAGATCAAAACGGAAAACGCACTTCCATCAATTATTATTCATTGATAGTATTGTAACTGAATTATTTTGTACGTCCCTGTATATGAACGATGAATACTAAGCTCACCATATTCTATTGTAAACATCTGGCAGTGCAGCTCAGAGATGTATATCAATATCAATATGTTTGAAACAATGTAATATGAACAAAATACAGCGCAAACGATCCCCCCCCCTCCCCCCAGAGACCTTAGAGTACACAATATTGTCGGTCACACATAACACATTTGCGCGCATTAAAAGTAGTCAGCGAAATATTTAAAACTTATCAGACAAATATTTCGAATAAGAAGGAAAGATGTGTTAAGCCTAATAACACACTTTCTAACGTTTGAAAGAATCTCTCTTCTCGCTATTCTAAAAAAAAGTAACTAACGCTGTCACCGCCGATGTTTTTGAATTTTTTGTGACTGGAGGTCTTTCTTCGTTAATATCAAGAAAACTACTGCATACAAAAATATGAAAATCGGTGGTATTACAGTGAAATGTTTAATAAACACTCTGATGCAGATAGTTTTCAAATCGCATAATTATTTTAAGGTATATTTAATGTTAAAGTTGGTCAAAATCTTTCTATTAAAATGTTTTATAGGAGCAAAAACTATGCATAGGAATTTAACCATTTTTAGATCATTTTATACATTAGAAATTCGCGGTGTGCAAACTGCATTTATTTTTTTAATTTGATTCATTTTTCGAGGATTTATTTTCATTGTATATTCAAAATTTCAGCATTTCGAGAAATATTTTTTACATCTTTTAGAAAAGGGTATTATTTTAAATTGTTGCCAATTTTTAAAACAACACAAAGAATAATATTTTCTTCAAATAAAAAATTTATTTATACGTGACTGTTATAAACAGAAAAAAATTTCAAATTAGAATTAAATGATTACGTTTTAAAAGCAGGAAAATATAGAAAATTAAGTCATATAAACTATATTTACACGCGAATTGTAAAGGACAAAGAAAATTGTAAAATAATAAAATTTATTAATATGCGTTAAAAGTCGTAAATGGAGGAGATTATGTCCTATTTAAAATGGCCAAACAATAATATTGCCAAACAGTTTAAATTTTGGCAACTCAAGTACTCGAAACACACATAGTTGAAAAATAGCAATTGTATCTTTTTGTTGCCATTTTCCCATAAAAACTGAAAAAAAAAAAATGTAATTAAAATACGTGCTATTTTTCTGACCATAAAATTAGACTTCTAACTTTTTACGGCTGCTCTTTCATCTTCACCTAACACTTCATTTATAATGGCTGTTTCATAATAATAGAAGCTATCAGTCCATCAGAAGAAAATGATCCATTCCGAAGGTATAAGTTCGATTGAAAAAAAAACTAATACTTTGAACAAAAAGAAGAGGCTGTACCTGCAATTTTCATGACACTAATAGAATCGCATAGCTGCCAATTTGTACGATTTTATTACCTCTAAAATTTAATAAAAATTTTTGCCATATTAAATTGTTGACAATTATAAATTTCGGCGATTGAATTAGGCAAAATTTATTGGTAAGTTTTATTGGTAAGAAAAAAAATCTTTTAAATTGGTAGGTATGGAGAAGCGTAATACTGCAGGAGGGAAAAAAAACTGCAGCAAATTCGACATTCAACGAACAAAAAACTGTCAAGAGCTTTTTCAAATAAACAATTTCATTTCCCGATTTTCTTAAAAGTAACGGAAATGTACATCAAAGAAATGTTACTAGTACCATAAAAATTAATGAAGTTAAGTGAATGAATTAAGTGAAAATTTATATTTCATCTCCTTAATTGTAAATCCGGATTGTCCAAGTTTTTTGCTTATCCGAGGTGAGCCTGGTCCATATTAACTCGGATAATCGGGACTCTACTGTATCTATATTTATATTCATATATTTTTTTCATCGGGTCAACACTATATTCTGAAAAAGCAGAATTCCTCTTCTCTAATGTTACAGAGTCCTTTTGTCAGATGAATAATTAAACACTGAAGAAAGAAAACATATATTTAAAACAATTCGGTGACCTAAACAATTGTCTTTATTTTATTTTTTTCCACTAGTGAAATTTTTGCTTAGTTGAATTTGATTTTATAGAACAAGGGCATTCGAAGTCCGCATGTAATAAAACTAGAAAGTGTAAAAAATATTTAATAATAACGAAAAGTTCATCTAGTTTCTTCAATTACTATTATGGTCATTACAAATAATAGTGATAATAACAATAAAATGAATATAGAGTTTAGAGAAAATATTTCTTATTATTTCACGAGAATTATTTCACATTTTATGCATATAATCACGCTAGAAAACAATTTTAGTGCTAAAATTAATAAATAATAGGCAAATATAAAGATGATTTTTGTTGAGAATAAAAAAAAAAGCAATGGATTTAAAACAGCATTATCGTAAATGCTATGCATCAGGAAATAAATTCTGAAACTAATATAAACCTTTTTTAAAAATAATTCTTCTAGTCTGCAAATTACTTGAAATTTATAAGAAAATAATAAAACAGCAAGCATTGGACATTAATCAGTGAATTTTATTCAAGATTTGTTGTTATTATTATTATTATCGCTTTCTCAAATCATTATTTCTTTTAGAAAATTTCTAATAATATTGTTATTTTAAAAAAGGAAAAGTTTTTTTCTATTCAATTTAAAATTGATTTTTAAAACGATGTTTATTAAATCTGGAACTAGAATAAACCTTTTATAGACCAAATACAGATTCAGGTATATCAATTTATTATTATTATTATTGTTTCACAATTTAACGATTTTGTTAAAAAATATCAATTATTGAAATGGGCTGAAAATGTTTCCTTTATTACTGGTATGATGTTTTTAGTTGGGAGGACTAGTTAATCTTCTTTACAAATGGATTAAAAAATGGATCATAGTGAACAGTATATAAAATGATAAGCAAAATAGTTTAACATTTTTAAAGAGTTATTTTTGAACCGAAGCTCATTTATCACGTAGATTGAAAATTTCTGCTTATATCTGTAATACTCGAAAGCAACCTAAATGTTATTATTATTTTTTTCTCTTTCATTGCAAGCTAATATTGTATTTACAGATCAGTTTTCCCATTTAGAACAAGAGAGTTCAACGAATTACAGCAACTATACATTTCTCATTACTTACTTTCTTCGTATACAGAGAACTATTTTAAGTTCGTCTACTGAATTGTAAAAACGTTGGATCGTTATTTTAATGTTACATGGGTTTTTAAATTATGCATAATGAAAAAATCCTAAAAGGTCGTTTTTATATATAATATATACAATGTAAGGCCAAAGATGACCGGCCACTTGCGATTTTAGACGTTTTCTTAAATATCTAGGAAAATACGTGAGGAATTATCCTGAAACTCCAGGTGTGTAAACAAAATAGTACAGGTCATATATTTCCGTGAAGATTTTTTCCCCAAAACCCCATAGGGGACCGCCAACAAATTGAAAAAGAACGAATATCTTTTGGACAACCCTGTCGAAACTAATGTAGCAAAGGCGTTCAAATTATAGATTATGATTAAGTGACTTATTGTAATAATTTGTGTTCATTTTTATGAGGATAGCATGTATACTCGAAGAGAAATTCGGGTTTTCATAAAAACAGTCTCAAATTTTGCCAAGCTTTTTGCTTATAATTTGCAGAGTTCTTAATATAAAAAAAAGTTATTTTCAGAAAATCTGACAAACAACATTGCATACAATTCCCTGTAATCAGAATTAAAATATAGTAAAAATTGTATGAAAAATGAGCAGGTTTACTAAATAATGTTTCAATGCGCATGCGCGAATGCGATCAAAATATAATGTGCACATTATGTTAACTAAATGTATAGAGCAACTTTTGCAAAAGTCTCAAAAACATAGCTTGAAAATCCTGAAAACTATCGTTGATAGAATACTTTCAAAATCCGTTGTTCCCAAAATGAAGCAAAAGGATGAGGGGCTGTATCCATATATCCGTTGATTAGTGCCAATATAGCATACACAATATTGTACGTACTACTGTATTTGGATACGGCCCCTCATACGTTTGATCCCTTTTGGAAATAACCGATTTTGAGCTTTTCTATCAACGATAATTTTCAGACTTTTCAAACTATGTTTTTGAGACTTTCACAAAAGTTGCTCTATACATTTAGCTAACACATTATGCAAATTATATTTTGAATACATTCGGGCATACGTAGTGAATCATTATTTAGTAAACTTGCTCATTTTTCATATAATTTTTATTATTTTTTAATTCTGACTGCAGGGTATTGTGTACAATGTTGTTTGTCATATTTTCTGAAAAGAACTTTTTTCTTATATTAAGAACTCTACAAATTATAATAAAAAAAATTGGCAAAATTTGAGACTTTTTTTTATAAAAACTTTAATTTCTGTACGGGTATACATGCTATTCTCATAAAAATGAACACAGTTTATTACAATAAGCCGCTTAACCATTAGAGTTTGAACGCTTTTGTATATTAATTTTTACAGGGTTATCTAAAAGATATTCGTTCTTTTCAGAGCATATTTTAAGGAATTTTCACTGCGCGACAAACGGTTTAGTCTGTTGTCCCAAATAAATGTTCATAAATCAACCCCTACCCCTGATAACAGCCAACCAAATAATAAGAATATCGACTGGCTGACAAACTTTTATATCTTATTAGTTGTGTCTATTATACTTTTCCTGTTGCTGGTTAGTAAACTAGAAAATCGTCATTGAAAAATGTACACCGCCTTATTTATAGTTAGGTAAAATTAAAGAGGCTACAGTCTCGTTTCATGCAAAGTTTTAATTGTTATGTTAGTAATGGACCAAACATACCATCTAACCTACCAAATTCGTATGCCTAATTAAAACTTTAATGTAAGAAAATTATCATTTAAATTCACCTTAAAATATTGCTTACCTTTTATTAGTTTGTACACTGCTTTTGTTCTCAACCATAATATATCTGACTAATTAGGTAATTGGAGTCTAGAATAAATTCTGAAATTCAAAAATAAATTTGACTTGAATCGTTAAATAGTTCGTGAAATAGTACCTTAACTATAGTTTTAGGCTCAAAGTTCAACTAATCAAGAAAACATACTTTCCTCTTGATGGATGAAAATCATTAAATTTAAAAATAATATAAAATTACTGTGTTAAATTTTATAACATGTTTCCAAAATGTAAAATGAATAATAATTGTAGTGGTTAAACATATTTTGACTTTTACAAGTTACTATATTTTGCAAAGACTGGAACTGAACAAGGAATCAGATTTTACTCTTTATATTTTAAAAAATCAAACTGCATCAATAAAATATTTCCAAAATGCTACAATAACAGTTGCAATGGTTTAGAATTTTTATACAAAGGACTGTCCAGAGTTGTATAATATAGACACATGCCGTGCGCGGAAAATTTTCCGCAAAATTCGGAACTTTGTGGACATTTTTAGAAAGGAAAACGTAATTTTTGTTCTTGTAACTTTTTTTTAAATATCGAACAGTTAAAAATATTCCCTAATTTTATGTACGATTTATTTATTGTTTAGGAGGTGTGATTCTGTTCCAAATATTTAAGGCATTTGGTTCCGAAAATTTAAAAAAATCGGCCATTAGTCCGAAAATTCAGACATAAAAAAAATCACTGAAAAACATTGCGAATTTCAACAAATGGTCGCTGAAATAAAAACCAATTTCGCCAAAACATCGCGGAAAAAACGCGAATTTCGTCAAAGGATCGTAAAAAAGATAATTTCGTTAAAGAATAACAAAATTTTATGTATGATTTATTTATTGTTTGCCAGGAGTGATTTTGTTCCGAAAACTTAAGGCATTCGGTTCCGAAAATTAAAAAAAAATCGGCCATCAGTCCAAAAATTCAGACAAAAAAAAAATCCACTGAAAAATATTGCGAATTTCAACAAATGGTCGACGAAAAAAGACCAATTTCGTTAATCGTTCGCAGAAAAATTCACCAATTTCGTCAAAGCATCACGAAAAATGGGCGAATTTTGTCAAAGCATCGCGAAAAATACGCGAATTTTGTCAAAGGACCGCGGACAAAACGCTAATTTCTTCAAAGAAACGTAAAAAAGGATATTTTCGTCAAAGAATCGCAGAAAAAAACTGAAATTTTGTGAAAGGAGTACAGGAAAAAAACAAATTTCGTAAAAGCGTAGCGGAAAAAGGCCGAATTTTGTAAAATGATCGCGGAAAAAAAAACGCAAATTTCTTTAATGTACCGCGGAAAAAAACTAATCCCTCAAAGCCCGCAAATTTCGCCAAAGGAGCGCAGGAAAAAAAAACGTATTTCGAAAAGCATAGCCGGGAAAAGTGTGAATTTTGCCAAAAGATCGCGAAAAAATGCGAATTTCGTCAAAACGCTGCGGGAAAAGCTCGAATTTCGTTAAAGGATTGCGGGGGAAAAAAAACGGATTTCATCGAAGAATCGAAGAAAAAAACGCAAATTTTGTCAAAGGATCGCGGAAAAAACTCATCGGTCTCTTTAATGATAATACACTGCTCAAAACAATTAAAGGATATTGCAGTTTTAGGTGGATTTTGTATCTGGTAAACTGTTTAGCTGATTGATTCATGGTCGACAGACATAGTAGGTTATATGAGAATAAATTACACATGTTTGGCAGAAAAAAATGCATTTTATTGCGCATTTGTGTACTAAAGGAAAAAAACACAATTTGTGCATATGAGAAAAAAAGAATAAGAAAATGTGTTTTCTTCAAAGAAAATCATTTTCAGTAGGGGGTATGGTTTCCACGGGCGGCCAGCAACGTTGAACACCTTTGAGGCATGGACTCAATGAGGCTATTAATGACGAGTTGGGGTATTCTGCCCCACTCTTCCAGAAGAGCTCTTTCCAGTTCTTGGAGAGTTTGTGGGGGTTGTTGGCGGCCAGAAACTCGTCTTCCTAGAGCGTCCCAAACGTGCTCGATTGGATTCATGTCTGGAGAACACGCTGGCCATTCCATTCGAACGATTCCTTCCTCGAAAAGGAAATCCTCCACCAGGTTTGCACGATGTGGCTTGCAGTTATCGTCCATTAAAATGAAGTTATCTCCGATTGCTGCAGCGTAAGGGACTACAATAGATCTGAGGATCTCATCCCTATATCGGCGACCAGTCAGAGCTCCATCTCGAATGATGTAGAGGTCAGTGCGCCCGTCAATGGAGATGCCACCATACACCAACACTCCTCCACCGCCAAATCTGACACTTTCGTGCACGAACGCAGGATTATTCCTACTGCCATGGTCCCTCCAGATGAAAATACGCCTATTATCCGGATGCACAGAAAAACGGGACTAGTCAGAAAACAGAATATTGCTCCATTCATTTCTCCTCCAGTTGACATGCTCGGTTGCCCACTCCCTGCGGTCGCGACGATGCCTTGATGTTACTCTAACACATACCATCGGTCGGCGAGCATACAGACCTACAGCATGGAGCCGGTTTCGGACAGTCTGAGTTGAAATCATGGTGCCTGTAGCCGAGCGAAGGTGTTGTTGGAGAAGAGTAGCATTCATGGTTCGGTGTCTCCGAGCTGTTAACGCTAAATACCGATCTTCATTGGGCGTTGTTGTCCGTCTACGACCTTGCCCTTGTCTTCGGCCTGCACATCCACTCTCCAAAAAACGGTTCCAGATCCTGGAAATGACACTTTGTGACACTCCAATGGCTTGCGCTACTTCGGCTTGAGTTTGGCCCCCTTCTAACCTACCAACAATTCTCAAAGCTTCTGAATCTGTCAAATGACTTCGCTGAGACATCGTACTCATCGAAACAAAGCAATCACTGAATGCCGATCATCCTTGTCTTCATTCTCTTCTATCCAGTTGAAAGTCAAATTTCATTCGCTGCCGCTGAAGCGATGTTTTTGACGTCGAACTCAAAATTTGCATACTCCACAGTTTGAAAACCAGAAAAATTTGCATTTGTGATTCTCTTCTTCTATTTTCGGCAAAAAAAATTTCGTTTATATCTTTATTTTATATAAAACTTTAAATATCCTTTAATTGTTTTGAGCAGTGTACTTATGAATGGACCTCTCCCTACAAAATGTGATTCAGTTGTTTCAGAAGCAATGTCACATTATTTTTGTGAACAGAGTGACTGGCATTTTGTGCGAAGAGGTCATAATATTAAGGATTGGGCTGTTTCTAAAATCACTGACAAAATATTTGATAAGGATTCACCCTTCTTACCATGGATTTTTAGGTTTATTATTTTTTAACCAAAATAATTATTTTTTAATTAATATTAATTAATTTTTAATTTAAATGGTAATTATTTTTAAACTCCTGTTTTTAATTCATGTCGTCAAAATAATAAAACACGTTATTTTATTAAACATTAAATTAATTTGCAGAAAGTTTTTGAACCAATATTTATGTGCACCGAAAGTTTTTGGTTTTATACAAGCCTGAGACTGTCTTATGCAAATAGTAGAATTAAGCAGGTAGAGAAAACCATTTTGTTCATGTTTTAAAATTTTAAAACTTTATTAATTATTTATAATGTTTGCAAAATCCTACAATAATAATTATATTCGTTAAGTTATTTTACAAATAACTGTCTTTAGCAAAGCATTTTTTTTAGCAAACTCATGTTTCTCATAGGTTTCTTTATCTGGAAGTGTTCTATTTTTTACTTTGCTCTCTAGGAACCTTGCAATAATGGGTCTTTGATCATAAAAAGTTGTTCGTATTCCATTAAAAGCAATGAACATCCTTGAGTTTAAGGCTTCTCTTTATACTAGTTCCGACTGTTTTTTTGGATTTAAGCATTGTAAGTATAGACACAACTCCATGTGAAAACAACTTTATTTACCAACAAAGAGGTGTGAACTTTGAGGTGTCAAAGAAACATATGACAGCACCAATTTGTTTAAAACAGAGTGAGGTTGAGACGCCTTAAAGTAAAAATAGTCTTGCTGTCGATGAGAAAGATGCAGATTTTCAGCTGTGCACAAAGCCATCACATCATCATTTAAATAGGCGACTTCGTCTTTACCAAAAAAGTTCTCAACATCAAGGTGGGCTGCACTAGCAACCTCTGTTGGTCTTCGTGCATTTAACAAAGCATCTATCCTGTAGGAGATGCTCGATTTATCCTCTTCCAATCTTTGAGAAACAAATTCTTTACAACTCAATATAGTTTCTTTTCTCACCGCAGACCAGCTCCAGCATCTATTGGTAGAAACTAACGAGTTGTTTTTACATCTGCGAGTATTTCCTTGAATTTACTAATCCCTTTCAGATTCCTAAGTGCCTACATTTATTTCCATCAACTGTTCTTCGTAACCCTCAGGACTTACCCATCTTTGACAAGCATAAAAGAATTTGTAAAAAAATTTCTTTGACAAATTCTATATCAATTCTTTATCAGGCAGTGGTAATGAAAGACCTTTGACTGTCTGTCTCAAGTTTTTCAAAGTGTGTCGGAACATCTAGCATTAAGCAAGTCAGATGTTGCTCACTTATTTTTAATCTATTTATAATCGAATGAACCCACGAGCACAAGTTTGTTCAGTTTTTGTTGAGTAGGATTAATGTAATGTTATGACTATGTTTTCTCAATGTTTTTGCATGAGAGAAAAATTCTGCCGTACCGCTTTTGCCAAGTTTTTTAAGTGTTTCGCGAACTGGACTTCAAAATATGCAGAGAAACAAAAGGCACTTTGATTTTCTGTTCCAGCTATTTCTTCAAGCACTTTAAGGGTGTATTCGAAAAAATATATTTTCACCCTCAACATCTCGAAATTTTCTGAGACATTTTCAGACTCATTTTTAAAAGTAAAAACATGAAACTTGCTGGGGTGATTTCTGAAGACATGTTTAACATGCCGTGTGATTTCATTTTCAGCTCAAATAATTAGAATTTGATTTTTAAACAATTATTTTCTCAGTATGACCATTTTTTTCATTCCCAGATCGCCCGCTTCGGAAAATTCGGTTCAAAACGCCAACTTCGACAGCGTTTTTTACAGTATTTTCTGCATTTATCAAAAAATTAAGAAGCACGGCACATTATATAGTTTCTAAATAAGAGAATTTCCCAGTTTGATGCGTTTAAGAGCAAAAATGAATTTTAAAATGAATCAGAAAATAAGCAGTTTGGATCGGAATACACCCTTAATACGGAGAGCAGAAACTCGACAAAATGTTGCTTGATGATTCCCACTCCGGTACAGTTAAGTCAGACCTGAGTAAAGCATCAAACGCAAAGTTAGTCTTTACCCAAGTTCCATTTCATAAAAACACAGAGACAGCTGTTTTTGCCTGTATTTTCCTTTACCCACTTATTTTTTGCGATATTCTCAGTACACAAGTTATCAAATGCAACCTTGAGAAAATCCACGAGGCGTTCTGCTCCTCACTTAAGGAATTTAGATTGTCCTAGTCAGTTACATTGTTCTATGTTCTGTTCTTTTGAAAAAAATCGTGCTCTAACAAATTTGTTATCAACTCCATATTTCTTATCAGAACCATCTACTTGGATAGCAAAACAAGCAGCATTTTGTACACGGAAAAAACTGTTTTGTTGAAATTACTAAATTTTGGTTCATATAGCTCCATCCAAATATTTTGGTTGGAATGATCAAATTTTGGGTGGACTAACCAAACGATTTGTTGAATTAACAAAATAATTTGGTTAATATAACCAAAATTTAATCACTCCAACAAAAATATTTGGATGGAGCTATATGAACCAAAATTTAGTAATTTCAACAAAATAGTTTTTTCCGTGTAACTGTGATACGGTGTTTTCTTTTACTGCTATGACATCTGTTGCCATTCTTATCATCTCCTGAGTCAAAGAGCCAGCTTATGTTATTCACCTGTTTAAAAAAACGGTTGCCGGCACCATGCCCTGTCACTGGGCGACAATATCGTGGTACTAGGCGACACTAGTGTCGCCTACTTTAAATGTTATTTTATGCTCTGGTTCTTTTTCAGTTTGTTGGAGCTCCCCTATGGGGTTTCGGGAAAAAAATCTTCACGAAAAGGATGCACTATTCTGTTTACACACCTGGAGTTTCAGGATAATTCCTCATGTACTTTTCTAGATATTTAAGAAAACGTCTAAAATTGCAAGTGGCCGGTCATCTTTGGCAATATAGTGCATAATAAATTGTAAAAAACATTTCCACAATAATTGCAAACATAGGCTTTAAAGCAGCTCATAAAAAATGCAATACAGTATAGTCAAATATTAAATGAATTTAAATTCGATAAAATTTTAGAGCAGGTGTATAAAGTTATAAAAATTATGAAAAGCATTTACAAAACAACACACAAAAAACATATCAATGTCACAAGTTAATCTGCCTTTACTCTTCAGCGTGAGGAAAGACGTTTTAAACTCCACCCCTTATTTTTACAATTAATGAAAAATACTAACGGCAGGTTTCGTAAGACGTGGCATAATTACATTAAAGGCCAAATACCATGATAAACCAATATGAAATTAAGCAAACTGTAACAATTGAAGTGTAATATATTGAATATTTAAATATATTGGCGAATTTTTGTTTTTAATAAATAATTCTCTAATATATTTAAATATTCAATATGATGTTACCTTTAAATTGTTACAGTTTGTATGATTTTATATTGCGTTATTATGGTTTTTGGCCTTCAATTGCAGTTATCAGTTTAGGTTTAATGTAAGGATACCGCGTCTTACGAAACCTGCCGTTAGTATTTTTCATAAATTTGAAAAGTTAGGCGTGGAGTTTAAAACGCCTTTCCTCACGCTGAAGAGTAAAGGCAGATTAACTTGTGACATTGATATATTTTTTTCTGCGTTGTTTTGTAAATGCTTTTCATAATTTTTATAACTTTATACACCTGCTCTAAAATTTTATCGAATGCAAATTCATGTAATGTTTGATTATACATATATATATATTTGTATATTTTGTCTATAACTGGTTATTGCATCTATTTTTTTTTTTTTTTTTTTTTTTTTTTTTTACCCAAAATAAATAAAATTTAATTTTCAAGTGATTTCAATTCGATCTTTTCAGTTGGCAACACTGTATTAATTTCGAAACTACGAAAATACATACGTAGAAAGTACATATTTTCAAAATCAGTACAGAAATATTGCACTAAATTATGAAAACAATTACATTATTCTCTTTTGGCTCATCTTAGAAAATATCCCTCCATGAAATTCACGATATTTTTACAGGTGAGAGAACATGAAAATATTTGACAATATCCCGCATTTTATGTTAAAAAAAAAAATCGCAATCTTTCGGATAATTTTCCATGACAATTGCATCTGTCATTCTGCTATTTGAGTGTGTCATACGCCTATCAAGAACGAAATTGTGCGAAAACAACCTTAAAGCACAAATGCTTAACCAAAAAACACTCACTCCCAGGCGCTTAAATTTTTATGACAGCTACAAGTTATCGACGTATCCTTTAAAGCTTTACACATCTATCTACGTCTATAGGGAACCTTTGTTTATAAGCGCCGCTTGATTCTTTTTAAATATCAGATTATCTGCTGTAGATAAAAATCGAAATGGATGCATCAGTAACTACACGCGACACGACAGGCGAGAGATCAGCTAAGCGGAACGGAACTTCGGCAGCTTGGACTTGAGGGATGGATGTCTAACCTGTAATTTGTAGATTGCTCTAAACATCTAATGTGGGTTAAGATGTTTACTCGTCAGGAATATTACGAAGGGAAGTACTAAAAATAAAACTGATCTTCAATTTTTTTTCGCTATTTAAGGAAGAAAATCTTCATTGCTTAAAAAAGTACTACAAAGGGGGATAAAAAATAAAGAATATGAAAAGGACATTGGCAGCCTGAACTTGAGTTCTTTATGTATAATTGCAATCACGGAAGTGTAATTTGTAAATTTCACTAAACATTTAATGTCGATTAATTTGTAATGTGTAAATAGTTAGCCTAAAATTTTTAGACTAAATATCTATTTTATTATTATTATTTAGGGAAGAAAACAAGAACTGCCTTCAAAAGAATAATACGGAAAGAGATTTAAAAAAAAAAAAGAAAATAATGATATGAAGAGAACAAACAACATTTTGACTTTTACGTTAATTATAAAACTATGAAGATTTATTATAAAATAACAACAGAATATTTTTGAAATTTTTTTTCAAAGTTTTCAATCATTTCTTATTCTAAACATATTGCTGCCGATACAAAATATTATATAGTTCGTAAAAGTAAGATTATTACGTTATATAGAATTTTGCACACTATGCCATTTTGTGTAATTGGTAAACACACACTACATACTTTTAACCTTGGACTTGACGGGTGAGTGCCTAACCTATAATTTGTAGATCGCACTAAGCATCTAACGTTGGTTAAAATGTTATTCGTCGTAAGTACAGGGATACTTCAAAGGTCAGTACTAAAGGGGAAAAAAACTAATCTTCATTAAAAAAAAGACTATTATTTACGAAAGAAAAATTTTCTTTTTAGGTGCGTTCGTAATTATATAAATACGTAGCACATATAGTCGTCGTTCGATCCGTCTGTCTGTTCGTCCGTCCGCATATAACAGAGCAAAAACTACCCAACCAAATGGTCTGAAATTTTAAATGTGTATAATTGCTGCAAAATTTTGTCGAGTCATTTCAAATTTTATGAAAATCGGATGTATAGTTTAATTACAGGGGCAGTCAAAAGTTTTCCGTTACATTACTGCCAATGGGAAAAAAAATTATTTCAAGTGCATTTTAATGATGTTACAGCCTTTCGAACAGAATGAAATTGATATGCACTTATGAAGTGCACTAAAATATACATTCAGTATAATATGCGGGGCAAAAAATATTTATAAAACTAGTTATAGTACGAACGCACTACATTTGTAACGTTTGACGTGCAATTTCCAACTTGTTTTTCTCGGGATAATAATAACAAAGGGGCAAAAAATATAAAACATTCTGAAGACATTGGCAGCTGGACAATAATGCTTAAACTTCAATTCTTTATGTACAGTCGTGGAAAAAAAATACAGCCTACTAACTCTATAACTAATTACAATAGAAGAAAATTACTGGTACCAAACGATTGGAAATATAGTCTACCTTTAAATGATGTATCTAAATTTTTTTCTTAGGGCCCATCTACAAATAAAAACCAGACCAAACTTTGTTTTTAAAATGGCAACACCCAATTTTGATACTATATTTTAAATCTTAGGTTCAAACTATGCCTAGAAATGAAATTTCAAGTCATTTGGATAAGTTTTCGAATTATAAACTTTCAAAATTTTGAGCTTCTAAAGTTAAATTACATTTTCATATTTTCATTAATATCACCTGAAATTATAATCCTAATGTAATAATTGCTTGCATGTTTATGGTGGAATATGAAGAATTTAAACTTTTCGCAATTCAAAAACTATACTCAAAAATCTTCTATTCGCAAAGAAGAAAAATTGTGAATATTTCCGCTTTTTTACAACAAAAACTGTTTCTCTATCAATTGTTAATTTTAAAAAATATATTAAATCATAAATTCATGAAATAGTATGCAAATTTTCCCTCCCTGCAGAATTTTATAACATACAATATATAAGAATATCTTAAAATAACCCGGTAATTTTCTATGAATTTCTTTTTTTATGTAAAATTAATGTACTTTATATTCAAATGTTTTTCTAAGAATTTTCTATTTAATAATTGAATGAATTTGACACTTTTTTTCTGTGAGAACTTAATTTCATAATTCTAAATTTATGTATAATTCCCTAACAAATTTTCTTTTATGTCTGTAAAGAGTTTAAAATATGTGCATAAACTATATGCTTTTAGGTAGATTTCGTATGAAATACTACCTATTGGGATCGTTCCTATGTTGGAATTTCTGAAAAATTTTTGCAGATCTACACCGATCATGACCCCTAGAACCCAAAACCACCCTCAGTAAAAAACTTTATATATATATATATCTATCTATCTATCTATCTATCTATCTATATATATCACTTTCTTCTGGACACGATAACTTTCGTAATTCTGCACCAATCTCTTCCAAACTGATACATAAAATCAATGGGCATAAAATCTCGGTCAAGTTCGTTAATGGGCAAAATCGGACCAAGGGGAGGGAAATAGGGAGGGGTTTTGTGAAAACAGAAAACCCCCCATAACTTCTTAATTTTTGTACATATCAAATCAGTTTAAAGTTTTTATTACTTCTAAAAATAGGGCCAAAAATTTATGTATCACAGATTTTTGATAAAGTTAAAAATGGGCTCAAGGGGTGCAAAAAATAGGGTTTTTGGGACAAAAAAATTCATAACTTCGTCAATTCTCAAGATATCAAATTCAATTAATTTTATTATAAATTTCCTTAACATTATCTAAAACTTTTATATTCACAAGTTTTTGATAGGAACAATTCGTACCGCAAAAAAAAATTAAAAACGAAAACAAAAAGGGCGTTTGAAGAAGAAAAAAATCCATAACTTCGTCAATTCTCAAGATATCAAATCCAATTAATTTTATCATGAATCTCCTTAACATTATCTACAACTTTTATATTCACAAGTTTTTGATAGGACCAATTCGTACCGCAAAAAAAATTAAAAACGAAAACAAAAAGGTGGTTTGAAGAAGAAAAAAATCCATAACTCCGTCAATTCAAAAGATATAAAATCCCCATGAATTTATCATATATCTTCTTAATATTGTCTACAACATCTATATAGACGAGTTTTGGATAGGACCAATTCTTAGAGCAAAAACAAATTAAAAATACATACCGATTGAAGTAAAAAATGATCTTACTAAGGGTGTTTTCAAATCCAAACTGCTTATTTTCTGACTCATTTTACAATTCATTTTTGCTCTCAAAGGCTTCCAATCGGTACGTTTTCTTACTCAGAAACTATATAATGTACCGTAATGGTCGATTTTCTGATAGGAGCAGAATATATTTTTTTAAATGCTGTTAAAAAGGGCATTTTGAACCGAATTTACCGAAGCGGATTGTGTTGGAAAAATCATTGTATTAAGGATGCGCTTAAATCCAAACTGCTTATTTTCTGACTGGTTTTTAAATTCATTTTTGCTCTCAAACGCATTTAATTGGTAGATTCGCTTATTCAGAAACTATATAATGTACCGTAATAATCGATTTTTAGATAGAGGCAGAATATATTTCAAAAAATTATGTCAAAGTGGGCATTTTGAACGGAATTTCCCGAAGCGATTGTGTTAGAAACGAAAAATATTGTCCTTCTGAGAAAATAATTGTTTATATATCAAGTTTTAATTAATTGAACAAAAAATCAAAACACAGGTCGCTTATAAATCTCTTCAAAAATCACGTCAGCAAGTTTCATATTTTTTTTTAATTAAAAATGAATCTGGAATTATGCCAGAAAATTTCGAGTTGTTGAGCATGGAAAAGTATTTTTTTGAATACCGCCCTAAAATGATTCTGATAAAACCAGCTATTATATGAAAATGAAATAAAAACTCGTCAAGAGCGGCCAGATAAAATTGTTAAAGTGGATTTATCTATAATCATGATTTAGTTTTTGTTTGTGAAATTAGTATATTTGACTTTGAAATCTACCTCTGCCTGTAGGCCGGGCCGGCAGGGATTTTTTTGGGGTTGATTTGATCCGCGGAACTGAAGCAAAGTGTCAAATGTGTGTGTTACAATTTGAGAAGTGGAAGTTGTTCAACTTTTAATATGTAGATAATCTCCAAAGAATGATTCATGCATAGCATTAGATACTAATTCCCAATCAATTGATACCTACATCTTTTTTATACAATTTTCTGTAGCAGGATAAGTACAGAATGATAACTTTTTTTTTTTTTTTTTTTTTTTTTTTTTTTTTTTTTTTCCAGGGCTGTAGAAAAGGGGTACTAAAAATAAAACAGATTATTATTAATTTTTCAATATAAATAAAACATATTTACTGTTCGTAAAATAATAAAATAATAATGACCAAAAAAAAAAAAAAAAAAAAAAAAAAAAAAGGTAAAGAACAATATTGATTCTATTTCTTTCTGAACAATGTTACATATATATTTAGTAACTTTGAAAAAAAAAATAACATACAATCTCGTATAACAAAATGGTCGAATCTCTTAATTAAAAATGGCATGTAGTAATATTTTACTTTAATTATCATATATATATTTCGTATAAACAAAATGCATAACAAATTGGAAATCAATAATGTAGTGTCTTTTCTAGAGATTTGAATTTCTTCTGACAAACTATTATTATTAATATATATATCGAAAAACTGTACTATAATATACAAAAACTACTGAACTGATCGAAAATTAAAATAAAAATAAATAAACAAGACAAAATGACAACAACTTAATTAGCTTTAAAGCGAAACCGGCATCCCTCAACACTAAACCAGCAAACTTTAAACAATCTAAAATAACTTAAAACGTAAGAAACTTAAACCATTGGAGACAGGTGGCATGGCTTGTGACATGCTCAGCGGTGTTGAACTAGTTTTGCGTGTACAACCCCCTTACCTGTATATATATCCTCCTGAGACTCAAGCAAAATATAATGCATATATTTTTTTTAAATATGAGTTTTTTTCAACAAATAGGTATAAAAAATGATGTTTTTAAAGAAATTAATAAATTTCGATTTTTTAATTTTGTTTTACAGCACATCCATCTAAATGGATGTTCAGGCCATAACTCACTTTAAAATAATTTAAAAAATGCTAAAAGTATGAGAAAGAATAGAATTTATTATAAAGAACATAAGGCAAGTATTAACATCTGCTATTAAAATTGCAAAATAATAATAATAATAATAATAATAATAATAATAAAATAGTTTAAACAAATTAAAATAACATAAAAACGAAACTAACAGCAGAACGTAGAATTCCAATTTGACTCATTTATTACGTCATTTTGTAAACAAAGTAGTTACTGTTGCCAAAATCCAAAAGCTGAATCTTGATTTTTGATTCATACTGGACCAATTGGTTTTAGATTACTACAATGAAATTTAACGCAATAGAAGGCGAAAGCAAAACATCCATTTAAATGGATGCCAGGTCTCAGGAGGATATATATATATAAAAGACAAAACTGGTGTGAAACAGTAAGAACTAAAATATCTTCTTAAAACACCATAATTTTTTTAAAAATGTGCTAGGCTTTTCGGAAGAACTTAATCTTTCTTCGTCAGGCGCAAAGAAGACGTGTTTCTACTCCTTACAGGCTTGCTGCTGCTTTAAAAGTAAATATATAAGTTTTTTCGAAAGGTCTAGCCCATTAAAAATTTTTTGATGTTGTTTTAAGATCTTTTAGCTCTTACTATTGTTTATTTCAACGGAGAAATAAGTCAGAAAATTAGTAAATCTAATATGGCACGATAATTGATATAAAAAAATCCTCACAATATAAACATTTTATTTATTTTCCCGCATCAATTTTTTGAAAGTATAAATGCGAAATATTCTTTTCACTTTTCCACTTTTGTTCAACAGTAATCAAATCATGCGATCAAGATCGCAGGTGTGTCGCAAGTTTGCATACGACAAAGTGGTACACTCTTTCACCCAGACTGTCATCATCATTCCTGAATTTCTAACCAGTACCAATAAAAAAAGACTTCTTTTTAAAGTATATGCAAATAGGACCCGTTGAATAATACAGGCACACCTGTCTGACTCAGCAGCGACAATAATTAGGCTATTGTTTGACAATGGTGAAGAATCCAAGACAGGGTAGGGTCCTACATTGTCAGGCACATAATTTTACGATTGTGGTTGATAGTGCCTACAATTATCTTAAAATTTTTATATACTTGGTGGGTGCAGCTATTTGTGAAACATTTATGGCTCAACCGCATGAAATGTTACTGTTAAAACGAAAGTATACTTTACTTTAACACAAGCTGAATATTCAAATTTGAAATAAAGTATTTATGAGTTAATAAAAACTTAATTTAGATATTTTGGAGCTCTAGTAATAGAAATATTCTCTAATAGCTAGTTTCTTTTAAATAGTTTTTTGAGAACATGCACAGACTTTTACTGCGACAGTGAAATTTAACTATCGAACCGTCAGAAGATGGACATTAGTGATGTAAGACTTATGTGTTGAACCTCAATTTTGACAAGTAATGGCATTTGCATCAAGTTTTAACCCTTTAACCGGCAGGGCCGGATTTTTCCGTTTCTAGAAATCATGTTAAAATAGCTGTGGACAAAAATATTTTAAACAGAATTTTATTTTGAACCATGTATAGAAAGAAGTGACATTAAAGATATTATAGCATCAAACTGCGATTAATAAATATATTTATCCTGGAATTTACAAGCATTCTTATAAAAATATAGGAAAACTCTCGGACGGTCAAAGTGTTCTAATTTATCTAAACATGTCAATATGCTCGAAATTTTATGAAATATAAGGTAAGTCTCTGGCATATGTTGTGTTGGGTACAAGATACAGGATGAATAAAGAGATATTGGACAAACTTTAAAAGGTGGTAGGAAATACAACAAGGAGCAATTTTTATATAGGGAACCAGGTTCGCAATCCACTTATTGAAACAAAAGTAACGGGAGTCTCAATTAAACACGGTGACTCACTTCACAAAATTACAACAAGGAACAATTTTTATATAGGGAACCAGGTTCGCAATCCACTTATTGAAACAAAAGTATCGGGAGTCTCAATTAAACAGGGTGACTCACTTCACAAAAATACAACAAGGAACAATTTTTATATAGGGAACCAGGTTCGCAATCCACTTATTGAAACAAAAGTATCGGGAGTCTCAATTAAACAGGGTGACTCACTTCACGAAAATACAACAAGGAACAATTTTTATATAGGAAACCAGGTTCGCAATCCACTTATTGAAACAAAAGTATCGGGAGTCTCAATTAAACAGGGTGACTCACTTCACAAAAATACAACAAGGGACAATTTTTATATAGGGAACCAGGTTCGCAATCCACTTATTGAAACAAAAGTAACGGGAGTCTCAATTAAACACGGTGACTCACTTCACAAAAATACAACAAGGAACAATTTTTACATAGGGAACCAGGTTCGCAATCCACTTATTGAAACAAAAGTATCGGGAGTCTCAATTAAACAGGGTGACTCACTTCACAAAAATACAACAAGGGACAATTTTTATATAGGGAACCAGGTTCGCAATCCACTTATTGAAACAAAAGTAACGGGAGTCTCAATTAAACACGGTGACTCACTTCACAAAAATACAACAAGGAACAATTTTTATATAGGAAACCAGGTTCGCAATCCACTTATTGAAACAAAAGTATCAGGAGTCTCAATTAAACAGTGTGACTCACTTCACAAAAATACAACAAGAAACAATTTTTATATAAGAAACCAGGTTCGCAATCCACTTATTGAACAAAAGTATCGGGAGTCTCAATTAAACAGGGTGATTCACTTCACAAAAATATCATGTTAATTGTTTATGTTAAAGTTATGACCCCTAAGCTTTCATAACTTTAACATTAATGAAGATATTTTATCAAAAATTTTAAAGCACTTACCTTGTTTATGGAACGACACTTCGATATGTGTTTGAAATGACCAATACCCACGTCTATAAAACATTGTGTTAGATGCATCATTCTACTTCGGAATTTAGCTGACAGTTTATGAAGTACCAATGATTGAATTATAGTGTATTTACAGGACTTATGATGTTATCACATATTACAGAAAGCACAGTAAGTCTGTTGAAAATATCCTTATAATATCTTTATTGCTATTCAAATTATGAACAAAAACCTCTATTCGATTTGGAGTGAGGTTTAGAATCTGAAAATAGATTACGACCGTGGTTTTCTATTTGTACTGTGCTCTACTGCCTTTTACAGTTACTCCATTCTTTTTTTAAAAATCATTCTGTATTTCAAGCACAAATTACAAATTTAACATAATAAAATATTTATTAAGATGCTACTTAAGGCAATATAGTATAAATTTAGAAACAACGTTAAAAACGGCAGATATGTAGACTTTGAGCAAACTAATTTCGGTAGAATTTAGCGTACTGTTAGCTTGTCACTCGTACTGCAGACGGTTTTTCTACATCCGTCTATCGCAAAAGTTTTGCAGTTTCTCTAACACCGCGAGAAAATGGCTGTCTTTTTTACTTTCATAAATCGTGTCATACATGTTTGTTCTGACTCTTATTCACTTAATAGTGAAATTCAATAACTTAAAGCCATTGCGATTGACAGAGGTTACACCCCTTCTATTATTGATACTGCTTTGCATAAATTGCAGCACACTTGTTCCCCTAACTCAAATCAGTCCTCTTCTCTTTCCAGTATTACCATTATGTTACCTTTCTTTCCTAAATCCAGCTTTACCATTACCAAAATTCTTAGACAGTATGATTTCAGAATAAATTTTACCCCTACGAATAAACTTAACCTCTCCAAACTCACAGATCCTATTGAGTTATCCATCTCATGGGGTATCTATAATATTAATTGCCACTGCGGTCTTTCCTATATTGGACAGACCAAACGGGGTTAAAATTTCGTATTAAAGAACACCAACATTATATTAAAAAACAGGAAACCAATAAATCTTCAATTGCTAAACATTGCTGGGAGATAAACCACTCTTTTGATTTCAATCTGCTAAAATAATCTCTAAACCCCCTTGAATACATGAACTTAACTTTCTTGAAGCATTTCATATGTATAAAAGTTTTGACAACATTGTTAATTGTGAATTCGCTATAACCCCTCTGTCAGATTGTTGGAAATATTACATGAAATCATCTTTTTTCTAATTACTACCAGCATTTTTCACACTTTTGGTTGTATTACCTATACTATACTCCTATTGGCTGGTACCCTCATTTTCCTGTTTTCTTATTGGTTAATGAACTTCTCACTTGTATCCGCTTCTCTTCAATATGCGAGAACCTAGCGAATGAACCGTACAAGAGATTTGAATGAAATTTGAAATGTGGCTATTTCAAGATATAGATTCAAGATTGTAATGAACAACAAAAAATAAAATAAAATTTTCGACAGCTACGTTGCAGTGACGAAATTTCGAGAATTTTAGATGAAAAACAAACAAACAAACAAGAAAAAGAATTCACTTCTTCGTATCGGAAAGTGAACATCGCGGTGAAAATTCATAAATGGAATAGCACCTATTGCACTAAAAACGGCAACTCAAGACATGATCATCTAGGTGAGGAGGCCTGCCCAAGGGCTAAAGATCAAATCGCCGCACCCGGACAACTTAAGACATAAGAAAAGAAGAGCAATAGATGATGGATATGTGTTGGAAGAACATCACTTGATGACAGCTTTATCTCTCTGCACGTCAGATTTCTGCCCATCTGACCTCATTCACCGGACTAACGGCTTCTTTGGATGTTTAAAATCTTTGATGACTACGCAGTGTCCGATAAAGCCAAATAGAGGCCCAGGTTTTCATTCGCCAACCCCCCTTCCTATACTTTTAGCAAATCTAAAAATAAAAAAATTCTGGTCCTAAAAATACATATATAAATACATATTAAGATAAATGAATTTTTTGTTTTTTATTTTATTGCAATCTAACAGTACAAAATAGTGATTATGATCAGTAGAAAGTTTTACAATAGATTTAAAATATCAGTTTTGTGGAAATCGCATATAAAAGTCAGGGGTCCCAGAACCGAGACCAAGTTGGCCCAGGACCTGTGAATACCTCTAATACGCAAAGTTATCTGACTTGAAAGATACCAATAAATGCGAGATTACGCAAAAAAGCCATGTTCTTCTCCACAATCTCCCGCATGCAGTATCTTATTGTTTATAAAAGTGACCACTTGAAAATTTCGTAATCAAATAATTTTTGGGTTTTCTATTGCCTGCTTATCCTTATTTGTTGTTCTCGCTCTTCTTCTTTTGCCTGTTTCTTAATTCAAAGTTTTCATTGCAACAGGCGTAAGCTCGAGCGACATTTGTGGTTTTTCGCTGCACCTATCCCTCTACGATGTGAAAAAGCGAATGTTGCCATTAGAAATTTTTGAAATATTTTTTCCGTAACTGTAACCGTGAGGGTTAGATTGTTGTTATTTACTAGGCTTCTCGAGCGCATACCATGAAATAATTAAATCGCAATTTTTATCCGAATACTTTGATCAGTTTTATCGCCAGAGACCCATGTATCAGCAAAACATTTTTATGCCCACACTGTATCTAGTAAAATGTTGCAAACAGATTTCGAAATTCGCAATAGTTTAATTAATTAAAAACTGATGGAATAAAACTATGTTAGTATGTCTAATAGTGGGATGGCAATCCAATATTAACTGTAAAATATTACTATAGTGTATCATGTTTCAACCAATGTTTTGTTCAAGATATTGCAAAGTTGTATTGACATTTTCATTCTATCGAATTCTGAGAAATGAAAATAAATTTGTGATCCTTAGAGGGCAAGTTTTAATTTTAACTGAGGTAACTTTTTAACGAATTAAGCTAATTAAAAATTATTTTAAAATGTCAAAACTACATAAAAATTTCTATTAGATGATCTGTGATGCATTAATCTTTCAGCTAGTGTGCTTAAATGTATTGTTGCACTACCATAAATGCAAAATTTTCATAACATTAATAAATCACATGTTAGAGATGTAATACACTGGCCTCCAAAAGTTAAGGAACATTGACCGCGGATGCTATGCTTTCGATTGTGTACATGCTTTGTCGAATAACTACCAAAATTCTTAACGAATTGTCCTTGAACATCTAGGATATAAAGAACCTGTTTGACTTCATATTTTCAGTGAATATTTAGTCGCGGGGATAATTAGAGACGTAACAATAAATTTAATAATACAATTATGTTTGCGATTACCTATATAACAAATATGGTTTGCCATTATAGCAACTGACTATGTAGGTCCTGTTTAACCGTCAGTGCATTTGTGTAAGAATAGCACGTATATTCCTGAAGGTGTTAACGTTTCTGTGAAAAATTCAAATGTTTTTTGTTTATAGAATACAGAATTTTCAACAAAATTTAACATCACTTTAGAGATAATTAGAGACGTAACAATAAATTTAATAATAAAATAATGTTTGCGATTACCTATATAACAAATACGGTTTGCCACTATAGCAACTGACTATGTAGGTCCTTTTTAACAGTCAGTGCATTTGTGTAAGAATAGCACGCATATTCCTGAAGGTGTTAACGTTTCTGTGAAAAATTCAAATGTTTTTTGTTTATAGAATACAGAATTTTCAACAAAATTTAACACCACTTTCTGAAAACTTAAAAAAGAACTAGTAGAAACAGTATAGTGCAATTAAAACACGAATATATTGAATATTTGATGAGATATGGGCATTTGTATGAAATAATTCTTTATTGTGCATGCGTGAAAGATTTCAAAATTTTTATTTCATAATTTGGTAGTCAGCTATTTAGGATAATTCATATAAAAAGTCCAGTCAAATATTGTGAAAACTCAAAAAGATACAGTGATCTGGTTGACAAATTGTGGAAAATCCCTTATAATCAAAGCTACTTTTAGAAAGCATCTCACTATAACGCCCCTATCTTTCTGAATTTTCGCGATATTTGACTGGACATTTTATATAAGTTGTTCTAAAAAGCTGACTACCAAATTATGAAATAAAAATTTTGGAATTTTTACGCATGCATAGTTAAAAATTATTTCATACAAATGCTCATATCTCAACAACTATTCAATATATTCATGATTTAATCACATTATACTGTTTCTACTGTCCTTTTTCAAGTCTTCGGAAAGTGATGTTAAATTTGGTTTGAAAACTCTGTATTCTATAAACAAAAAACATTTGAATTTTTCGCAGAAACGTTAACACCTTCACGAATATGCGTGCTATGCTTACACAAATGCACACGGCCGTTAAACAGGACCTATATAGTCAGTTGCTATAGTGGCAAACTATATTTGTTATATGGGTGATCGCAAAATTTATTGTTGCCTTCTAATTGTCCCCGCAACTATATCTTCTCTAAAAAAATATGAAGTCAAACATCTTCTTTACACATTCGAAGTTCAAGGACAATTCGTCAAGAATTTTGGTAGCTGTTCGACAAAGCATGTACAATCGAAAGATTCTGGTCACTGTTCCATAACTTTTGGAGGCCAGTGAGAAAAAAAATAATTTCGCGTACCATTTGTGAGAGTAAAATTTCAGAAAAATCACGTTTGTCGTAAAAATTTGAGTCAGTACGCTGTTCGAAAAGTTAAATGCAAACATAACATATTTCTAGACTACGTAATATTATGTTTATTCTATGCTGGTGAATTATGCAAGATTTTTGAATTTCGCTGTGGTTAGAAGTTGGGATTTATTTTGTAACGTTTTTATCAATTACATTTTTTGTTGAAATTGATATCATTTAAAAAATATACGGTGAAGTTGCCCATTTATTGTATAATTGCGGCGTAAGACCATGGTTCAACAGTAGAAAACAGCGTTTTACGAAAATTTCGCATTTCGAAAATCTACCTAAATATCTTCCACTGATCTCATGGCAATATCATTAAGCGCATTTGGAAACAAAATCGTCTGCTTAACCTCTTCGTAGAATAACAGGTTACAGATTTAAAGGCATCGGATGGAAGTCGGTGTTTTAGAATCATTAACAACCAAGTGAAGCTCAGTATGACTTGAATTGCTCCAGTAACCAAAATTCAATGGCACCATTTTGAAAAAAAGAAACTTTTATTGTCATTTTCATGCACGAAGGCTTATGAAATTTCAACCATCTTAGGCGTCGAAACCCTGCATCTATGAATGTGCTTTTTGATGCCTCGAATAGCGCGATGACTTGTGACACCCCGTCGTTTATTGTTTCGTAACGTGATTATTAAAATTGGTCTTTTGTAGCTAGGGAGATGCAGCGGGGTGCTGTAGTTAGATGATGGAATAGTGCTTTCGAAAATACTAGATTTAAAAAGGGGGAGAGGGGAAGAAAGAGAGTTCCGTGATGAAGTTATTCTGAAGCCGTTATCACTCTCTAAATGTCAAAATCGAATAAACGTGAAGAAATGAAGAAAAGTTCCTTTAATGTGACCGCCATTTTAAAATTGGAATATGAAATCAATTTTCGACCATGACGAAAAAAAAAATCTATTACTTTTAAATAATTGCGACGAAGTAAAATAAAATGTTGATTTTTAATGATTCTGAATTAATAAAGGGAAAGTTTGTCTGTCTAGTCTGCCTGTCGATAGTCTAGCATGAGCGCCAGCAGAAAGAAATTTAGGGAGGGGCAAAGCTGTGCAACAAATGTGCCTGTAGGCCGCATATTTTGAAATTTAGAATATAAAATATGTTTGCCCGTATTTCAATTATGATAAACTATTTCATATATAATGAAATTGATATACGTCGTTGAGCTTTACTATAAGTTATTTCATGTATAATATGAAGTGCATAGCATTTACAGGGACACACAAAAGATTTCAGATACTATATTGTATCCGAAATACTGTATATGAGCAATGATTGCTGGAAATGTATTTTTAATTATGATATGCGCTTTTAAGTTTCACTATATTTATGCATACTATATAAGTGTGTATAATTGCTAAGTTCATATACAGGGCTACAGAAAAGAATTCGTAAGGGTTACTGAGTATGAGCGTAAACTGCTTAAAGGTGGGTTTTAATGAGTTATGTATTTTTACGCTGAACTGCATTTAGTTTACTATAAGAAATGTTTGTAAAATATAGATAAAATGATATACAGGGCTACGCAAAGAATTGGATACAGGGTCGCCTATGGATGATGATTTCTGGAAATGTGATTTCAGTAGTTTTAAGAGTGTTTTAGTTTAAATTAAATTTTAACTAAATAGTAGCGTGTAATAAAGGTATTAGGTAAGCTAACCGGGCTGTACAAAAGTATTCAAGTATGTTTCCATCTATTAGTATAAATTGCTGAAAGAGAAATTTCAACCCGTTTTCATGCTAAACTAAATATCTCCATTATATATTATATATATCAACCTACAGATCAAATACAGGGCTGTTCAAAAGAATTGGAATATATATTTGGCTATAGACGGTAACTGCTGAAATCAGTTTTTCAAATGCTTTGTGCGTTTTCTGCAATGTTTACTTGGTTATCTTATTTACCTTATTTCCCTAAATAACGAAGTTCTGTTAAAGCATTCAGGAAGTGCTGGAAAGTGTTTCATAATCTATGCTTAATGCATGATTTTTCTTTCTTGTTTATTTTGTAAAGCATCTCCTTCCAAATTATAGTTAACTCGAAGGGCGCTGAATCATTGCATATATACTCGCTGCGCAAAAAGATTTCTATGGATTCCCGGAGAATGGATGGGAAATAAAATTTTGCGAAAAGAGTTTTTTTAGCCCCGGTACGGTATGCTGTTTCTTTCTCCCAGCTTATTTTGTGTCCAAAAAATAATGTTAGCTTACAGACGCTAGCAATAAACAAAGTAGATGTATCATTGTACAATTAAATGCTCTATAGCATTTTTTTAAATTTCTAAACATCGCACATTTTCAGTTTTTATACCATCGTATTGGGAAAAAAAAGTACTTTTTAATGCATTTGTTTGAAAACTGCATCTCTATTTGTTTTTGAAATATTAATTTTTTTGTAGTTTTTAGTGACATTTGTTTCATTTTGGCAACTCAAGTACGCCATTTCTCTAGAAAGTAAAGAAAAAATTGCTGAAAAATAGCAATTATATCTTTTTGTTGCCATTTTCTCATAAAATGGAGAAAAAAAATTAATTAAAAAAATTAAATTGAAAAAAAAATTAATTAAGATACGTGCTATTTTGAGAAAAATATAAATGAAGGATTTATGATAAAACAGGGAGCTATTTTAAACTATATTTAATTTTAAGTTTCTATATTAATGCAAATGACGTCATTTTACATAAAATAAAAGCGTGTGCTTTAAGTCTTAAAACTGAAATATGTTTTGCAGTAGAGTACCGATTATCCGAGTCACGATTAACCGAGTTATTTTTTTCTGATGGACTGGTGGCTTCTATTATTATGAAACAGCCGTTATAAATGAAGCGTTAGGTGAAGATGAAAGAGCTGCCTTAAAAAGTTAGAACTCTGATTTTCTGGTCAGAATGGAAAAAAAAAATGGCCATAATTTTTTTTAACGCTTCATTTATAATGACTGTTTCATAATAATAGAAGCCACCAGTCCACCAGAAGAAAATGAGGTAATGGAAATGCCGGGGCGACACTAAATTCTGAAAAAGCAGAATTCCTGTTCTCTAGTTAATTAATATTTCTCTTGACAAAGTCGCCGATTGTGCGCGCGAAACATGTAGATCAGTGTATTAAAATGTATTTATATGCCATTAAATGTACTTTTTTTTTTTCACTTTTAGCGTGTTATAAATTTGAACTTAATGATAATAAGTGATTTTCTTACATAATGTTTTCTTTTTAGGGTTTCTTTCATCTGACGAAACCCTATTCGTCTCATTCCTCTGTCTGTTTGTCCGTCCGTCTGCCACAGAGCCCGTTCTCAGAAACTATCTATATTGGAGACTTGAAATTTTGCATACTTATAGCTGAACACCTCACATCAAACGACAAATCATAAATTTTTGAAAAAGTCTAATATTTACCCCTCTGGGCTCTAACTTGTGTATTTTAGGCATTTTTTTTCTAAATTAAGTAGGAGACATGAAATTTTGCATACTTCCAGCTGAACACCTCACATCAAACGACAAATCATAAAATTTTGAAAAAGCCTAACATTTATCTCTCTGAGCTCTAACTTGTGTATTTTAAGCATTTTTTTTCTAACTGAGCTCCTAATTAATTTGGAGAAATGAAATTTTGAATACAAATAGCAGAACACTTGCGATCACACGAAAAATCATAAAATTTTGAAAAAATCTTATATTTAACCCTCCGGTTTCTAACTTGTGTATTTTAAGGATTTTTTCTAACTCAGCCCCTAATTAAGTTGGAGACATGAAATTTTGTATACTTATAGCAGATCACTTGCCGATTACACGAAAAATCATAAAAATTTCAAAAAGTCTTACATTATTTACCCCACCGGGCTCTAACTTGTGTATTTTAAGCAATTTTTCTAACCCTCCCCCCCTTTTCACACGGGGGAGGGGACTTTTCTAAATTTTGCCGACACCCTTGACGTGATACATCACTGCGCAGCCCTTTGACCACTCTTTCATATTATACACCATAGTCTTACATATTTTAATTCCACTTTTTACCGCCAGAGGGCGCTTACCTATTTCAGGTGCTATGAGCTCGATACCCTTGACTAATAGATCTACGGATAGGTTGTAAAACGGAGTTTCGTTGGGATAGAGGTTTGTTTAGAATAGAGTGCGCCCTCTCGTTGCGAGATGTGGAATTAACAGATTTTGCAAATTAATAAAGTGTTTTGAAAGGAATATTAAATGAAACCCTCTGTGCGATCTGTGATCACACTTACTCACTTGTTTGTGTGTTTGTTTATTTTTTCAGCAATTAACATTACATTAGATACATACATTAATTTTATGCAATATGAAAAAGAAATCATTGTGTAAGCTTTAAGTTATACAAAATATATCTCATTTGTATAATTTTGCGAGATACAGTAAAAGTTACGCTTGATACAAACATGGCAATTTGCTTATCCTTAATCATAATAAAATAGACATCCTCGAAGTCTTAATAAACTAAAAGCAGTAGATGGTATCTTTATACATTTTTCTATTATATATATAGTTATTTGGTACAGGATGAATACCCGATTAATCGTCAGCTGGCGTGAATATCAAACATTATGTAGAATGTCGTCAGTTGCAGTAGCTAAATATCTCAAGCATTTGAACGAAACTAAACAAACGCAAACATTATCAAAAATTTATTTTCCGTGGAAAATTAGTATTCAATTAAAAATAAACCATTGCCATTACCTTCGCAGTATTTCAATTTGTTTTATGTCAGAAATACACAATCATATATACACTTCGCCGCCCACTTATACTCAATAATACATTTCCTGTTATAAAAATGATGTTTTAATGGAGAATGAGAGCACACATGTATAATTAAACACCATAGTAAGAAAGGCTATGCTGTCAGAATAATTACTTTAAAATGGTTTTGAATTTCGCATGAGTACTTTTGTAGCAATGTATTTTTTTTTTCGTGAAGAAAATATTAGTTTTTAAAATGTGTCGCCAGTAAATGCAGTAGTGCATATTACATGAAGTTGGAATATCCACAAGGGAAATGCATATGACATGCACATTTTAAATGTATGTGCGATAAAACAAAGGCATTTTTTATTGTCAATGTAAAATATGCGCTATTAAAATACTTTGTTGAAGAAATTGTGAAAATACAATAAAACTACATAAAGATGTTGTATTGTTATTAACAAGCATCATAGACCCGGAGCCGGCAGCACAGACAATCCTCTCATCGAGTTCACGGATGAAATTCTAGGATTAGTTAATACATTAAGTGCCACGGTGACTGACACTGAAACGCTGAAAAATTTACAATGTTTTAAGTAATTCTTAAGAAAGTATAATCCTGTAATAAATAAAAGGTAGGTAAATTTTAAATAAATGTTCAGTAATTATTTAAAACAATATATATTTTTTTAGTTTTACTAGGGGGCTCTGCCCCCTACGAGCTACGCTCGCCAACCCCCGTTCAGGCACAACAAAATCCAAAAAGCACGCTAATTTGATCGGCTTTAAAAATATTGAAAAAAAAAAAAAAAAACCAGTGGCGATCTTTCTGTAAAAGGATTTCCATTCATTTACCTTGGATTGGGGATTTTTAAGACCAAATCTGCTGCTGTTAAGAGATACAATGGCTATTTTCGTATTTCATTAAAAAAAATCAGTTAAACATTTGAAAATAAGCTAATGTAAAATGAGTTAGGTAAACAGTGTCATTGTCTCCCGGTATTTTTTAATAGCGATATAAGATAGTTCTTTTAAATAATTCATTTTAAATGTATCATTTTAAATCTGACGTAATTTACGCCAAAGTTTTATTTCTCTTATTAATATTCACGTGAAAATACTTTTGTTGTTAGAAGGAAATATTATTTGCGCTGTCTTCGAATTCACGAAAATAGTTGAAAAGATTATCTCAAAATATCTCGCGCAAATATATTATTATAAAATAAAATATATTTTTTTAATTTCAATAGTTTTGCCATATTTTTTGGCCATTTTAAATATGACGTAATTTCCTCCATTTACAAGTTTTAACGCATAATAATGATTTTTTTATTTTAGCATTTTGTTTCTCTTTTAAAATTCAATGGTATGGTTCTTATGACGTATTTTTCCTGCTTTTAACATGTAATCATTTAATTCTAATTTTAAAGTTTTTTTTCTGTTTATAAAAGTCACGTGTAAATAAATTTTTAATTTAAAGTAAACATTATTGTTTGCGCTGTTTATACAATTGGCAACAGTTTAAATAAATAACATTTTCTAAGATATCTAAAAAATATTTCTCGAAATGCTGAAAATTTGAATTTAAAATAGAAGTAAAACACCAAAAAATGAGTAAAAAAAAAAATAATAAATAAATACAATCTGCACACCGGGAACTTATAACGTATAAAATGATCTAAAAATGATTAAATTTTCATGTATAGTTTTTGCTCCAATAAAACTTTTTTAATGGAACGATTTTGTCCAACTTTAGCATTAAATATCTCTTTAAATGATTCTTCGATTTGAAAACTGTCTGCATCAGCGTGTTTATCAAACATTTCTCTATAATACCACCGATTTTCATATTTTTGTATGCAACAGTTTTTTAATATTAAAGAAGAAAGGCCATGCTTAAGCATTCAAATTGGATGCCGATCTACCGGGAATATCTACGCAGATTTTCATTGGTCCATTTCCAAATCAAAACTTTTTTTATATATATAGAAGGATATATTTTAGACGTCAGTCATTGGTGAATGACGCGTTTTAAACGGAAAGTTCCGTGTCAGTCACCGGTGACTGACGTGGCGCTTAACGTGTTAAATCTTGATTCGCATATTAAAACGCAATCGATCTGCCAAGTCATATCTTGGTGGAAAACACCTGAAAACCCGATTATAGCGGCTGACTCGTAGGTTTATCAGTGTGTTTTCCTGCTCCCAGTCCTCCATGTTTTCATATCTTTTGGTACAGGAAAACACAATGGTAAACTTACGAATCAGCCGCTAAAATCGGGTTTTCAGGTGTTTTCCACCAAGATATGACTTAGCAGACCGATTGCGTTTTAATATGCGAATCAAGATTTAACTAATCCTAGAATTTCATCCGTGAACTCGGTGAGGTGATTGTCTGTGTTGCCGGCTCTCGGTCTATTAGTTTTTTCACCAGGATCTTAATTTTATTTAAATTTGCAGAAATCAGCCTAATTATAGAGTGTCATGTTTGTTCTATTCCAAGAAATAACAATAAAATTAATAGAAATACTCAGGCAAATATGATTAATAAGGTTCTAAATATGTTAAAGGTTACATTTACAGTCGAGCTCCAATATAACGAATTTCTCGATTTAGCGAATTTTCTCATGGTATCGACAAAAATACTTCAATTTAGCGAATTTATAATTCGGATTTCACGAATAACTTTCGATGTCAAAAAAATAAAATATAGAAAAAACTTTCAAATATTTATAAAAAATATTCCATAATTTACTGAATATGTATCTTGTGATGCAGGAATAGCTACATGCGAAAATGTACATTACTGCGAGATTATTAATAGCAGTAAGTAATGGGTCAGATGAAATAGAGATGAAGCATGCACACATTCAAAGAAGCAGTTAGCAGTATGGACACTTTGAAACGGTATTTGATGGCTCATGGTGTTGATGACACTGTTTTCACAGCTTCAGGAAAAAATCGATAAAGAAGTTAGAAATACAAAATCGAAGCAAAGCAAATAAACACCTATAAAATATATCTTATAATTCTTATCTATAAAATTTGAAAAAGTGATATTTGATCTTAATTCCAATGCTTGTGATTTATTTCTGTACATAAAAACAATCAATTTTTAGGGTTCCGTACTTAAAAAGTAAAAACGGAACCATTATAAGATCGCTCCTGTGTATGTCTGTCACAGCCATTTTACTCGTAAACTATGTAACGTTGAAAGTTCAAAATGGGGGAAGTAATCAAGACTATTGACGCACATATTTACAGAATATTAAACATTCACAAATATATTTAGGAAAAATGTAGAGGGACTAATTACGTTACTTGAAAAAAATAAATATTTTCTTTGTCTATCGTGATTTCTTTGTCTATCGTGGGTATTGCGTGAAAGCTTTCGTAACGCTGAACTGAAAAATACATTTCTTTTAATTTTAGGTATTATATTTTCAGAGATACCGTCGAAAATGTAGCGGAAAAATATGTCCCCCCCCCATCTAATTCCGAGTCTACAGAAACTAAAATTATGAAAAAATTAGAGGTAGTAGACATTAATTTAAACCTTGCAGGGAAATTATAGCGATTACCCTAGATCACATAGGTTTTTGAGAAAATCGCATTTTTCCTTTACACACAAATTTCGATTTGCAGGCGTTCAGCAAAAGAGTTGAGGAGCGCTGATGGTACCTATCGTTGCAGAAGTATAAAAGCATTGTTGATAATGATTTTCGAAAGAAATCGTCGCTAATTAGCCGAGTTATTAACACTTAAAGACACGGGCGGTTTGTACATTACATAATGACACGGGCGGCGTACTCTATGTACCATCTCCTTTTAAAACTCATATAACAACTTTTAATGATATATGTGTGTAATGCAATGCCCAGTAGCAATATAAAAGCAATAAACATAAAATTGTTATAAACAGACCAATTTAATTACAATTAATCACATAAATACTATGGGATTCGCGACTAGTTTGCATTGAGTGGATCTCTCAATACGCCTCCCGTGTCTTTAAAAGTTAATTAAAAATTAGTTAAATCTGGAAAAACGCGGCACGGACAAAGGCGCCGTTGCAACTTTGCGAACCCCTTTCGAAGCGCACTTATCACAATGCAAAGTTTAAACTTTGAACAAGGGTTTTGCTTTAGTTACACTGTCAAAAGAAAAGGTTATTACTACGCTGAATTTAGTTTTATGAAATGCCAAATAAAGTTTAACTACGCACTAATTTTATTGTCAGTACCGAATAAAGTTCATCATAAACATATTAGGATATTAAAAAAGAGTGATACAACAATATTCGATATTATTTAGTCTTCATATCTCTATGAACTTTTATGGTATACCCACTCATACTTTTCTAGTATATACAGCTATAAACAACCCTACGTTGTATAGTTTTTTACAAAGTCTTATTATTCTTTTAGCAACGATCTTTTTTTAATAAAATAGTTAATAATTCATATATTTATTGTATGGAACCCTCTGAGCGTGAGTAATACTCGCACTCGACCGTTTTATTACACAATGTATTTTCTTAAAGCAACAAATGTTTAATGTGATTATTAAGGTAAGTGAGCATTGTTCATTTTATTTATAGCCATTTTTAACTTGTTCTATTGTATAAAAAAATTCCTTTGATTATCCAGATCCAACGAATGATTTCGATTTAACGAACGAAGATGCAAATCTCGAGCGATTCGTTAAATCGGGGTTCAACTGTAATTATAACGATCTATGTATTTTAAAGGAGGTGTGTATTTGTTTCTTCATAATTTGTTGTTCCTATGCAGGGCTGCCACAAGCGACTATTTTTTAACTCTATTTCGCACCACTTTTTCAAAATAAGAATCTTTTTCATACGCTTTGACAATATTTGCAAACAAATATATTACAACATGTATATTTTAAAAATAGTGGTTCGAACAGAATATAAAGATAGCCGCCTATAGCAGCCCTACCTATGCATTGTTAATACAGTAGTGGATCTACAATCGTGGAAAAAAAAGGTAAACACCCCATACTAACTCCTCAATAAATTATCGTAGAAGAAAGTTACTAATACCGAACGATTGAAAATAAAGTCTACTTTTAAATGATGTATATAAAATTTGCGTAGGGGGCACTCTACATATTAAAACGAACCATAACTTTGTTTGTTTCAATAGCAGTACACAATTCTGACAGCATAAATGAACTGTACACCCTTCAATTAGCCTAAAAACAAGCTTTTATGCAATCCGTATGATAAGTTTCCGAGAAATTAATTATTTTAAAACGAGCGTATTTTAGGGGCTGTATCCAAATTTAAGTTCGGTAATCGATTGCTGACCGAGAGAGCCCCATTCTTGATCAAGGCATCTTAAGCGCCACTCAAGCAGTCATTGAAGACTTCTAGATTACAGGATAGCAGAAGGAATTTCAAAATATCTACTCACTTCCATCATAGACGGCCCCTTAAACCATCATTTTGCCGTTTTTTAAGCATAATTTGAGAACTACTTGAAAGAAAAATGTGAATTTTTGGATTTCCATAAATCAGGACTTAATAAATCTAAATCCATCAAAAAAATTGTAGGTTGCAATTCATAATTTTTCGATTATTAATTTCATAATTCATATCATAAAATTATAAAAATTGCAAATTCAACGTATTTATGTTTGTGTATATTAGTATTATTGCTACACAAAATATTAGCGGATTAGGAGTATAATTTCAGGAGATATAAATAAAAATATGAAAATGTAATTTAACATTAGAAACACTAAATTTTGAATGTTTATAATTCAAAAACTTATCATGCAAATAACTTGAAATTTAGTGTCTAGGCATAGTTTGAACCGAAGATTTGAAATATCTCGTTAAAATTGGGTATTGCCATTGACAAAAATGAAGTTTGGGTTCGTTGCCCTAGACAAATTATATATACACCCCTTAAAAGTAGACTTTATTTCTAATCGTTCGGTACCTGTAACTTTCTTCTACGATAATTTGTTGAGGAGTTAGTAGGGGGTGTTTACTTTTTTTCCACGACAGTACTTTCTAAGAAATAAAGCATAAAACAACAAAAGTATTTATGCCATTTTCGGAGACATAAACAGTATTACTATTATAATTACTAGGGAATCCATCGCGGTGTCCCCAAGCTACAGAACACAGATAAATATCTTTTTTTTTTTTAATATTGAAAACGTTAACAGATTTTTTATATTTAATATAATTTTTTAGATTGTTCGCTATCAACACCGAAATTTTTTTTAATATGAAGAATGTTAATAATGTATATAAATAAAGTTTCGAAATGTATTAACATCGATATTTTTGTATTAGCCGCATACAAGGAGTTCATAGCTTAAGGGGTCTCAGGACTCTTAAAATTGGAAAAAATGAAAAAAAAAAAGACCATTTTTAACATTTAATTGTCTGAGCGAAGCGAAGGCTAATACTCAGCGAAATATTACTGTCCGGACACATTACTACTACGATGGATATTAACGCCATGTCCTACTAAAAAAAAGCCTAATAAAATCCTTTCGTCAAGCACAACTCAAAAAATATTTGTCGGATTTCGTTTCTGATTGCACCAGAAGGTACCTATGAGGGTCGCCTACTATGAAAAATAAGTTCCAAAGCGTTTAAAAATTATATAGAAAAAACTGATAAAAAAGCACAATTTATCTGCATACGTCACAGAAATTTGGTGTGCGTCACTTTCACCGGTTGATGTTTTCGTAGACAACTGGTTTGAACACATGGAGCAAATAAAAAAAAAATACGCACGCATTAATATTGAATAGATCAGTTTCAACCACGTGATCACAAACCTTGCAACAACCCGTGGCAACCAGTTTTGGTGGGCAAACAAATAATAATACAGTACTCCGTACCACGGTGACCGTTTTTAGCCTGTTATATAAAATCTGGCCTGTTGTATGACAAAAATTGTGGAAGATTAAAACAAAAGACATGAGTGTTTATTGCTCCGGGAGGTTATCTTTCTCTGGATGTCTGTCTGTCTATCATACAGCATGGACATCTCTATTTAGTGGGCATTTTTTCGATTATCAACCCTTAAATAACTGTACATTTTTTACTCTCAGTAGCGGAACCTCCAAATAGAGGACAAATTCTGCCCTCCCGAGGTGTTCGCTATTCAGAGGTTTTACTGATAAAACCTCCATAGCGGACACACCCGATTAGCGGATACCTCTATTTAGCGGACATTTTTTCGATTACCAACTCTTAAATAACTGTACATGTTTTACTCTCAGTAGCGGTCACTTCTAAATAGAGGACAAATTCTGCATTCAGAGGTTTTACTGTATATAACATTGATAGTTATTTTACAGGGCCACACAAAAGAATAAGAATATATGAAACGAATATAAACTAAATTCGGGATTGGTAGATCGCTGATGGTAATGTAATTTTAGGATGTTGTTACAGTCATCCGCAGCATGTTTTTAGAGTTTCGTTCATCTAACGAAACCCTACCTGTCTCACTCCTTTGTCTGTCTGTCTGTCCGTCTGTCACAGAGCCCGTTCTCAGAAACTATATATGTCGGAGACTTGAAAATTTGCATACTTATAGCTGAACACCACAGATTAAACGGCAAATCATAAAATTTTGAAAAAGTCATATTTAACCCTCCGGTCTCTAACTTCTGTATTTTAAGCAATTTTTCTAACTCAGCCCCTAATTAAGTTGGAGACATGACATTTTGCATACTTATAGCTGAAATCCTCACAAAAAACGACAAATAATAAAATTTTGAAAAAGGTCTAATATTTAACCCTCTGGGCTCTAACTTGTGTATTTTAAGCAATTTTTCTAACTCAGCCACTAATTAAGTTGGAGACATGAAAGTTTGCATACTTATAGCTGAACACTTGCGATAACACGATAAATCATAAAATTTTGAAAAAGTCATATTTAACCCTCTGGGCTCTAACTTGTGTATTTTAAGCAATTTTTCTAACTCCGCCCCTAATTAAGTTGGAGAGATGAAATTTTGCATACTTATAGCTGAACACCTCACATCAAACGGCAAATAATAAAATTTTGAAAAAGTCTAATATTTAACCCTCTGGGATCTAACTTGTGTATTTTAAGCAATTTTTTTAACTCAGCCCCTAATTATGTTGGAGACATGAAAATTTGCATACTTATAGCTGAACACCTCACATCAAACGACAAATAATAAAATTTTGAAAAAATCTAATATTTAACCTCTAATATTTTGTCTCGCGCAATTTTTAAATTTAAACTGTTTTGCAATACTATTTTTTGTTCATTTTGCATAATAAGTGTAACGTGACGCAATTTCTTCTATTTCAGACTTCTAACGCATGTTAATGAATTTATTTTACAATATCCTTCCTCTTTCAAAATTCACATGTAAATATAGTTTTAATGGCGTAATTTCCAATAAGTGTCTGCTTTTTATACCTAATTATTTAATTTTAATTTGAAGGTTTTTTTCTGTTTATAATAGTAACGTGTAAATATTTTTTTTATTTGAAGCAAACATTATTGTTTGCGCTGTTTATACAGTTGGCAACAGTTTAAATTAATACCATTTTCTAAAATATGTAAAAAATATCAGTCAAGATGCTGAATATTTGAATTTAAAATAGAAATAAAACCTCAAAAAAGAGTCAAATTAAAAAAATTAATGAAATCTGCACACCGGGATTTTCTATTGAATAAAATGATCTAAAAATGATTAAATTCACATGTATAGTAATTTTGCTCCTATAAAATTTTTTTTAATGGAACGATTTTGTCCAAATTTAGCATTAAATATCTCTTAAAATTATTCTTCGATTTGAAAACTGTATGCATTAGCGTGTTGATCAAACATTTCGCTATAATACCACCGATTTTCATATTTTTGTATGCAATAGTTTTCTTAATATTAACGAAGAAAGACCTCCGGTCACAAAGAATTCAAAACCGGCGGCGGCGGCGGCGGCGGTAACAGCGTTAGTTACTTTTTTTAGAATAGAGAGATATATAAAAAGGAAAACTTGTCTATCTGCCTGTTTGTAATTCTATAAAAATCCACAATTTGGAAGCCAAAATTGTGAAAAGATACGTACATGTGTATTAAAACATGGCCGAGGCAACTAAAGTAATCCGGAATCGAAATAATTTATAGTTAATTTTTAATTAATAAAAAACCACCAATTTAACAGCAAATTCTTATCAAATTTAAACATTTTTCGTTATAGCAGTTGCCAACAATTAAAAAACACAATAAAATTATTACTACAACAATTAATTTTCTACTGCAAGATTTCCATGGGAAAAATGAAAATGAAATAAATAGTTTGACGAATTTTTAAAAAAGGTGAACATTACGTCATAACTTTCTATTGCAAGATATTCACGTGAAATATGAAAATGAAATAAATGGTTTGACGAATTTAAATGGAAGTGAATATAACTTCATAACTTTTCTATTTCAAGGTTTCCACGTGAAAGAGGAAAATATTACGTCATATTGGAAATATAAAGGACGTGGTGGATATAGTATAACGTCATATGAGTGTGAAAAATGCATTGAAGCATGATAAAAACCCGATTAGGGAAATATTGGCCTATTTTAACATTATTGCTCCAATTATAAATTGAAATAAGTTCATTTATAGCTGTATTCTTTTGCGTCTGTTACATATATTTATACATTTTTATATAGCGTTTTCATATGATTCATTCATACAACATTTTTTAATGTTTGTTTTGTGTTGTATGTTAAATTTTGAAATTGATTTTTCAAAACAAACATCCTTCAAATTCTGGGCAACGCCGGCACTTTAGTTTGTAACAGATAAATGGCTTTTGTATCTGTACATCTAATGCTAATATTATAAAGTATATAATATTATTAATGCTTGTACGTTTGTGAGGTGTTATCTCTGAAACTACATAGCCAACTTAAAAAAAATGTTGGTGGCCATCGCTGCTCCGAAAAAAAGACTATTTTATGTCAGTGCAAGAACCTACATCGCTGCAGGAGCAAAAAAGTTCTAAAATTGCGATATCTGTGATATTGATTATGTTAGAAACTTTAAATTTGGTGCGGTAGTTACTTTTAAGATGTAAATACTCGTAATGAACGCTCTCTAAAAGGTTCAATTTGACTGATAAACGTAAAAATTTCTAGAAAAGTTCTAAACTATGATTTATTTGGAATACTGAAATTTTTGGGATACTGTTGGGGTTAGAAACTAGAACTTTGGAATGGTAGTAATTAATAAGATGTAAATGCTCGTTGTAGAACGAATTCTAAAAAATAGAAAGACTAAACAAAGCGGAAAAAGATCTAAAGATGATCTAAGTAACGAAGTACATGGAATTGTTAGGAATATAAACATGAAAATTGACATGGCTGTATTTATCATGACGTAAATTCTCGCAATAGAACAATTTCTAAAAATGTCGCTATATAAAACAGTGCAAAAACAAAAAAATTTCACAAATTTTCAATTTCTGTGTTACTGCTGAGCCCAAAATCTTGAAATTTTGCTTCGGGTTAGTTTTAAAATATACAGTTGTCTCTATGAATGGTTTCTAAAAAATTTAAAACTTAAAAAGATGAAATTAACGGAAAGCGATCTCAATTACCATTAATTTGGAATTATTAGGTACAGCAACTTTAAATATTTCATAATGCTGCATTTCCTCCGCGAAACATGCGATTTCAATGCAACAAAACTGATTTTGGTATCAGTTGGCATATGTTGTAGTGATATATTTACACAATATATCACTAGCATTAAATAAATTGTGTAAATATTGAATAAAGACCTGTATGAAACAGTGAGTAGGTTGCCCGAAAGTACTTGTTAAAGTGTTCCTTCTCTAGGCTTTTCTCTCTCTCGCCAAGGCCACTAACAGAGGGAAGTGCCGTTTTAAATGTGATATGAATTTTTTATCCGATTCATTTTTCTAGATATTTTATCATAAGGTCATATTCTCAATTATCATTAGTAGCTTTTTTATATATCAACTTATTCTGGTGAAATTTTATAATCGGGTTCATATTGGCGTATGTTAGCTTGCATGATTTCCTGATTAAATATGTATGGATTTGTAAATTACTTCAAATGACACTTTGACAGCTCAAAAGTTATGCAGACGATATATTCAGATCTTGTGTCATACTTTATGTTGTAATCATTGCCGATTTCTTTTATTTAATACATGCTAAATGCAGCTCAACTTGTGCAGAATATGTTTGAAAACAAAACAATACAGCGTATGTAGTGGCCAGCATACACTCATCATTTAAATCCGATCGAGCATATCTAAAACACACTCTAACGAAGCATTGCATGCCACTGTTGATGTATTTGGTACTTTGATACTATATTAGATTTTGAGGAGAGAATTCCTTAAATGTTATCGACAACCTCATTGCATCCGTGAAAACAGATATTGTACAATATTAACTATTCCGGAGGAGCACACACCATATAAAGTATAGTCCATTCTTTTTAAACATCATATATTTGTCATTTAAAGTTACTCAAATTGGTGCGGAGCGTCTGATTATGCTCTTGACATCATTTAATACAGTTAAAATTCCGATATAAGTAATTTAGTGTTTCATTTTCTATTTTACTTTTAATATATTGCGTACTTTCAATTTTATATCCATGCATGACTGTCTTGAATGTTTTGATTTCCCATTTTTTAAACAGTGTACACGAATTTATATATAAGATTTTGTAATTCTACGATTCGTTTATTTTCATCATTTCAGTTTATCGCAGTATATGGACAATTAAAGATAACATCTCATTTTCTTTGCTTCCACATGTTATTATTAAATCTATGTTCTCAGTAATATCGCTCAGACTAATCCCTCTGAGGGAAGTCCTAGTATCTTAAAATGTATTTGATTTTAAGACACAATTATAATTGGAATAAAATATATAAGTATGTTCTTTCATTTCAAGTATTTAAAAAATTATAAGATGCAGAATTAGCATTTACAGGGGGCTCCAAACTGTTTGACGAGTTTGACAACATTTAACGAGAAAAACATCGGCATAACACCTTACGCACACGATTACAAAATAAGTATTACAACTAGAATGAAAATTTTGGTGCCTACTTATACTTCAGATTGTAATAATTACCCTGAACCTAAATAAATTTGTATTTAAAGCTTCTTTATATTTTTAATACAAAGTTGTATTTAGCTAATGCAAAATTAAGAAAATTTCAACAGTAAAATCACCTAAAAAAATATTTTTTTGAACAATAAAAAGGAAATTTTAGGTTCAGTTTATACAGACTAACATGAAACATGCGTTTTGAAAATTTTATGAAAAAATATTCATAAGTTTTTGAGATATCGTGCGCGTTATGCCCAAAAACGTCATTTGGAGAAAAATGGCTTCAAAGTTACCAAAACGGCGCTTCGGCTATTGAACGTGTATAAATGTAAAAGCCGTAACTTCAGTTTTAATAGGAATTTCAAGGAAACAATTATGTCAAAATGTTCAGAAAATATAGGCGTTTAACATCTAAAAAAATTAAAATTTCGAAAATTTTAAAGCTTTAAGAGTCTTGAGACCCCTTAAGGTGCTACTTCAGTCAGGCGAAAACACCCTCTCATTAATGTTAATCCAATGAACGAAAATTTTAAGATATCTCGTTTGAATTTCAATATTTTTCAATATATTTTTTTTTCATTGGATTGATGGGGTCAATCTCTACAAAGGTCGGTTTTTACTTTTTTCATTTTATTAGTAGGTTGTTTTATGACGATGCTTTCACTTTCAAAACCGGTTCCAAAAGTGAAACTGTAAAAAAGAAAAAAACACACACACACACACACACAAAAAACCTTCTAAACAAAATCGAAAAAGTAAAAAACTGCCTCTGTAGAGAGATTGACCTCAGCTATCCAATGAAAAAAATATTTAAAAATATTGAAATGAAAACGAGATATCTTTAAAATTTTGCCCATAGGATTAACATTAGCTTGTTGTAGTTTTCATGTGAGTGAAATAGTGCCTTTGCTTCGTAGAAATCGCTAAAGGCTTCGCTGCTTACAGCAACCTTTTTGATTCTGTTAATTTCAATAGTTTAAGCGCGTAGTTCAATTTCATGTCTGTATTTTTATATTTTATAATTTTGTATTTCGTTTATGTTTTGTTTATTTATTTGTTGATGAAGTTTTAATTTCGTTATGGAATATCAGCCGAAAAAAATGCTGAACTATTTATATTGTTTCATATGCAAACCGGTTCTTTCGTAATCGGGTTGCGCGCGATAATTTTTTTTTTAATATAAATATATTTTAAAATTATTTTAAAAAACATATAAAATCAATAAAACAAATTGCATTTGAATGTACATTTCCTCCTCTATTTGACGATGTAAAAATTGAAGTAACTTGTGTAGAAGTTAAGAAAATTGCGGTAAAAGCGAAATACGTTGGTCAGGTATTGCCATCGGCAATATGACATCAGCATTAGTCACAGACATGCTTTTGCTTTATAATATAAATTTTATATTTCCATTTGATTGTAAATGATATTGTAAATTGTTTTTAACCCTTGTAAACAGGAAAATCTTTTCTCAAATCAGCATGTTGTAACCAGAGGAGTTTTAAATTCAAAGTAGATGGTTAATAACTGATATGCAATTTGCATCACATGTTATTAACAAATCAAAATGATTTATTTATGTTTTAAAGCTTCTTTGGTCCATTTATCGCCCCATGTCATGTATTTATGGTTTCTATGTCTATCCACGAAATTTTGAAGCACAAAATGTTTTTATATTTCTTAAAATTCCTAACTGTTTATTTGATTGGACTGACATGCAGTTAGAAGTTCCAAACTTGATAGCGAACTTCCTAACTTGAAGTAATCATGACAGCTATTTTGATCGTATCTAACACTTAAGAATAAAAAAAGTTGGATTTTTATAGCTTAAATAAATGAAATCTATCTGAAATTTTAGTTTTAAAGAGCTTGGGTTAAAAAAAGAAAAAAAAAGGGGGGGGGGAAGCTAATTGATATATAGAGGTACAAATTCAAATAAAAAAGCTTAAAAAAATTAGCATAAAAAGTTAATTTTTTTTTCACATTTTTTTTCTGAGGAGATCTGGGTCTTGCATCGGGTCCGATAACTCGATTTTACCGGAACCCAAATCAAACATCGGGTCGGATCTGGTTGACGCTAATTTTATCTTTACGGGTCAATTTCGACTCTTTCGGGTCCGGTTCGGGTTGATTTTTCAAAAGAAAGTGCTGAATATTTTTCAAATGAAAAAAACTCCATATATTTGAATATTAATGAGTGTACGCGTTCATTTTTATACAAGATAGAAAAAAAATTGACTGTTAGTTACACACTAGTTAATTTGCAGATTATTTTCCTTAATTGTACTAAAATATCGATTAATTTCTTTTCACTTTGGGTTCGGATTGAAGTATATCCGGTTCAAGTCAGATTACGAGTTGACTTTAACTAAAAATTTCGGTTTCGGATCGGATGTACAACACGTCTCGTGCAGCGCTCTAATCTGGATCCTATGAACGATCGTCAACTACGCTCGTACGGTTAATTTCGAAAACATCTAGGAAATATCGTCGTGTAACCTTTAAAAAAATTTAACCTTACTCTTTCAAAGCTCTCTTGCATTAGAATACAAATACATTGTTTTTGAATAATATCTAAAATAATATCGATTTGTTAAGATTTAAAATCTTAAAACTTTCCTGTCATACAACCATAATGAACATCATTCATATAGAACAGCGAGATAATTAAGTTCCTCACCCAAGAATCGAATTCAATACTTTGACTCTCACGATCGGTCATGGTCAAAGCGAGTAAACATCCTTATCGGTCAATTACATCTGGCGATTAGTCGCCACCTATAGCAACCTCTTTCAATCATTCAACCATCTATGTAGCAAAACGATACCGTTAGAAAAATGATCGATGGTTAAAGAGCCTACATGGGAGAGGTATGACCAATTGACCTTCGTCGGATGAAAGAAGCTACAACTAACGAAGTCCTTTTAAGACAAAGAGAATTCTTGTCAAAAGATCCATGCTTCTTAAGATTCATTCCGGATTTTCTGATTCGATGCTCTAGTTGGCTGATTCCATAAACCTCTCTGACTATTTTGTAATTTTCTGCAAGGACTACAGAGCGATAAAGAAAACACTATAAAAGAGGAATATATCAAAACAGAAGTGTTAAATTGAGCAGCAAATGGGATTTGATGTTTTTGTTTCCAATATCATCTGAATAAAGAATCTCCAGAACTAGAAAGAACAATTGAGGAATATATAGAACAAAAGTATATGGGTCAGTGGAAGCGAATTGTGGGAATCTGCTTTTAGATTTCATAAAGAATAGTTTGCGGTGGTCTGTAACTTGTATTGCAAATATATTACAGATTTAAAGGAAAGATGCACGTATATTTTTCATGTTGCGTTATGTCGGTCAATATAACAATGCCGAGTGATCGTAACTATATGATTTGAATGCGAGTTTGTATGTATACAGGGTAGTTCAAAATTCCACCTACAAACATTAACCATTAAAAACATGGACGGCCTATTGGGTATGCCTTCCAGTTAAAAAACAGCTGCAAATTCCATTATAATTACGTGAATAATACCCGCGCTTCATTTGCCCTCTTTCCAAATTCCATTTCCTTTTTTATTTAAATGTTCTTTTTTTTATATAAATTTTGTGTTTATTACTTCTATACTATTACTAGATATTGTATTAAAGAAGAATGGCATTTAGGCCTTTAAAAGGCATTATTATAGTGCACAGACTACGACGTCCGTGATTTTACGATGTCCTTTTATACTATTACTAGACATTGCATTAAAGAAGAATGATATTTAAAATTTAAAAGGCATCATTATAATGTATAGGTTACGACGTCCGTCTGCTTTTAAGTTACTTACACAAACCGTCCATGTCCTGTTAATTCTAATTAAATTAGTCTTTTTATTTATAAATTTTAGTTTTATTATTGTATACTATGACTGGGCATTTCATTAACCCCGTCATGACGAGCGTCTTTTACAGAATTTTTAATCTTTTATCACCGGTTTTTCAAAACAGAAATTTTTGCCTAGTTAAATCGAGAAAATGCCCTGATTAAATAAGGCAAAATTTACAATAAAAAATAACTGGTGGAAATAATCACGGATTCTAAGTATCTTATGTGTCACGTATACCTGGCGGTCGTCCGGAAGAGACCGTAAACAAGAATATCATTAAAAGATGATATTTAGGCTTTAAAAGACATTGGCGTTTACAAAGTATACTGATCATGTTTTTTTGTTACTACAAACCGTCTGCCTTCTTAAAGGTTAAGTTTTCTTAAAGGTTAATAAACATTTCCACTCTACATTGCGTAGTTGAAACATGCATCATAACACTATAAAATTCATTTTGAATGTGAAGAAATTCGTTATATATATTTTATCTTTTTGATAATGAGCAAATATCTTATTGTCTCACTAAAAAGGTAAGACATTAAAATTAAATTGGGAAGACAGGTGAATTTAACAACATGAGGTAAATAACTGATGAATTTTATGAATAATTGTTTTCTCAAAGCAAAATCTAACCTGAAAAAAGAAAAGCGGAAGGAAAATAAATGTTTTTGTTAATATCATTGGATAAGAAAATGTTAATATGCAAGAAACAAAGAATGAATCATTAAGTGACAAAATAAACATTATTTAGAGCTATTAACATAAATAATCCACAAAAGTCGACTGAATTAACTGATATGTTTTAGTGACATTTGTAAGTACATAAAAAGATTCTTAGTGTTGTCGAAATGTTGAAAATTGGCTTTTGTAAGCATTTCTACAATATTGCAACGTTAAAAGCTTTTTTTTCCCCCCTATAGGTATGTATTTGTAACTTCCAAGTACTTTAATATGGTATTATCTCGTAATTAGAGCTAAATGAAACTTATCATTTATTTATTTATTTTCTTTCAGTTTTTTATTTTCATGTTAGATTTTGCTTTGAGAATACCATTATGCAAAATATTAACCAGTTATTTACCTCCTATTGAACTTTCCCTTTTGACATTTCAGTTTTTCAATGGTTACAATTTATTCTCTGAAGCAAAATGCCGATCTACATGTGTTCTAGAGAGGTCCAACTGATCGCTCCTTTGACCACCAGTACTTAATACATTAATCTATTGAAAATGTCATAGAAATCTACCAAGAATATTATTGTTCGAAAAAATGGTACATCTATAAAAAGAAGACCCATGGAGTGGAGGCCCTAGTTTTCTAACAAGCCTTTATAGTTGTTTAATATTCTGGACATTCATACGTAGAAGTTTATATGAATTTAACTTACATAAGAATTACGAATATTAAATCTAGCTAGATTCATTTAAGCTGCAAATTTTGTATGTTGAACGATGTTACTCCTACAACGATGGTAATTCATATTTCTACAACGGTGACTTATTAAACAAATAATAAAATTAACTTACATTCTAAGTTATTTCAGTTCCTTTCCTATTCTTTTATAACGGCACATTATGACCAGTGAACTTGGAAAAAAAAATGGCCATATTTTTTTTTTTTTCAAAAAAAAAAAAAAAAAAATTATGGCCATTTTTTTTTCTCTATTCTGACCAGAAAATCAGAGTTCTAACTTTTTACGGCTGCACTTTCATCTTCACCTAACGCTTCATTTATAATGGCTGTTTCATAATAATAGAAGCCACCAGTCTGTCAGTAGAAAATAACTCGGTTAAGCGGGACTCGGACAATCGGGACTCTACTGTAGTGCGAAACATATTTCAATTTTAAGACTTAAAGCTCACGCTTTTATTTTATGTAAAATGACGTCATTTGCATTAATATAGATACTTAAAATTAAATATAGTTTATAATAGCTCCATGTTTTATCATAAATCCTTCATTTATATTTTTCTCAAAATAGCACGTATTTTAATTAATTTTTTTTTCAATTTTTATGAGAAAATGGCAACAAAAGATATTGCTATTTTTCAACAATTTTTTCTTTACTTTCTACAGAAATGGAGAACTTGAGTTGCCAAAATGAAACAAATGTCGCTAAAAACTACAAAAAAATTAATATTTCAAAAACAAATAAAGATGCAGTTTTCAAACAAATTGCATTAAAAAGTACTTTTTTTCCCCCAATACGACGGTATAAGCACTGAAAATGTGCGATGCTTAGAAGTTTTAAAAAATGCTGTAGAATATTTAATCGCACAATGAAACATCGGCTTTTGTTTTACGGCTAGCGTACACACGGTAACGTTATTTATTGGAGACAAAATAAGCTGGGATAAAGAAATAGCATATCGGGGGCTAATAAACTAATAAATGAAATTTTTACTTTTATTTATCTAAAATAAAATAATAAAAAACTATACAACGGAAGATGTTGCAACTTACGACAAATTTTATTTGCTTCCCCTGCTCTAAGTACAATAAACTGAGACTATTACTTTTGCATCGCAATAAGTCTTTGTTTGTTAATTTTTTCTTATCCCCTTCCATATCTTTTGCAGGTATTAATGTTTTTGACATATTCTGTAAAACGTTTCGCTTTCTTAGATCGCTATCTAATTCAAATTATACATTCTAGATCTTTTATTTCCTATTTTAGATCCGGTCTACATGCGAAAAATAAAACATGGAACTTATCTGCCAAAGCTATCAAGTATCCACGGATGTTCTTACAATTTTTCTTAGAAGATACGCTATGATTTATTAGTGTATTTAATCGGTTGCACACACAAGCCCAAGCTATTTAAATTAGATCTATATAAAGAGTAAAACTGGTGTTATTTGATAGATCTGCTCTTTTATCTTCCACTTTTGTTGGGAAGTAACTGAACGATATATTTTTATCAGTATGGAAATGTACATTATTATTCTATAAAGTAAACTTGACTGCTATTTATTTACTTATCGTTAATGGAAAGGTAGCTTATCACTTTGTAAAACAAACTTCTCTTTTTTTACTACAGATCGTTTACATAAGATATGTAAAAAAGGACTTTTCATCTATTACGGATATTTAATGCGAAGTAATGAACATTGAAAGCACAAATAAATATAACAAAACTAGCAAATAACAGTTTCAAGGGTTTTGGAGCCTCATCTTTAGTAACAGATGGGAAATGTTAGAGAAAACAGCATAAAACCAGAAGCAGCAGTACCAGTATTGATGATTTTTAAGCGATTTTAAAGGAATAAGCTTCTGTTTTTGACTTTATATGTATGTACCCAGTTTTCTCAACAACCAATGAACAGATTTGAATGTAACCTTTTACAGTACAATTTTAGTAAATCAAGGAAAGTTTCGAGCTATAAACAGTTATCGTATTGAGTACAGTTATTTTTATTATTTTTATATTTTTTTACAGGGACTCTTTAAAAATTTCCATATATGATTGGCTACTGCATGTGAAATGCAGAGTTGAGAATTCTGGAAAAAACCCGGATTACATCTTGGAGTAAACCAAGGTTTTTGAAATTAGAGAAATTAGAGTGGTAGTTAAAAATAAGAGAGAGAGGTAATATACGGCCAAAAAAATGTGTTGTTCGAGAGGATTTTGGACAAAAACTATCATTATCTCTAAGCAAATGTTTTTTGACTTATATCACTTGCCTAATCGAATTTGTTTAGTCGAGTATTGCAATGTTTTGTAACGTGGGTTGCCATATTTAGGGCAAAAACTACTAATATGAGCATGCGTTCTTGGCGTTCGTCTCTATTCTTTTATTTATAAAGGCACGCTACTGAAGTTTAATTAAAAAAAAAAACCTCTCCGTTGTACCAAGCCCCTCCCACCAGAAAACGTAGCACTTCCCGTGCGCAATAAATAAGAAAAATAAAATAGTCAATGTTTTTTTCTCTTCCATGTCCAATTAAATTGCGGGGTTAGAAATAATTGCTTGAAGTTGCTATCAGTTTTTGTTTAATATTCACTTATTGCCAACTTTTTTTTTCCCGTTCCATATTTGCTAATTTTTCTAAACATTACATATCGAAACTTCAAACTTCAATTTTTTTTGTGGTAAAACTGAATTTAAAGAAACATGCCAAAGAATGAGTAATCCTTGGGTTGACCACATAGGCAGGGCCTGTTTACGGAATAGGCCCGTGAAGCCCGTGCTTACCCACTGAAATACAAAAGGGCCCCAATTTTACTTTTCAAAACTAATTTTTAGAAAAAAGAAACTCAATCACTGTAAAAAATACATTTTTTTTCTTATGAAACTTTTCTTTTCTTACTATATGCCAATTTGTAAATCACAAAAAATATTTTGAAGTTCACATATTCTCAACTATAGTTCCATATTTGTCATTTACAAAATAAATTGGTTATTTACAATTAAACATATAATAAAATGCTTTTATATAGGTAGTTTTAGTTTATTATTAAAAATGTTATTTACTCTAAATTTTGATGATAAAATTTCAAATTATTTAATCATAAGAAAAAGAGATTTAGTAAATAAAAAAGCAATTTGTAGAGTAATAGGGGGGCCCTGTGTGACGTCAATCTTCCCCTATTCCCAAGTGTTAAGCGGGCCCTGCACATAGGTTATCATAGGTTAATGTTGACTTTTGCGATCTGAAAGGATACGTGATTTGTTTAGATTTAAATTAAAGAGCTCATACACATTTATAATCCATAAAATTGTAATCTTTAATTAATGTAGACGAGAGAAACGTCTTTGTAGTCAATTAGCCTAGTTAATTAACGTTGTAGTAGATTGATAACGAAAGCGATAAATGAAATAAATTTAACTGCTTTAAAATTCTAAAAAAATAAATAACAAATAGTATACAGTATAAACAAATAGTATAAACACTGTATAAAAAGTTTAGAGTACGATATAAAGAAAAAATAAATTAAACATTTTTTAATTTAAATAAAAGAAAAATATGCACAGTCTGACTATTTACTGTCTGATTAATTAAATGTAGACATTTAAATTTTAACACTTGGAATGTGCTAGACTTTAATGAACTTTAACAAAAGCTGTTTCTTATTATGAAATTAGGCTTGATTTCTCAAAAAAAAAAAAAAAAAAAAGTTTTACCATAATTACATAGTGCTAATCAAAACAGGGAAGTGTTTTATAATAGACATTTTCTTATATAAATTATAGGAAAAAGAAAAAAAGAACAAAAATTACAACCGGCATAAAGAAAAATACATAACCAGGTAGGTGGTCTCCAATAACCACTTATTAAATAACTGCACACATTTTCTACTTCACACTCGACTGAACTTACTAATAAGAGATGTATTTATACTGATAAACTATACAAATAGACAAATAATGTAATTCCTTGAAATAATTTGCAGAAAAATTTGTATGAATAAGTCGAATCGTGTCGATAACTTTTGTGCATATCACCTAATCAGCCTTATTAGAAGTGAGTTAGAACTGTAACTAAAAGCATAAATATTACACTGATTGTAGAAAAAAAAACATTTAATTTTAGTGCAACAAAGTCTTGTAACATAAAAAAAACATAGAAAGGAAACACCCTTTAATGATCTACGTACTCTAAGATTATTCAGGGAATAAAAAAGAAAACTGAACGCTTTTAACACCTCGGTATGTTAACAACTTTTCTAATGACGTTTTGTCCAAAGAGACAACCGCAAAAATAAATGATCATAATTTGCAGTGTGAATTAGGATTATAAAAAAGGGCTTGTGCATAATGTTTTCTTTGGGTGATCGAACTTGCTCATAATCGCTCTTTGGTGAAGAAATAATTATTCGGGTAAGTATTGAATGCATTTTTGTAAGAAATAAATGGATCTGACCTTCGATGTTAAAGCAGTTCAGTTAAAGTTTGTTATAAAATAATCATTGTGATAAACTCTTATTTATTTCCATTACTAGCCTTTTTTGGCATTAAACGCTTTAAAAAAAATCACAAATAATCTTTTAAATACATGACAATAAGCATTAAATGAAAATCCCGCAAATAATGAAAGAAATATAAAAAATGTATGAAAAGGTAAAGTACGAAAAAAAAAAAGCGATGGCTATATATTCAGTTCTAATTAATTAAAAAGAAAAAGAAACCACCGCTTTAATTAAAATAAAGTTCCTTATAATTGTATGTGGTTTATTTGGCAATAAAGTTTAATTTCCATATTAAAATGAAATTTAACTTTCGAAAGTTCAACAGAAACAAAATACTTTTATTTATATTTAAATTCCCCATACCAAAAAATGTTAAAATGTAAATTGACATAAATTTTAAATTAGTGATGTAACATATTATTCAGAATCCGGGGTGGAAACTATTCTTATGTTACAAAATAAAACTGGATAACTTATCATCGACTAATAAGTTTTAATATTTACATCGTATTTACATGTTACTATTTACAAAATAACTCAGTTAATTTAAAATACGGCATAGCACAAATGCCTTGTCGGGAACCACCTTGTAAACATTCTTCTCTCTCGTAAAGTCTAATTTACTCAGCTTGTCAGTTCTTTTGAAGGAAATGAAAAAAAAAAAGAAAAGGAGAACAAATATGATGGAGTGTGTATTGTTCGAGCGTTACAGTGAGATATAAATTATTGAAAAACTAACCAATCAATGTTAAAGATAAACGACCAGTATTTAAATATAACTGGATCAACAATTTATGTATCTTATTGTTTTACATCATTCTTTGTAAAATTCCAAAGATTATGCACATGCATATATATATTTTTTAATATATTTTTGCAATATTAATTAATAATGCGATTGGTAAAAGTTCATAAATAAAAACTTTTTATTCGTCATCATTAGAATTTCCATGGTCCACAATTTAAATATAAATTGATCAACAATTTATGTATTCAATTCTCTTACATCAAACTTTGCAAAATTCCAAAGATAATGCACATGCATACATTTTTTTAAATATGTTTTTGTAATATTAATTAATAATGTGATTATTAAAATAAAATAAGTAGAAACACTTTTTTTTCGCCACCATTAGAATATCCATAGTCCTCCTCCCTCCCTAATATATATATATATATATATATATTTACTTCTGACTATTAGTAGTCATATTATCAGCAAATATGTAAAATTGGCAATTTTATGGCACTGTGCTTAAGAATAAAGTTGGAAACCTTTTTTTCTGCTAGTCCATGCATTCTAAATATAGCAAGTAAACGATATATTTATGAATTGCTGAAAAGTACTTTTTACTCTCTTTCACGTCAGTAAATTATTATTACATCCTTATTTTAAAACCTTCAACCGCAATACAACGCGTTGCTCAATATTAACGACATTTCCCGAGACCGCTTTTAACTCATATTTCGCTTATTTTTAAAAATAGAGTAATGCAAATTTGTATTCAGGTTAAATATGGCATGGCACATTGGATGATACAAAGAAATATAAGGGTTTGTTTCGAGATTTTCAAAGTTGGTATAAAAATAAATATGTATATAGCTTAAAGGCCTGCTCGTTCCCGGACCTGGCCCAAGGCCCGTACCTGCAAAATGAAGACAAACTTTTAAACGGGTCGTACCGACAGAATAAAGGCCAAATTTTTTACAGCCCGGGTCGATGAAAAAAAAAGTTAAAACGGGCCAGCTAGGCAATAAAAAAAATTAAGTGGATCGTTAGCCCCCGATATAAGGATCAAACCAAGCCGATAAAATATGAAAAAAAATTCAACGGACATGACTGAGGCAAGAATAAGTATAAATGTGCTGCACAAGCCGATGTTAGTGTGACAATACCAATACAGAAATATAATGCAGATCGGCATCGAACAGTTACATCTCGTCTAGTGTTGTAGCGAGTATTTTTGAGGAGTAGTTTGTATTCCCTACTTTTTAGATGCGATCGTAATTATATCAATAAGTAGCACCTATAGTCGTCGTTCAGTCTGTCCGTCTGTCTGTCTGTCCGTCCGTCCGTCCGTCCGCATATCACAGAGCAAAAACTACCCAACCGAATGGTCTGAAATTTTAAATATATGATTGTTGCAAAATTTTGTCGAGCCATTTGAAATTTTATGAAAATCGGATGTATAGTTTAATTACAGGGACAGCCAAAAGTTTTTCGTTACATTACGGCCAATGGGGGAAAAAAAAGTCTCAAGTGCATTTTAATGATGTTACAGCCTTTCGAACAGAGTGAAATTGATATGCACTTATAAAGTGCATTAAAATATACATTCAGTACAATATGCGCTGCAAAAAATATTTATCAGATTAATTATAGTACGAACGCACCCATTTGCCACGTTTGACGCGGAATTTCCAACTTGTTAAAATAAGCAGTGGTAGTTAACAACATTTCCATAAAGCAGTCGTACGCTAGCTCGCTACCAAAATAAAGTAGTTTTCCTACTACTGCTAAATATAATGGTTTCTTTCATAATATGGATGCAATTTACGATATAGGGATCGTCTGCGTATTGTAAAATATAACAACCTTATTTTTAGGTGCGCTCGTATTTATATAAATACGTAGCACCCATAGTCGTCGTTCGGTCCGTCTGTCTGTCCGTCCGTCCGCATATAACAGAGCAAAAACTACCCAACCGAATGGTCTGAAATTTTAAATATATAATCGTTGCAAAAATTTGTCGAGTCATTTCAAATTTTATGAAAATTGGATATATAGTTTAATTACAGGGACAGTCAAAAGTTTTCCGTTACATTACGGCCAATGGAAAAAAGTTATTTAAAATACATTTTAATGATGTTACAGCCTTTCTAACAGAATGAAATTGATATGCACTTATGAAGTGCACTAAAATATACATTCATTTGTAAAACTAGTTATAGTAAACACCTCATTTACCACATTTGACGTGCAATTTCACACTTGTTGCAAATAGTTATATATAGTAGATTAATTTTAACACAATTTCGTCCGGGATAGCTCAGATGGCAGAGCACTGGCGGCTTCAGCCAGGGAGATCCCTGGTTCGAATCCTGGTCCGGGCATTTTTTGCCCAGTTGGAAATTTACATCTAATATGGTTATATATAGATCAAAGCAGACGGAAAAAGGCATAATGTATGTACTTCTTAAATCTTCATATAGTTAAAAATAGGAAATGTGTCGGAGGTTTATTTATAAATTAAAAAAAATAATACACTTAAGATTTGACCTGACAGAGAAATTGCCAGCCATATAATCATTAACAAGAAAAAATATTGAAAATAATTAAAGTAAAACTTTTACTTTAAGAAAAATGCATAAAAGTTTTCTGTTTATATTCTCATACGTGATGAACACAGAAGTTTACAAACCCAAAGTGGGCAATGGGCCCTCCACTGCCCAGTAAGCGATTGAAGGCGTTTAGGGGACTATCTTGAAGAACTTGAAGAAACTGGCAGATAAAGGGCTGCTGCACCCGATCGCGAAATACTACCTCAATTTGTTGGGAAATTTATTGAGGTTATTTCTCATTACCTAATATAATTATCGGAAAACGGTTTTCACTACGTCCGATGCCGACCAGTGCGTTTTTAAAAATTATCTCCTTACAGATTTTTCTTTTAAATACTTAAAATTTAAATAGACATTTTTTAAAAGCACATTATGTCGTCATCAGACGTTTGCTTTCTAATGGTGAAAACCCTCTTTAGATAATTATATTAGATAATTAGTAATCACCTAATTAAATTTTCGCATAGTTTAACTTGGGATTTCGCGATCGGGTATATTGATATCCGATTCGATAATTGTATTAAGTAACTGGTAATCACTTAATTAAATTTTCCCATAGGTAACATGGTATTTGGGGCATTCTCACAATCTTTTGACTTTCATGTCCCTGAATAATAGTTTTTATTTTAATACACTTCTTTGTGTTTTTTTTTTATTTCATATACTGGGGAACATCCCATTGCATGATTGCACAACAATATTAGCGAGATAAATAAGTATTGGACGATGTTGGGGATCCAAACACCTGGAAAACTCCTATACCGTCTCGTATCCCTGATGTTGATTTTTAAGTTTGGAGCTGTCTGGATAAAATTGTTTCAATGAAAATAATTCGATGTAACTTTTTTCTGAAACTAGAACTATTGCTTTATATAAATATGTAGCTAAAAATTAACCTGCACACATTTCTAGGGTTGTTATTATTTTTTAAACTCTGTCCCTGGGTTTTTAGATTCCTTACCATCACTCTTCTAAAATTATACAGAAAATCATTTTAGATGCAGCCACAGAATTTTTTTGAAGTTTTTTCTAATGCAGAAGTATGCTAGAGAAATAATGTCTGAAATTCTTTGGCAGGAAATTTACTGTAGAATTTAAATCAGCATTTAAATATCAATTTCAAGCATCGTGGCTTTATTGGTAGTCTCACCGTCCCCAAGGTTTATTCCTGCACTTTTCGAGGTAAATTAAAAAAAAAAAAATTAATTTAATCCAATGTTAACAACTGTTTCTAAAAATCAATGTACATTGTGGCTATCACTTAGTCTTAACATGATTTTCCTAAAAATAGGTGGTAATTTTCCTTACCGTTCCAGTTCCATCCTTAGCGTCCCTTTTTTTACCATTTCGTCCCTTTTTTCAAATACCATCTCCTTTTTTTACCTTACCGTCCCTTCTTTAACACCCCTTTAAGACAATGTTATACAAAAATTCTGTATTAAAAGTACTACATTGTTATTATTTCCTATTTGAATGTCCTGTGGGTACTATGCAAATTCATTATAAGTAAAAATTTAGAAGAAAATAAAAAGTTATAGGGGTAAAATGGTAAGGAAAATTAAACTCGCAAGTTTAACTTAAACCTCAGTTAAATAAAAAATTTTTCGCTACTGACCATTTTTTCTTTATTTTGAATCATTAAGGCATTCGTCTATGAGATTAAAATGTTATTTTAGCAAGTTTAATTTTGTCAGATTTTTTCCCCCAAAAGTCAAACGATTGTAAGAATGCCCCATTTCGCGATCTGCCAGTTGAAAACTGTATCAGTGAAGCGCCTCCTTAAGTGTAAAGTACAAGGCACAAATAGTATTGAAGCATATTTTATTTCTTTGAAAGTGCCAAAAAGAAATGTAAAATTCTGGAACATACATTAATTCTACTGCATGTATCATCTGAAGAGGTTTCGTTCTCGTTATTAATATCTATTCGTCCGTTTGAAAACTACACTGTTAAGAAAATTGTGCTGCGTTGAAGCATCTTTTGGTGCTGCGGTAGCTGTAGCTGTAACTATAAGACGATGAAACCTCGTACCAACATTTGGAGCTAAGATCCAATCGCAGCTTCAAATGTTGGAATGAGATTTTCCATCTTATGGTAGCAGCTGCTGTAACACCAAAAGTTAGTTCAACGTAGCATAAAATTTTCAACAGTGTACTAATTCTACAGCAAAATGCTTTGAACTGAAATATCCAGAGTAATAGAGATATGTTTTCATATCGATACAATGGATAGGAAAACCTGTTTTGCCCGAACGTGCTTGGAAAATATTAAAATTTGGAAAATTAGTATATATACATATTTTTTGTAAATAGTGTAAATTTATGGAATGTAAATTAGTTTTACTGTATATAGCATCTAAAGAGCTTTAGACGGTTTGTATCACCTGAATAAAGTTCTAGGATCCAAGAAACTCAAATAGAGAGTCCAAAGTACTATTTGCCATATGAAAAATGAAATTTGGTACAGTTATTAATATGTAGAACAAACCCTTTTCAAAAATTGCATTCATATTTGAAAAGTAGATATAATTCCCAGACGAATGGTACTTCTCGCATCTTTATGCGAGAATTTGGTGATAAAATAACATGAGGTGATGCTTTTTTACCCCTTTCTTTACATAACTGTCCATCGTATATACCTGTTTCTACACTTAATCGATAAATTTGTTCGAAAATATAAAAACATTAGAAATTAGTATATATGCATATTTTGTTCTAAATTTCTCAAAATGTAAGTTTCTAGAACGTAACAGTTCTACTGTTACATAAGTAGGACTTTCATTCCCATTATAACAGCTATTCGTCCGTTTGAAAACCTCTATTACTATTTCTGCAACAATATTCTTTGAACTGAAATATCAAGGGTCATAGAAAGAGATAGTCATTCCCGTTATAACAGCTATTTGTCCCGTTCGAAAACCTCTAATACTATTTTTGCAATTCTCTTTCTTGATCTGAAATGCCAAAGGTCATAGAAAGAGATAGTCATCTTTACGATATACCGTGAAGAACGGTTTCTACGCGAAATCAATAAACTTGCTGGAAAATTTAAAGCCTTGAAACAGTATGTCCATGCATAATTTCTCTAAATCGTCAAAAATATACATTTCTGTAAGGTAGATAATTCTACTGTATATGTCATGCGAACAACTTTCTTTCCCGTTATTAACAGCTATTCGCCGATTCAAAACCTCTAACACTATTTCTGCAGCAATTTCCTTTGAACTAAAGCACCGAGGGTCACCGAAAGAGATAGTCATCTCTACGATACATCGTAAAGATTGGCTTCTTCACAAATCGACAGCTAAGACACGTTCTGTTAATTATGCCATCGATATTCCGACACTTTGTCCCAAAAATGGTTGGATAATTGTGCTTTCTGTTGCCAACTTCTGTTATTTTTCTTCACAGTCACGGTTCAGTCATTACTGATCTTAACCGTTATATTTCAGCAGCATCCGTGAGACCACCAAAGGTGAAAATTATATTCAAAAATGTTATTTTAATGACTTTGTCTTCAAAAGACCCGAGGACGATTTGCAGTTCATTAGGAACAAAAGGGGGAAGATTGAGTTCAAATCATAAAAATTCCATCGAAGTACCTTTGCATGGGAAAACGATTTAAATTGAGTGCAATCTTTTGGTATTTTTGTAAAAATTCCAACTAGAGTTTATAACCACGAAAGGATTAGTAATTCTTTAGTGAAAAATATCACACGAAACTGTTGGAAGGAAAAATATGGGAGTATTATAGTATAGTGGTGCAGCAATTTATGCATCAGAAACGTAGTATCAAGTAGTTACTTCGCAATTAATAGACAAATTACTATTATAAATAACTAAGAAAACATTTGAGAATTATTAGAATTATTAATCTTTCAATTTAAGTATTAATGCCCCTATCACAAAATCAATAATGAAATTTTACATATTTCAGATACATTCTGTAGAATTCAGTATTTGAAGTATTTCAGATAATGAATTCCACAGAATTATGAATATCAAATAATTGAGGCAATGGAGATAGATAAAAAGTTTTCACAGATAATAAGCAGTCTTGGAATATCACTGTATATAATCATATTTCGCGTTAAAATTAGAAAGTGTTAGGTTTCCTGAAACGAATTAGTCATTGTAATATAAAATAAATGAAATTGTCGATTGAAGGCTTTAAATGTTAAATAAAATACTTTAAATGAAAATGCAACTTAAATAGTCGACTTTGAAGCATTGGCTTCAGATTCAGATGATAAAATTAATATTTATAATAATTCTTTAAGTTTTTTTTTTCAGAGATGAATTATCAGACATCCAAGATCGAAAATAATAATTTGTGAGAGAATTCATGTGATTTAAACAGATTGTCTTCATATGATTAGGGAAGAGCTTGAGCCCCATCAGACCCTTTATTCCTGAAGTCCATGTACAAAAAGTACTGCAAGTGTTTTGCTAAAACAAAGTCAAGACCGTCAAAATAACGGTATTACGTTATACATATAACATAGTGAATACAGTCAAACTTCGATATATTTAACCCAGCAGTTCTCAAACTTTATATGACTCGCTTACCCCCTTGAAGAATTTCATGTATTTTTGCATCCTTACGCTTTTTTTTTTAACTTTAGGAATCTATGAATGAAAAAGGAATCCAGAGAAACGGATTTAAAATAAAAACCTTTAAATAAATGCCTCCCGCTAATGTTATAAGCGGTAGCTGACAACAACAAACAATCCCATCCCTCAATATATTAAGTTAATTTGGACAGTTTACTATTCAGATTAGTCTTATGTTGTAAAAATGTTAACTTCCGTAAATGAATTAAGGTCTGCTAGATTGTGAAAATTTCGTACTGTTTGTTTGGTTGTGAAACATTTTTGTCGCGTATCCCTTAGAATCTCGCCAGGCATATAATAGTGATACGTGTACCTCACTTTCATGAACGCTGTGAACTTTAGGCATTAACGAAATTATTTTTTTCGAGTTATAAAAAATTTGAGCTACAGAAAAAAATAGGTCCTTTCGTCCTCATATTATCTGCAGAGCAACTTCCACATATTGAAAATTATGTAGTATTACACGTTGTAATTTTATAACTTGTTAAGAGACAAAGTTATAGACGGTTGATGAATAAAAGCCTCAATGTATTAGTAAAAAAATTAATAATCTCTGTCCCGATATTTCTTGAAATAGCACGTTCCAAGCTTTTTTACTGGTGATTACCGAATCGTGTAACTTTCAAAACTTCTATTGTTGTATAACTTGTTAAAAGGCAAAGTTATAGAGGTTTGATTAATAAAAGTTTAACTGTGTTGGTAAAAAAAGGAAATGCTTTCCATCACGGCCCCGATGTCTCTTGAAATAGCACGTTCCATGCTTTTTTGCTAAGGATTATAAAATTGTATTATAACTTATATCGTTATATAACTTGTTAATCGACAAGGTTATAGACATTGGATTAATAAAATCCTGACTGTATTAGTAAAAAAAAAAAAAAAGCTTCTACCAGGGTCCCGATGTCTCTTGAAATAGCATGTTCCAAGTATTTTTGCTGGTGATTATTGAATTGTATAATTTGTATTGTAGACGTTTGATAAAAAAATGCCTAACTGTATTATTAAAAAACTGAAATGCTTACATAAAATATACAATACGAACTTTAAAAAGGTCACAGGTTTACATAAAAAGCGACTAAAATAATAGAAGAGATGTTACAAGTTAAAAATACCTTTTATTTAAAACTTCTTAGTATATTCGGGCTTTCCCAAGCCCTTCATCAGAGAATATTTTAATAACTAATTGCTGTTTATTTATACAAATACGTCACTTTGTTTTGAAATGCATTTTAACTTGTAACATCTCTTCTATTTTTTAGGTCAGTTTTTAAGTAAGCCAGTGAGCTTTTTAAAATTCATATTGTATATTTTATGTTTGAATCAAGGTGAAATATTGCATTTCGTCTTATGCCTTTGTTTACAACTGAAATGCTTTTCCATCACGGTCCCAATGTCTCTTTAAATAGCACATTCTAAGTTTTTTCGCTGGTGATTATCGAATTGTATAACTTGCATAACTTGCATTGTTGTATAAATGGCTAATAGACAAAGTTCTAGACGTTTGATTGTTAAAAACTTAACTATATTAGTAAGAAAAAAAAGAGAAAAGAAATTCTTTCTATTATGGGCTCAATGTCTCTATAAATAGCATGTTACAAGCCTTTTTATTAGGAATTATCGCATTGTATAACTTGTATCGTTGTATAATTTCTTAACAGACAAAATTATACACGTTGGATTAATAAAAAGCTAACTATATCAGTAAGTACAAAAAGAAAGAAAAGAAATGCTTTCTATCTCGGTTCCGATGTCTCTTGAAATAGAATGTTCCAAGATTTTGTGTTGGTGATTATCGAATTGCATAACTTGTAAACTTGTATTATTATATAACATTTTAATAGACAAATTTATAGACGTTTGTTTAATAAAAGCCTAACTGTATTAGTAAAAAAAGAAATGATTTATCGTGTTCGACGTTTCTTAAAATAGCACGTTACAAGTATTTTTTACTTGTGATTATCGGATTCAAAATTATTCAGTAAGACCAAAATACGAAAGTCTCTTTACTACATATTTTGTTAGTCACGCTACAGTCGTTTCACCAAGAAAGAACTTTTCGGAATATTTAATCTTAGTTGTTACTCTTCGTACGTGGGGTCTCTACAATTACATTTTTTTCTCTGTAATTGTTTCGGAAAGGATGTCTCTCCCATCAACAATTACTTGTTTATACCCCTTTATGGTTTTAGTTCGTATTAAACAAAAGGGATAGCTATTTAGTGTGCATACATGTGAATGGTAAGCTTTTAGAAAAAAAAAGATATTTCAGTCGGTTTCTAAATCCGTCTCTTTAAATTTTTTTCGAATCAAAAGTAAAAGCAGATGTTTTTCACTATATTCAGACAGAGACCTTTGAACTCCCTAAATAGCAATTTACATTCATTCGTACTTTAGAAAATCTTTCATTCAATGATCTTTTGTTTCTGATAAGTATCTTTTTAGGTTTTGGGATTTTTTCTAAGTTCATTGCTCCGTCTATACTATAAGAGTAAGTTTATGTGTCTTTGTGTAAGTGTGCTATAGTTTGGTGAAAAAGTCATACCGAATTTCATGGAAGCACGCATTTTGTACATTAAAATAATTTGAATAATTTGAATAATTCTACATTAAAATAATTTGAATAATTTGAATAATTCTACATTAAAATAATTTGAAGCTAAAGTTTAAAAGGATATATCAGCGTGAATATTGTGGGAATTTATGAGAATGATCGTATCTGAGTTGTTACAAAATTTGCGGAAAATCGAAATAAAACAATGCGGTTGTATAATTTATCTTGTTAAGAGGCAGTCAAAGAATCTATACTGTAAAAAAAATCACGAAAGAAACGTCCATTTTATCGATAATTTCTGTAGAAAACGCCCCTGTAATTCAACCATATTTATAGATAACGGTTATTTAGCCGTATTATGAAGCATTCCCATTGGTCATCATAGAGATAAAATTGCGGTTACTTTGCCAGATTCACGAAAAATTTACGAATGATAATAGTTTTATCAGTGTTCGAATGAAATCTTTATGAATTATTTTTTTTCTACTGTATTCTTATGTAAATGGTAGAAGATATCATTAATTTACAAAGTTATAAGAAAATTAGTTAATCGAACAGCTATAAAAAATATATCATTTAACAATTTTTCATGAATCTGGTAAAGTAACTGCAATTTTATGTATATACTGATTAATGGAAATGCTTCATAATATAGTTAAATGATCGTTATGAATGACTGAACTGTTTTCTACAGGAATTAACAGTCAATAATGTTAGGTCATTTCATTACCTTGCTAAACATTTTCCGCAAACTGTTCCAGTCATTCGACCTTTTTTATAGAAAACAGTTTCATAAAGGTAATTTATTTTTATTCTAATCACAATATGGTCAATAATATGGTTAGATACGCTTCATAATATGGTGAAGTAACCGTTATCTTTAAGAAATGTCAAATTACTGGACAGTTTGTTGTAGTCTTTTCACAGTGTACGTGACATTTTTTACAATATATTTGAAAGATTACTTTTGGAAAATTTTCTAAATCAATTTTTAAAAATATTTAGCAACCTTAAACAAATATCTCTCTTTCTCAAATTTTTAAAGGTGATAAAATTTTCTTGATTATAAATTCTCATTGCACCTAATTTTAAATCCAGTTCATTTAAATTATAAATTAACTTGTCTTAAAACATATTAAATATTTTTAAGGTTCTCTCAATACATCCAGCTTCAGAGACATAGGAAAGATAAAGGCTCACCGAGCTCATGTCCTCCCCATGAAGATAAAGGTCACATGAGTTTTTCCTAAAATTATTATTTTCTACCTTGAATATTTTATAATTCACCTTTGAAAAACAATTCTGTACATAAGTAAGTATTAATAATATTAATTATGTTTCTAACATCTAAATCTGATAATTAATGTATTCAATATCAGTACTGCAAGTCGCATGTTTATTTTGAACTATTATTTAATAACAGGCAGGCCAACTCGCGCTACCCGGGATAAAGATGCCCCAAATACTGCCCGGTGTACTCCCGCATTCAATAGAAAACTCTAATAGATTTTTTACATTTAGTATAGTTTCTTAGATTGCCCACTAAAAACACCAAAAAACATTTTTTCGTAAAATATAAATTTTTTTTTGGTAAATACCCAAAAGCAGTCTTTCTAATAATTTCGTATTAGCCACATGTCAATGGTTAGTACATTTCCCTGTTTTCAGCAAGCTTTGTGATTCTGATTATTTCAGTGTTCAAGCGCGTAGTTCAGTTATATATGTATTAACCCCTTAACGGTCGCATTAAATTACGGTTTAAAAATTCAAATTACTTATTGGCACCAATTTTAACCTTATTTAAATATCCACCTTATTTAATGACAGGTAAAATGATACCATAATAAAGCCAATTACACTATTTTATAAACTGGTGGGAGTCAAACAATCTGAATAAAAGACACAGCACGTGAATATCACGGGGGCGAGAATTAAGGGGTTAAAATACTATTTATGCATTTATTTATTAGTGAATTTTTAATTTTATTTGATAATTTAATTGTGAAATATAGCACGGAATCAAACAAATGCTGAATTACTTACATCGTTTTAAGTGCAAACGGGTTAATTTGAAAATTATATAAAAAAACATAAAACAAATGTGTACATTGAGAGGCAGTTTTCATGCAAATTGCATTAGAAAGTACATTTTGCCCTTATTCGATGGTGTAAAAATTTAAATTGTACGTTATTATAAGTAATTGAAAAAAAGGGGAGGGACGATGGATTGCATAGATTTTTTGCCATCAAATCGACATGATGTTAGCGACTTTTACGGACATGTATTTGCTTTATAATATAGATTTGAAACTTTCAGTCTATAGTTTGACTTTTTTACTTTATTCTATATTCAATAGAAGAAAGTATTGTAATCGAGATTTTTTCCGACTCCCGGTTTTCGACGGATTTACACGTTTTAAGGGTCAGAGATCACAAAAATCATGTTTATACAAAATGTCTGTCTGCCCGTCTGCCCGTGTGTCACCATTGTACCATTGAAACGTGTATGAAGTTATGCATAGAATTGAACCAAATTTTTTGTGTATGTATTTGACTGTGGCAAGCAGGTCCTCCTTCAATTTAGAAATATTCTGCAGGATGGGGGAGCTGTAATAGCAATTTTTGTGCCATTTTCATTATTGTACCATCAAAAAGTGTATGAAATTATGCATAGAATTGAACCAAACTTTTTGTGTATGTTTTTGTCTATAGCCTGTAGGTTCTCGATGAATTTGAAAAAATTCCGCCGGAAGGGGGCAATGTAATACACTGTAAAAAAAAATCTGTAAAGTTACTAAAGTTTTTCTAGGAAACTTGGATTCCAAGAAATCTTTATGTAACGGCAACAAGAAAAAATCCTGTAACAGACGCTGTTACAGGAATTTTTCTTGTTGCCGTTACATAAAGATTTCTTGGAATCCCAGTTTCCTAGAAAAACTTTAGTAACTTTACAGATTTTTTTTTACAGTGTAGCGATGTCTGTGCCATTTTCATTATTGTACCATCAATTAGTGTACAAAGTTATGCATAGAATTAAATTTAAAAAAATTGCCGGAAGGGGTTGCTGTAATAGCGATTTTTGTGCCATTTTCTTTATTTTACCATTGAAAAGTGTATGAAGTTATGAATGGAACTGAACCAAATTTTTTATGTGTGTGTTTGGCTATGGCCAACAGGTTCTCCTTGAATTTGGATATATTCCGCCGAAAAGGGGCGCTGTGATAGCTATTTTTGTAGAATTTTCTCTGTTTTTTGTAGTTCTGTTATCCATCGGCGGCTCATGCAGCGGCGGGAACTCGTGTCCTGCTGAGCCGGCTATTCGCAAAAAGCTGATGTACAACAGAATAAAGAAAAACTATTGATTTTATTATATATAAGAATCGAGAAACTCCTTTTTACTACACTTCATTGACTGAAGCACAAATTTAAGATGAAAGTTGGTATAGTATTGAACTAATAATATTGCAGAATTAACATCTGTAACTACTTTTGGAATATAAAGATATATGAAAATTTGATGTATGATGTATGAAAGAAGAAAGTTTTGGGATCGGCACATCCAACTAGTTTCATATTAGTATTACTAAGTAGTTTCAAAAAATTCAACTCTTTCGAGTTGAAACGGGAATTACGATTATATTCTAGATTTATTTATTTTCTGTAAAAACTTTAATTATATCAAAAGTTAGGAAATGTTTGTCCAGCCCCCTCTTTCCCTTAGTTATTTGATGACTGCCATTCTACAGATGATTATCTTTGCTGCTTATATATCTCTGAGTTACAGGCGTTACAGTTGTATATGTGAACATTTAATGGTGTGACATTTAGTGGACGGGGCATTTAAAGTGCTTTCAACATAATAAAAAGTGTTTAATGTAAAAGTTGCTACACTTATAATTGTAAGCTAGTTTTAAAACTTCGCTGAAATATACCAAAATTTATTTTTAGGAGGAGAAAAAGAAGAAAAGAAAATCGACATTTTAATCATTTTTGACGATTTGAAGGGTACCAAGTTCCCGTAACGCGTTATAACAGAAATATTTTGGAACTACATGTATAACAGGCATAAGCTACAAGTTTAAAACGTTAAAAACGCACAAATTACACCACCGTGACATTAAACCACATATGGTTGTCTTAAGGATACCTAGGTCCCTTTCATCAGCTTGAAAATAAGCATTATATACATATATACAAAGTGTCCGCGTATAACTTGACCGACCTTTATTTTCGCAACCGCTGGTCATAGATGCATACTTCCAATTACAAAAGGGGTCAAAATTAGGCGCAGAGTTAAGATAAAAAAAAGTTTGAAGCGAAAAAACAATTTACTGAAAAATTACAGAATCTAAATTTTTATACGCTCTCCCGGGCTTTTAAGTTTAGTAAAATTTTCCTGTTACAATGACAAGTAAGACAAAAAAAGTCCCGTTATTCTACAATTAAAATTGACCAAGTAATAGCTGGGTTAAATTTGGAGCATATTTTTTGCTGCAAATTAGGGGTCATTCACAAATTTAGTAGAAATATAATTTCGTCAGATACATTAAAAGAAATGATTGAGATTAAATTAGCATTTCAATATAAATTTGAAATCTTTAATCATTCTGACATATTACTGCAAAATATACAATTTGTACTGAACATATAAGAGGATAAAAATTACAGAATTTTTGTTAAATAAAAGGATGAAAAACAACAGCCTCAATTCTTTACAAAATATCTATTTTTAAATGCTGTTAGATTATACTGTCTTTCAAATTTTGGGTTGTGCCATGTTTTTTAGCTTTTGAAAATTGATTCTTATGTATTTTTTAGCGCTGAATCCGAAAATGGTCTTCATTTTAAACCATCACGTCAGGATTTTTCTCCAATCGCAAATTTCAAAGTTAAAAAGCTCAAAGTTAAAATTGGTCCCCCCTCTCCTTCCAACCTCATCGGACCCCTGAGCTGTTTAGTTGTGAAGATCCCAATATAAGCAAAATTGAATTAAATAAAATTAAACTGAATAAAAATGTCTTACATCTATTTTATAGTATCAGATTTTTCGCTATTTTTTAACCTTGAAATTTACGATTGGCGAAAAATCCTGACATGATGGTTGAAAGTGAAGGTAGTTTTTTTATTCAGCGTTAAAAAATACATAAAACGTAATTATATAAGTTAAAAAACACACCATCGCAGGTTTATCTTATCTAATCTAAAACTCTTTCTTAAACTTCTTGACAGTAATCTATCCGAATTTTTTTGTGTTATCCTCTCATATAAGTATGTATATGATGGTAAGCGTCGAAAATCATAATAATATTACATTGTCATCGGATTTAAGTCAGTATGTAAAATTTAACTTCGATCGGACATTTGAAAGTGAGTTAAAGTTCGAGTACAAATTTTAAACTGGAAAGACGATCGTTGCAAGTTAAATAAAACCTTATGAAAATAACATAATTTTTGTTAAACGAAATCATAACCTCAAATCCTTACAAAATAAAACATATGTTAAAACACAATTATTTTAACTAATCGGAAACTTGACTAATAAAAGTTAACTCAATCGTAATAGTTGTACGATTTCTTTCAAAGCGCTGATACCTTGAAATAAGTTTAAGTACTTTATATACGACCACTGAAGAATCGCTGAAATCATCCGTTTTGAGAAGCAAAAAAGTGGCATAAGTCATGCATTTCAAAGTTTCATAACTTGGTCGATTTTAATGTTAGATGAATGGGACTTTTGTTTTGTCTTACTTGTTAGTGTGACAGTAAATTTTTACTAAATATCACTTATAGGACCGGGAGACCGTATAAAAATTCAAATTTCGTAATTTGTTAATAAATGTTTTTCTTGACCCAAATCGCTTTAAAAATAATTCTTTACCTTAGTTAAACCATTTTTGTAATTGGAAGTATGCATCTAGGACCAACGGTTGCGAAAATAAAGATCGGTCAGGTTATATGTGGACACTCTGTATTTTATCATGTTATATTATATCTCTTATTTATTACCAGTTTAATTTTAAACATATACTTCTTTATGTACTTTTTAGTAATAATTTATTCCAAGATCCTTAAAATAGCATAAAATATTTTTTATTATATAGAATATATATGTTAATTATAATTATTATATAAATAAGAATGTGAATACTATCTTCAAGGTGTGATGATTTGCAACCGTAAGGATTCGCTTTTAACTGTACCAATTAATTAGGCGGGATTTTTGCTGTGCTAAAATGGGATACATGTTTGAGTTGTAATATGGTCATAGCAATTCTCTTGCTGGGTATGTCTTTAATTTAAATGTTTCAATTGTTTCATATTGTTCATTATTACGGATCTTGCATTGATTAATAATTTTTTTTAATTAAATTTATACTTTTGGTGTATAGTCGATCGGGTACATAATGGAATTAAATTTTTAGTTTATTGCTGGATTCTTTTACAGAAATCAACCATGTTTTTGCTTATATTTGTATTTCATGTACCCTTGAAAATGTCAAATGCTATATAAGCTTCCGGCTACATCCATCCATTTGATCTATTATTTGTTTACGATGCGTCTTTTAATGGTTCAACAATATTTCGCTGGTTATTTGTATCTTTTGTCTTTAATAGGTTATTTTATCAAAATTTGGTGGTTTTTCATATGTTTTATATGGATTAATCGTCCGCAATGTGCTAGTGAATTAGTGGTATTGTGCTTGATTTTGTATTACTAGTAAAAGGTTCCATCTTTATTTTGTATAATGTCATTGTTATGAATTGAAGGTAAATTTATTAATTTATTAATTTAATTTTAGTAATTGGAAATTGATGATGATTTGTAATTATATAATGGTTATATATATATAATATAAACAAAAGTAAAAAGAGTAAAAATTAAAAACGGGTTCAAAGGATCCCTCGGCTATAGACCGAGAACTGGCTAATGAATTGACCAAAGCAGTAAAAATAAGAGTTTATATATCCAAAAGAAATGACATACCTGAGAGGAAACCACCGAAAAATAGGTAAAACTATTTAGGTGAAACTACGCAGGATCCCTCTACACAAGAGAAGGTGGTGGTCATGTCATCGACCAAGGAATTGTATATTTATGTATCTAATAAGCCTCGTGAGAATCCAGATCAAAACCGAATCACATGTTTTAATAATTTTAGTCTCGGAAAAGTTAAACTGGTAGTTCAAATTCCAACAATACTTTGCAATAGTAGATTCATCCAATTCCTGCCTCTTTGAACCCGTTTATAATTCTTAATCTTTTAATTTTTTGTATTTATATGTATAGTTTTTATGCTTATTTTCACACTGATGAGGGGGATCTGGGTATCCTCGAAACAGCCGTATGTGGTTTAACGTTGGTATAATTTGTGCGTTTTTATCGTTGTAAATTTGTAGTTTATACATCTAAAACTCGCATAAAGTGATTATTTTCTGGTTACATGTATTGCAGTCATGAAATTAGGGACGATTTTTAAGATAAACATTGAATACTTACAAGAGAGTGATTTAAAATAAATATATATTTACTTTTATTAGCCCCTGTATGCTATTTCTTTCGCCCAGCAATTAAAATGTCGTCTCTGAAAAATAACGTTCCAATGTATAACCCAGCCGTAAAACAAAGCAGAAGTATCATTGTACGTCTAAATACTCTTCTGCGATTTTTTGAACTTCAAAGCATTGCACATTTTCAAGTTTTTATACCGTCGTATTGGAGTAAAAAAGTACTTTTAAATGCAATCTGTTTGAAAACTGCATCCCAATTTATTTTTGAGATATTAATTTTTTGTAGTTTTTAGCGCCATTTGTTTAATTTTGGCAACGCAAGTACTCCATTTCTGTAGACTCCGATTTCTTTAGTCGAGTTTCTTGAATGACGACATATCTTTTTTCTATTTGTATATTGTTCAGCGAAGTGATGTCATATGAATACTTTACTGTACATGTTGTTCAAGACTGGATCATAAATGTGAAATTCTTCAGCGGATGCGAATGACGTCATTCAGTGATGGAACAGTGGCGCAGCAGTTGGGCGTTTGTCACTACTAAATTTTAATTGAAAACATACTATTTCATGTATATCGATCATGGTTTAAATCAGCAGACCTGTTTGCTCGTAATGGTGCTGTCTTCAGAAATATTGAACTCATAAATGGTTTGAAGAGTTTTGTTTAATAAAATCAACCCTCAGTGTTGAAACAGATTCGTCTCCCTATGTTTTTCTTTTCCTTTTTCTATGATATAGGCTAGCTAGTGACACTGCGTACGAATTTTTTAAAATATGCGTGCTTCTTAAATGGTCATCTCCAAATTAATTGAACAATTACGATTAACAAAAAATAATAAAAACTGTTGAACCACTGTTCCACCACTGAATGACGTCATTCGCATCCGCTGAAGAATTCCACATTTACGATCCAGTCTTGAACAACATGTACAGTAAAGTATTCATATGATGTCACTATCGCTGAATAATATACAATAAAAGAAAAAAAAAAAAAAAAAGCACCTATCACTCAAGAAACTTGACAAAAAAAATCAGCTATCTAATGATTCATATGCCTTTATGTGTTTGTAATATCAATATAGATACTTAAAATTAAATATAGTTTATAATAGCTCCATGTTTTATCAGAAATCATTCATTTATATTTTTTTTCAAAATAGCACGTATTTTAATTACTTTTTTTTTCAGTTGTTATGGGAAAATGGCAACAAAAAGATATAATTACTATTTTTTGCCTTGAAAAATCTCAGAAATTCTATCCTGAAATAAGACGAAGAATACTAATAAAATTTAGCGGTATCAATTAATTTTCTGGTGCTACACTGCGTCATTTTATATAAAATAAAAGCGTGTGTTTTAAGCCTTAAAACTGAAATATGTTTTGTACTATCAATATTTATATACATATATATTTTTTTTTCCGTCGAGGACGACACTAAATTCTGAAAAAGCAGAATTCCTGTTTTCTTTTCTTTTTTTTTTTTTTTTTTTTTTTTTTTGTTAATCGTAATTGTTCAATTAATTTGGAGATGACTATTTGAGGCCCACGCATGTTTTAAAAAATTCGTACGCAGTGTCACTAGCTAGCCTATATGATACAAAGAGGAAAAGAAATCCATAGGGAGACGAATCTTTTTCAACCCTGAGGGTTGATTTTATTAAACAAAACTCTCCAAACAATTTATGAGTTCAATATGTCTGAAGACAGCATCATTATGAGCAAACTGGTCTGCTGATTTAAAGGATGAACGATATACATGAAATAGAATGTTATCAGTGACAGAAAGCAGGTATCATCACTGGAATTCGGATGTGGTGTGGCATATTGATGAAGCCTGATGGCGACTGTGCTGCCGTTCATTTCCGAATCAATTATTCACTGATTAGTGATGAAGGTTAGTAAGTCATTGTAGCTCAGAAATGATTTATTGTAAATTGTTACAGAATATTCATGAACTTTTTGCGTTTGTGGCACAGAATGGCTAACATTGCTCATCGTCAATCGAACATTGATTTAACCTTTTATGCTCCGGCGGTACCTTTAAGCAGGGCCGAAACTAGCCTTTTTTGGGCCCGGGACAAGCATGGATTTTGGCGCCTCTCTCCCCCCCCCCCCCTCCTCACGCACAATAAAACTTATCCACCGCAAGTACCCTATTCAAAAAAAGAAAGAAAAATCCTTAAAAAATAATTAAAATGCTAGCAAGAAATATGTAAACAACGCTCCTATAAGATTAACATTAGCTTGATAGTTAAGAGCCTACACTAGTCACGCAAAAAAACTGAATTGCTAATGTTAAACCTATGGGGAAATTTCTCACTTACATACTAATAGTTTTAAATGATTTTTTTTCTTCCCTAGGATAACTGAGATTGAATTCTAATCGGGTTAGTGTTTACTTTTTCGATTTGGTTGCAGATTTTTTTTTATATATAAAGTTACTTTCACTTTCACAAACTTGAAAAGAACGCTCCCATAGATTTAACATTAGCTTGCGAGTTTCTTTGTATTTCATATATATATATACATTTTTGTATGAAATGACAAACAAAATCTTGCCCCCCCCCCCCTCGCCTTTCGCTCTGGCGTCCGGTGCACATGCTTCCTTTGCATCCCCCCCCCCCTAGTTTATGCCCTGCTTTTAAGTACCATTAAATAAAATTTAACATAGCATGTGTTTGTTTATTTAAAAAAAAAAAAAAAAATCTTACTTTTTATACAAAATTCTTTGCTCTATCACATTTAGAAAAGCACAGCGGAACAGTCGAAGCTAAATATTTAATTTTATCGTTATTTTCTCAACTATTTACTTAGGTATAGCTTTTATCTTATTAATAGTGGTATATGAAATGTTCGCAATTACAAAAATTTTTCAAATTACTGATAGGATAGCGATACATTTATTTACATTGTTTTTATAAGAATTGCGAGATTTCCAAAGCAGTATTTTTTATTAATTAATCTAGTTATTCTGGTCAATATTTTAGAAAAATAGCTATAACTGTCAATTTATTAAATCAGTTTTAAAGAAAAAATTTACCTGAATTTCATATTATTATTAAATAATTTTTCTAATATATCGCCAGACCTTAGGGAAAATAATTATTTCCTTAGTTTTTCAAAACAGTATCTTTTTGGTAATTAATCTAATTATTCTTGTCAATATCTCTCTATTCTAAAAAAAAGTAACTACCGCTGTCACCGCCGCCGCCGCCGGTTTTGAATTTTTTGTGACCGGATGTCTTTCTTCGTTAATATTAAGAAAAATAATGCATACAAAAATATGAAAACAGGTAGTATTATACAGAAATGTTTGATAAACACGCTGATGCAGACAGTTTTCAAATCGAAGAATTATTTTAAGAGATATTTAATGCTAAAGTTGGACAAAATCGTTCCACTAAAAAAGTTTTATAGGAGCAAAAACTATTCATGGGAATTTAACCATTTTTAGATCATTTTATACGTTTGAAGTTCCCGGTGTGCAGATTGTATTTTTTTTTTTAATTTGGCTAATTTTTTGAGGTTTTATTTCTATTTTAAATTCAAATTTTCAGCATTTCTCGAGATATTTTTTACAGATTTTAGAAAGTGATATTAATTTAAACAGTTGCCAACCGTATAAACAGCGGAAACAATAATGTTTGCTTCAAAAAAAGAAAAAAAAAATATTTATACGTGTAATACATAAAAAATTTATTTACACGTGACTATTATAAACAGAAAAAAACATTTGGAATTAGAATTAAATAATTATGTACAAAAAGCAGGAACTTATTAAAAATTACGTCATAAAAACTATAATTACACGTGAATTTTAAGAGAGAAAGGAATTTCTAAAATAATAAATTTATTAACATGCGTTAGAAGTCTTAAATAGGAGAAATTACGTCATTTTTACATCACATTACAGTTATTACATAAAATGAACACAAAATAATATTGCAAAACGGTTTAAATTTAGAAATTTCGCTAGACATTTATTTGATATTTTGAGAGGATACTTTTCAACTATTTTTGTTAGGAAAGCGCAAATAATATTTCATTTCTAACACAAGTATTTTCACGTGAATATTAAAAAGAGAAAGAATAGTTTGGTCAAAATTACGTCAGATTAAAAACGATTAATTTAAAATGTCTTATTTAAAAGAACTTTCTTTTCGCTTTGTTAAAAAATACCGGGAGACAAAGATTCTGTTTACATAATTCCGTTTATAATTAGCTTATTTTGAAATGTTTATCTTATTTTACTTAATCAAAGACGAAAACAGCGATTGACATATGTATTTTTGGTACTACTTAGTTATCACGTCGACCAAAAATCTATCATTCGCCAAACTATAAGATTAAATGCCAATAATGGTTGATCGTAAATGTCACATTAACTTGACTTTAAGCAAGTTACACGTGTCTACGTCATCAAGTTATTTTTATTTCGACGTTTTATTTGTATTTTTATTAATGTTGCACTAATTTATTTGTTCTTTCGTTATTTAAAATAAAAATGATGTCAATTTGTATAATTTGGCGAGTGTTTTGGCGATTTATATAATTTGGCGAAATTGGCCAACTGGTTAATCAAGTAGTACCGCAGCGGATTTGGCCTTAAAATTCCCCAGTCAAAGTGAAGTGAATAGAAATCCGTTTATAGGAAGATCGCCATTGTTTTTTAAATTATAATTCAATCTTCCGAAATCTTTTTAAAGTCGATCAAATTAGCGTAATTTTAGAGTCTGCGGTGTCTGAACGGGGGTTGACGAGCGTAGCTCGTAGGGGGCAGAGCCCCCTAGTTTTAGAAAAAGAGCTATAACTATTAATTTATTAAATCAGTTTTAATGAAAAACTCACCAAAATTTAATATTATTTTAATATAATTTTTCTAATATATCTTCAGACATTAAGGAAGATAATTATTTCCTTAGTTTTTCAAAACAATATCTTTTGTTCATTAATCTAATTATTCTTGTCAATATTTTAGAAAAAGAGCTATAACTGTCAATTTATTAAATCAGTTTTAATGAAAAAAAATTACCTAAATTTCATATTATTGTTATATAATTTTTTTAATATATCTTCAGACATTAAGGAAGATAATTATCTGCTTAGTTTTTCAAAACAGTATCTTTTGTTAATTAATCTAATTATTCTTATCAATATTTTAGAAAAAGAGCTATAACTGTTAATTTATTAAATCAGTTTTAATGAAAAAACTTTCCTAAATTTCATGTTATTACATAATTTTTCTAATATATCTTCAGACATTAAGGAAGATAATTATTTCCTTAGTTTTTCAAAACAATATCTTTTTGGTAATTAATCTAATTATTCTTGTCAATATTTTAGAAAAAGAGCTATAACTATTAATTTATTAAATCAGTTTTAATGAAAAACTCACCAAAATTTCATATTATTTTAATATAATTTTTCTAATATATCTTCAGACATTAAGGAAGATAATTATTTCCTTAGTTTTTCAAAACAATATATTTTGTTCATTAATCTAATTATTCTTGTCAATATTTTAGAAAAAGAGCTATAACTGTCAATTTATTAAATCAATTTTAATGAAAAAAATTACCTAAATTTCATATTATTGTTATATAATTTTTTTAATATATCTTCAGACATTAAGGAAGATAATTATCGCCTTAGTTTTTCAAAGCAATATCTTTTGTTAATTAATCTAATTATTCTTATCAATATTTTAGAAAAAGATCTATAACTATTAATTTATTAAATCAGTTTTAATGAAAAAACTTTCCTAAATGTCATGTTATTACACAATTTTTCTAATATATCTTCAGACACCAATGAAGATAATTATTGAGATTGATCAATTTCTTGATTCATAATTTGGGGCATAAAGAGTTATAAAAGCAATAATGTATAGTTTATTTATGTATTTGTAAATAATAGTACATTGTTTAATTGGTATTTACATATTAGAATGAAACTATTCGATTGTAGTTTTATTTGCAGTTTTTAATATCTTATATTTTTAGACGCGTGGTTAAAAAAAAAAAAAAAAAAAAAAAAAAACCTTTAAATTAAAACTATCTTATTTGCAGATATATTTTTCTCCACAGATACATAGAATCCAACCCAAATTACCCGGATAATAGAACATACCACCCAATGTACAGAACATAGGTGGAAATCGTAAATTTATTAAACATTTTTCTAGATTGCCCACCAATTACTACATCAAAACACATTTTTATATGCATTCAAATAATAAAGTTTTGAAATTTATTAAAACCATTTGTTTAAATGAAATAAGCAGTCTGTGTTCTAATCTCGTTTATAGTCTAACTATATACCAAGTTTCAAAAGAATAAGTTCAGACATTTTTAAACTCTCTCAATCGATTTCCAATTGTAGAAGTCACTTTCTCCTTACTTATACATATTCATTTATATTACTGAAAATGTTATTTTAGATATTTTTTTTTAAATATCATGTTTAAAAATCATTTATTTATTTATTTGTTTATTTTAAATGAATAAATTGTGCTATAATTTCCAAACAAATTTTATTTTATAACACAATTTTTAATAATACATGTGAGTTGTGGTTTTAGATTCCCATAAAACCCTACTCCTAGCAACAGGATATGATCAGCACTTTTCCATGAGAACTTGTAACCGCAGAACAGCAGATGTTATTGAATTTGCTGATATGCAGTTTTGCATTCTCTTCGCTTGGAAACAAGTAACAACCAAAAGCAGATTTCATTCTGACGCGGCCGATGGTAGGCGTATCTCGCTCTAGACGAGAGCAGAGGCCGATCTCCGACGATTCTGTGAGTGCGTATGCCGCAGAAAACCCCCCTACCCTCCCGTACTAGTAAATATAATTTCTATTTAATATGTAAAACTATAACCTAGAATCATTAAACTCCTTTTTTCATTAACTACGATCTTATCTTTATATCATCCTTATATTATATACATATATATACGTTAATAACACATAATAGTACATTTTTTGTTCTTTTAGATGGTATAAAAACTGAAATTATGCGATATTTAAAAGCTTATGTGTAATAACACGAAAGCCATAGCGTATGTTGTTACTCTTATCGTTATGATGTCAACCGATATGTTTTTGCTTTATAATATTAATTCTTTTACAGACATATAACTTTACAGACTTAATTGTACGAAGTTTCAGTTCTGAAGATCGGAATTTGAAACCATATTAATTCCTTCTCTGCAGGCTGAAAGATAATTATAATTACAACGAAATTAGCATTTAGAGAACTGATATGTGATAACTTGAAATCTATGAATTATTTTCGCTTAACACAAAAGTTCGACAGAATTTAATTAATTTTTAATTGTTTATAAGAAATTTGTATTATATTAATAAAATTGAATCATTTAGTTAAAAAAAATACGTAATTGATGATCGAATAAAAGTGTTTTGCTCGCTTTAAAAAATTGCTATAATAATTTTAATATGTTAAGTTAATTTAAACAAATAAAATTGCATCAATCAAAGGACTTCTCATAAGTTCAATATGAAATCAAAATTTATTGAACATTGGAAAAAATAATATTTAAATTTTGCGATATAAAATTTTGTATGATGAAGAATTTACATGAGTTGCGAGGCTGTGAAAATTTATCCAATGCTTCTAACCCATTTAGATATTTGTGGTAACTAATTTTACCATATACTTACTTATTATTTTGAATAAACTGTTGTCATTGTGGTAGAATCAAAGAGAGATACTTACCTAAAAAAAATGAAAAATCCTATGAAATGTAAATATTTGGAATGAACTTGTTTTCCTGTTTATCATGTGTTTTCGTGATTATTGTTTTTATTATTTGCATCCTAAGCATTCAACCCTTCACTGCACGAATTTTTCTATTTTTATAAAAAAATATTTTTGTAATCTATATATCGATCTAATAATGGGAAAAATAGTTAAAAAAAAAAAAATAATTTTCAAATTTTCAGCTAAAATTTGATATTTTATGGTGTGAGCATATGTACACATTTAGGATTTTAAAATATTATATTGTTGTATTTTGCAACTAAATGAGCTTAAATTAATTAATTTTACCTGCTTAACACTCTACAACATTTTTTTATATTACTGTTTTTAAGTATTCAGTAAAAATAAGAAAAGTAAATTTTACCTTAATAGCTTGATCGATTTTTTTTTTGTTTCCCTAGAACAAATTCTATTTTAATTGTCTAATGCAGCCATCTGACATGGACAAATTAAGTGTTATTTCATTCTTTGGATTGTTCTTCATCAGTTACAGTGACCACATTAGCCAAAATCATGGCACAAATGAAAATTATAATGTTTTTATGTATGTGTTTTAGGTATGACAGATGGTGCAGTGAAGGGTTAAAGAAAGTAGTAAACTTTTGAAATACCTTAAAGATAAAATTACAAAATTCCAGCGTTCCAAGTAGACTGTACCAAGTTCTCTATCATTAATAAGTTAACAAAATTAAGTTATTTAACAAAATCAAACAATTAACATGCATGTTGGGTTGCATATCATTTATGCATGTGCGCACTCTACACACACATATAAAGTCATTCGGAAAATAATTGACGATTTTTAAATGAGCCGTATTTCATTAACCTCCAACACGTTTAGACTAATCCGATTATACTACTAATTATATGTTTAGTAGATTCACTGAAAGTGTTTACTACATGGTACAGTTCGTTGATCAACTGTAGCTCTTAATCGTTTGAAAGTGATCTAAAATTTATATTGACAAAAGAAGAATTTCATGTGATTTTGAAATACGTGTGCAAGTTAGGCCAAAATGCTAGCTAATTTCATCGTAATGCAGTTGAGATATTGGGCGAGAAGGCAAAATCACAACGTATCATAAATCAACGGTTTTGAAAATCTATCAGGCGACACAAATCTTCAAGACGAGGAAGACCAACTCGTCACATTCAACTCTTGATAACGATGTATTTAAACTAACTGCGGAAGCAAATTTTTGACTCACAGTCAAAAACATTGTCGAATAGTTTGATGCATCACTATAAACTACAGTCAGACCTCGTTATCCCGACACCCGGTTTTCACGTCACTCCGTTTTTCAGGTTAGTTTTTCAAAGTCCCGATTTTCTGTATCTGATTTTAATGTATATAAACTCCGGATTTTACGTCGTTGAATAATTTTCAACTCCGGATATCCCGACGGTTTAGGAAAATTGTCCATTTTTCATAATTTATCTTGTAAGCATGGAAATTAAGCGATAAGAAATGCCTTGGCCAGACTTTTCACAAAAGTGTCTAAAATACCTATTGAGATAAATGAGATATTTTATTTTAATCCTTTATGTGAATAAATAAACCCATATGATCCACTTAAGCTCCAGACAAACGTATCAGTCTACTCGCGGTTATTTTGTTCTGGTCGGGCGGCGCTTTCTTGTGGTTACACGGCGTTTTTCATCCGGCTAAAACCGAAGCATTGTGTTGTATTGAAACGATCAGAAATTATCTAACATCCATTTCTGAAACAACGAATATCGATTACAATTCATTGTATAACATTGGAAAAAGAATTGTAAGAAGCACATCTAGGGATAGGGAAAGAATTCATCAATATTTCATGTAACGATAAAAAAAAAAACAAAAAAAAAACAAGTCGTCATAAATCTTATTTTTATTCTTTTCAATTTTGTTTTTGGGTTTTTTTTTTTTAATAATAATGTTTTATTGTTTAAAAGTGCAAGAACAGTTATGAATTTAAAATTCTCTTAAATTAATAAAAAATACAGCTTTTTATAAACATATTTTTCTCCAACCCCGGTAACCGCGACACTCCGTTTATGACGGCTCTTTTTACTGGTCATTAGAAAGTCGGGATAACGAGATTCGACTGTATTTACGAAAACTTTTGCCAGTTTGGAAAGATTAAGAAGCTTGGATATCACATGAATCAACAGAACAGCAAAAGCAAAAGGCAATTTTGATTTGAAATTTGCAGTAATGTTCTACTGCTGCAGTAATCTTTTTGCGAAACCACTCGTCTGACTTAGCATCTACTGACTTCTATATGCACCTGATGTATGTTTATGTACCTGAAAAATTATCTGAAGAAAAAAAATGTTCTGCAATCCTTTTAAAAACTTTATCGCATTTAAAAAGCCAAAATTCTTTTGAACTGGTATCGAAAGCACTAGTAAATGCCAGCGGCGTTCAGATGTCATTGCTGTTTATTTTCGCTAAAACAAAGTTGGTTATTACAAGTTACTACTGTTTTCAATTCTTTACCCGCAAATCTGGGATTTTTTTCCAATCCACACGGCGTGTGTGATTGCGTGCGACAGAGGTGCCTCTAGGTTGATGGTGAAAATTTCTAAATGAGCCTGTGAGGATAAAATAGTTGACGTCTCCTGAAGTAGACCAATAATAAAATGTTCTCTATATTAGTGCTAATATTACAGACGATATTAGTTGAAAAGTGATCAGTACCATAAACTTTCAACTAAAGTAATCTCGGAATGAATGGCTATTCAATTTTTTTATTTTACTAATTTCAGTACATTTGAGTTAGAAAATTCAGGTGTAGTTTTACTATTTTGTGATCGCTACATTTTGATGAAATTCATTTGACTTCTACGCAGTTTAAAACAGATAATTTATCACAAAGCGAATATTTGTACTAAAAATATACATATATAATTTTATATTTTCATATTATACGTTATGAAAACTATTACAAAAATCTCTTTATAGAGGAAAATATTGTAAAAATATTTTTTTACAAAAACTTTGCCTTTTTTTATGTTGCAGAAAAACCTAGCATAATGCAGTTATTTTTTTAAATTAATTGCTACTTATGTGATCGGATTAATTAAAAATCTACACAATGAATACAGTTTATGGTTTTAATTAAAATAATTTCCTTAGTAAACATTTTATTGGTCATATCAATTAACTTGTACATATGTAAACTCAGGGTGTTAAAGCGATTCAGTAATGTAACAATGATCCGGAATAACTAGGTCGTTATTGAATGCTTCTTTATTAATACTCTTAACATTAAAGATAATGGTTAAAATTCGATGAGTGCCTATTATTTAATTGAAGATACATAGAAATGAATAACTAGCTATTTACAGAGATGTTCTACTATAAATATATACAGTGTAACACTCGTGTTATCTTCAACATGCTTTAAAGAATACTTACTTAAAGAATAACTGTTCTGCAAAGGTCTTGTAATCTTTGCAATCAAGGAACAATTAAATAGCCTCCGCTCTTTGCACGAGTGATTTCATTTGTATAAAATATGCAAATATTCTTCTTAATCACGATATTTGTCGTAGTAAGAATCTAAATATTAACAATGAGATCCGGCTATTTTGACTTTCATACATATAGAATAATATCCACTTAAATGAATGCATACAAAAAATTCGTGACTAATTGGTCACACAAATTGATTATAGAATGAAATAAAATTCCAGTTATTCTAAGAAATGTAATCGAATTAGGAGCCATTAAAAATGACCATTTATATGGAAAATGAGCATTGCAAGCGAAATAACAGTTTATTATAAAACCATGATGCTATGATAACATATATTTATGCTTTGCTACGTTACTTCTTCGAATTGAACGTTAACATCGAAATTACATTATAGTATTCATTTTTGTAATTATTTTTCAATATATGTAGACTTAAACTGTAGATACATTATTATGCAGAAGAAGTAGCATTAGTTAGTTTTTTTATTGTTCACGACTGCAGTTTATTTTAGTAAAGGTTAAGATTTTATGCAGTTTATTGAAAAATGGCTGTATTAAAAGTAAATAGAGTTAGCTTTAATTATTAATATGAATCAAATATAAATATCATTATTATTGCTGATAAAATGATAGTACTAAAATTATTATTAACATTTTGCTTACGGGCTTTGGACTGGCGACTATTTTTACATTAACTCGTACCACAATTTAAGAAAAAAACTCTTTCGGTAGATTTCTCGCAAAAATATCCAAGTATAAGTCTATGGCAGAAATTACGCTAGCCTGCATTTTTAAACTTTTTGTCAGATGATTTCTTATGAACAAGTTTTTCTGAATCAGTTTTTGATCCTGATTCCGGAAATAACCTCCATTTTAGTCTATCATGTCAGGATTTTACAAAAAACAAGAAGCTGTGTTTTCAATATTTTAATTAATGCAATCAAAAATTTATCACAATTTCATACAAAGTATTTCATTAATCACGTTAAAAATACAGTAAAAAACGCCCTTATAAGTTCATGAAATTTCTTTAATAAAACGAAAAGCAAACAGTGTTCAATTAAACAAACTTTTGTCTTTTTGGCTTTCTTGCAGATCTTCCTTCATCGTTTATGTCCCTCTTCAACATCCAACTGTAGTCTGCCATCATATTTACATTCCAACTTCCCTTATACTCTTCACTGTAATGGCCCAGATTTTCTTGAAAGTAGTCGATATGGGAATGCAGAAGTGCATTTTTACACTCATATTACAGCCCAACATTTTGAAATTTTCCAGCATTGTTTCAACAATATTCCAGTAATTTGTATTTTTCTTATTTCCTAGAAAGTTTCCGATAACACATTTAAAAGCGGTCCATCCGCCTTTTCCTGTTTCATTCATCGTTTTTTAAAAATCCTTGTCCTTCATCAATTTTTTGATTTGAGGACCAACGAAAATTCCAGCTTTTAATTTTTCGTGTATGATGAAGGGAAATTTACGTTATGTGTGACTACCGCATAATGCTTGTTCTCAGTGATGAATCTTCGCAATTAACTCGAGTCGATTGCAACTAAACTATACGAGATACAAGAAAACTAAGAAGAGTTTTTTAATCAGCCTAAAAAAATGCATTAAGGGCAGTCATTGGTTTTTAATCATCTGATATCATGCTGACAAGTGTTATTTTTCAAAAAGTGGTGCGAGTAGAATAAAGAAATAATCGCTGGGACAATATATCGCCCACCCGCAAGAAAAGTGACACATCTCACAAAAATTCATTTTGTGTTTTATTCCACAAATAGGTCTGTCATAGGTGTGTCTTGTTACACAAAAAGTCGCATAAGTGTAGTTATACGGAAAATCACTTTATTACGCTATATGTCTATTTGTGACCACAGAAGAGGGATGGATTGTGTGGGGAGGTAAAATGACCCAACCCTCCAAACCTCATCCTACGTCTTCATTCTTAAGGGTTATATGTTTTTTTGCGTCTTCTTATTCCTTCATACTGAGCTAAGTACCATAATTTCATGTTACAGTAAAATCATACAAACTTTCTTTTGCCTCTCCTGTGAAATTTATTTTTGTCGAGATGTGTCACTTTTCATGCGGGTGAGCGATATGCCCCAACCCCGTAACCTAAGGGTTAATAAATATGTATAAATATAATTGTTTTTGTAAATCATACTCAAATTGCTTAGCTTTTGATTATTTTGGAACCGACATAGTAATATCGATTTTCTTACTGATATTAAAAAAAAATATGAAAGATAAACGTAACTATTTATTTAACTTAGAAATAAATTAAATAAATAGCTACAGTTATCTATATGAGACCTTAGAAAAACAGGAAAAAACATATTTATCTGTCCCCCCCCCCCCCCTAAAAAAAGCCGCAGTTCCTTATACTATTAATTTTTGTCTACATGAAACAAGATAAATACAAGGTGCGGCCATTAATTTCCAGGACTGACGTAACTGTACGAGAACCGGAAATCGTCAGAACGCGATGATGCTTGTATTTGGAAGGCCGTTTATCTGCGCATGTCCAACGAAGTCGGCGCCCTTCAGAAGAAAGTGGTTAACCTTGAAACACGCATTAAAACGTAGTTGTTCAATTCTTGTTGACGAAGGCGATTTGGAGCAGAGAATAAATATTAAACTCTACTTCAAATTGGGCAAAACTGCTACAGAAACCCATGAAATGTTGAAACAAGTGTACAGAGAAGAAGCATTGTTCCGCTAATGCGTCCGGAATAATGCTTCCTCTCTGTACACTTGTTTCAACATTTCATGGGTTTTTGTAGCAGTTTCACGATGATCGCTAAAGTGTCGAAGATGGCGCGCAAATGGACGGCCGCATTACGTGTGCACGCCAGAAACAATTGAGAAAGTTCTAGAGCTTCTGACTTCAGATCACCGATTGACTATTCGAGTACTCGCCAATGAACTGAGCATTTCCAAGGAGGTGGTTCGTCAAATTTTGACACAATACCTAAGGGAACAAGATTTAAGGATGTCAAAGCCATCAAGAAAACGGTGACGTCCACATTAAATAGCATTCCGAAAGAGGACTTTAAAAGTTGTTTCCGAAACTTTTACAGCCAAGCACAGAAGTGCATTACGGCAGGTCGAAGTTACTCCAAAACATATTAAATGGATAAGTATTTCATTGATATTTTATCTCCCTATGGTATCCCTCCCTAGTATATCATGGTTCGTACGGATACCGTTATTTTTCCAGGAGAACTACCAGTATATTTTTATAGAAAAATAAATCTAGGTTAAGCGCGCAAAATTTCGCCTTCTATTAAGAAGTGATTTTCTATAAGAAAATAGTGGGGGCGAAAAATTTTCTGGTCAGCAAAATTCAAGGAGGCGTACGAACCATGTATATGGTATCCCATAGTAATGGTATGTATTTTCTAATGTTATTATATCAGTCCTGGAAATTAATGGCCGCACCTTGTAAAATATTTTCCTATTGGCAGATTCAATTACGCACCGGAATGATTAAGCTTAATACATACTTTCCAATTCTTAAATTTCCTTCATAATTCATTACATTTTATCCCCACACTATACATTATCTCGCATACGTTCTTACTTATGTACATCTATCCTCTGCCTTACATACTTACATACATTTTACAACATACGCATGCATCGTACAATTCATACAGCAATTTATAATACACAACACATTTTTTAACAAACGAAAATAACAACAAAATTAAGCACCTTATTGCTAATGACGAATGTTACACAAGCATGAATCAAATAAAATTTTTATAAATGTGCATTTAAATTGAGTAATCATCCATAAACGGAATCCTCTGCAATTTCTTTTTAGTTTCTCAATGAGTGAAAATAACAGCTGTTATAGTACCACAATAATGATATTGTGTATAAAAAGTCGATGAAATTAATCCTTCCGATATAAAAATATTTGCTTCTGAATGAATTAGATACACTGAACATAAATATGACTATAAAAAAGTTATACTAGCTACATTTCTTTTTCTTTTTCTCTTTTTTTAATAATTTACAGCTACATGTAGGTTTTAACCCCAGCGTTTTTTATAGAAATTTTAATTTCTTATCACCAGTTTTTCAAAACATAAATAATTATATAATGTAATTGCAGAAATGCGCTGATTGAATACGCCAAAATTTACAATAAAAAAATTACTGGTAGGAAAAATTAAGCGTTTTAAGCACCTTATGGGTCACGATACGAATACTTGACGCTCATCGCAAAGGGATTAATACCCTTACCATACTATATATAGCGTGAGTCATACTAGACTTCTTTGTAAACAAATGCAATCTGAAACATAAATGCACATGAATTTATCAATAAATGAAAAAAATGTTGTTGCAAAGCAATAACAGCAATCATGATACAATGAAAATTACGAGGTGGTACAAAGTGAAATTTGATTAAAGAAAATGTTTAAAAAGGATTTGCTATATTAAATTTATAATAAAACTACAAAAATAATTACAATACAAAACTAGTATGTTGCGGCTATCACAAACCTTTCTTCTCTATAAATGAAACTGTCTGCAACCCAAAATTAAATGAAAATCTATTCGTTCTGGAGATACAGGTATCGTGGAAATCGTAAAAAACAGAGCATTTCAGTTATACATGTTGGGCGATTTACACCTGAACCTAATAAGGCTTTATATGTGTCAGAATATCTGATATATGTGTCAGAATATGTGATAGAATATGAAGTTTGGTGAAATTCCCTGCATTAGTTCCTGAGGTATGAGTTTATTAAGGTTAAAATAGGATGTCTAAATAAACAATTTGGAGAACGCTTAACGCATGTGCAAACCCAATTTCTGTAATTACCATCAATAGTTGGAAAAATATCCAATTTTTTCATCCAGCCCAATGTATGATCTATAGATTTGTTTGTATACATATACATGTATGTATTGTACAGTAAATGTTGGTTCAGTTAAACGCATAGAAAATTGAAAATTTCCATTCAGAAATTTTCGTCAAACAACGCAAATATACTCGAGAACTTTTGTGCAGCACTGTAATTTATAATCATGAAATAATATGCAATATATATATATATATATATATATTTAACTTTAAAAACGTTTACAGCAACTGAAAACGCACTTCCTGCAATTATTGTTCACTGTAACCAAATATTTTTTGCGTGGTCCTGTAAATGAACAATAAATTCTACGTGCCTTCTACAATAAGCTCTTTATAGTACACCTTAGCGATATACATAAATTTCAATATATTTAAAATAATGTATAATATCATTAAAATACACCGCAAACGATTTTTCCCCACCGTATTTTTAGACCATAATGTAACGGAAATCTTTTGAGTGTCCCTGCAAATGAACGATAAATTCCATGCACAGCACATTCTACACTAAGCGCCTTGTAGTACATCTCAGTGATATACATAAATTTCAATATGCTTTAAACAGAGTAATATCATTAAAATACACCGCAAACGATTTTTCCCCATAGACTGTAATGCAACGGAATTCTTTTATCCTGTAAACGAACCGTAAATACTACGCACTTCATTTTCAATACCAAACATGCCATAGTAAACTCAACTCAAATAACTTATATAAATTTCATGGTAATCGGACCATGTTTACGCGACTTAGAGCACGGACAGACAGACATACCTAATCCATAAACACTTTTCAACTACATTGGATAGTTATAAAAATATCCTATAATCAGTCATAAAACATACCTTTGAGAGATAACGACGTTAATGTTGAGAGTAAATTTATCACGTTACTCACACGCGCAGTGGCGCCAACTTATATGAGCCCATGGAGCCCACCCAATAATTTTATCTCTCCGCCCGCTTAATTTTCATTGATTTGTTTCGTTATTTATTTATTTATCTAATCACTCAAAAAAAACCTTAGTTTTATTTTCTCAAAATAATTTTGTTTAAAAAATAGTAAGGATAGGATCAGTGTTGCCATATTGGGGGCTTTTTTAATTCAGATTATTTGACTGCCACTACTTTTTCTAAATAGTATAATTCGCTTATTTTTTAGAATTTTTAATCTATTTTTAAATATGTCGAATATTTCTATTTCAAAAAAGCGGTGGCAATCACCAATCTGGGGCCAAAAATGTCCCCAATCTGGCAACACTGGATAGGATGATATCAGTTAGACTTACAAGAGCTCCTTCAGCCGATGTAAAAACAAATTTCTCTCAAACACAAATTTCCTGATAATTTGGCCATCAGTTTTAATGCCTTGATGAATCGATGAAGGTGATTAAAATGATATTTAGTTTTTTGCGTTTTTAATAATTAGCAATTTTATGTTATTTATGATAAGTATAAATATATTTTTAAGGAAGAACTTGTAAGAATATAATTTAATAAATTATTTATTAAATTATAATTAAATTATGATAATTTTATATTTTGCTTAGAAAAACCATAAATTGACTTCGAATTATCAACTTTAGTCATTCATTCCTCCCCCATCCCTATCTCCACACACACGCACTGGGGAAAATGTTATAAATGTTATTTTATTCTAACTTTTTTGAGCCCACCCAATATTTTTAAAGAGTTGGCGCTGCTGCACACGCGTTGATCACATGCCAGAGACTGATTCAGAAGTTTCCGTTTGAAAACAGAAGTTCAATGCGAAGCACTTAATTTTATATCGCATTTCTATATAGAAGTTACTAAGCAGAAAATTGATAATAGTGAAGATAGTGATTATAGCGGAAAGTGTTAAAAATGGAATATAAAACCTTTTCCTGCACAATTAGTGTTGCAGAATATTGTCAGTATATAGTTAATAAAAATTATGGATTTTTAAAACAAACACGATTCATTGCGAGTGCGACAGAATCCGTAACAACAAAAAGTAATTGTCTTCTAGCTTTCACTCTCTAGCTAGAAAGAATATTTGTTTTAAAATTCATTAGCACTCCCATAGGGTGTAACTGCATACAAAATTTACTGTCATGTGTCTCTTATTTTATATTGTTTTATCACAAAAATATTTTGCACATTGCATATAAATTCCTTTTCCCCCTGGAGCTTATTCAAAATCTGGTTCTTTATCTCACGTAGTGTGTATGGCATGGCCTCATGATAATTTTGAATGGGTAATGTAATTTTCTTCCCACACATATCTGATTTTTTACAAATATTTTTTTTTCTATTTTTTTTTGTACTATGATGATGACAGAGAGAAGAGAATATACTTTAGCATAAAGCACAATTTTCTTTTAACAAATTTTTTAAATTATGCGTAGATGCAATAAAAGGTTATAACTAATGCTTGGTGATAAATTTGATTAATGGGGAAAAAATTCTTAGTTGTAAAAATATATCTTTGAATAAAAGGTCACGTAAGGTTATACATATATATATATAAAGTTATTCCTGTACATAAAAAGAACACTTGTTTTATATGCAATAGCATTTATTATCATTGCTAACTTTCAGGTTGTTGACACTATTCCTAAAACAATTGTGATCTTTCATCTTACGGAATGCGCACGTTTTTTTTTTTTTTTTTTTTTTAAATAACAGAATTTTTAATAATTTTCTACGGTTAAAAAATTTGAAGATTACTGTTTGTAAATAGTGTCACTGAAAAGTAAGAACCATACACATCCTGTCTTATGGTATTTAAGTTAGCATCCTGATTTTTTTGGAGACATTTTAATGACATACAAAAATACTAAATTAAGCTGTTAGCCCATTTGTCTACCACGAAATACATTAAGTACTTAAAACGGAGGAAGTAAGTACTATGCAGTGCTTCTTGCATGTTGGAAAACTATGTCAGAATATATATCAAAACACCCTCTAAGATGAAAATCACAATTTTTTAGGAATGGTGTCAACAAACCAAAAGTTAGCAATGAAAATAAAAATATTGATAAGAAGGATTTTCTTTTTTATGTACAGGGAGAACTGTACATATATGTATAACCTTATGAGACCTTTTATTTTATTACTTTGCAATAAAGAACTTACTCTTTAGTGTAAAGTAAATTAAAAATATTTACACAGAGAACATATATATATATGAGAAAATTCGAATATACAAGGGACAGTCAAAAATTTCACGGAATTGTGTTTTAATTCTTTAATATTACAATGTAATTAATTAATTTATTTATCACCACTATACATAGTTTTTTACTACCGGAATTAATAACAGACAGTGTGACTGCAGTGTAGCTGAAGGTAAGGACTGCGTGGTGATCAGTTGTCGCGATCGCGATGTCGAATTTCGAGCAAAGGGCAAACATCAAGTTCGTGTGCAGATTGGGGAAATCTGCTTCAGAGACTTTGTTAGCTTGACAAACAGTTTGCGCCGACGATTCTTTAAGTCTTTCAGGGGTAAGGTATTCGTAAAATGTTGAAATAATTGAATGACATCAGTATTTACAAGAAAATTTATTTGTAAAGAAGTAAAAGCATATTTTCGCGTACTTAATAAAAGTGAAATTTTCATAAAAAGATTTCGGTGCCAATGTGGCAATTAGGAATTAAAATTATGTGATGCCATAGCGGCATCACCGCCTTTGAAGGGGTTAAAGAATACAGACGTTTACGAGTGGTTTATTAAAATGAGTCTCAACGGTAAACGTTTTGTAATCGTAGAAGGCATCAAAACTAACCGGACGGCTGAACTTGGGAAGAAAACTAAACAGGACTTTCATCTTTGTTTTCAGCAATAGCAGTAGCGATGGAGCAAGTGTGTGTGTTCTGCTGGAGCCTACTTTGAAGGCGATTAAGTACATGTGTACCAATATTGTGGTAATAAAGAGTTACTAGGAAATTCTGGGAACTTTTTGACTGCCTCTCGTATATATGAGGAGACTCTTTTTTTAAAGGGCTTTGATACCATTTTCATATCAAAGAGAATTAGTCTATTATTATTATCGTCATTATTATTATTATGATATTACTGAGAAATGTGGTATACTCTACCTAAATAAATAAATATATATATATATATATAACCATTATATATATATATATATATATAACTATTTTATATATATATATATAACCATTATATATATCTATATATAACTATTATATATGTATATATATATATAACCATTATATATGCAAATCGTCATCGATTTCCAATTACTAAAATTAAATTTATAAATTAGCTAATATACATAACACTGACATTATACAGAATAAAGATGGAATATGTAACTAGTAATACAGAATAATGCTAAATTCCATTAATGCACTAGCATATTGCGGGCGATAAATCTATATAAAACATACGAAAAAACCACCAAATTTTGATAAAATCCTATTAAAGACAAAAGATACAAGATCCAGCAAAATATTGTTGAACCAGAAAAAGTCGTATCAAAAACATACAAAAAATCAAATGGATGAATGATGCCGGAAGCTTATAAAGTATTTCACTTCTTCATGGGTACATAAAATACATTTATAAGCAAAAAACATAGTCAATTTCTGTAACGGAATTCGTACAATTAAACAATTTAAACACACGAAAATTGACCAAAATTGATGCAATAACCAGTTACAGAAAAAAGACACAAAAAACCAGCTAAATAATGTAGAACTATTAAATGACGTAAGAAAAAACAAATGAAAGATCAATTGCATGGATGTAAAAGGAAGCTTATAGTGTATTTCACTTCTTCAAGGGTACATGAAATACAAATATAAGCAATACACAGTCGATTTCTGTAAAAGAATCAAGCTATAAGCTGAAAAATTAATTCTTTTATGTACCCAATCAATTGTAAACCAAGAAGTATAAAAACAATGTAAAATAAGAATAACATAGATTGAAAGAACTAAGAAAATTATTTGAAAATACTTGTTAAAATAATTAAACTTACCCCTAGAAAATCATTAAAGGAACCTTAAAAAAAAACTTACACGTGCAACAAAGATATATATACTGTTTAACGTGATCAACACCGTTAGAATATTGAACATGCATAATAGTTAACGGTTAAACGTTAATATCGTTAAAACCCATATTTCTAAATTTAAACAAAAAATAAAATAAAATAAAATAAATAAATAAATAGTAAAATATTACAAATGTAAAAATTATTCAAAATGGTGTATAATTATATATATATAAATTAATTAATAAACTAATATTAAATTTTTTAGATAATAATAACAAAACTATATACATATGTATATTTTAGTGTTGACATCCAGTGAGAGTTTTTGAAAATTAAATATTTGCAGGCCTAGGTAGCTTAAAGCCCTTTTTTAGTGCTGCCATCTTTTAGCAATTTAAATCATAAAATATAATCTTATAAATTATTTATAAATATATAAAAAATATAAATAAATAAATTAAAAGAAAGTGCTCAGTTAAACTGATGGCATTGAACTCACAGGCTATTCACACTAATTGTATATTATACCGTTATTTCAAAGAATAATGCCCCTCAAAAAATAAATGATGGGGATTAGACCTCCTTTTCCCCCTTTTATACTTAACCAATGAACCTCCAAATCTAATCAGAGAAGCTCCTTCACATAATAAACCGGTTTACCAAATTTAAAGCAAATCAGATAATTCTGCATGAAAAAAACCATATCGCTAAATTAAGGTGGGGGGGGGGGGCGGTCTAACCGCCATTTCCCTCCTTTATATTCAACTAATGAACCTCCAAATCTAATCAGGCAAACTCCTTATCAGAATGAACATAGGAAAAAAAATAAAGTAAATTGGATAATTCTGCATGAAATCCATTTATCTAAATTAAGGGGAGGGGACTTGCCCCCTTTCCCCCTTTTATACTTAACTAATGAACCTCCAAATCTATTGAAGGAAGCGCCATATCGGAATAAATCGGTATATCAAATTTGAAGCAAATCGAATAACTCTGCATGAAAAACCCATTTATCTAAATTAGGGGGGGGGACTAGCCCCCACCCCCCTTTATACTTAACCAATAAACCTCCAAATAAAAAAAAACATTTCCTTAACATAATAAACCGGTATACCAAATTTGGAGCAAATCGAATAATTTTGCATGAAATACCCATTTATCTAAATTAAGGGGGTATCCCCCCCCTTTCCCCCTTTATACTTAACTAATGAACCTCCAAATTTAATCAGGGAAGCTCCTCAACATAATAAACCGGTATACAATATTTGGAGCAAGTCGAATAACCCTGCATGAAAACCCATTTATCTAAATTAAGAAGGGGGATTCTAGACCCTCCCCCCCCTTTATACTTAACTAATGAACCTCCAAATCTAATCAAGGCAACTTCTTAACATAATAAACCGGTATACGAAAGTTGGAGCAAATCGAATAATTCTGCATGAAAAACTCATTTATCTAAATAAAGTTTTAATCCCCTTTCCCCCCTTTATACTTAATTAATGAACTTTCAAATTTAATCAGGGAAGCTCCTTAATATAATAAACCGGTATACCAAATTTGGAGCATATCAAATAATTCTGCATGAAAAACCCATTTATCTAAATTAAGAGGGTTAGCTCCCCTTTCCCCCTTTATACTTAACCAATGAAACCCCAAAACTAATCAGGGTAGCGTCTTATCAGAATGAACCTGGAAAAAAAAATCGAAGCAAATCGGATGTTTCTATCAATAGTTATCGCGTTACGTACATACATACGTACGTACATGGGGCATTCTCACAATCTTTTGACTTTCATGTCCCTGAATAATAATTTTTTATTTAATACACTTTTTTTTTTTTATTTCATATACTGGGAACATCCCATTGCATGATTGCATAACTATATTAACGAGATAAATAAGTTTTGGACGATGTTGGAAGTCCAAATACCAGGAAAACTCATCTACCGTCCCGTGTCCCTGATGCTGATTTTTAAATTTGGAGCTGTCTGTATAAAACTGTTTCAATAAAAATAATTCGATGTATTTTTTTTCTGAAACTGGAACTATTTTTTATATAAATATGTAGCTAAAAATTAACCTGCACACATTTTTAGGGTTGTTATTATTTTTTAAACTCTGTCCCTGTGTTTTAGATTCCTTACCATACGTCTTCTAAAATTATACAGAAAATCATTTCAGTTGCAGCCACAGAATTTTTTTCAAGTTTTTTCTCATGCAGAAGTATTCTAGAGAAATAATGTCTGAAATTCTTTGGCAGGAAGTTTACTGCAGAATTTAAATCAGCATTTAAATATCAATTTCAAGCATCGTGGCTTTATTGGTAGTCTCACCGTCCCCAAGGTTTATTCCTGTACTTTTCGAGGTAAATTAAAAAAAAAAAAAAAAAAAAAATAATTTAATCCAATGTTAACAACTGTTTCTAAAAATCAATGAACATTGTGGCTATCACTTAGTCTTAACATGATTTTCTTAAAAATAGTTGGTAATTTTCCATACCGTTCCATCCTTACCGTCCCTTTTTTTACCATTTCGTCCTTTTTTTCCAATACCATCCCATTTTTTTACCTTACCGTCCCTTTTTTAACATCCCTTTAAGACAATGTTATACAAAAATTCTGTATTAAAAGTACTACATTGTTATTATTTCTTATTTGAATGTCCTGTGGGTACTATGCAAATCCATTATAAGTAAAAATTTAGAAGAAAATAAAAAGTTATAGGGGTAAAACGGTAAGGAAAATTAAACTCGCAAGTCTAACTTAAACCCCAGTTAAATAAAAAAATTTTCGCTGCTGACAATTTTTTTTTATTATTTTGAATCATTAAGGCATTCGTCTATCAGATTAAAATGTTATTTTAGCAAGTTTAATTTCGCCAGATCCCCCCCCCCCCAAAAAGTTAAAAGATTGTGAGAATGCCCCCCATACATACACACATACATACAGAACCGGCGAGCTCATTAGCTCTCAGGCTTTGATAGCCTGTGAGCTAAAAAACAATTGAATTACTACCCTCAAAGTAAATTAGATAATAATATTAAAACAATATTCTTATGTATATATTAGTGCTAGTGATAGTTATTTAAAGCTAAGGTATTTATTTGACAAGCTAGGTTACTTGAAAATCATTTTTAAGTGCTGCAATGTGTAAGCAATTAATTAAAAAAATAATCATATATAATACATAAATATGAAAAATAGCCAATGAATTACGACCTCAATATTATAAATAAATAAATAAATAAATACGGTAAGATAAAAAGTCCTAAATAACATCATTATACCGAAAAGATTAAGCTATAAATAATATATACAAATAGTTTAATTTTAAAGAAAATAATAAAGATAGTGTATACAATGTATTGTAAAAATAGTGATATGAAATGTTCTCTGATACACACTCACTTTAAGAGAATATAACAATAAAAAAAAATAATAATAATAACTTATTATTACAGCTTGATGATTTGGACTCCTACAAGAATTTTTTTATTTCTAGGAATATAAAGAAAATGTAATTAATATTTTGTGGTTTAAGTATTTAAATTTTTTTTTTTTTTTGCCATAAATGTAATTATTAACATTTATAACAATAATAGTTTGATCCGGATATATGTTTTTGTAATAAATAAAAAGAAAAATATATTCACTATTTTATGCTTTAAATTTCTAAACATATATTTGCAGCGTGCGATCCCTTGCAGTCAGCGGACAAACAAAACAATTTATCTCCACTAATAAAAATTCAAGAGAGGGTTTTTTTTTCTTTCTTGAAACGTGATTATACAATTAAATTACCAGAAGCATTTGAGTATGATGTTCAAGATTCTCACGTTTCGACATTTAGCTGAATAATCTCGTCAAACTATCTGAAGACTGTAAACACTGAAGATGAACGGGAAGTAATATTCCTGGTGGTAAACAGTACCGTTTGAGATGATTTTGAACGTTGGCCAGGCATCTATCACGGATAGACGTTTTATTATTAGTGCAGCAAATATGCACGAAGTGGAAATTACGTGAAATAGTTATCAAGGCACTTGATGAATAAATAGTTAAGCCGTACCGTTATGGGTATGAGTTTCGAAGAAATACCATAAAGTAGTCTGTTACTTTATGCAATAATTTTACAAACATAACTAACTAACCAAATAAATAAATAATAATACTTGTATTTTGAAACACAAACGATGAATAGCGTTAATTGATTTTAAATAAATTTGGTTTTAATAAAAGTACTTCTAGAAGATGAAAATAAAAAGCTAGAGCCGAAATTGAGTTTAAATATCCTAAATCAAAACAGCACGGCCAAATGTGATGCAAATGAACTAACAGCGCAATAATGTTATTTTTAGAGATTTAAAACTATGAATTGTTTCGAATACTTTTTGAGAAAGTTCTAGTATAACAGATGATCATTTACAAAAATCATTATAAAAGATAAATCGAGGTATGTATACCTAAAACATTTCTTTTATTAGATGACATTCATATAATTAGAAAATCATTTTGTGTCGTTGATGAATTAATTACATTTTATTTTATATGAAAATGAAAAGTTTTGGTCAAACCAACTTAGGACACACGTATAATTACACGAGCGATTGATTAATAATTATGTATATTTATGTATGTATTAATTACTTAAAAATTTTGTTTTGGTCATTTTCGTTTTCATTTTCGGCCGAAAATATGAATATTACCGAAATTCAGTTTCAGTTTCGGTCTTAAAAACCTGCCGATCCTTATTAATAACTCATCTCTGAAAAAGAACTCTGTACCTACAGGAGAACTGTAAATGCAGATTGAAATTCTAACTAGTTAACCTGCAGATCAGAGGTCTCAACCTCAATTCTGCAAGCCGCATTTTCATTATGAGCTCCTTTTATTCAATACCAGAGGATCCAATACGAATGGATGAAATAAATTAATAAATATTTGTTTAAAAAATATATTTAGGAAAAATTTTTTGATAAATATTTAATGTTTAAAAGCTAATTTGTTCTAGAACATTGATGAAAACCATTTACTTTTTTATTGAAAACTCTAATAGAATTTTGCATTGTTATAGAACATAGACTTGCCATACCACATGCCCTTAATAATACATGCCCTTGTTATAGAACATTTAGATGAAAACTATTTAATTTTTACTGAAAACTCTAATAGAATTTTTGCATTTAATATACATTTTTGGATTACCCACTAAAAATAACTAAAAGCATTTTATATGAAAAATATTAAATAAGTATTCAAATAAAGTTTTGAAAATTCTAAAATTTGTATTTTCCTATTAACCACATGCCAGCGGTTAATAGTAAAAGAACTAGCTAGAGATTTTGCTATTTATAACAGCCTTTTTGATTCTGATTATTTCAGTTTTTATGCGCTTAGTTCGATTGCATATCTGTTAAATTTGCATTTTATTTGTATTATATTATTTATTTATTGATGAAGTGTCAATTTCATCATGGACTGTTAACGCTGAACAATTTATACTGTTTTGAGCTAAAATGAGTTAATCTGCCGTAATTGATGTGGGCGGGATAGATTATATTAGATTGAAAAATACTATCTTGATTGGAAATTATTTAAAAAACCCATACAAAATCAGTAGATTGAAATAGAGTTTTCAAACAAATTGTATTTGAAAGTACACTTTTTAACCAATATGATGGTGTAAAAATTAAAATTATATATGATGTTTGGAAGTAATTAAATTGGCTAAAAAGCGGATTCGGTTTACTTAGATTGTTGCCACCATCAATGTGACGTCAGCGTTACTCATGGATATGTCTTTTGCTTTATAATTTAAGTTTGAAATAATCATCCCACAGTTTCATTTCTTTCATTTTAGTATTACTCAGGGTTGTTTGGTTTAAACCACGCTGGTTTAAACAAAATGTTTTTTTAAAAAAACCATGCTGGGTTTTTTTTCATCTGCTTTTTTTCTCTTTTTCCCTAATGTTTTCATTTATTTTACACTTATTGTAAATTGCAAAATCCAAGTTATGCAGAAGCTATAAACAAAACTTTAGAAAAGTGATGAATTAACAAACTTGTAAAGTGACAAACATTTTTAGTCAATCAAACTTTTCTTATAAGCTTTAAATCTACATGGCAGACTGGAACAGATCCTGTGTACTTTTAACTAAAATATGCAATAAGGTATATTTAAATCGTCTATTGCATAATCGAATCCATTATTTAGATCTGACAAAAAAAAAAAAAAAAAAAAAAAAAAGGAGAAAACTAAGATAAGGTTCACTTGAGACATGATAGAAAAAAGTAGCTAGGAAAAAAGCCTGTGTATTAAGTCTGATGGTTATTTAAATGTTTTAGTGGATGACAACTTTTATAAATCTACTTTCGATTTTAAGATCAATGTTTTCAGTAGTCTAAAAAAGCTGGTAAATAAGTATTTCTGTTTATTTTACTGTTGCCTTTTTTTTTTTTTTTTTTTTTTTTTTTTTTTTAACCTGGCAGTTTCTGAGAAGTGTCAAAGGACAATATATATTACTTCTTGAAATGTGTAAAGACTCTACTGCTAAATTCAAATCATTCCAGGAATTCTTTATAAAAAGCTTTACTTTCAATAAAAGATAATAATTGTTCATGTAGTGTTCTAACAGAAAAATCAGACATCTCAAATTGCGAATATTTCAAAGAAATTATTTTGAATAGCCATGGGAAAGTATATTGTATTTATGAAACTACACCCTATATTTATTTATAGTACTATAGTGATCAAAAGATTGTTTATTAAGATTTTCAATGTATCAATGTTTCACTATGAAGAGCATTTTATTCATGGAACATAAGAGATAGCTTTTACTAAAAATGTTTAAATTATTTCAATTTTCTACATAATTACTGTAATTATTTCATTTAAATTATTTTTACATGAAGTTATATTACTTATATATCCAATAATGATTGTTTTTATCAATAAATATGCATGTATATATAATAGGAAAATATGTTTAAAAAACCCCGGTTTAAACCAAAAAAAACCTGGTTTAAACCAAAAAAACCGGGTTTTTTGAGTTTTTTTGAAAAAAACCCCGTTTTTTTACCAACCCTGGTATTACTGTAAGTAAGATTCCAAGTAGCTTCATGAGAATTAACTCTTATGCATTGTAACTAGATATACGATTTCATACACTAATACTACAAAGCTACTTTTTAACACTTTCCAACAAAGTTGAAAAGTGTTTATGAATTTGGTTTGTCTGCCCGTCTGTCTGTCCATGGTCTAACTCGCGTAAATAGACTCGGATTTTCATGCAATTGATATATGTTATTAACCCTTAAATGCCTGGTGTTGCTTTTCGTCAACATACCCAATTTAGGCTCTAAAATACTATAAGAATAATATTGAAGCTATAATGCCTAATGTTGCCGGTAAAATACATTCTGAAAATATTATTAAATCGATTTCAACATGTAGATGGCAACACTTGTGCCGTTTAAGAATAAAGAAAGAATTATGTTTTAATTGTTGCTTCTTGTTCTTTTTGTTTTGTTTGTAAGCTTGCGAAATACCCTATTTTGACCTGCAGTGAGCAAGTAAAATTTATTTCTTATTATAGTTCCTAAAATTCTTGTGCGTTTAATATTATAGAATTTTATCAAGGGAAATTATTTTTCAATTAAACACCAGTATTGCCGATTCGTAACAAACTGTTTTTTAGCCGTAAACTATACTTAAAACAAAATATGATTTTTTAAAGTATTTTTCCCATGGTTTATTTAAACAAGTTGGAAATTGCTCGTCAAACGTGGCAAATAAGGTGCGTTCGTATTATAACTAGTTTTATAATTATTTTTTGCACCCCATATTGTACTGAATGTATATTTTTTTGCGCTTCATAAGTGCATAGTCTGTAACATCATTAAAATGCACTTGCAATAGTTTTTTCCCATTCCCCGTAATGTAACGGAAAACTTTTGACTGTCCCTGTAATTAAACTATACATTCTATTTTAATAAAATTTGAAATGGCTCTACAAAATTTTGCAGCAATTATATATTTAAAATTTCAGACCATTCGGAAGGCTGTAAAATCATTAAAATGCACTTGCAATAATTTTTTCCCCTTCCCCGTAATGTAACGGAAAACTTTTGACTGTCCCTGTAATTAAACTATACATCCGATTTTCATAAAATTGGAAATGGCTCGACAAAATTTAGCAGCAATTATAAATTAAAAATTTCAGACCATTCGGAAGTCTGTAACATCATTAAAATTCACTTGCAATAATTTTTCCCATTGGCCGTAATGTAAAGAAAAACTTTTGACTGTCCCTGTAATTAAACTATACATCCGATTTTCATGAAATTTGAAATGACTCGACAAAATTTTGCAACAATTGTATATTTAAAATTTCAGACCATTCGGTCGGGTAGTTTTTGCTCTGTTATATGCGGACAGACGGACGGACAGACAGACGGACTGAACGACGACTATAGGTGCTACGTATTTATATAATTACGGACGCACCTAAAAATGAAAGCCGAAAAACATTATTACAATGATTTTTGAAAAATCAGGCATTTAAGGGTTAATGGTTGCTATGGCATGTTCGGTATTTATTATGAAATGTGCAGCATTAATAGTTCATTCATAGGGACAGTCTAAAGAATTCCGTTTCAATGGGGAAAAACGTGCGCAGTGTATTTTAATGACATTTGCTACTTAAAATGCATTGGAATCACTGCATTGGTATTAAAATGCATTGGTATAAATCACTGAATTTCACTACGAGATGATTACTATCGAATAGGGAATTCATAGCATTTGCTGTTGATTTACAGGGACACACAAAATAAATCTGTCACAGTACTGTCTTTGAGCAATAATTTCTGGAAGTGCGCTTTCAATTTCGGTATTCGCTTTTAAATTGAACAAATGTTTTCCATGTTACTCGTTGTATATAAATTCTATACCTCGTATACAGGACTGCATAAAAGAATTCACGCACCACGCACCTTATTAGCGGAAATTGCTGAAGGTGAATTTTCAACTGAGGTATTTATTTCTAAACTGAACTAAGTTTTTGAATGCATGTAATCGATACAAATATATATATCATATACAGAGCTGCTCAAAGAATTCGGATAATTTTCCGACTGTAGATTGGAGTTGCTGAAATTGGGATTTCAAATGTGTTATGCGTTTCCAAATGGTTCAATTAGACGTCATATTTCAACTTATTAAATGGTGAAGTTTTGTTACATTATTCTGAATGTGTTTAAAAGTGTTTCATAATCTATGTTTGACACATGATTTTTCTTTCATGTTTTTCCAATGAATTATTTTTATACCATATACTTTTTATTTTAGAGTGATGCTGTATCCTAGCCCCCTAACCCCGTTGTCTCTTTAATTTGACAACCATAATTATATGCAATTCACTATTTTATATATTCTAAAACAATTAAAATATTAATTTTTTAACAATGACTAAGTAAAATTACCAAAGTAAAAAATTTCCGACTCTTTAGTTACATTTTCTTTTGAGATAGCAAATCAAAATGTGTGTGTGTTGATAAATGTAATTAAAATGATAATTTAATATTCTGATAATTTCTATACAAATGCCCATGTAGTTCAAAAATCGAAAGTAAAATTTCTTAAAATTGGAAGATGATAGAAAAATTTAACATTTTCACTTTTAGTGCCTTAAAATAGAAACACATAATAAGTATTAACCACTGGAGGGGAAGTGGGATATATTATATCCTACCTAAATTTAATCAAGATTCGTACCAGAACTTTTAATTAATTTTTACTAATATAAATTCGTTGAAAAAAAGTTGTAAAATTGCATTTCCTTATTTTGAAATGAAAATTTTCGAAAATTCCGGTTTGAATTTAACATTACAGAGACACAATTACTTGCCTCTGAAAGGGTTAAGAGGTAGAAAGTTCGTTAAAATTTGTTGAACACAATGTTATTCACAAAGACATTTTATTTTTTATTTGATGATCCTAATTGTTCAGTTTACATTAAAATGACTACTTGATCCAACTTTTTTTTGATCCCTCCAACTATTTTTTGAATAGCTATGCCGCAGGTATTCTCTCATTAAAAGAGAAACCGTTAATTTTCACATTGTCTAAGGATGTCACCATTAAAGTAATACCGCTGAACAATAACACCTGAAAGGTAAGAAACACGTAATGCATATTAAGAAATCGAAAGTTTGGTAAAATTTGTTGAACACAATGTTAGTCACAGAGGCAGTTTATTTTTTATTTGATGATTCTAATTATTCTGTTAATATTAAAATGACTACTTGATCCAACTTTTTTTTTTACCCTCCAACATTTTTTTAAAATAGCTCTGCTGCAGGTATTCTCTCATTAAAAGAGAAACCGTTAATTTTCACATTGTCTAAGGAACGCATCATTAAAGAAATACCGCTGAACAATAACACCTGAAACGAAATCACTTCCGATTTTTTTAATGACATTTAACAATCGGCATTACTGCTCTTTGTCTTAACATTTCAGTTGTTAGTAACTGTATTTTAACGATACTGACAACCTGACAATACCTATAAAATGCTATGGCAAATAAACAGGAAGCTGACAAATGCATACAATACGCTTGGTTTGTAATTGGTTTCCATTTATAGGAATGATTGACACTGGATTACAGTGATAGCGGTTAAATTCTGAAGCCTGCAATCATTTAGAAGTGATGTTTAGTAATTATTAAAACGCGAGAAGAAAGTGAAGATGCTTTTTCGGTTATCTCAGGTCATATTTTCTGCGTGGTATTCCTTGGTGACAAAGTCGCTTGCGACATTTTGTATTTGATAAGCTATTTTTATGTAGGAAATACTCAACTTTGAAGCAATCTCCACTACGGTGGATGTCAAATGCTGTCAAACAATGTATTCAACATTGAGCATTTTAAGGTGTCTTTTACCTTTTAAACGCGTCAAAAATTAACGAAAAACTTCAAAGTTTGAATTAGTATATCTTCAAAACCTTTTATGTATAAACATGAAATTTTGGATATTGATTAAACAGATTGTGCTTTGTAATATGCTACCATTAGAAATTTATTAGCCTTTTACCGAATTTGTGTAATGTTGAAATCAAACTAGCTCTTTTTTTTTGACTCCACAAGTCATTGTGCGCATGATATCTTGAGAAAGTATGTATGAATCGTCACGAAATTCGGTAAAGATACTAAACAAATATGTGTGTTTAGAATGAACTACTTTTAAGTATTTAAAATGGTAATATTTTTAGTTATGACTATTTTTATTCATTAAAAATACAAAATTTGTATTTTTTTTTTACAAAAATATTTTTTTAATATAGTTAATGAACTAATTTTGGCCTAAGAGTAGTTCATTTTAAACACACATACATGTTTAGTATCTTTAACGAATTTCATGACAATACATACATACTTTCTCAAGATATCATGCGCGCAATGACTTATGAAGTAAAGAAAAGAGCTTTTTTTTATTTCAACAATACACAAATTCTGTGAAAGGCTAATAAATTTCTATTGACAGCATAGTACGAAGCACAATCTGTTTAATCAATATCCAAAATTTTATGTTTATACATAAAAAGGTTTTGAAGATAGACTAATTCAAACTTTGAATTTTTTCGTTAAATTTCGTCGCGTTTAAAAGGTACAGGACCCCTGGCGATAATAAATATCGCTGTTAAACATTTGGAATCAATAAGAACAAATAAATATTAAATCATACGTAGTAATAAAAGGGAGAAAATACCACTCAATTTATAAATATCAGGAACATAAAACATGAATAATTTAAATATTATTCTATAATAAAATTTAAAAAACTAAAAATTTAAAAATGCATTTACGTGAGTAATTTTATTAAACGACTTGTCATTACAGTATATACATACATCCCCTGTTATTTCTAGTAAAAGTTCCTTGGTAATATTTTTTGGTGAGAAAGCGGACGTCATTGGATATATTTACCTTTAATATATTAGTTTATATTTTTAATGAAGAAAGTATTAAATTCTCAACATTTTATTGGGATTATGAATATTGCCGACAAAAGTTTAAGAAAAAATGTGAAGATTTTACGGTTATTTCAGATCATACTTTTTCAGTGACTTTTTTTTTAGGGGGGGGGACGATGCAGGGATACATGAGGGGAATTATTATATGTTGTTTTAGATTTTATACAAAAAATATTAAATTGTGAATATTTTATAGAAAAAAATTGTACACATTTCTCTCAAAAACGACCTTTTAAAAAAAGAAATGTTTAGTAATACATAGTGAAATTAGTGGAGCAAATTAAGAATGTAAATAATAAAATCGAGCATTTTAAGTGCTTTAATAATGAAAATACTTCTTATCATCACTTTTATCACTTTTCAACTTAGTAACTTCTATATAGAAATGTGATATAAAGTAAAGTGCTCCACATTGAATTTCTGTTTTCAAGTGGAAACCTCTGGATAAATCTCTGGCATGTGATCAACACGTATGGGTAACGGGATAAATTTGCTTTCAACATTAACGTCGTTATCTCTCAAAAGTATGTTTTATGACTCATTATGGGACATTTTTAACACTTTCTAACATAGTCGAAAAGTGTTAGTGAATTCGGTTTGTCTGGCCCATGTTGTCTGTCCATGCTCGAATTCTCATAAATGTTGTCCGATTGCCATGAAATTGATATATGTTATTTGGATTTACTATGGAATGTTCTTTATTGCATATTAAGTGTGTAGAATTTGCAGTTAATTTATAAGGACACTCAAAACAATTCAGTTACAATACGGTCTATGGGTAAAATCGTTTGCGGTGTATTTTAATGATATTATACTATTTTAAACATATTGAAAGTGATATATATCACTGAAATGTACTACAAGGTTCTTACTATAGAACGTGGTAAGCATTGAATTTACTGTTCATTTACAGGGACGCATAAAAGAATTTGGCAAAAGAAGAAAATGAACGATAAGTGATCTATTGAAGCCTACGAACAGTAATTGCTGGAAGTGCAGTTTTCAATTCTGGTATGCGTTTTTAAATGTAATTATTTTTTATATGTTACTTGGTGTGTATAAATCCTATATCATATACAGGGCTGCATAAAAGTCACAAGAACATCCGTTTATTGGTGAAAATTGCTAAATGCAAAATTTTAACAGTGCTATACGTTTAACAGAACTAACTTTAAGCATACTATGTTGTATACATACATATCTATATATCATATACAGGGCTGCACAAAAAAAATCGTATATTTTTTCGACTATTCATGTTAATAGCAGAAATCGGGTTTTAAAATGCATTATCCGTTTTCCAAATTTTTTATTTAGACATCATCTTTCACCTTCGTAAACTGTGAAGATTTGTTGTTGTATACTGAATCTGTTTGAAAGTATTTCATATTCTACGCCGTAAGTATGATTTTTCGCTCTTGTTAGTCATAATTTAGTTTTAAAATTAAAGAATATCAAAATTTGTTTTACTAAATTTATAAGATATCAATCTATAATCGGCATTTAAGTAATTGATATTAATGAAACCAGTTTAGGTTAATAATACATTGTCAAAGTATTATTCCTATTTTTGAATATAATTAAAGCTAATTATCTATTTAATGTATTGAAAATTAAAATATGCTAAAAAATTACACGTAATTTTTTTATATAGATTTTCTGTGTTTATCCTTGATTCGCGACAGCTTAAAATAGTTTTTGACATGAAAAACCCAAATCAGTAATAATAATTAAAAAAATGCCTACACAGTAACAAGAACTTAAATTTTTTTCCCACAATCAGAAATGGATACAAAAGGTTAAATAAATTCTTTTGAAAATCGATTTTCAATGTAAATATTTGAGTATAATATTTATAAATTGTAATTATGCCTTATGTCATCTTTTCCTTATTATATATGTTGCTTTCACCGCTGTTAAAAACAGACAATACTAAAAAAAAAGTAAATTTTAAAACAGTTGGTAGCTTAGTATGCGGTTCATCACAACGAAGTTTTGTGCATTCTCGCCCATAAATCATTAAAATGAAAACCAGAAAAAACTGATGTTACGTTGAAGCAATCATAATAAAATATACTACCTTTATAAATGAGAATGAACGTTTTCTTTGGCACGTTTAACAGACAAATATACGATTTCCCTGACAATATCCAAAGGAGAAAAAAAGCATTCAAATGTCATAGAATTTAGGTAAATTCGATTTTGTATGGCATAAAAATAAAACTTTACATTTATACATAATGGACGTTAATTTCAGAATTAATTTGAAATAGACCATCCTGTAAAATTATGCTAGGGTTTATTTTTCGATAAGGTCTCATTTTCAGAGAAACACAGTATATATAGAGGAAACTTCCATAATCAATAATGCTTTGGCAAAAATGCTTTTTTAATACAAGAAATGGATAATTACAGTAGAATGTCGTTATGACGAATGTCACTTAAACAAATTTTACAGTTTAACGAATATTATTTGGATTGTTAAAAAATTCCTATTATCCTATTTCATTATAAAACACTTATTCACTTAAGCGAATTTAATCAATGCTCAGCAGCTATTCATTGTAACGAGATTTTATTGTAATCGATCGTTAAGGCTTTTCTCAACTGCTCTGCTCAACAAGCGCAAAACGATTTGACACATTTACAAATTCATTTTTTAACGGAGTGTTTTCCATTTTTTGATCCATCTACCTATTGAGTTATAAGCGATTTTGATCACGTGACACGGCATTTTTCTCCCCTTACTGACTGGATTTTCTTCTTTCGTTCGGAAGTTCGGTTCAAAATGCCAACTTTGACAATATTTTCTGAAAGATCTATTGAGTTTACAAGAAAACGGAAAAAACAGTTCGATGACATAGTTTCTGAATAACAACCCCTTCTGGATTCATGCGTTTCCTAACAAAAAGGAATTAAAACTTATGTCAGAAAGTTGACCCTTTGGATTTGAGTACAGCCTTAAAGAAAGAAAAGAGGTGAAAAAACCCGCGATTCTTTTATTCTATTTTGTAATCGAAGTACTTTTTTATGGCTTTTTCCGATGATTTAAAACAATAGTTACTCTCACGAAAAAAAAAAAAAAAAACTCTTTTGAATATCACCGAAGTAAAATCACGTTACATCTAAAAAAAAAAAAAAAAAGTTTTTGAAGTGGTGGAAATGAACGCAAAAAATTGTCGATCCCAACTACAATCTCATAACACTTTTGAGTTCGTTCCGCTCTAGGGAGCTGTTTGTATGTTTTTTGGAAGGCATATTTGGATTTTTCCCTTGTAAAATATAGCCCATATAAGTACTCTGCTTGTATCGCAAGCTGAATCGTTAATCTGTAGTGTAAATATTGTCTTAAACCCCTGGGGGGTCTGAAGAGCTCGTGACCTCATAAAACAGAAAAATTATTTAGGAAGAAAATTACATTTTCGGTGATTGTTAATACAGGGAACACGAATAAAAAAAATAAAACGTTTTAGGTGGCTATAGAATAGATTACCACAAATAATTGTTGTACATCCACCCTCGCGCGAGGAGCGTCGTGTATACATACGTGACTTGTAAGGTGTTCAGAATCCTTGGTTATTCATACTGGTAAATTTGAATTGAAAATTTTGCCTTAATCAATCACAGAATTTTAGCAATTAAATTCGATAAAAATTACCGATGATAAAAGTTAAAAAATTCTGTAAAGGTAAGTGGGTTAAACAGGTTCGCAATATCGCAATCCATATTATCAGTCAAGCTGTCAGTATATGCAGCGTGTCGCACTCCAATTTTCATCCATAATTTTAACAACAGTAAAAATATTTTAGAGACCTTTTGAAAAAACTAACTTTCCCCTGTGTCCCTGTGTGAAATGTGATGGATGCCCGAAATCAAGGGGGAGGGGGGCAGGGGCATGTGCCCGGGGCGCCAGAACGAAGGGGCGCCAAATGAAGGATTATACCTTTGGAATGGATCATTTTATTCTGATGGACTGATGGCTTCCATTATTATGAAACAGCCATTACAAATGAAATGTTAGGTGAAGAGGAAAGAGCAGTCGTCAAAAGCTAGAACTCTGATTTTCTGGTCAGAATGTGAAAAAAAAATGGTCATAATTTTTTTTTCCCATTCTGACCAGACCCTGAAGAATTTTTCAATCGAACTTATACCTTTGGAATGAAACATTTTCTTCTAATGGACTGATGGATTCCATTATTATGAAACAGCCATTATAAATGACCATTTTTTTAAAAAGCCATTTTTTCCCACTCTGACACGAAAATCAAAGTTCTAACTTTTTACGACTGCTCTTTCATCTTCATCTAACACTTCATTTATAATGGCTGTTTCATAATAATGGAAGCCATCAGTCCATCAGAAAAAAATAACTCGGTTAAAGCGGAAACTCGGTTAAACGGGACTCTACTATATATTTCATTTAAAAAATGATCTTTAGACTATTTTTGTTGGTGTTCAGAAGGGGGTCATGACCCCGTGACCTGCCCCTTGGATCCGCCATTATAGATTATGTAGTTCAGTATTACCTATTTTATGAATACATATTTTAAATTTTAAAATAAGTCAGCTATTAGAAAATTAGTAAAATTCTGTTTGTAAATATACTTTGCGGAAGAAGGGAGGGGTGGGCGCCAAAATCCCTGTTTGCCCCGGGTGCAAAAAAGGCTAGTTTCGGCCCTGTGTGATGGCATCACGGAAAGAGATGGAAGTGTACTGTAATTCGGCATGCAACTCCATCGGTGCTGTCAGCTATATTACGAATTAGGGAGAGTCAAGATTAGTATTATTTGGACGCCTTTTAGAGAATTTATTATGATGCCATCATTCTCCAAGTAAATTTGTTCGAAATATCGTTATTATGCCTTCATTATTCTTAAAAGTATGAATTAAAATCTGCATTCGCTTAAATAAAGAGACACCACGTATTTTGACTAAATAAGCAGATTGTGAGTCTGATTTTTTGCACCAAAAATGGATGATGTAGTGTGATTTACTACCTCTAAAAAAATTTTCAATCTTTTTTTAAAAATATCTTTTATGCTTGATTCATGATTGATGAAAGTAAGCCCCAAAACGGTATCAAACAGGGAAATAAATTATTAATTTTAGCAATTTTATAATTATAACTATGGATTTGAGCTTAAGTGATCAGTTATGATTTGTATATAATTGGATGTCAAATTACACTTAAAAATTAAGGTAGGTCGCAAAGGGCGCGTGTTCACTTTCAACGAATCTACACTATAAAAAAAAATCTATAGGGTTACTAAGAATTTTCTAGGAAACTGGGATGCCTAGAACCTTTTATGTAACTGCAACAAAACAACTTTCTATGTAACTGAAGTTTATTTAATTATCCCAGGTTACCGATAAAATTTTAGTAAGCATGCAGATTTCTGTAGATTTATAAACCTATTTTTGTAGATTTACATCTTTTTTCTTTACAGTGTATAGATAAAATTTTAATAAACAAACAGATTTCTGAAGTTTTTACAGAAACTTGTTTTGTAGACTTATATACATCCTTTTTTTACAGTGTATCCAACCGAGATTACAGAATTTGGTGTACTCGCTTAGGCAAGTCCATCTGTAAAAGAGTATTATTTTATAATTATCTTAAATCATTAGTTAGAAAATTAAATAATTTTAAAGTTTTAATTGCTTTAATTCAAGATTGAATAACCGTTTTTTGACCTTTAAAATTTTAGACACACGGCGAGAAAAAAATATCACGCTAAATATATAAGAAAAAATTCGAGGTAGTACATTACTTACATCCAATATAAAACAAAGAAAAACAATATACGAGTATCTATCACCCTACGGTGATAGATACTCGTGAATGAATAGTGATAGAATCATTCTATTCATTAACTGCTTTTCTTTTTTAGTATTATTAAAACATATCTTCAAAATAAAAATGCTACGAATAGTTTTATTTTAATTTTAAAAAAAGAGAAAAAGGTAATTTAATTTAATAGCAGCAAGAAATAAACAAAAAAGAATAGAAAAAAAAGGAGATAATAAACAACCTTAGAAAACCTAGGCATCCTCCTACTTTTCCGAGATAAACCGTAGCCAATCTAATACCCTCTTTGAAAAAAATAAAAGAGGAGCAAATGCTATTTTAATGATTTATGTGCGGTGGAACCTAAAAATCCGAATCATAGCTGCTAATACTCTCTTAGCTATAAGAATTATGGAGGCTCCTTTCGAGTTAGTCGTTCATTTTCTGATTGGAAAAGATTTTAGGAACCACTCTGTATACACAAATTAGAGATTGTATTATATTACTACAGTAGAGCCTCTTTTATCCGAAACTCTTTTAACCGAAACTCTCGATTAACCGAAATCCATTTTTAAAGGGTTATTATTATTATTATTATTATTTTAATCAACACATTCCTTGTGTGTAAAATCCATTTTGAAAACATTTTTTTTTTAAACTATCATATTCCTTGTGTGCAAGCGGTCTTTTCCGAACTACGAGTACATATAAACATTTTCGATCACCCTTTCTTAGAGTTCCTTTGAATTTAACTTGAGCTCCCGTAAGCTGAGGAGTGGAACAAAGAAAACGAACGAATTAACAATTCTGAAGCTTTTGAATGTTTTGCAAAAGGTTTGGCATGGCTGGAGCAGCAGAAAGACTGTGATACTGGTGAACTAATAATATTAAAAAAAAAAAACTCCGTGATAGAGCTTCGAAGCAAAGGCAATCGAAATTGTGACAAACCAACATTTTACATTTTTTCAAACACTTGTGATAAAAGTAAAAGGAACTTAATTTCAAAATTAAAATTCAGGTAATTTATTCGTGTTTCTATTTTACTATTGCTTTATTTTTATTAAGCACTTGTTACCATAATAAGAAATATTGCATATATTTCTCGTTAATCTTAAAATTGAAGCATTCTCGATTATCCGAAAATTTCGATTTTCCGAAAGATGGTCGGTCCCAATTACTTCGGATAATCGAGGTTCTACTGTACTTACGTAAAGTAGGCAGAAAAAACCCCCCATTATATCTATCCCACTACGAATAGCGATTGAATCATTCAATTCATTAACTGTTTTTCTTTTTAATATTATTTACAGATATCTTTAAAATCAAAACTCTTGCAAATATATTTTTTTCCCGAAGAATATATAATTAGTTTTAATAGCGGTTAAAAAAGAAAGAAAGATAGAACGAAGGAAAAGAAAGGGAAGTGATGAACAACTTCAGAAAACCTAAGCAGCATCCTCCTACTTTTTCTGAGATAAAACGTGAGCAATCTAATACCTCTTTAGAAAAAAAAGGAGAAACGATTAACAAATGTTCTTTCAATGATTTATGTACGCTGGAACCTTAAAATCTCCCACCACTGCTAATGTTCTCTTAGTTCTAAGAACTATGGGAAGACTCCTTTCTAGCGCATCTTTTATTTTCCGATTTATTAGGATCCGCCCAAGGTTATCATCATCATCAGTTTTATGTTTTATAATAATCGAAATCATCAATATTCTCAAAAGGTGATGGCTAATCTAAATTACAGTGCATACATTAGAACAGGTATTCGTAAAATCTTTGATTTTGGGAAAGTTTCGCTTGAAGAACCGTGTGGAATTGGTGCTTTATCTTGCGTTTATCTTTTCGAATATAATATAGGAATAATTGCAAGGAAAGCCCAGTCATCATTATGATAGGTACAAAATAAATAAATAAATAAATAAATAAAAATAAATAAATAAAAAATAAATAAACAAACTTCTCTCAAGTCCAAATTTGCTAGTTTCTGGTACAATTAAGAAACAATTTTCACCCGTACACGAATAGAAATTTCATATGTACTGGTATCCAAGAATGATTTTTTTTCAACTTTTTAATAAAAGTAAATATTATTCGAAAAATTTAGTCACAATTAGCATTTTAAACCAATTTTGAAAGTACTAAAGTTATGAAAAGCTGATCGTAGTAGCAATCGATTATAAATAATGATGTATCACAATTAAAGAAAAATGAGAAATGCTATTCGATGGAGAATTCTTGATTAAAAATATCTCAAATATTTCTTCATATAGAAACGAAATATTCGTGTTTTCTAAACCGTAAAAATTTTAGAACATTAAATAAGCACAAACATGCATTTCATTAGTTAAGTTTCCTAAAGTAAATAAAATAAAGTAAAGTTATAGAATAACGTTATGAAATAAATTAAATCGTCACATAATATGCTGTAAAAATTAACTAGCGCTTCATTTGATTTCTATTTCTATTTGATTTATTATTCCAAATTGTAATAAAATAAATTGAAAAATTGGCAGATGCATATTGTTCCTTTTTTTTAACACATACCAAAATAGTTAGAAAATGTTTATGACTTCGGTTTGTCTGGTGATCTGTCTGACCGTCTGTATGTCTGCATGTCCGTTCTCCAACTCTCGTAAATATCCTCGGAATACTACGCAATTGACATCTGCTATTAGGGTAAGTAATTAACTTAGTATAAAGTAATTAACTTACTATGACATGTACGGTATTGGAAATGAAGAGTGCGGCATTCATAGTACAGGGACACTTAAAACATAATTCCTTTGCATTAAAGTATATTGGAAAAAATCGTTTCAATATATTTTAACGATGTTTCAGTATTTCAAATCTATCGAAATCGATATACTTTACTGAGATGCACTAGAAGATTCTTACTGCAGAATATGGTGTGCACATCGTTCATTTACAGGGACACACTAAAGAAGTACTGTCTATGAGCAATAATTGTTGGAAGTGCGTTTTTCGAGTGCGGTGAAGGGGAATTTTCAACTGTATTATAGGTTTCCTACCTGAAGTAAATTTTAGCATACTATGTAGCATGCAAAAAAATCTATAGATAATGTACGAGACTGTACAAAAGAAATCGGGTTTTCAAATATCTTATGCGAAAATAAAACAAAATTCTTTTGCATTAACAAATCGTCATTAACTTGCTTTATTCTTTCACCAAAATTACTAAATTAAACAATGAAATGCTTATCTTAGCATGAAATTGGTAAGCTATTTAATTTCTGTCATACACTGAATTCAATTTATTCAACGCAAAGGATTATTTTAAATCATTGGATTGCTGACATTTTTTAATGCAGACTTCGGTTAGTGTAGGCGGAAAATGGTCTTCTTTTGAAGTTCACACTAACCGAGTTTACTGTATATACACAGAAATTACGTATTGAGGTTTAAATTTCAAAATTTCCTAAACATTTTGAATATTTTTCAGTTGACTGACCAGTTGCATTCACTTGTATAAAAATTCCGCAGGCACAGCCCGGTCTTAGTGTTGGGCAGATCCAGTTCCATATACCGACACCAACTTAACTACCCAAACATACATGGGATTGGGGACAGGGGAAATCCCAATCTGGAAGGTATGGGAAAAGATAAGGGAGTAATGTGCATTAATTACCCTAGTAATTGTAGGTTAACTACTCCTAAATTACTGTACCTGAATTATTATAGTGGATATTTAAAAACATTATAATTTATAAACAAACATCTGTGATCGTAATAATTGAATAATGGTCCTGGCTATTCCTGATAATTAGACTAACCATAATTATCTTAAATTGGGGGGGGGGGGGAGGAAACACATCTCCAAAACTGCCCCAAACTGCGTTGTGTAATTTTAGTGAAGAAATAGCGTATAGACCGCGCAGTTATATCTAAATAAAACCTATCGAAACTAGGCATAAATAACATACTAAAGAAGTTCATAATCTGAAATAAAACTTACATTAAAGTAAAACAGTGGAGTCATGTTGTATTAAAAATATAGCCCAAATTTAACAATAAACAAAGTTTATTTACAATTAATTTACATATTTACAAAAACAAAATAGAAATGTGTCACAAGACACCAGCGTTCCAAAGAACGAAATTGAATTAGTATTTGCATTAAGTTTACCTTTTAAATTATCATTACCAATGTTAATTAATTGCTTGGATACCATAAATTGTACATCCCTAGCACAACATAGATTATTAAAACAATGGGAATACAAAAACATTGAATAACACATACCTTCTGTAGTAGAGGCTTACTCATAGCTTTAGGTCACACTTATATCCGTGGCTCATTGAGTGTTTTTTCACACTCCAGAAAAAGTTCACAAATTTAATTAAATTGACGATGATAGAAATGACCGAGAACTGCCGATCTTAGTGCCGTCCCTTAGTGGGAAAACACGACCCGAATAACTCGTAATCATCGTTAGAAGCATCGTTGAAACACTTAGTACATCTGGGTTTAACTATCCCTGTTGCGGCATAGAACTCATCTTTATTAAACTATCATAGTTGAGAATTGGAACAACCTTGTTGAGAAACAGCACAAGTCTTTTAAACCATCATAGTTGGAACTCGAACAACTCTGACTATTAAACCCTCATAGTTGAGAAAATCGAACTAATCTCTTTATTAAACCATCTCTATTGGGATATCTAACGCATCTAACTATAACTTCATTCTTCGCTTACGACATCACCTCGTAATAACAATATGGAGGATGGTCCTTTGCCCCCTTCGTCAAATGGTCGGTCAATCTTGCCGACCCCCTCTTCTTCCATCTTCTTGCAAACCTCTGATTTGGTATTACACTTTTTCGGGGTATACCGTACTCCGCCCACTGAGCGTCAGCGAACGTGGGATCTGGAAACCCCGGGCCTTCTTCCCTCGCCCGGGTGGTCCATCTTTTACGACTTCTTTATTAGGACCAATAAATAATCTTACATCCAGTCGTAAATACAGCTTGGCATTTTATGTCAACCTTTTGTTAAACTTGGAGACTTCGTGTCTATCTAAAAAGATCCCCTTTAAAGATAAGATCCAACTGTGCAGTCGTTCTCTTATTAAGGCTTTACAACGTAGATACATATATGAGTATATTTATATCAAATAACAATAATAATAATCAAAATAAATACATGTAAGAACACACTCTATATATACATACACACTTTATAAAATAATAATAATAATCAAAATATATAAATAATAGTATTTTTTTATGGCATTAAAAAAAAATAACAACCTGCTGAAGTGGTATCAAGGGTGTTTATATCAGTTATATGATAACACTTCCAGCACTTAGACACCTATGTGAATTACGCGAGGGCTTCTGGGTATTTTATTTTCAGTTTGAAAGTGGATCGATAAAACATGGGCTGAACGGTGTATTGCAATTACGTTGTAATTTTTTTGTTATATCACGGATATCAGAAGACGAGTGCAAAATTACAGAATAGATTTAAAAAGTTCAGTTTACCTTTTATGCAAGCATGAAATAGCGTAGGATGTTACATTTTTTTAATTCATGTAAACACAAAGTCGTAATTTCACGTGTTGCTGAAAAAGATTCTATATATATATGTGTGTTAAGAGAACTTGATACTTGTCTTTTGATTTTCAAAGGTATTATATATATATATATATATATATATATATATATACACTGGCCTAGAAAAGTTAAGGTACAGGGACTGGATGCTTTCGATTGTACACGGTTCGTCGAATATCTACCAACATTATTGGTGAATTGTTCTTGAACTTATGGGATGTAAAGAACATGTTTGATTTCATATTTCTCAGTGGAGATTTATCGGGGTACAATTAGGGGGCTAATAATAAATTTAACAATCAAAAAATATTTGCGATCAGGTATGTAACAGAAAAGGCTGGAAATGGTTTGTCACTGTGTTAAATGACTATTTGGGTCCTGTTCAACGCTTGTATGCATTTGTGTAAGCATAGCACTCATATTCGTGAAGATGTTAACGTTTTTATGAAAAAATCAAAAGTTTTTTGTTTATAGCATACAAAGTTTTCAACCAAATTTAACAGAACTTTCCAAAAACCTGACAAACAACAGTAGCAATAGTATACTGCAATTAAAACATGAATATATTGAATATTTGATGAGATATGGGCACTTGTATGAAATAATTTTTAACTGCGCATGCGTGTAAGATTTCAAAATTTTTATTTCATTATTTGGTAGCCAGCTATTTTGGGTAACTTCTGTAAAACGTCCAGTCAAATATTGTGAAAACTCAGAAAGATATAGTGAGTTGATTGAAAAGTTGTGAAAAAACCCTTATAATAAAGCTATTTTTAGAAAGCAACTCACTATATCGCCCCTATCTTTGTGAAATTTCTCGATATTTGACTGGACATTTTAGATAAGTTGCCCTAAATAGCTGACTACCAAATATGAAATAAAAATTTTGAAATCTTCCACGCATGTGCAGTTAAAATCTTTGTGAATGTGAGTCATATGCTCACACAAATGCACCCAAACGTTGAACAGGACCCAAATAGTCATTTAACGCAGTGACAAACCATTTCCAGCTTTTTTTGTTGCATAGCTGATCGCAAATGTTATTTTATTATTAAATTTATTATTAGCCCCTAATTGTCGGCCCGACTAAATCTTCATCGAGAAATATGAAATCAAACATGTTCTTTACATCCCAGAAGTTCAAGAACAATTCGTCAATAATGTTGGTAGATATTCGACAAACCGTGTGCAATCGAAAGCATCCAGTCCCTGTACCTTAACTTTTGGAGACCAGTGTATATATACATATCTATATATGCAATGTTATAACTACATTATAATGATTAAAATTATTTTTGAAAAATCGATTTTGCAATGAATAGAATTTGTCCGTACACAACATGATGGTATAAATAAAAAATAAGGTCTTATCTGTTTAAGATTTTGATCTCTAAATACCGGGTGTCCCAAAAAGGACTGACTGATTTTAAAATTCAATAACTTCCAAACGGTGACAGATATTTAAAAAATTCTTGCAGGAGGGTTATGCATAAAGTAAAAAGTTTTATTACAGTGATTTTCGATTTTAGTTCGAATTACAAACAATAGATGGCGCTGTAAGCAATAGTCGCTAAATACAGGCTCGATTTTTGGTCCTTTCTGTTGTTCCATGCAGAAAAAGGAGATGGAAATGTATTACACGGGTCACGAAGTACCAAAAATCGAGCCTGAATTTAGCCTCTATTTATCGCAGCGCCATCTATTGTTTGTAATTCGAATTAAAATCGAAAATCACTGTAAAAAAACTTTTGACTTTATGCATAACCCTCCTGCAAGAATTTTTTTAATATCTGTCACCGTTTGGAAGTTATTGAATTTTAAAATCAGTCAGTCCTTTTTGGGACACCCGGTATCTCTTTCTAAGGAGATTATATCTTTTTTGCGGCACTTTTGGAGATCATTGTCATAAACATTTTATCTGTGTCTGTATTTTCATATCTTGTTTAAATAAGCTGCTACAGTTTTTCTTTTTAAGCGCTTTAATATTCGACACCATTCACCAACGCACTCTCTCTTTCTTTCGAACAATGGCCTACAAGAATCACTTGGATCCGATGAGTTTTCATCAAGACAATAGGAAGATGATATCCCCGAAGATGTTATTGCAATGTGTCGTGCTTTTAATTGGCATTTTCCCCCCTTCTAACACTAAACATAAATCTGTCACTGTAGGAAACAATTCCGTTGCGGAAGCAAAAAGTCACTGATTATTGGAGGCTTCGTTAAGAATTTTGCGTGATTTAAAAATAATACAGACTTATTGTGTATGACCATCATCAGGGTCAGAATATTTCTCCTACTAATTACATATGTTGGATTATGATCACATTTTGCATAGACGTGTGTTCCGATATCCTTACAGGAAAGTGAATGAACCTATTTGTACATTTTAGATGCGAATATTGTATCTAACAACAATAATTGGACAGACATCGATGACAGGTTCAAAGTTTAACCGACTGAAACCGGCTACTGTAATTTATTCTCCAATTTGTTTTCAAATTATACTTTTCATGCTGTATTAGACTTTTTCTTTTTAACTTATTTGAATAATCGATTACTCAATTTTGCTTTTACGGGTAGAATACTAAATGAGCTATGAATACTGCTGTATCAGTAAAAGCGCATTCTTTATTATTCGTTTATAAATTTAATATATAATTTATAACATATACATTAAACTTATTTTAAAAGGTCAAGTTTTATAATGATTAACTGTCGTAGCTTTCTTATTCGATTCTGGACGTATTTGTCGAGTTCAAACAATAAGCTATGCTACATTAGAAAATAATCAAGCGAAAGAATGTAAGGTTTTCTTGTTATTTGTACTGCATAATATACTCTAGCTATGGGCCTGCTATAATAGGGGGGGAGGGTGCGGTAGGTGGTTTGTACATCTTCTTTATAGAGCCCCTATGAAACTTGATTTTTTTTTTTTTTGTATTTTGGAAAAGGAAACTGGAGAGCTTTCTTACATTTTTTTTTACTGGATTTACACCTAACTACCTCTCTTATCGAGGTTCTTCGCTTTTTTTTCAAAAACCTCTAAAATTGATTTAAGCTCTAATTGTTTTTTATACTTGTGTCCCCTATTATTATAGACCGACCCTTTACCTCAAAAATAAATTTTTCGTTTAGAACGAAAGTTCAATTTGGGATTTCATGGTTTAGGAAATTAAGGACGAAATTTCGGAGGCAGAGATACTGTATTTTTCTCTGAATAAATGGATTGCGACCACGGAATCCTATAAAAATATTATTTGCCTGACGCGCATTATCAAACGCTAAAAGTGTGTACGTGTATCATTAACTTTGAAACGCCCTGTGAAAATTTAACATGTCTTGATTGTGGGCATTGCAAGAGTTATGAACAGGACCAAAACTAGCCTTTTTTGCACCCGGGGCAAAGATGGATTTTGCTCCTCCCCCCCCCCCCCCCCCCCTCGCCTCTTCCGCAAACTATATTTACAAAGAGAATGTTACTAATTTTCTAATAGCCGACTTATTTCAAATTTTAAAACATGTAATACTGAACTACTTAATCTACTATGGCGGATCCAAGGGGGTGGTCACGGGGATCATGACTCCCCTCTGAACACCAAAAAAAATATTCTAAAGATCTTTTTTGAAATGACATATTCAGTAGAATCCCGATTATCCGAGTCCAGCTTAACCAAGTTTCCGCTTTCACTGAGTTATTTTCTTCTGATGGAGTGATGGCTTCCATTATTATGAAACAGCCATTATAAATGAAGGGTTAGATGAAGATGAAAGAGCAGCCGAGTCAAAAAAAATTATGGCCATTCTTTCCCCCATTCTGACTAGAAAATCAGAGTTCTAACTTTTTACGGCTGCTCTTTCATCTTCATCTAACCCTTCATTTATAATGGCTGTTTCATAATAATGGAAGCCATCACTCCATCAGAAGAAAATGATCCATTCCAAAGGTATAATCCTTCATCTGGCGTCCGGAGTACATGCCCCCTCTGCCCCCCCCCCTTAGTTTCGGCCCTGGTTATGAACTCATCTTTGAATTTTCATATTCATGAAGACATTGATAAAAGTTGTCGAAATATGACAAAGTGCAGCATGTTCCAGTGTTCCATATCTTCACGTACAAATCAATAAATAACAATAGAAATGTCTATGCCTCTCTATAATGCGTTGTTATAGCTACTGTCCTACATTTTCCCCATGCATATTTAAAGGGATTTCAGTGCTATCTATAATGTTATCAATGCTTTTGACGATCAGCGTTCTGCAGGATTACTCCAAATTCGGAAAGTAAGCCCTCCGAAGCAATGTCTTTATTATTTTCTGAAAGAGAAATTCCTTTTGTGTTCACATAATTTAAGTCTTGGCAATTTTAATGTCAAAAGCTTCAAGGATATAGGATTTATATAAATGCAATATCGTTCCAATCGCATAATCTGAGGTGCTTGCACCAACGAAATCTACAACTTTCACATCCGTCATTTCAGTTTCACAATGTTGGGATGAAGATGAAGACGGTTTTCCCCTTTCGATTTATAGTCATTAGAATGACACTTTTATCAGCTTCGCTATAAAACTTTCCATTTTATCTCCGGTTACGTCACCTACGGAAGATATTGGTTACAAAGTGTAAAAACCAGAGACAATGATTAATAGCTTTTTAAACGCACGTTTCAGGAATATTGCTCGCAGTTATCTTTTCGACTGTTGATATACATTAAAAGGATATATTTATCCTTCTCGTATTTATAAATTTTCGTTTCAGGTTAAACAATTTGCCCGTTTCAGATGCTTATTCCGAAAATAATTTTTTTCCTCTCTAGACTAAAGTCTTATCAGTTTTAGTGTCAAAAGCTTTGAGGATATGACATTTATACGAGCGCAGTATACAATACCGCTCTATTCTTATAATTCTCGACGCTTGTGAAAATATTGTCTACAATGTTCATTTCCGTTCTTTCATTTTCTCAATGTTGGGGCAAAAAAGAAAAAAAGAGTGATGTTTGCGTGAGTGGGTGGGGAGGTCCGCTTCAATTTCGTTTTTATTAATTAGGCTGACATTTTTATCAGCTTCACTATCTACACTTTATCATTTTATTTGCGGGTATCTTGATTTACGGCTCCTGGTCAGTCAGATCTCTAATTTCCTCCTTCAAATGTTAGACCTATGGATATTCATATATTTTAAATTTATCAGCAGAGTATAGTATTTAAAATTATTTTTCTCGGTATACTTTTCTTTAGGGTTGTATTTTATTAAATCATTTGACAAAATATTTCTTATATTTTGTGTGTTAATATCTTGCGGAAGCTGACGCGCTGTGAGTAGGAATTGAACGTTTCAAATAAATATAAGCAAATGTTTAAAAAATATTTCGCCAAACAAAATAGTAAGCGACATCTTTAAAAAAGAATATACAGAAGAAATAAGTTAAAAATTTAATTTTCGGTAGAGAAATTTGAAAAATACGTTGCATTTCATGTTCCATGGTTTAAGGGGGTCCGGGACGCATTTTAAAATAATTTTTATTTATTGAGTTAAAATTCCGAATTTTTTTGTGATGGTTAACCTTAACATTTATAAACAAAATCACATGATAAAACTTCTCATAATTGTTTAAAAAATTTTTTTAATTTAAAATTTAAAAAAAATTATTAAGAAAGTGGGGTAATTTAAAATCGTTATAACTCGAAATATTATTTATAGAATTTCAATTTTTTTTCATTTAAATAAACAGAAATATATAAGTTTTAATTTTGATTCAGCATTTTTAAAAATATTAATTTATAAAAAAATTAAAAATATTTAACTAAAAAATTTTTAAAAAAGTGGTACAACTTAAAAAAAAAAATCATATTTTCAAAAGAAAATATTTTTTTTTTCAAATATGCTGAATCAAAATTAAAGTAAACTAATTGAAAAAGATATGTTCCAAGTTTGAACCCGTTATCTTTAACGGTTCTCGAGTTATAAGAATTTAAATTCGAGAAATGGTGAAAAAACCCATCATGAAGAAAAACGCATTTTTACAAGAAGTCGTTTTCATGACAGCTATTGCTTGAAAGCTAGATTTTGAAAACAAGCCAAAACGAAAAAAAAAATTTTTTTTTTTTTTTTTTGTTCTAATTCAGATAGAAACACGATTTAAATGTCATTTTAAGCAGGAAAAAACAGAGAAATTTTTAATGAAATAATTTTTTTTTTCAAAATTTGAAGATTTTTGTGTCCCGGACCCCTTTAAGAGTGGAGAGGGATAATCTACGGCTCCTGGTCAGCCCGATCTCGAAATTCCTTCTCCTAATGCTAAACCTATGGATATTCATATCTTTTAAATTTATAAGTAGAATATGATATTTTAGAATTTTTTTTCTCTATATACTTTCTTTAGAACTGTCTTTTAGTAATTCTAATTTAGTAGTTATAAAATACAGATATACTTATGCCTCATATTTTGTGTATTAATACTGAAGCTGACGTGCTGAGAGTAGGAATTGTAGGAATTGAATTCTTCAAATAAATATAAGCAAATGTTTTAAAAATATTTCGCCAAACAAAATAGTAAGCGACATCCTTTAACCTTTTATGTTCCGAATTATAAATCAGAAATTTGCTCCTCTTCAATAATTATCTTCGTTAATGTCTCAAGATATCCAAAACAACTTTTATAATAAAGATTTGATTTTTAGATGGGTTTTTAAATAAAATTGATTTAATAAATCGGTAGTTGGAGGTGTTTTTTTTTTTTGTAAAATATTTACAAGAATAATTAGATTAATTAACAAAAAATACTGCTATGGAAACCTCACAATTTTTACAAGAACAATGTAAATAAATGTATTGTGATCCTCTGTAACTCAGAAGTATTTTGTAGTTGCAAATTTTTCGTAAAATATTTTTTAATAGGAAAAAAGCTAAATGCATGTAAATGGTTGAGAAAATAACCGCATTAAAAATATTTAGCTTCGACTGTTTCGCTGTGCTTACTAAATGTGATCCAGCAAAGTATTTTGTATGAAAAGTATCATATACTTTTATTAGTACACGAATTAAATAAATTTTATATTGCATTTTCTTTCATGGGACTTAAAAGTCCTCTCGGGACATAAAGGGTTAAACAGAGTATACAAGAAGAAAGAAGTTAAAAAATGTAATTTTCGGTAGAAAAATCTGAAAGATACATTTGCATTCCATGTTCTTAGGTTTAAAAGTGGAAAGGGGGGGGGAACTTGTTAAATGTAAAAACCAGGGATAAGGATTGATAGCATTCTGGACGCGTGTTTGAGGAATATTTTTTACAAATCCTTTTGGTTATGCTGAAAATATTCATTTACTGATATTCAGTTTAATTACTTTGTTTTTTCTCATCAATCAAACGCTTATAAAACTTTTAATTTTTCTGTTCTTATCATTTTCAGCTATAGAAATTTTCAGTTCAAGTAATCACTTGGAAAATAGGATTTTAAATTGCGTAAATACTTTATGAGTAAAAGTGTCTCACAGCACAAATTTGAAGACCACCTGAAATATAATCCTGGAATTTTTTATTCTCAAATTGTGAAATAATTGTTATTGGTGCTGCAGAGTAATAGTATCTGCGCAACTAATGGGCTACTGCTATAAACTCTGCATTAACTCTGTACAATCCTTATAAATCTGGGCAACACTGGCTTCGGAAAACATTTCATTGCAAGTCTTGATAATATTTTGTAAGATTTTATGCTTTTTGTAACAAATGTTTTATTTGTAAATATTGATTAAAAAAAATAAATACCAGTGAAGCATACTAATCATAAATCTAATAAATTAGCCACTTCACTTCATCTGATTCTGAAATTAATTACCAAATTTTCAAATTAATAAAATGTAAAAATAAATAAATTAAAATTAAACTATAAACTTGTCACAAAGTGATTAGTAATATTTATAACATATTACCATTTATAATATCGGATTGTTTGCTGAAAAAATATTTTTAATATATTTTAGTAATGTATACAATTCATGCATTAGTATTATAATAAGAAGTACAATTAAGTTTAATGATATATTAAACCTTATCTATAGATATATATATCTGTAGATATATTTCTTATCTATAGACAAGAATAAAATACTTTAAGTATGTGTTTCTCCTTAATAAAATATACAGAGGTTCACAATGAAATGATGAACTTCAACATTATATTAAAGGAAAAATACAAGAAATAAGAACTTACTTTTAATGTTGAACCGAAAAATACATGTGAAGTTTTTTTAAGACATTAGTAGATCTCGACATATGCTCCTTTAGTTGCTCGAGAGATATCAAGATGATAGTACCATTCAATTCATGCACTGTTCAAAATATCCGGTGTAACCAAAAAGAAGGCTTTGCTAATGCATGAGTTCACGTACGGATCTTACATTTTCCGTATAAAAGATATTCTTAATGACCCCCCTCCCCCCAAAGAAAAAAAGGTGCAATATCAGGAGAATAGGGTGGGGGCCATGGTTTTGTGACTCAACGTCCGGGATCGAGGCCTTTTCTTGTCGGTGCTTTCTTCTTGGACTGTGTTCGGAATTTACGTTGAACAGATGTTAAAGATTTACATTCTGTAAAACAAAAAACACATGCTGTTTTTTCCTACAACGTAGTCATTTCTGCAAACTTTTCGTACTTAATGATAATTCTCATCGTATGAGACGGTCAGCTCCATCTACCATTACGATTACAAACTTTAATATTATGTCCATCCCCTAATAAGTAAAATACGAAATTATTTTAACTACATTTTCTTTAACAGAATATTGAAGTTGTATATTTAATTTGTGGGCACCCTGTATATTTTCTAAAAATATCCCACTATCGGGATATCTCAAACCAAAGAAATACTTTAAAATGCAGTATTTACCGTGGCTCATCATGCTATACCTGCTCAAGCAAATTTTCAACTGACGAATCTCTCTCTGTTTCTTTACTTTTTGAACACATAGTGTAAGGAAAAACTGCAATCATTACTTGTGCGTGTGTATATGTGAGAACAAAAGATGCTTCCGATTGAGCTCTAATTTGACGTAAAAATCGACCGACGGACTAGGTATTTAATGCATTTTTAAACCATTGCGACGATTCTATATGGAAAATTACAAAGGAAATGTGACAGAGTATAAGTGATAAAGTTTGCGGCGATGTAATCAAACATTAGTAACGTGAAGGTACAATTTCCAGTTCCAAAAAAGGGAAGTCCAGAGTTCGAATCCAGCCGATTTCATTGTGTCAGAAATTTATAAATATCCCGTTCCTTACGTACATATTGTGTCCGAAAAGTCGAGTGGAGTAGCTCCATGTTTTCGTTATTGTGCTTTGTTAGACATTCCACACAAAAGATTAATACCTTCGTGATGTACGAAATATATATATATATTAAAAATACTTAATGTAGGGTGACAGAGCCAGTAGCTGATCAAATAAGGTCGGTGCTACGGAGTTTTTATTATATTTTCTTCCTTTTAAGTTTTAGAAGTAAACTAAGATAATTGCTACAACCTTTAATGAATGTCCTATATTGTGTAACAATGAAATCTGCTGAAATTAAATAGTAACAAAATTATAAGTAAATAGTTTTTTTAATTGCCATTTCTCCAGTAGTTGATCAATCGAAAAAATCAGCCGAAAATTCAAAAATTAATCTTTAAAATATCATGCTTAAGCTGTGATTAACACTAATTCATATAAAACTATTATTTGAAATGATCAAGATGGAAGTGTATTATTTTAACTTGACGTAATTGTCTCCAACTAATCAAAAACTAAATTTTTACATTTTCTAATTAAAAAAATTCATAAAATTGCTTCTATTACATCAGGCAGCTGACAACAATGTGAAAACAGGTTCTTCAACATTCAAACAAAAATATTATGTCTTGGTCCACGTGTAAATTTCATTTCCGCCTGAAATAGCGCAATATTTCTAAAATTTGATCAACTACTGGAGGGGTATCAACTACTGGCGCGGTCACCCTATATATTTCTTCCTTCATATACATAATTATTTTTGCTGAAATTATCCCATTTTTTTAATATCTCACCTCCCCCCCCCCCCCCCCCCAAATACCTTCGAATCGACCGTTTTCTCTGACATACCACAATGTAAGCACCCTTTACTGAGGAAGAAAGTTGTTCCTGCACCAGAGGATTGGACGAACTTTCCTTTTTTATTTTTATTTTTTTAGGCCTTCCACAAAAGATTATTACATGCGTGATAACACTGTTTATCTGAACAGATTACTAAGAAACTGCTGTGTCGGGTCACTCTTGAACCCTGAGTGCCCCGGAAAAGCGCCTTCTATTAGAAGCGCATCATTGATTTTTGCATGGAGTCTTCAAGAGCGATTTGGTCGGCAAAGTATAACAAGAGGGGATGAACTGTGAGTTAAAATCTTCAAGAGTAATCTTTGGGAAAAGAGCTATTCATTTTCAACAAAACTTCATCGGCTATACGCTAATTGCATGGCTTTTAATGGCACGACCTAGCATCAGGAAATACTTTATCAAAGTCTGGACTTGATTGAAAAGAATAGTGAAATCCCATCAAAATCCTTTAATGCCTTTATTAAAGATTAATACGTGTGATAAAAAAAACTATTATTTTAATGACTATTTTGTATATGTTATTATAAAAGTATGGAGATTAGTGAATCCTAGATTTTACCGTTAAATACTGGTATTTACTAGATAGAAGAGGTAAAAATCCAAAAAAATTTTTATAAACCACTTCTATTTTGAACTTTTACAAAGACACTCGCACACTTATGAATTGAAAATAGCCAGTATTGGTAATAATTGATACTAATCATATATAAACCCAATTATAAATGTAAATTTTAACATTAATAAAAATAACAATTGCCGGTCAAATTCAATATTGTTTGAGTGAAGATAAAATGTTTAAAAAATAAAATGAGATTTCTAACTAGAATAGAATATTGACATAAATATCAATTAAATGAAAACTATTAATCATGATTTTTATACTGCATCACCAAATCAAAATTAATATAAAATGCGTTTTATTATAATTTGATAATGGTAAATGGAAATATTCTTATCAAAAGATATAATTCAAAAAATTCAAAAAAAATTCTACACAATGAAATAAAATGTATTTTTACATGAGATATTAATAAACGTTAGCATTTACTGATATTGCACGGCAAGTCCCAAAGATATGCCTATAACATATTTCTGACTTTTATCCCCCTTCGCTTTGATTAATGCCATAATTTATGGGTAAAAAGAAAGATTAACCAAGTCGATCAGGTAAAAGTTAGCATCTAACGATTAAAACTAGGGATTTGCAAACTCCGGGCTTTTACGGCAACGCATTTCACTATAAAATCGAATGTTTTGTTTGTAAGTTTTTAATTTTGCTAAATCTGTAACATCGGACGAAACTGTCTTTTTCATCATTGGTTGTTTCGATTACTTTTCCAGAGGGGAACAGATAGACTACAATAATTTGGATAATTTCAAAGAAAATGTTAAAATAATTTCAACAACAACAACAACAACAAAAAAATACATTTAAAGTTTGTTTATATAAAATGTAAAACTTTTGCACGCTATTTTATCACATAGATTGCTTATAGTTTTCATTTCTTAGCTAAATGAGTGCATGGAGCTGAACTTCACCCTCATAGCATGCATGGTCACAGTGACGTCATTGTGACGTCACTGTAAGTCACTGTGGTCACGTCACATCTGTGACCAAAATGCCACCACTCAGTGATGTCACATTGTGACTGAGATGTGAACTTCTTAGAAAACTTTAAACAATTATAAAAATTCTTCAAAACATGTTACTTATTGTAAAATTTTATTTTTCCGGCAATTAAAAAAATATTGTAACGTCACTGTTATGTCACTGCATGTAACGTACGTCACGTCATATATGTGACAAAAAAAACCCACCATATTGTAAATCACAGTGTGACAAAAATATTAACTTCAAAAATTTTTGAAAATGAAGAGAAATATTTAAAACATGCCCTAGTTACAGCGGCATAAGGAATGAATATTAGTGGACAGCAAATAGTAAATTCGGGCACGAAAAGAAGGGGGAGGTGAGAAAAAGAAAAATGCACGGTACAAGTATCAACAAACTAGATTTCCATGCTATATTTTATCAATTTGATATCTAAGAAGTGAAAGTATACTTTTTTCATGATTTCAATTTTATCTAGCATTGCAATTTAATATAATAATACATCACGGATTGTTATTATTATAAAAGTATTTCTCAGAAAAATGCTATGTGCTGAAGCAATTTGAAACATATTTAGAATTAGAAATATTAAATCTATACTTTTTACATATTTAGTTTGCAGGGAGGAAATTTTTTAACTTTTTTGGCGACCACTGGTCGAAACACTTCTGTGGTTTCAAACTAAACATTTTCTATTACAGTTAAGTCTGCAGATTTTAATGAGCACGCACAAAAAATCTTCAGAGTTTAGTCATATATGCATTTATTGCTTTATAATTTGCATTCAAGTCATATTTTTTTCCTGTTAATCTATTTTTAGTAACTGCTTTTTAAAAAAAATTTTACTTTTTTCAGCCTTTTTAAATAAAATTAGCCTTTTCCGAAAAAAAAAATATATATACAAAATTTATGCAAAACAGATGATATAATTAATTTTTCGCATTTCCAATTTGTGTTTTAGAGGTATGACTTTTAAAAAAGTTATTTTACAAATTGTTTTCTTCTGCAGAAAATTAACATGAAATTGACAGATTGACAAAGAAAAATTTTTTATCCTCGAAAACATTTTTTTTATTTATTAAGAAGATATTTTTTATTTATTACGCATGAAACAAACTTTACTTAAAAAAAGGGGGGTGGTATTATTACCATTAAATTTATTTTTACACATTTTAAAAATTTAAGCAGTGTTTTATCTAATAAACTTCCGTTTTCAAATGAATTTTTTTGAAACTGATAAAAAAGAAATGGTAAAATGCATTGGAAAATTCTTCAAATAGAAAATTTTAATTACAGACTAACTCATAAAACTATTCCGCCTGAAAGTTAGGACTGCAAATAAACAGTAAAATCAGCTGCTGAAGATCGTCTGCGTCGGATTATATGACCGCAACCGCAGGGTAAACAGAGAACTTTTTGTCATACACGCGGGAAAAGAACATGACCAAGCCTACAATGTCAGCTTTTGTTTTTGCTTTTTTAAATGTAAGAGAAAGACGTCTGCCATTTTCGGGCAAAAATACTCGGATATTATTAATTTACAGCAAAAAAAGGTAAGTCTTATTTAATTTAAATTTTTTATTTCTGTTTGTATATTACGATTATGAATTAAATAGATTTATGTTATACATATAGAAAGTGACTGATCTGGAATTGTCTTGAAGCGAAATTTTCCTAATCGACACTGTTTTGTAAAATGTGTTAATCGGCCATCGCTCAAAAAAAAAAAAAAAAAAAAAAAAAAAAAAAAAAAAAAAAAAAAAAATCATGTCTACATTTATAGTGGGATGAATATAAACATTAATTTGCAGTTACTTGAGATTGAGACAGTGATGTGGAATTTTTTTCGGCTTCTTATTTTTTTTTCTGATTACTAACATTCATATAACAGTATTTATCGTCATTATTGTTTTGGAGTTAAATATTATATTCGAATAGTATGATATTACGAAACTGTTTCAGTTTAGAAATTAACATTATAGTGGGAAAATGTCTTTTTACTTATTATAATAGCGTAACTTTTGAAAGATTTTTTTTTTTTTTTTGCTAATAATATTTTAAATTATTATTTAAAATCCTGAATCTTCATACCAATGTTTTCAGATTTAACATTTGCCAAAATTATAAAATAATAGGAATTCCTTACAACATATGAAAAGATTTTTGAGAAATTGCTAAATCTAATAATGCATTTAATTCATCTATTGCAGTTAGTTGTTGTTTAATAGTACAATTAAAAATACTAATTATTATTTTTAGTGTTTTTCAAATTGGTATATTTGTTTATTTATTTTTAATTGTATGTAAGCATTTTTTTTCTATTTGCGATTTTAATCAAATATTTAATTATAGACATTCAGAATCAGTTATTAAATTTTCTTCGATTGTAAACTCATTTTCTACGTTTTCGATACACATAAATATTGGCATTAAAGGTGTATTCTAAAAAATATTTTTCCACCTTCAACAGCTCGATATTTTCTGAGACATTTTCAGACTCATTTTTAAAATTAAAAACATGAAATTTGCTGAGGTGATTTTTGAAGAGATGTTTAAGAGGCCGTGTGATTTCATTTTCCCCTCAATTCATTAGAATTTAAGTTTTAAATAATTATTTTCTCAGTAAGACCCTTTTTTTTTTCATTCCCAGATCTTCCGCTGTGAAAAATTCGGTTCAAAACGCCTACTTTGACAGCATTTTTTTGTAATATTTTCTGCATTTATCAAAAAATCGAGAAGCACGGCACATTAGGTAGTTTCTAAATAAGAGAATTTTTCAGTTTGATGCGTTTGAGAACAAAAAGGAACTAAAAAATGAATCAGAAAATAAGCAGTTTGGATTGAAATACACCCTTAAAAAATAAAATATTATATTTAAGCATTGAAATAAAGTGTTTTTCATGCCTGATAGGAAGCTTATAGATTAAACTGCTTTAGTATATATTTTTTTAAAGTTCATTATTTTACTTTTATATTTCCTTTCAATCATTTATTTTACTTTTATATTTCCTTTTTAACACCTTTCAACAAAGTTGAAAAGTGTTTATGACCTTGGTTTGTCTAGCCGTCTGTCCGCTCTCTAACTCTCGTAAATATACTCGGATTGGTCTGAAATTTTTAGATGTTATTGACCTTTACCATAGCACGGTCCCTATGTGTAACGACGTTTGTAGCATGTTTAGTTCATTTACAGGTACAGTCAAAAGTATTCCGTTACATTACGGCCTCTGGGAAAAAATCGTTTCAAAGGTTTTTTCATGATTTTACACGTTTTCATACAGAAAAAAATTGATATGCATTTATGAAACGTACTAAAATATGCACTCTGAAGAATACGAGATGCAAAGAATAGTTATTGTTCATTTACAGGGCTAAAAAGAAATTCCAATACATAATGATATAGCGGTGGAGGGAATTGTTTGCGGCGTACTTTAATTATGTTAAATCTATTTCATATATAATGAAAATGATATACGTCGCTGAGGTTTACATACTATAAATTTTTCATGTAGAATATGAAGTGTATATAGCATTTACAGGCACACACAATATAGTTCAGATACTATATTGTTTCCCTAGTACTGTTCATTTGTGATGATTGCTGGAAATGCATTTTTAATTATGATATGCGCTTTTATGATTCACTATATTTATGCATAGTATATGGTGTATATAAATGCTATAATTCATATACAGGGCTACACAAAAGTATTCGCAAGGATTACTGGGTATGAGCGCAAGTTACTTAAAGGTGGTTTTTAAATGAGTTGTGCTTTTTTACGCTGAACTGAATTTAATTTACTGTTGTATAATATAGATAAAATGGTATACAGGGTCATGCAAAGAATTGGATACATGGCCGTCTATAAATTATAATTTCTGGAAATGTGATTTTAGCTGTTTTAAGTGTGTTTTAGTTTGAATTAAATTTTAACTAAACGGTGGCGTGTAATGAAGGTTCTAGGTCAACTACAGGGTTGTACAAAAGTATTAAAGTATGTTTCCATATATTAGTATAAATTGCTGAAAGAGAGTTTCAACCTGTTATGCGTTTTCTTGCTAAACTAAATTATCCCATTATATAATATATATATATGAACCTACAGATCAAATACAGGGCTGTTCAAAAGAATTGGAAAACCCATTTAGCTATGGCCAGTAACTGCGGAAATGAGTTTTTCAAATGTTTTATGCGTTTTCTAAAATGTTTACTTAGTTCTCTTATTTACCTTATTTCCCTAAATAACGAAGTTTTTTAAAGCATTCGGGAAGTGTTGGAAAGTGTTTTATAATCTATGCTTAACGCATGATTTTTCTTATTTGTTTTTTCTATTTTCCAGATCAGTCTTTTCCTATAGAACATACCAAATCTATTTAAGCTCATATTCACAAAATACAATTTACACGGAAATAAAAAATTTAAATAAATATGGTTTACGTCGTATTTAATAAAGCAAAGATTAATCACAACCACAACACCTTAAAATCTTATACATTCTTAATATCAAGCTTGAACTCAAGATCAAGCTTAGAACTTAATAAAAAAAGATGTCAGTTGACAAACATTGTTTTTTAAGTGGAAAAATTAAAACTATTTTAGAAGAATAGGACTCCAAAATAGCTATATTTTGCTAAAAAGTACGGTAAAAAGACACGAATTTATATCTCAAACAAAACTTTATTTTAAAATTGTCCATTTTAAAATTCATCACAATATTAATACTTGGAAATTTTTCCACAAAGAAATATTCGGTTTGCATACAATATTTCAAATGAAATTCAAATTTCAAATATATTGCTTAAAAGGCGCAAAGGCCAACATAGTGAAAAATATCCACGCCGGGACTCGATCCCGGGTCATCAGTATAGCGCACTCACATTCTACCGACTAAACCACATGGAACGATACCCAGCCTGGAAATTTTCTCCCTATTACATGTTGGCAAGTCTACAAACGTAGCACAAGATGGAATATTTATCGTGAGCCACCGTCATGGGGCAAACACGAAACTTAATTAAATCCAGCATCGATTGAAACTATATTAATACTTGGAAAATTTTCCAGAGAGAAACATTTGCCTTGCATACAGTATTTCAAATGAAAATCAAATTTCAAATTAAAATTGCCTTTTACACTATTAATTTGAAATTTGATTTTCATTTGAAATATTGTATGCAAGGCGAATGGTTCTCTCAGAAAAAAATTTCCAAGTATTAATATAGTTTCAATCGATGCTGGATTTAATTAAGTTTCGTGTTTGCGCCATGTCGGTGGCTGACGATAAATATTGCATCTTGTGCTGCGTTTGTAGCCTTGCCAACATGTAATAGTGAGAAATTTTCCAGGCTGGGTATCGTTCCGTGTGGTTTAGTCGGTAGAATGTAAGTGCGCTATACTGATGGCCCGGGTTCGAGTTCCAGCATGGAATCTTTTTCACTAGTTCGCCTTTGCGCCTTTTAAGCAATTAATTTGAAATTTGATTTTCATTTGAAATCATCACAGAGTTTATGACAAGTTCGTCACAAATGACACATATTTCACAAATTGGTCACAGTGTGGCTTCAAAACATTGTCACTTTCGTCACAGGTTCGTCACAAAGTTAATGCCAAAATAGTCACAAATGACACATTTTTCACAAATTAGTCACACCGTGACTTCACAGAGTGGTCACAATGTGACGTCACAAACGACCTCTAAAACGGCCATAACGACCTCGCATTCTAGTCACTGTGACATCACATCCACGTCACGTGACGTCACATCGACGGTCACAAAGTCACAGAGTGACTTCACAACGACGTCGCCGTGACGTCACCATGCCTTACGGGCAGTAGAATTTTGAAAATCCGGCATAATCGGGACCGAGACCAAGACGGATTTTTGAAAATTCCGGATTTCTGCAAGAATATCAGAAGTACATCCGATATTGTTAGTAGTGCTTTTAGTCAAAATTTAATTCATAACCAAGTGATTATTATGTGATAAAGGAACGAAATATTTATTTTATCACATAGATTGCTTATAGTTTTCATTTCTTAGCTTAATGAGTGCATGGAGCTGAACTACAGTAGAATTTTGAAAATCCGGCATAATCGGGACCGAGACTAAGCCGGGTTTTTGAAAATTCCGGATTTCTGCAAGAATATCAGAAGTACATCCGATATTGTTAGTAGTGCTTTAGTCAAAATTTAATTCATAACCAAGTGATTATTATGTGATAAAGGAACGAAATATTTATTTTATCACATAGATTGCTTATAGTTTTCATTTCTTAGCTTAATGAGTGTATAGAGCTGAACTACAGTAGAATTTCGAAAATCCGGCATAATCGGGACCGAGACTAAGCAGGATTTTTGAAAATTCCGGATTTCTGAAAGAATATCAGAAGTACATCCGATATTGTTAGTAGTGCTTTTAGTCAAAATTTAATTCATAATTAAGTGATTATTATGCGATAAAGAAACGATATATTAAAAAAAAAAAAAAAAAAAAAAAAAAAAAAAAAAAAAAAAACTTTAATTGAAATTTTTTGTTACAAAAATAAAAGTCTAATAAACAGTGAAAATTTTCCTTACATGAGTGCTTTTTCACATTAACTCTTCAAGACGTCATTTTTTGTATACAATTACAGTATTTTTAGCTTCTGTTTTTATATGTCATAAACTGTCGACGATCTAATTCCATACCCAGCACACAACGTTTTGTCAAAATCTTTCTAACTTTCTTATCAAGTCCACTTTTCTGGATAGACAAATTTAAATGTTTTATTTTAGAAACAACATTACCTGATTTTAAAACAGTAATTAGATTTAAAAAATCAAAAAACCCGACTGCGTAAAGAGCGAACTAATAAATTATTTTTTTATCAATGTGGAACTATTTTTTATATTACTTACCTATTTTTTTTATTTATTTGTATTGATAACTTTTAAGTTGCGTTTAATTGTTAGTTCTTATCTATAAACACTGTTTTGATGAGGCCTATAGATGTGTATGAAGGCTAGAGTTCCAGTAAAGGTAGAGATCCTACCTACACAACTTCCAGGTTGTGTAATATTCAAACGGAGCTTCTGATTGTAAAATAGTCAATGAAACATCGTCTTCATTTTGAAAGACCTATTCAATGATGCCACTCAATAGGGTGCGTAAAAATGTTTTTCGTGTCTACCGCCATTTTGAATTTATAAAAACAAAACCTAGCCTATAACTATTGGACGGTTAAGACGAATCGATAGAGACCTCATTCATTAAAATCCATCCAGCCGTTGGGATGTTTCGAGGGTATAAAGAAATCCACATACCCAGATACGCGCAAAACGCATAACCCTTCTTGGCAGTCGGGTAAAATGACTTCATTCTAACTCAAATAAATAAAAACTTACAAAATTTCAGAGAAGAAAAATATACGTATTCATCTGCTATTTTTCATTCATCCATAAGTCAGAAGAGTAAAAGAAAAGGGGGGAAAAGAAGATTTTGATGCAGGATTCTTGAAGTCACACTGTATATGAATAGCAATATCCTTATCATTACAAGTTGATTTATCGAAAGGAATAAGATATGAGTGAATTTTAGTGAACGGGAAGCATTACGCATATTTTGGGTATGCTCACGAATTATGTTATACCTGATCCGAACTCGAAAAGAACCTCGTAAAAAACCCCGTTGAATTTTTGTCTATTCAAAAGCCAGTCTAATTCCTAAATAAAAGAAACTTAATATATTAAGTCCAAATTATGGTAGAAGAGTAACTTTTCAGAAAGCTCCTATAAAATTGAGTTGACACTTAATCTTCAACTATTTATTGTGCAACTACATCGAAACATCCGGCAATAATACACAAAATTAAAAAAAAATTATCTTTATGCGAAAATTTATGTAATATTGTGCTTAAATTATTTTTACCTTAAAATTTTAGATGTAGTTGTAGGAGCATAAAAAATTCTTGAAACATAATATATTGCTAATTCGCACTTAACCCATTATCTACCATATGATCTTGAACTTTTTAGTGTTACGCGCCATTCATGGGTATTAAATTTACTTTCTATATGTCGCATTATATAATGAAAACAATATACGATATCATGATTATACAGTAATTTTGTCATACTTATAATATTTAGTAATGACAATTTAGTATTCATCAATGCTATATGCTGCATTTATAAAACAAGCACGTATATAGGAAACATATTTTGTACAGTAGTGTAACATGCATGAGTAATGCCCATAGTTGGAGATATCGTTTATGCATTAGTTGAATGGGATATTACTATTTGGAAAAATGAAATGTCGGAGGTTAACTGATAACAATAATAGCAATAACATTGATTACTCAGGGTTTATAGTCATTTTCCAAGAAAAAATCCCACAAGAATCCCCTGATGTATTTTCCTCAATGCATAATTTTTCCATGTCAACAAATAACGACATTTTTTAAACCAGCATCATATCACTAGTATTTTTAAATCAGTACCTCCCCCTCCCCTCAAAATAATATAAAAACAAGGTAATCTCAAAAATGAAATTTATACATCACCTATATAAACAATATGAACAGAACTTTAAAGGAAAAACATTAATTTGTGCGCAAGAGAGATGAAGTCTGCATGCCTTGTGGGGCTGTCCTTAAAAACTTGGTAGATTACTACATGAATTAAATTTCCACTTTGTGATTTTATTAAATCTTTGAAAAGCATTACGAATAATATGAAGGCTACACGTGTCAATATCAATGAATTTTTTTTTAAATTTTTCTCAAGTTCCTCTTGAGCAGTTTTCAAAACCTCACGACGTTAGAAGGTATGTCTAGTGACTGAATGAATGTCGCCAGACCTTAGAAGGAGCACAGATTAAATATAACATGCGTTATACTTAATCTTTAAGAAGGAATGGCTAGTTTCGCAATATTAGAAGGCGTGTCTTAGATTGATTTCATTATTACATCACAAAGCACGCACTAGCAGCGATTACCCTCAATTTCCCAGAGTAGTCAATCGTTTTGCTAGGTTTTCCCATGTTTGTGGAATTTTTCGCATTATCCACTGAGATTCCTCTGATTTTTATGGCCAAAATTTATCTCCTGATTTTCTCTGAATCCTATAATCTCCTGATGAGTAAGAACCCTGTAATTTGTAATTCTGGAATCTATAATTAATCAGAATAAAAAATATCTATGCAATACATAATAGCCATGCAATATAACAACAAAATTGTGAAATAAAAAAATATCTACTTACCACGCATACTGCGGCAATGGACGAACTGAGTCTTAAACAACAGGAACTCATCTTCAGAGATCTGCGTAAAAAAAAGAAGAAGCAATGTCATTACCATGCACGAAAAAGACACGCGTGGCGAAAGTCACAATCACACGGCAATTTTCTCATTAATCTGGAAGGGTACAATGGCCAGTATGCAAAAATGAGCCGGCCAATCCGACCCTTCTTAGTAATTCTAACACGCTTTCTACCTCTCTTTAACGTAACGTTCTGGCGGGTGATACACTCATCAAGACTTGCGTGCCGGAATCTCGACAAGTTTTGCGCCTAATAATGTAATTACAAATGTACTACTTTACATGTCAAATATCGCGAAGTTTCACTTTTGACCATGGAATATTTAATTCCCGAACACAGATTTAATTATCTTGATATGTTCGACAAATTACCTATTCCTGAATAATAAAGTAATTAGAATTTAAGTTTTGATGCCCTATCTTAATAGACGTTTTGTTTGATTGACCATGCGATAGTTGAATATACGGCTGTGTTTGCGACAAAAAAGAAAGCTGTAATTCTCTTTGAAAATTTTTAACGAGTCCTATTCAAGTGATATTATTTTTTTATTTTTAAAAGTGCCCATTGAAAAAGAGTTCTGATCATTTACATAAAGATTTCATTGTTCGTAAACAAAAACTTGAACATCATAAATTACATTCTACCATATATTTAATTCTTTTCACACAATATTTCATACCTTATTTCATACCTTAGTTGAAAAAAAAAAAAAAAAAAAAAAAAAACTAACGAAAATTCTGCTTTTACAGAATTTAGTGTCGACAACGATAATATATATATATACGTGGGTAGTTCAATAATTATTGTCCCTAATGTACATAAAATATTTATACTGCGATGATTGTTGTGGAATATCGAAGCCTAATGTCTTAGATGGCTATATGCTCAATTTCAGAACCTTAGCTGCTATATTCACATAGTTTTGGAGGGAGGAGTGAAAGGGGTGGGGGTGAAAGGCTGATTTTTAGCTTATGGGATTAGATTTGTGACGGTGGATGAGACGTAACTACTGTCGTTTGGACTCGGGATCATAGTGACGTAGCCACATCTCATCCACTGTCACAAATGCAGCCTCGTAAGCTCCAAACCAGCATTTCATCCTCACCTCCCTCCTTAAAAACTCCCTCAAAAATAGGTCTTTAAAACTTCACCCATCCCTGCAAAACTATGTTTAATATAACAGCTACGGTTGTGAAATTGAGCATGTAGGCATTTAAGACATTAGGCTTCGATATTCCATTCATCAACCATCGCAGTACAAATATTTTATATACACTATGAACAATAATTATTGAACCACCCACGTATATATATATATATATATATATATATATATATATATAGAGAGAGAGAGAGAGAGAGAGCAAAACATATTTCAGTTTTAAGACTTAAAATACACGCTTTTATTTTATATAAAATGACGTCATTCGCATCCGCTGAAGAATTCCACATTTATGATCCAGTCTTAAACAACATCTATTGAAAAGTATGCATAGGACGTCACTATCGCAGAACAATATCCAAACCCAGCGAAAAGTGATCTTGCCATTCAAGAAACTCGAACAAAAACAAAAAGAAAATCGGGTATCTAATTATTCATATGCCTTCATTTTTTTGTAACAAAAAAACTGAAAATTAAATATAGTTTATAATAGCTCCATGTTTTTTCAGAAATCATTCATGTATATTTTTTCAACATTCGGGAAATGTTATTACACAAGGATTAATAAAATTGCACTCTTTCAGCTTTTTGATAATAATTAAGTAAATACGGAGAAAATAAATCACGCATATTCTTTAAAATACATTTTTATAGCAGACGATATTCTTGGCATGGCACATACTTTCATAACAATTTTTTTCAGTTGTTCAGAGAAAATGACAACAAAAAGAAATAGTAATCTACTATTTTTCCCGATTTCCCCTCTACTTTCAACAGAAATGGAGTACTTCAGCTGCGACCATTACAGAAATAGCATTAAAAAAAAAAAAAAAAAAAAAAAAAAATCTCAAAAATAAATTGAGATGCAGTTTTCAAACAAATTACATTTAAAAATATTTTTCCCCTATACGACGTTGTAAAAATGGAAGATGTGCGATGTTTAGAAGTTTAAATAATTACAGTAGATTATCAGTATTTAACCGAACAATGATACACCTGCTTCGTTTTACGGGTGGCTTATGATTAGTAACGACATTATTTTTTAGTGACGACACTTTAATTGTTGTCTGAAAGAAATAGCATATCGGGCGCTAATAAATTAAATTGTTTGATTATACAGGGTAGTCCAAATATCAGGTTGTAACGAAAGTTTCCCGCCACAGTTAATACGGTCTGTCCAAACAGTTCGCGTTGACGCGTTTGCTTATATTTTGTCAAACGATTTTTGGCATTTGAAAGAAAGAGACTTGCTTTATAACACTGTGTTGTGAAATTTGTAAAATAATATCGTTATCGTTAAGTACAGGGTGTCTGAAATGGAACTATCACGCTACCAGATTAGAACCATCATTTACATCCAGTTCTGTTGCAAAAAGTCAGCTACAGAATGTCACCGAACAAAGTGTACATGTACAGCTTTAGGTACTAGTGTTGTATCATATGACACTGTGAAGGTTTGGCGAAATGGTGGTTATATATAAAATTACAGTTTATATATAGTTTAGTTATTATATATAGTATAATTAGTATTATGTAATGGTAATTTGACGGAAAACTTTCGTGGGCTGGTTTGTACCCTCAAGTGCAAAGTTGTACAGACGATATCGTTGTTGCTTATTAAGTTCATATTTGCAATGTTTATATTGTCATATTTATAATATTCTTATACTGATGTACAGTTGTATCTTTTGTCCCAATGGCAATTCATTACCGGAGGTATAAAAGTGCATTGAGTATTTAAGTAGCTATTTTCAGCAACTGTTGCATTAAAACTGTCGAAGACTTCATGCCAATCTATATTATAACGCAAAAACACGTCCGTGAGTAACGCTGACGTCATATTGACGTGGGCAACACCTAATCATTAAATTTGGATTTTATTGCGATTTTTTAAACTTCCAAATGTCGAACATTTTAAATTTTTGCACCGTTGAATAGGAAAAAATAAATCTTGCAAATGCAATTTCTTTGAAAACTCTAACATAATTTACCGACTTTCTAAGGTTTTTAACATTATTTTGAAGCATACTTAAAAAAAAAAAGATCTAGCTCTATATTGTGTGCAGCTCGATCACGAAAGATTAATACATTTCCACACCAAAGAACATAAATAATTCATCATTTGTTTCCGACTAATATTCAATTACGAAATTAAAACTTTATGAATGAATAAATAAATAAATAAATAAAATAATGTAAATAAATTAATGTAAATAAAATAATATAAATAAAACACAAATTTTACGGACATCAGATCGAACAACGTGCTTAAAAGGCTGAAATTATCAGAATCAAAAGGTCACAGTAAGTAAAGAACTATTTAGCAATTTCTTCGGCTATTGACTCCCGGCAGCGACATTACAAACCAACAAAACTTGGAAGGCTTTGGCGGATTGAAGTTGGCTGGTCTTGGGATTTTAGTTGGTGGAGAAACCAGTTCTTAGGGAGAAAATCATTGTAGTTTTGTATTTCTTTGTGTCTTGTGATACGATTAGTATTGCTGTTATATTGTGAAATGGTTTCATTTTTATTTCATTTTTTAACTTTATTTTATAAATGAAATTTGAAAATTAGATAACTTAAAGAACAGATTAAAATATTTTTTCCCCTCTGATGAATGTATTTTATACCAATGCATTTAGAAACCATTTTTTCATTTTTTTCCATGATATAGAAGTTTAACATTTAAAGAAACTGTTATTAAAGCACTGTTGTCATTATGTCTTTTGAAATATTTGTTTTATAAATTTGCTTTTCATAATAGCAGAACACTCATTTTATTCAAAACAATCTAAATTCTTAAGGTAAAATCGTAACAATGATCGCTCACATTTACTCATTTTTAAATTACTGTTATATTAAGACAATAATTAAAAGAATTGTCATAATTAACTATGATTAAAAAAATTTATGCAAATGAAACATTCAATCGAAATGTTGTTATCTTATGCATCATAGTGCTTAGATGATAAATAAAGTTCAGACTTATAATAGCCCCCCCCCCCCTTTTTAAATGTTTAATGCTATTTTTGCTTAGTTTACTTTTATTCTCGAATATGTTATTACTTAAAAATTACTTCTAAAATCTGCCATTGTTAACATAAATATTATGACAATTTTTTAACTTGTATTTTATTTTATTAAAAAAAAAAAATGTGTTTTTCTAGTTAAAGAAAATTCGCAAAGCATTTTTTTATTATTATTATTTTAGAAATCACAAATGAATATATAATCATAAAATTATAAGGTAACATATCACAGCATTTTACAAGGTAATCATCAAGCCATTTTTTAAAAATATGAATACATATAGGGCATATTCCATAATTTTTGTATGCAGGACATACACTTAAAAAGCAGTGACAAACAGTCCTCTAGCATACAGTACATAGGCAATTTTCATGAACCATGAAAATCACTTTTAAACATTGAAAGAATATTTTACAGGCAATTTAATTAAGGCATTGGTGATCATAAATTGCTCATAAAACATTATTAATTAATTGTTGCATCACATGTTTTTTTTTTTTTTTTTTTTTTTTTCCCGAAAAGTTAATCGTGTTACCTCTGTCCACGAACAAAAGGTGAATTGAGACTGCACTTTCCTCTGTAAACAAATGGGTTACTGCAGTGAGGATGGAGGGTGAAGGTTTTAGCTCTCTTGGCTCGTTGAGTTTTATCTCGCCAAGGTCTCCAAGTTTTGATGATTTGTAATTTCGCCTCCCGGCATGCGGCTAAGACAAAAGTATCGCTTTTAAAAAATTTCAAATCTTTATTTGAATATATTACTGATATTTCCCATATAAAAATGCTCTTTGGAATTGTCAATAGGAAATCTAAAAATATATATTAAATAAAAAAAAAAAAAAAAAAAAAAAAAAAAAAAACTATCAGAGCCAATTAAAAGAATGCTTTTCATATGTTCTGTAACATGGAAACCAGCGGGTTGGATACCCTAGTAGGGGGATAACTAACGTATGGCACGCGACAGTATATTTTCCGCACGGCGTTGTATGGAGTTCTACATTAAAATAGAAAGAACAAACACAAAACTCACAAACTTACACAAGCCGAGCTTGTCTAATTATTTAGTTATTTGTTTATTTATTTGAAATTGAAAAATTTGAATTGCAACTTAATAAACTGTAATCTATTTCAATATGGGTTCTATAATTCATTAAATTAAGAGATTGGGAGAATATCGAAAGAACGATTATCAAACATTATAAAGCAAGAATGCCAATGGGGAAATTATGAAGACTTGGTATAAAAAAAAAATGACATTTTGAAACGTGAATGAACATATTTTTATTCTACTCATGCCTGCAAATCATTATTTTCGGAAATGAATGATGTGAAAAAATCAGCAGATGAGTCCTGTTCAGCTTGCATCCCGTTAAAAGTAACAAGAACTCGTTATTAAATATTTTGTATCCAAGTTGCAATAACAGAATCGCATTTACTGTTTTTGTTACTTTCTAAAACATACTTTTTACTATAATTATTACAATGTAATATCTCCATACTCCCCATATTTTCCAGTCTTCGTAATAAACTAATTGGATGTGCCAATTCCAAAATTTTCTTCTATCTCATACACATCTTAATATTTAAAAAAAGTAGCTACAAATGTTAATACTTCAATATTATTAGTTCAATGCTATTCCGACTTTGATTTTCATCTTAAATTTCTTATACAGTCAATTAATCGGAGTAAAAATGAGTTAATCTCGATCATGATATTTATTAAAATCTATAGTTTTTCGTTATTCTGTTGTAAATCAGCTGTTTGCGAATAGTACAGCTTGGCAGGATGCGAAGTTCCCGTCGTTTTACGAGCTGCCGGTGCACAATAAAACTACTAAAAATTGAGAAAATTGTATAAAAATTGCTATTACAGAACCCCCCCCCCCCCCCACCTTCCGGCGTTTTATTTCGAAATTCAAGGAGGACTTGTTCGCCATAGCTAAAAAAATAAATATGAAATTTGGTTCAATTCTTTGCTCAACTTCATACACTTTTCGATGGTATAATAATTTAAATGGCACAAAAATTGCTATTTCAGCACCACCTGACGGAGGAATATTCGTGAATTCAAGGAGGATCTACTGGCCATAGCCAAAAGCATACACAAAAAAATTGGTTTAATTCTATGCATAACTTGAGCCACTTTTCGATGGTACGATGGTGACACACGGACAGACAGACATTTTGTACAAACGTGTTTTTTGGAATATCTGATCCCTAAAACGTGTAAATCCGTCGAAAACCGGATATATATATATATTTTTTTAATACTTCTATTGAAGTATCATATCTATTGAAGATAGAAGAAAGTAAAAATTATTATTTGCTTTTATATAAAGTTATAGTAAAAATTCACGTTATTTTGTTTGCTTAATTTTGATATTATTATTATTATTATCATTACTATTATTTGCTGGCATGTTACGTCACATAAAATATTTCTTTGATGAAAAAAATAGCACGCGGATGCGAAAAGGCGTGTGCCCTAGTATCATTAATAATGAACATTTATTGTAACTATAATGTATTTCCTTGTTTTGTGTGGTTTTCATGTCATGCAGAACTCAGGCCAGTTTTATCTGGTCTATCCTGCATATTCAATATTAATAGATGTTTTGTTTTCATGCTTGTATTTATAGCACATAAGCAACGTATTGTAAAATTTATTGAATTTGTTGATTTGTTGAAATTATTAACACCATTCCCCTCATAAAGCTGATTCTAAATTCGTTTGATAGGTATATTTCGATGTTGGTTTGCTGAAAATGATGATCTCTACAACAGCTCCACTTTTACCAATGGCAGTCTTCCATTATTTTTCGACATCAATGTCATATCGAATCGATAACATTCAGAATTAAACGATACAAACAAGTTGGAAATTGTAGGTCAAATGTGGCAGCGTTCGTACTATAACTAGTTTTATAAATATTCAGATCTTGGTGTAATAGCTGTTGCACTCTTATGTAAAAATATTCATTTATGTAAAAATGCATGAATACGATATTTATTGCGATTACATATGTTAAATTCAGTAATACGGAAATAACAGGACTCCATCTTAAATAGGACGTAATCACCATGGCAACCTAGAATCATTATCAATGATGGAATATCATTGAATTAATTACGCATGTTAGGATTTAATGGAATGTAGAAAACTTTTATAAATAACTTTTTAAGATTTGATTCGATTTTCATAAAATTTGAAATGACTTTACAAAATTCTGCAACGATTTTATACGCTGGCCTCCAAAAGTTAAAGAATAGGGCCTGGATGCTTTCGATTGTACACGGTTTGTCGAATATCTTCCAAAATTACTGGCGAATTGTTCTTGAATTTCTGGGATGTAAAGAACATGTTTGATTTCATATTTTTCGATGAAGATTTAGTCGAGAAGACAATTAGGCGGCTAATAATAAAATTAGTAACGAAATACTATTTGCGATCACCTATATAATAGAAAATGCTAAAATGGTTTTTCACTGTGTTAAATTACTATTTGGGTCCTGTTCAACGCTCGTGTGCATTTGTGTAAGCATCTCACTCATATTCGTGAAGATGTTATTGTGTCTGCGAAAAATTCCAAAGTTTTTTGTTTATAGCTTACAGTGTTTTTAACTAAATTTAACATACCTTTCCAAAAACCTGACAAAAAAACAGTAGCAACAGTATACTGAAATTAAAACATGAATATATTGAATATTTGATGAGATATGGGCATTTGTATGAAATAATTTTTAACTGCGCATGTGTGGCAGATTTCAAAATTTTTATTTCATAATTTGATAATCAACTATCTTGGGCAACTTCTATAAAAAGTCCAGTCAAATATTGTGAAAACTCAGAAAGATATAGTGAGCTGATTGAAAAATTGTGGAAAATCTCTTATAATAAAGTTATTTTTAGAAAGAAATTGACTATAACGCCCCTATCTTTATGAATTTTCGCGATATTTGACTGGACTTTTTATATAAGTTGCCTTAAATAGCTGAGGACCAAATTTTAAAATAAAAAGTTTAGAATCTTCCACTCATGCGCAGTTTAAAATTATTTGATGCAAATGCCCATATCTCATCAGATATTCAACATATTCATGTTTTAATTGCAGTATACTATTGGTACTGTTTTTTGTCAGGTTTTCGGAAAGTTGTGTTAAATTTGGTTGAAAACTCTGTATACTATAAACAAAAAACTTTTGAATTTTTCACAGACACAATAACATCTTTTTGAATATGAGTGCTATGCTTACACAAATGCACACAAACGTTGAACAGAACCCAAATACTCATTTAACGCAGTGACAAACCATTTTCAGAATTTTCTATTACATTAGGTAATCGCAAATATTATTTTATCATTAAATTTATTATTAGCCCCCCAATCGTCCTCTCAACTAAATCTTCAGCGTGAAATATGAAATCAAACATGTTCTTTACATCCCAGAATTTCCAACATTTTTGGTAGATATTCGACAAACCATGTACAATTGGAAAGCATTCAGTCCCTGAATCTTAACTTTTGGAGACCAGTTTATATATAAGATTTCAAACCATTCAGCTGGGTAGTTTTTGAGCTTTTATATGTGGAGAGACAGACGGACAGACCAGACGACGACTATAGGTGTTACGTATTTATATAATTACGAACGCACCTAAAAATAAATTAGAGGTTGTATCATGAAAGGGTGTATTTTAACACTTAGACAGCGATGTCCAGGTTCGCGATCGCAACACTGATTATTTTATATGTCTATCATATGAAACATTTTAATTAATTTTAAAATTGGAAAATATTTAGCAAGCAGTAAAGTCATAATGAAATGTAATAACTGATCCACCCTCTCACTGAATAATATTATTTCTAATGTAATATTTGTAGCTTTACTACACATAATGATTTGAAATTGTGTAGTAAAAGGGAACATCAATACATTCCATTTTCTAACCACGAAATGGTGCTCAGATGATTATAGTTAGGAAAACAAACGCATACATATTTGATAACATATCTAATTGTTATCAGGAAATAACAAAAATTAATGGTGCGAAATGGTTATAACTTTACATAAGAGTTAAAAATACGTGTGCAGCTCTTCTGCTTAAATAATTTAAACAGACAAGGAAGAGAAAAGCACGTAGAGAAAATACATTAATCCTTAGTTATTACTTCACAATGATTTCATAATAATAGAAATATTGATAAACATTGATTATTCAAGCATAGATGTGCAGAAAAAATGGACTTTTTGGTTGCCAAAATTGATCGTTTTGTAGATATTTCTCATCTTAAATCTTTTCCAAAGTTATTTTCCGCATCGTGAATCATTTAAAAGGATTTCTTCAAATTTCGAGACATATTTTTTTCATTAATAAAATGGAATGAAAAATGTGCAATTTATACAGTATGAAGAAACAATAATTAAATAATTTTTGAAGAAATGGAATAAAACAAAACTAAATAGAAAAGACAGTATTACATTGTCAGGGGTTACACCTAATCATGCGGTACAAAAAATGGCGTTTTTCATTTTTTTTTTTCATTAAGGAATTAATTATTTTTTTATTTATTTTTTATTTTATAGTAAAAAAAGTAGTAGTTATGATATAATTTATTAAATAGATATATATATATATTTGAATTTATTGTCGCTCTTCTGATAAGACTTCTCTCCTGTGCTTTCCTGTGATCACTGTAGTTTAAATTTGGCTTTTATGAAATTAAGGGTGTTCTGAAATCCAAAAGGCCAACTTTGTGACATAAGTTTTAATTTATTTTTGTTCGAAAATGCATGAAACTAGCCGGTCATTGAGCTGTTTTTTCCATTTTTTTGCAAACGCAATAGATTTTTCAGAAAACAGAGTCAAAGTGAGCATTTTGAACCGAATTTCCGCTCGAAGGCAGAAACAGCACTCAATAGAAGGCGAAAAACGTGTTTGTCACGTGATCGAATTCACTTATAACTCAATAGGAAATTGATTGATCAAAAAATGGAAAAAACAGTTCAATTCCAAATCGCTTAAATGGCCAGGCTTTCCAATTTTATACCTTTCATTTAAAAAACGAATTTGTAAATATGTCAAAACGTTTTGCGCTTCTTGAGCAGAGCAGTTAAGAACAGCCTTAAGCTAATTGGCAGTTTTTAATTAAATAAGGTTTATTCTATTGACTGGAAGAAGTAATTTATCAAAAACTTATTTTTATTAAAATGGTGGCTGTCGGAAGAGAAAATAAATTTTTGATCTTAAAACCAAAGTGACTGTATATCTATACTAATATTATAAAGAAGTAAAGTTTGTTTGTTTGTTAGAGGTAATCTCTGGAGCTACCGATTTCAAAAGTAATGGTATCAAAATGATGGTGTTAGTCCAACTAAGAACATAGACTATATTTTATGTCGGTACCACTACCCCCAAGGGGGTGCAGGAGCAAAAAACGTTCTAAAAATGCGATTTTTGTGTTACTGAAGGGCCTAGAAATATGAAATTTGAAATATTAGCTACTTATTAGACATAAAGAATTTCTAAGAACAGTTCTTAAACAATTCGAAATTTAAAAGGGGTGAAAATGCACAAAAAGTGTTCTAAAAAACGTTCTAAATGGTAGTTTCTACATAATCTCAGGAAATACCAAACCGATTTAAAAAATATTGGTGTCAAAATGATGGTGACGACGCTTGCTCCAAGACAGGCTATAATTTATGTCGGTACCACTACCCCAAGGGGGTGCAGGAGCAAAAAACGTTCTAAAAATGCGATTTTTGTGTTACTGAAGGGCCTAGAAATATGAAATTTGAAATATTAGTTACTTATTAGATAGAAAGGATTTCTAAGAACAGTTCTTAAACAATTCGAAATTTAAAAGGGTTGAAGATGCGCGTAAAGCGTTCTAAAAAACGTTCTAAATGGTGGTTTCTACACAATCTCAGGAAATACCAAACCGATTTAAAAAATAATGGTGTCAAAATGACGGTGAGAACCCTTGCTCCAACATAGGCTATGTTTTATATCGGTGCCACTACCCGAAAGGGGGTGCAGGAGCAAAAAACGTTCTAAAAATGCGATTTTTGCGTTACTGAAGGGCCTAGAAATATGAAATTTGAAATATTAGCTACTTATTAGACATAAAGAATTTCTAAGAACAGTTCTTAAACAATTCAAAATTTAAAAGGGGTGAAAATGCGCGTAAAGCATTCTAAGAAACATTCTACATGGTGGTTTCTATACAATCTGAGGAAATACCAAACCGATTTAAAAAATAAAGGCGTCAAAATGATGGTTACAACCCTTGCTCCAACATAGGCTATGTTTTATGTCGGTGCCACTTCTCCAAAGGGGGTGCAGGAGAAAAACGTTATAAATTGCGGTTTTTGCGTTACGAAAGGGTCTTGAGTCGTGAAATTTGGAATGGTAGTTGGTTATAAGATATCAATGATCTCTAAGGACATTTCCTAAAAAAATCGAAATTTAAAAGGGGGTCAAAATGCGGAAAAAGCGTTGTAAAAAAAGTTCTAAATTGCGATTTCTATGCAATCTCAGGAAGTACTGAACCGATTCTAAATATAATGGTGTAAAAATGATGATGACAGATCTTGCTTCGAGATAGGCTATAATTTATATCTGTTTCCACTAATCTCAGAGGAGATGCAGGAGCAAAATTCGCGAAAAGCGTTCTAAAAACCTTCTAAATGCCGATTTGTCGGCAATATCTCAGGAAGAATGAATTTGATTTCAAACGTAATGGTAGGAAATTGATGCTTACAGCCTCTGCTCTAACATAGACGCTATTTTATGTCGGTGTCACTATCACCTGGACGTTGCAGGAGCAAAAAACAATCTAAATTTCGATTTTTGTGATCGGTATGAGCAAGCAACTTGAAATTAGGCAAGGTACATCTTTATTTAGATATAAATGATCTTTAAGAATAGTTTCGAAAAAATTTGAAATTTAAAAAGGAAGATGAAAATGCGCGAAAAGCGTTCTAAAAACATTCTAAATTGCGATTTCTACTCAATCTCAGGAAATACCAAAGCTATTTCAAAAGTAATGGTTGCAAATCAATGGTGACAGTTCCTGCTATAACATAGGTTCTATTTTATGTTGCTGTCACTACCATTTGAGGGTTGCAAAACCAAAACATGTTCTAATTTGCGTTTTTTGCATAACTGAAGGGTCTAATACTTTGAAGTATGGCATGTTATTTACTTACAAGATGCAACTGCTTTCTATGAACTGACGAAAGAAAATTTCAAATTTATGAAAAAGATGAAGTGAGCGAAAAGTGTTATAAATTACAATTTTTATGTAATCTTATCAAATACCAAACCGATTAAAAAAATAATGATAACAAATTGTTAGTGGTAGATCGTGCTCAAACATAAGCTATATTTTATGTCTGTGCCACTACCATCAGAGGGTTACAGGTTGCAGTAGCTAAAAACTTTCTAAATTGCGATTTCTGTGATACTGAAAAGGCTAGAAACTTTAAATATGGCATGGTAGTTACTTATAAAATATAAATGCCCTCGAAGGACTGTCCAAAATAAATTCGGATTAAAAAGAGATGAAGTGAAGGGGAGGTGCGAGAAGCATTCTAAAAAAGTCCTAAATTACGATTTCTATGCAATTTTTTGGGAATATAAACCGATTATAAAAGTAATAGTTGCGAATCAATGGTGGCAGTCTCTGATCCTACACAGGCTATATTTTATGCCGATGATTCTACCATCTGGGGTTCACAGGAACAACAAACGTTCTAAAAAAGACCGATTTCAAAATTAATGTTGGCAAATTAATGGTGACAGTTCCTATTTCAACATAGCTTTTTTTGTTCAGAGAGGTGGTAGGACTTGGAATTTGACATGATAGTTAATTTTAAGATGTAAGAAGATGGTTTCTAAAAATTCAAAACTTCAAATGAATACTGAAATGAGCGTATTAATTGAGCATAAAAGGTTCAAAATATTTTCTAAATTATCATTTATTTAGTTTTATTTCGTTCTATTAATTTAAGTCTCATTTCTGCCCAATGCAGTATAATAATGATGTTCAATCAAACTGTGTTTTAAATAGGAATTTTTGAATTATTCCTAAAAGTAATAAGTACCTTTTAATAAAAAAAACCTTTTAATAAAATAAAATATTACCTTTTAATGAAATAAAAATTTAGTTAGTACCTTTTAATAAAAATTAGACATATAAATATCACTTGGCATATTTCGACTATTACGCGAGCAAAGCCGCGGGGTTTGCTAGTTGATGATAAAAGGGAAAGAAAAACGTTCGTTCAATCACTGCATAATTATGTAAGAATAAAGCTGTACAAAATCGGAACTGAATCGATTGAGTACTTTTAGAGTAATCGTGGTCACTGATTGGAAAAATTCACTTTTGAGAAAAAAAAAGTTAATTTTTTTTTGTTATAATTTCAGTGCGATACTTATTTATTTTTTTTTAATGATATAGAATCATCTATACCAGTACCCTAAAATAGTCCCTCTTCAATTTATAAAACTTCTTAAAAAAAAAAAATCGATTTTTCGATATTTATGACTAGGTGTAACATTTTATTCTATAATGGGATGAAAGGCATGCACCGCATATGTCATGAAAGAATAATATTTAGATTTTTTTTTAAACAAAGAACAAAAAAGGATTGTAAAGTATTGCTACAACTGACTGGACATGATCTAGAAGAAAAAAAATGTGGATAAAAAATAAATGTTTTTCACGATTACTTTTTTGTGAGTATGGATAGAAAATAAATGTTTTTCGCGAGTAGTTTGCTATTTTTTATACTTCTAAATACCGCACATTTTCAATTTTTACCCCCTCGAATAGGAAAAAACATTATACTTTCAAACGCAATTTGTTAGGAAACTATAACGCAATTTCATTAAAAACTGCATCACTATTTACGCAATTTTTATTCTTTCTAAAATAATTTTAAAGCATGATTTTTTTAAAATCTGTCTCTATAACGTGCAGACGATTGCTAAAGAAAAATCCATCTGCACTTAACCCTTTATGCTCCGACGGTAATTTAAAGCACCATTAAAATAACTTCTTATCAAATTAATTTAATTCAGCGATTAGTAATGCAGTTTAGAATGAGTTATAGATACTTTACTTTATCTTGTTCATAAAGCATTATTGCTTGCACAAAACAAATATATTTTAAAAGATGAATTCTTTTTCATTTGCATCTTTTCAGTTTTTTTGACGTTGAAAGATTGTGGGAGAAAAGTTTCAGTTAGGAAAACTTTCTATATTTCTATTTAGCATTATATTTGTACATTTTCGAATTTTATAAAGTGGAATATTGCATAAAGTCCCTATAAATTCAAATTTAATTTATTAATTTTAATTGGAAAAATCCTTCTATAATTTATTGAATGATTGTGTAAATTTTCTAATGTAGTTTCAAAAATTCACGAGAAATGCTTTAGAAGATGAAATCTTCATGAATTTATCATTTGGGAGACAAAGGTTGAAATTAATATAAATAGCTCATCATTTGTTTCCAGCTTATATTCCATAACGTATTTAAAACATCCATCAACTTCTAATAAAACAATAAAATATAAATAAAACACAAATTTAAGACATGCAATCGAATTTCACACTTAAACCACTGAAATGGATAGAATCAAAAGTGCTGGTTGTAAATAGAGATTTTTTCGGCTATTAACTCCTGACGCGAGGACAGTATGATAAATGTTGCTTTTAATACGTTTCGAAACTTTATTTGAACTCAGTATTGCTATTTTTCATATATGTAAATATGATTTTTGGTATTATTAGTGGGCATTCAAAAAAATACAGGGTGGTTATAATTAAACTTCCCCTATAAACGGCATCCTACAGCTTAAACGGATAAACGGAATGCAACGAAATTTGGTATATAGACTACACACGAGATGCGCTCACGGAATTTCGAAAAAAAAAAAAAAAAAAAAAAAAAAATTAGTTCCAAAATGTCCACCAGACGGCGTCTTTTCCAGAAAAAAACATTGAATTTAACACAATAAACGACCAAAACGTAATACAGAAACAATATTAACAATCCAGAACAAAAATTATGAGTAATAAAACGTAAAACTGGCTGTTTTGGCCGTTTATTGCGTTATGTTTTTCCGGAAAAGGCGCCTTCTGCTGGGCATTTTGGAACTAAATTTTTTTTTCGAAATTTCGTGAGTGCATTTCGTGCGCAGTCTATATAACAAATTTCATTGCATTCCCTTCACCCGTTTGCGCTATACACTGTCAAAAAATAATGCCAGTTTACCGGTAGGAATCGGAAAAATAGTTACCCTTATCGTACCGGAATAACATCCGTAAAATCGGAATAAAATCCGTAAAATACCGTTTTACTGAATATTTCCTTATTTTTACGGATTTTATTCCGAGCTAAGTCGGAAATTATTCCGGTACGATAAGGGCAACTATTTTTCCGATTCCTACCGGAAAACTGGCAGTATTTTTTTTACAGTGTAGGATGCTGTTTATAGGGGAAGTTTAATTATAACCACCCTGTATATTACATGTAAAACATCAACCAAAGTTATCAATAAAAAAAAAAAAAAAAAAAAAAAAGAAACAGTAAATCCGTGAGAAGCTTTCTCACCGCAGTCTTTGAGATTATTTCTAGGGTCGGTAGACTAAAGCACTGCCAAAAAAACTTTATTTTTTAGGTGCGTTCGTAATTATATAAATACGTAGCACCTATAGTCGTCGTTCAGTCCGTCCGTCTGTCTGTCTGTCCGCATGTAACAGAGCAAAAACTACCCAACCGAATGGTCTGAATTTTTTTATGTATGATTGTTGCAAAATTTTGTCGAGCCATTTCAAATTTTATGAAAATCGGATGCATAGTTTAATTACAGGGACAGTCAAAAGTTTTTCTTTACATTACGGCCAATGGGAAAAATTATTGCAAATGATGTTACAGCCTTCCGAATGGTCTGAAATGTTAAATATATAATTGTTTCAAAATTTTGTCGAGCCATTTGAAATTTTAGGAAAATCGGATGTATAGTTTAATTACAGGGACAGTCAAAAGTTTTCCTTTACATTACGGCCAATGGGAAAAAAAATATTGCAAGTGCGTTTTAATGACGTTACAGCCTTCCGAATGGTCCGAAAATTTAAATATATAATTGTTGCAAAATTTTGTCGAGCCATTTCAAATTTTATGAAAATCGGATGTATAGTTTAATTACAGGGACAGTCAAAAGTTTTCCGTTACATTACGGGGAATGGGAAAAAAATTATTGCAAGTGCATTTTAATGATGTTATAGACTATGCACGTATGAAGTTAAAAATTATATACATTCAGTACAATATGGGGTACAAAAAATAATTATAAAACTAGTTATAGTACGAACGCACCTCATTTGCCACGTTTGACGAGCAATTTCCGACTTGTTTTATTATACCAACATCATTCATTTTAATCAATACATCGGCTGACTAAAGCACATAAGTCATATTCGTTCATTTCGATATTTTGCGGCATTATAAGCAACATAGTTGACTTATTTGAAAAGGACGCATGATGTTCTCGCAGTTCAGGGATACAGAATATGGCTTTTTGATACTCGTCGAGGTTAAGCAGTTTAAACTCAGACCAGAGCAGGGTAAAAACATAGCGGAAAATTTCAGTATACTAGCTGAACGTTGATACTTTGAACCTTTCTTAGTTCTATTTAAAATCACAAAAGCAGACACCAGTTCTTTAACCCCTTAATTCTCGCTCCCGTCAATATCACGGGCTGAGGTGTCGTTCGTTATTTCTCGTGACCGTCATATTTCCGGGCTGGAGATTTTTTATTGCTGGAAAAAACTTCTGGAACTTGAAAAAATTAACTGGCATTTCGGTGTGAAGTCTTTGATATCGCCGTTTGGGTTTGACTTTTGGCACTGACTGTTATGATGCTGGGATTTGTAATTGCATGTTTCGAATTATATAACACTCAAAAAATTATTAATAATCAAAATTTAATGTATATATATTATTTCAAATATTATTTGTAAAAATTTGTGTGAAGATGATAAATAAAGATCTAAGATGTGAAAAATAGAGGTCTTATTCGCATTAATTTGTATCGTGTAAAACGAACATTAAGACACAGAATTCTCGCATGATGGCTTTCCTACAAATGTGAATTTGTCATATAACATCTTTTTTTTTTCGCCTTAAAAAAAACTAATTGCATATTTTATTTAGAAACCTTATAATTATTCAATTTTTGTAATAAAATAAATAGGTACATTTCTGATGATTTTTTGAAATATTAAGCAACCGTGAAGGGTTAATGTCAAAATTTAAAAGCGGTTGAATATTAAAAACAAGATAATGACCATAAATATACTCTTAAATAGTAACAAAATGTTACATTAGACCAGCCATACTCAGCCTTTTTTCCTCGCGGGCCACAAACATAAGTATCTGACCTTAGGCGGGCCGCAACACATTTAGACTATAAGGTAAAAAAAAAAAAAAAACAGTAATTAAAATAACATAAATAGTCTGACAAAGCGATATAAAAAAGTTACTATTATCACTACGGTTGAACGTTCGAAGCGGAAGAAATATTACAAAAAAAAAATTATAACCACTCTTTCCAAATTATAAACTTCATAGTAGATTGCTATTGCAAATGCTGGTGACGTATGCCGCGAAGTTTGCTGCAATAGTGTTGTAAATTGTTTTCGGTGCTAATATTTTCCACCACAAAGGTTCAAATCTAAAAATCTGTATTAACTATATAATAACTATAAAGCATAATAATGTAGCAATGCTTAATTTCTAAGTTCTAAAGAAAACAAAAACTTGTTCTCAATGAAAAAAAAAATTTAGAAATATATAGTTGAAACATAAATTGGAATGATGTTTGATTAATGCTGAAGATTAACAAATGCATATATCATTGTAGGACAAATCTGATTACATGCAGAAAGAATTTTGACTAAAGAAACGGTATTTAGCAATATTTTAAGTTAATTATAAATAACTAGACAGATTTTATCTTCCACTGAAATTATGTAAAACAATTCTGAAGATCTTAAATACTTTTTTTATGCGCATCGTAATTAATTGCATTAATATGGGTTAAGGATTATGTTCCTTGGGACGCACATAAAAGGTCTTCGGGCCACGTGCGGCACGCTGGCAGCAGGTTTAGTATGACTGCATTAGACGATGAAAAACAACAGGTTTCTAAATGTACTTTAGTCTGCCAGCCCTAGATTTGCTGATACGTTTTTTCATTAATTTTTGATTAACTGCAACTCTTTTTATCAAACAACGTGTTTTAACGATATATAAGTATACTATGACAAAAGCCGCTTGCAGAACCTTTCGAAAAATACCTCATTCATCGCAGTTCTTTCAGTATGTGAAGAGAAAAGAGAATGTTAAAATCAGAAACAATATCCATGAGTTTTCACCTGTGTTCTGTAACCCGGGAAGCCCGGGTTTATCTTCTTTTGATCGGTAATTGCTGGAAGTGCGTTTTTTGCTGTGTATTCATTTTCAAACATATCTACTTTTTGGTGTATTATCATGGTATATTTAAATTATTTAGATCCTCTACAGGGCTAGGCGGAAAAATTCGCACGCATAATCGGATATGGGCAGCAATTGCTGAAAATTGACTTTTACTGAGTTAGGTGTTTTTTAAATTGCCTTTTTAGATATCTCATTTCATTGTACGGAAAAATGAGTTTTTGTTAATGTTCTTTTGACATTGAAAAGTGTTTCATAATCTATCCCTGATGCATGACTTTTTGTTCTTGCCCAAGTCGTGTTCAGAAAGTGTAATGCGCCAAATATGTCAGCGTTCATTTTTTATGCCATGGATCTTAAGATATGACATGCACAGAAAAATACACCTGGGTGGCCCTTGAGATGGCGCATGAAATTCGTTGCATTACCTACAGCGGAGCTAATTCAACTGAAATTTGCTCCTCCCCCATTCTCTGGATTGAATATTAAAAAGTTCATATTTATTTCGTTACAACCTGCAAATAATATATTAGCTATATATTTTGCAAATGGAATAAATCAAAGTCAATACCAAATATTCCTAATTCAAAACATTAAGTGAAGAGCATTGTACTGGCTCCATTTTTTCTAGTGGTACATTCCACAAAAGCTGTCAAAACAATGATTTACCTAACGTGTTCAACATATAAATTGTATGTATTACAAATCAGAAGTAAACCAAAATTATTCGCAATTGTTCGTAATTTAGAAACTAAACAAAGAGGCCAATGTTTTGACTCTTTTCGGCAGAATATATTCAGTGAAATCTGTCAGAGCTACAATGCATTAAACATGTGCTAAATATTATGTACTAGATGCTTTCGCAATGTTAAAATAAACTGTGCAGTACAATTTCAATGAACTTCCATAATTAATTTCTTCATAATGGTTATCTTTCTCTATGAGCAAGTAAATAATTAAATAAACAAAATTAGAAAAAAAAATCTGCTTTTTTTTAGATATTTTATTTACACGATAGATGTTGAAATTAATTAATCGTATTTAACTTTTGAATTATCTTCATGTTGATTACTTCATAATTCAAACATTAACTTCCTACATACATACACCTTTTTTTTTTACTTATTTAGTTACATACTTGCATTTTTCTTATGACATACCCAGATACTTACATAGGAATCTTTTTATGCAAACAGTAGACAGAAAAGCCTTTTCGAACAAAGGCAAGTAATGTAGACTTATGAGGAGAATTCTATAATCCTAATAAACAACAGAAGTGCATTCATCTCTTTTAGTGCATTCATCAATTTTCTCAAAGCGGGATACGGTTTTTAGGATGCTATTTATTCTGATTTAATCATTTTAAGCTGCATAATTGAATTTTTATATGCAAAGTAACAAAATAATATTAGTTTTAATGTGTTAATAATGTTAATAATGACGTTAATTTATCTCGTTTGTCTATAACACGGGATTCTTGAGCATGAAAAGGTTTAATTGAGACTCGGTAGCAACCGAAAAACCTGTATTCCTGGCTGAGAAAACTGTATCACTGTAAAAAACAACTCAGAAATGTTTCCGAAAATCAGTAGAAAATTTTCACCGATGTTTTTAATGCTGCTTCTTTAAATCCCGTCAATATATTAGTTTCTGAAGTTTCTAACGATAAAGAACGCTTTTCGAAAGCATTAGTAACTCGGAGGAGATTACTGTATATTTTCGTTCGTGTTTATATTTTTTACTATATTAACTCTTTGAGGGGCAAGCAGTAATGTCTCTGTAATATTGAATTCTCACGGAAATAATCGAAAAATTTTATTTTAAAATAAGGAAAAGTAATACCGTACCCCCGGGTACGGTATGCTATTTCTTTCTCCCAGCTTATCTTGTGTCGTCTTAAAAAATAACGTTACCTTACTGAAGCCAGCCGTAAAACAAAGCAGTACGATTAAATACTCTATAGCAAATTTTTAAACTTCTAAGCATCGCACATTTTCAATTTTTATACCGCCGTATTGGGAAAAAAAGTACTTTTAAATGCAATTTGTTTGAAAACTGCATCTCCATTTATTTTTGAAATATTAATTTTTTTTGTAGTTTTTGGAGCCATATGCTTAATATTGGCAACGGAAGTACTCCATTTCTGTAGAAAGTAAAGGAAAAATAGTTGTAAAATATTATTAATTATATATTTTTGTTGCCATTTTTTCATAACAACTGAAAGAAAATGTAATTAAAAGACGTGCTATTTTGAAAAAATATAAACGAATGATTTCTGCTAAAACGTGGAGCTATTATAAACCATATTTAATTTTAAGTATCTATTAATGTTACAAACAATAAACTCCAAACAAATAAATAAACTCCATTTTCTCTTTCTCTGCACCAATGGAAGTAATCTTATTGCTACCATTTTAATTAAATTTTACAAAAAACATTTGAAATTAAAAATATGAAAATGGGAATAAATTAAAAAATTGCTACTACGGTCTCATCTACAAATGAACAGCTTTCACATCTAAAAAAAAAATAATTATCCAAAATTGGTTCAGTAGAAAGTTCAGGGCTAATGACTAAAAAAAAAAAACTTGTCTTTTAAATATATAGATTGGCACAAAGGTCAAAAGAAGTCAAATCTTATTTAGGATATCTTTTAAAGCTAGTAAATTGTAAAACACTCTAAGGCGAAAATGTTATGATTCCAATTAGAGTTCTGCCAGGGTCGGGTTTACCCCATCCGAACCCGCAAATTCCATTTTAAGTCAACCCGCAACCCGATCCGAACCCGACGAAAAAATTCTTCGACCCGAACCCGCAAAAATAATTTTCGGCAACCCGCAACCCGACCCGAACCCGCAACGAAAGTGGAATAAATCATGTTTTATTTGCCATTATGAAAAATAATCTACAATTGTATCTAATAATGAAATTTTTGTTAACATATATAAGATACACAAAATGTAAATATATTGCTTACAGGTGTCAAGTATGATAAAATCCTTTAAAAACATTAAAGTCATTTAAAAACTCATAACGTTTTCGACCGACACTTACTCGGTCATCCTCAGTGAAAAACTAGCAGTTGTTCTGTCTCCGCGTCTCCAGCTTTGTCCGGAACAGACCATTTCACTTCAAGGGTGGATTGGAAAATAAGGGGGGGGGCATAAATGCTATTCTTTTATCGAAAAGTACAGATTTATTAACTATTTATTAATTCTTTCCAGACTGCGTGGATATCATATGATAATATATCGTTACAAACTATTTCTTTATTTGATATTATTTCCAGAGATTCTCTTATGATAGCTTCTTGGTGGTTACTTGTATGGAAAATAATTTTGGCTCTATTGAAATCTACTTTTATAGGTTGAATTTGTGCTAATCTTGATAATGCAGTGTGGGGTCTATTCAATCTCAGATCTGCTTCATGTTCCTTAATTCTGTCACGAAATTTCCGCAGTGTCATACCTATGTACATAAAATCTCTATTATCTTTCTTGAAGGGTATAATATATACTCCCGATCTATTGATGGCTTGGATAGGGTCAATTTTCGTATTTAACAAATCCTTTAATTTCGGGGGAGGGACTGCGATTAATATAATACCAAACTTGAGGAGGGAATGCCTCATACTCTCGAAAAACCTTGGGATGTAATTAACTTTACAGAATTTTAAACTTTTACTCGGAACTGTATTTTGCCCTTTTTCATTTTTCCTTTTAAGTCTGTTTATGATTTTTTAAATGAAATGAGATGGAACAGAATTTTCGGCTGCTATTTTTCTAATTATATCTATTTCTTCATTAAGGAATTGGCTCGAACAAACTTCAAAAGCTCTTTTTATATAAAAATTGAAAGGTGCTAACTTGTAATTTATAGGTGAGCTGCAGTTAAACGGGATAGTGGAATTAGATCTGTTAACTTTTGTGTTTTACATAGAAGAATGAACAAATCTATATTCTTTAATAATCAAATATAAGAAAACCTCTGAACAGCGGACACCTTGGGATCGTTGAATAGAGTCAAACATCGGGTTGGGTTATTCCGAATTTTGTTTTTCGGATCGGAGTGAATCTAATTTTCTTTCTGCAGGTAGAGTTCACACTAGAAGAATTCTTGCGGGTCATATATAGTTTTTTTGCCACTCAATTTGTTGTATTTTTACAAAAAGCACAACTATGTTTCAAATGAAAATAAATACGTATTTGAATATGTATAAGTATACATTTAATTTACTGCATGATAAATAAAATGTATATAAGAAATGCGATCATAGATTATCCTTTCTTTAAGAATCATTTTTTCTTCTTCCGAAATATCAAAAATATTATCAGAATTTCGTTTCTGATGCACACAAAAACCACATGTATCGTATTTTTGATAGTTTACGTACACTTACACATTTTACGTGTGCGCAGATTGAGAAGTGTCCGCTATTCAGAGATATAAGCGTTCAAATATCTGTACCTTGGAACAAAAAGGGCCAATGTCCATTTTTCTCAAATCGCAGGAAACCCAATTTAAGTTTGAGGAGTTTTAAGGATCTTGCTACGATTTCTGTACTATTATTTTTCAAAGTTGTACCTTTCAATTCAGTAATGTTTTTCTCACTACAGTCTAATGTTACATTGATTTAGTTTTTTGTTTACAGTTTAAATTGGTCATTTTTACATTAACAGTAAGTAACATTGGACACTACAAAATATTTTGTTTTCAATGATCTAATATTGGGAGGACTTTGTCCCTTTTAACAATTACTTTATATCGCATCCTGAATTCATTCGTGCATTTAACTCAAATTTCTCAATTTTGGACATTGGCCCTTTTTGTTCCAAGGTACAAATATATAAATTTTAGAAATTGAAAAAGTGTTCGCTAAATAGAGGTGTCCGCCTTTGAGGAGAAAAGTCATTATGCAGCTCTTATTGTACACATATTTTTAACCTGAAAAAATACTTTGGATATTCTTTTGAAATTCGAGTAAACTCAAACTCGATCCGCTAGAGTCAAAACCCAGCACGCAACCGACCCGAACCGGAAACAATGAAAGACCACCTGACCCGCAGTAAAAAAAGGGGAAGTCAACCCGACCAGCAAAAAAAAATATAGCGCCAACTCGATCCGACCCGAACCACGGGTCCGGTCGGGTGCGTGTAAAAGCGGGTAACCCTACCCGATGCAGGACTCTAATTCCAATGTTTTTTTTCCTTCTGAATAAAGAAGAAATTTATATGAAATATACAGGATTTGTCGAATTGGATATTTTTTTATTAAAAGTTTCATCGGTAAAGTAATGGATAATCATACTTCCTTTCAAAATATTTCCTTTAGACTGATGTAAAGCAGAATTTTACGTAAGCTTCAGATGTATCAGATCTAAGCAGATAAAAAAAGAAAGACAAAATTTTAGAATTTAAAATTGAAACGAATAACATATTAAATCTTTTTTTAAATACTAATTTATTATTCTGAATAGTTTTCGTGAGAAGAAAACAAATTTTAAGATTAATTTTAGAGAACACCCGCGATAAGTTTTATAAATAGCAATTGTCCATGCGATGAACCATTTCAAATAATCATAGAGAATGACAAATAATAATTTTGTAAAACAAAACAAAACAAAAGAAGCAAAAATTTTTTCAGAATAATGAATAGAAATTCTAATTAAAATGACACTCAAAGATTACGTTGAAATTGTAGAGAAAATCCTATCTCTTTAAATATTTTATAGGAAAAATTGTTTCATTTTAACCAGTTCAATAGAATATAAAAGTGTTATAAATTAATGTATTATAGTTTTAATCTTTATAGTATTTTTGTAAAGGGTTTGGTAAACAAAATTTTAGAATTAAAATTTTAAATTTAGAAAAAAAATTAGAATTTAAAATTGAAACGAATAACGTATCGAATCTTTTTTCAAATATTAATTTATTGTTTTGAATCATTTTCGTAAGAAGAAAACGAATCATAAGATTGGAAACCCTAATAATAATTTTACGCATAAATTGTCCATATGCGATGAACCGTTTCACATAGATATAGATCATGCAGCATGTCAAATAATAATTTTGTAATCAAAGAGAAACAAAAACATTTTAAGAGTACTGAATAGAAATTATAAATTTAATGACATTGAAGATTATACTGAAATTGTAGAGGAAATCCTATTTCCGAAAAATTTTATATGAAATATTGTTCAATTTCAACTAGTTCAATTGAATATAAAAGTGTTATAAATTAATAAATAATAGTTTTAATCTTTATAATATTTTTTATAAAAGCGTTGGTGAACAAAATTTTAGAATTTAAAATGTAGAAAAAATTAGATTTTTTAAATTTAAAATTTAAACGAATAACGTATCAAAGCTCTTTTTAAATATTAATTTATTATTCTGAATCATTTCCGTAAGAAGAAAACGAATCTTAAGATTCACACTCCGAATAAGTTTTATGAATAGCAATTGCCCATGTGCGATGAACCGTTTCAAATAGAACAGAACATGTCAAATAGATCACAGAACATGTCAAATAATAATTTTGTAAAAAAGTCAAAACAAAAACATGTTAAGAATAATAAACAGAAATTACTAAGATGACATTGACAGATTATACTGAAATTATAGAGGAAATCCTATTTCTGAAAAATTTTGTACGCAAAATTGCTTAATTTCAAACGGTTCAATAGAATATAAAAGCGTTATAAATTAATGTAATATAGTTGCAATCTTTATAATATTTTTCATAAAGTCGTTAGTAAACTTAAATTCTAAAATTTAAAATTTAGAAAGAAAATAGACAAAAATGTAGAATTTAAAATTGAAACGAATAACGTATCAAATCTTTTTTTAAGTACTAATTTATTATTCTGAATAGTTTTCGTAAGAAGAAAACGAATCGTAAGATTGACTTTAATGAGCATCCCCGATAAATTTTATGAATAGCTATTGTCCATATGTGATGAACCGTTTCAAATAGTCATAGATCATAGAGTATATCAAATAATAATTTTGTACAGCAAAAAGAAAAAAAAATAACCAAAACATTTTAAGAATAATGAATAGAAATTATAATTAAAATTAAAATGACATTCAACGATTATATTGAAATTATAGAGGAAATTCTATCTCTGGATTTTTTTTTACGAAAAATTGTTTAATTTCAACTAGTTCAATAGAATATAAAAATACAGTTTTAATCTTTATAGTATTTTTATAAAGGCGTTCGTGAACAAAACTTTAGAATTTAGATTTTAAAATTTAAAATTTAGGAAAAAATTTTAGAATTTAAAATTGAAACGAATAATGTATCAAATCTTTTTTTTTTTTTTTTTTTTTTTTTTTTTTTTTTTTTTTTTAATATTAACTTATTATTCTGAATCATATTCGTAAGAAGAAAACGAATCTTAAGATTGACATCCCCAATAAGTATTATGAATAGGAATTGTCCATTATCGATGAACCGTTACAAATAGTCATAGACCTAGAGCATAGAGCATGTCAAATAATAATTTTGTAAACGAAACATTTTAAGAATAATGAACAGAAATTATAAATAAAAGGATATTGAAAGATTATACTGAAATTATAGAGGAAATCCTTTTTCTGAAAAAATTTATATGAAAAATTATTTAATTTCAACCAGTTTAATAGAATATAAAAGTGTTATAAATTAATGTATTATAAGGTTTGATCTTTATAGCATTTTTATAAATGATTTGGTGAACATCATGACCTAGTACATCGCTGATTTTAGCAAAAGTACTACTATGCGTATGGATTTTGATCTTTAGTTTTATACATTTTATTGTTTTACAGCATTTTATTTTGTCACCAAACAATTAAATAAATACATTGATCAAAATAACATAAAACAATTCTCTTAATAAAATAGTAATCATTATTTGCCACTTCGCTGATTTTAGCACACGTAACAGAATATTTTGGATAGTTTTCTTTAACTTTAATTATTGTACTTTATTATTGTAACTATTGTATTTTATTTATTTTGTCACTAAACAACTAAAATGACACATAAATCAAAAATGAAGTTAACAATTCACTTAGTAAAACAGCAATCTTTCTAACATTATAAATGCGACTGTGTGTGTGAATGTTTGAAAGAAATCAACGTCAAAACGGATGAATTAATGCATTTGTATCTTTGAATATATATATGTATTACAACCCAGAAATGAACATAGGCTGTGCTTCATTTATTTTATTCAAATATTTTTCTTAATAATTCAAAATTTCATTATTTTTTATACAGAATCAATTGACAAATTTAACCCGCTTTCTTTTTTCGTTGCCAAAAAAGGAAAACCCGGAATAATAATTTCTCCTCAATAATGAATTTTCAATTGAAAGATTTTCACTTGAAAAAGGAAAATGAATTAAAAAAAAATTAAAGAATTAAAAAATATATATGAATATATTATTATATTGGAAATAAAACGGAAATGTTCAAGTATTTCTTATTAAGACAAGGTGCATGAATTTGAGTAAGTATGGGAATTAGGCAAATACGACGACATATATGGAAAATAAAACGGATATGCTTTGATGTTAAAAGAAAATGATTTTGGGTTATAGTATTAAATCATTTTATTTAAAGAAAATTATTAACAATACTTGATGGTTTACAGCCTGAGCACTGCTAATGTAAAGATTCAATTTTTAATTGAAAATTGAAAAAGTTTAAAAAAACGTTTGAAAAGAAAATAGATTGTAATTATGAATAATATGTAACTCAAAATTATCAATTTTGAAACTGACGTCATGATTAACGGGAAACAATTATTTCCATTCTTTAAAATAAAAAATTAACTCAATTGTCTAAAAAAAAAACAAAAAAGCAATTTTTGACTTTTCTTAAAGCCATTCATTTCAGAAGATACGAATAAAATTTACTTTATTTTTTAAAAGAAAGTTGTATTTTCGTTCATAAAGCCTAAGGATCAACATCAGTAATAAAATTAGGCTCGGAAACTGGAGGTATATATTGGAGTGTTGCATACGTAATGAAAAATATAGATCTAGTATGCCCCAATTGAAGACAGGTTTGTAAATCCTGGTTTGGCAACCGGATTTTAATTTCATTTATCTTATACGTTTGAAAAGTAAAAGTATGCTGTCCTTTTTAAAAAAGAGTCTTTTTAAATAGACCTTTGTAAAGTCTTATAGGATAAATATATACATATACAAATTTGACACCAAATACCACCTAAAATACACTGTTCTAACAGAATTTTCAAAGTCTTGTTTTTTTCGTATTACGAAAAGAGATTTGTAGATTTCCACGATTTTACTTGGTCCTATTTTTTATTGCTTGCAGTTTCATTTTCGCGATTGCTTATATTATTTGGCACAAAATTTCACCTTTTTATGACTGAGTTATGTCAAGGGCCCTCTAAATAAGAAATATCGTATCATCTCCAATAAAACGCGATAAAGCGTTGGTTAATGCCATATATGTGTTTAATTATCGGGAGTGAGATGTTTAGCTTAATTAATGCATTTATATTTTAATGCTACGTGAACGACGCCACGGGTAACTGCTGGTAAGTTTAATATAAATATTTATTTATGAGGAATACAGCAGTAATTTACCGATAAAAATCAGTTTAAATTTAGACTCTGTTCGAATAAATGGAACATTTAATCTATGAAATTCTTTTTCAGCATTTTCTCCCAACATAAAGTGTTGGATATAGAAATTCTACAATGAACACCTGAAACGCGCTTATCTACTAATCTCTTAATGGTAGAACACGGTAACTGACCTTGGCATAAAAGAAAATTCAGCTTTCTCAGCATGGCATCGAGGGAAAGGCGAGATAATAAGCAAATTAAGAAGCTGACAGACGAAGCTGTAATCCAATAATAACACAATATGAAATCCATGACTTTATGAACGTTTTATATCAGACAAATGAAGCGCTGTGAAAAAGAGAAAAAAATAATTTCTTTTAATCCGCTTTTTGTAACTTTTTCTCCTTTCTTGTGTGTCAATATTTAGAGAAGAACATACTCTTTTTGAAGAATAATTCCACACTCGTCTAACTTGCTGCGATTTCATTTTTTGCGTACTTTCTTTCTTATTAAAAAAAAATGGAACATGGTTGATTAGCATTATGTATGAAAGTGGCGGTCCAGAAATAAAGTGACTGCCCAAAAAAGGAAAAGTATAATAAGATGGTAGAAAAGAATAAGGATTTAATAAAATCTAATTTTGATTTTCATACTACCTTATTGATTTTCTTATGTTAAAATACTTCCAATATCTTGTTTTATTACATTTATTATATCGTAATTACTGTGTATTTTTTACGCTTTTTAACGCTAGTGTAATAAGACGGTGGAAAAAAATAAGGGTTAATAAAATCTAAATTTGAATCCACTTGAATTGATTTTCCTATATTAAAATATTTCAAATATCTCTTTTTATTACATTAATTACATCGTAATTACTGTGTATTTTTCACGCTTTTTAATTCTAGTGTAATAAGACGGTGGAAAAGAATAAGAGTTAATTAAATCTAATTTTCATTTAACTTGTAATGATTTTCCGAAATTAAAATATTTCAAATATCTCCCTTTATTACATTAATTATATCGTAATTACTGTGTATTTTTTACCTAACAATGTCTCGTTTTTAACACTTTCCAGCATAGTTCAAAAGTGTTTATGAAATCGGTTTGTCTGTCTGTCCGTGCTCTAACGCATAAATATAGCCACATTGTCATGAAATTGTCATATATTGTTAGAGTTTATCATGGCATGTTTGTTATTGAAAATGAAGCGTGTGGCGTTTACTGTTAATTTACAGGGACACTCACACAGTACGGTCTATGGGGAAATATCGCTTGCTGTGTATTTGAATGATATTGCACTATTTTAAATATAATGAAATTTGTGTATATCACTGATATGTACTAATAAAGCGCTTATTCTAGAAACTGGCGTGCATATAATTTACTGTTCATTTACAAAGACACACAAAAATATGTGGTTACAGAACTGCCTATGAAGAATAATTTCGGGAAGTGTGTTTTCAGTTGTGGTACACGCTTAAAAATTTAACTATGTTTTTGCTTATTACTTTATGTGTATAAATTCAATAGATCATATACAGGGCTACACAAAAGATCTCAAGTACATTTGCATTCATTGTCAGAACTTGCTGAATAGAAATGTTCAACTGTGCTATGCATTTAATTGAACTAACTTTTAGCATACTACGTAGTATACATACAACTCTATAGATAATATATAGGGATGCACAAAAAAACTCAGATTTTTTTCCCTACTGTTGATGGTAATTGCAGTACTTGGTTTTTCAACTGCGTTCATTATTTTCTAAATTGTTTCTTTAGACGTCTTTCATCTGAATAAACTGTAAAGTTTTATAACAATATTCTGAAAGTGTTGGAAAGTGTTACATAATATATGCTGGACGCATAATTTTTCGTTTTTTTTTAAGCATTTTATCGATACAAAACCTATGGAGAGTGAAAAATATATGTTTTTAACAAAAAAAAAAAAAAAAAAAAAAAAAAAAAAAAAAAAAAAAAAGAACGAAAAGTCATGGCATATATTATCAAACCCTTTCCGACACTAGCGGAATGTTGTTAACAAATTTCCTTTTTTCATGCAATGAAATTATATAAATGATATTAAAAACACAAAACGCAGTAAACATTAATTTTTTTTGCAATTGCTGTCCATATCCGGTAATGTGTATGTGTGAGATCTTCTGTGAGTGTATAGACATCTATGCGATCTACAGAATTTTATCCACTCTACGCAATTTACTAAACAAGAAAGAAAAATCAAAGAAAATAAGCGCATTTACAAATTTTTGATGGTGTTTCAAGAAGATTGTTTGTTCTTAAAGAAAAATCATTCGTCCAGCATAGATTATGAAGCACTTTCCAACACATTCAGAACATTGTAACAAAACTCTATCTTGAAAGATGTCTAAAAAAAAAAAAAAAAAAAAAAATTAGAAAATGCATAACGCATTTGAAAACCCGATTTCTGCAATTACTATCAATAGTAGGAAAAATATCCGAATTTTTTTATTCAGATCTGTATATGATTTATAGATTTGTATTTATACTACACAGTATGCTAAACGTTACCTCAATTAAATACAAAGCAATTTCGAAAATTCATATTTAGCAATTTCCGTGAAATAACGGAAATGCACTTGATATCATTTCTGTAAACCTGTATATGATCTACAGAATTTGTACACACCTAATAATATACCAAAAAAAAATTTTTTTTAAATGCGTACCACAACTGAAAACGCACTTCTCGCAATTATTCTTTATAGGCAGTACTATAGTCAAATACTTTTCAGTGTCCCTGTAAATGAACGGTAAATTAAATGCCTAACAGATCCTACAGTAAGCAACTTGTAGTACACTTCAGTGATATATATATAAATTACAATATGTTTAAAACAGTGTAATATCATTAAAATACACCTCAAACGATTTTCCCCCATAATGTACCGGAATTCTGTTGGGCATCCCTGTAAATTAGGGGTGCACAACCTTTACTTAGGGCCACTTACAAAACTTGTTGGGTTGTCAAGGGCCACATCAGTAACACAAAGAGAATTCTATATCGGGGAGGTGGGGGTGGAATAGCTTTTTATTCTAGAAGAATAGTGATTTTTTTGTATAAAAAAATAAGCAAATAGAAATAAATAATTGCATGCAGGGCTTCTTCACATCTGTATGAATAACCATACAACACTTCATGATAACTACCTGTCCCTTCTTGATAAATGGAAACTTTGACAAAATTCACGGTTTTTTCCATGAGCAATTGAAGAATTTCGCAATATTTTTGCGACTAATTTACAAAATTAGTAATTTTTTTCATCAATTGTCAAAATTCGTGAATTATTCGCGATAGATTGACAAAATTTGGGATTTTTTTCTCGCGATAAATTGACGAAACTCCAGCATTTTCAGCCCTAGATCAACGAAATTTGTGATTCCTAACTGACGAAATTTGTAATTTTTTTCGCTGAAAATTGATGAAATTTGCGAATTTTTCTCGCGATTAACTGACGAAACTCGCGTTTTTTCCGCAGCCGATAAACGAAATTTGCAGTTTTCAGCGCCTCATAGACAGAATTTGCAATTTTTCCGCACCTCATCGACAAAATTCGCGATTTTTCTGAGCCCGATTAAAGAAATTTGATATTTTCCCGAATCGACAAAACTCACGATTTTCCCGCACTCGATCAACGAAATTCACAATTTTTCCGCGCCCAATCAACGAAATTCGCGATTTTTTATTGACACTGACGAAATTTGTAATTTTTTCCGCGTCAAATTGACGAAATTCGCATTTTTTTCTCGTGATAAACGGCCAAAACTAGCGATTTTTTCGCAGACGATCTTTGAAATTTGAGATTTTTCGGCATATGATCGACAAAATGCGCGATTTTTCCGAACCCGATCAACGAAATTTGTAATTCTTATCTGACTTGCGAAATTCGTATTTTTTTTTACCGAGATAGAGTGATAAAATTCGTGATTTTCTCTCAAGATGACGAAGCTTGCGATTTTTCAGCAGCTGATCAACGAAATTTAAGATTTTTCCGCAACCGATCAACGAAATTCGTGATTCTTAACTGACTGACGAAACTTTCAATTTTTCCCTTTCAAAATTGAAGAAATTCGTGGTAATTTTTCCGCACCTCATCTACAAAAGTCGCGATTTTTCTCTGCCCAATTAACGAAATTTGATATCTTCCGCATCGAATCGACAAAATTCGCGATTTTCCGCGTCCGATCAACGGAATTCGCGATTCTTAACTGACTCTGACGAAATTTGTAATTCTTCCCGAGACAAATGGACGAAATTTGCGATTTTTTCTCGCGATAAACTGCTGAAAGTCGTGATTTTCCCGCAGACGATCAATGAAATTTGAGACTTTTCAACACATGACCGACAAAATTCGCGATTTTTCCGATCCCTATCAATGATTTTCGTGATTCTTAACTGACTGACGAAATCTGTAATTGTTTTCCCGCGAAAAATTGACGAAACTCGCGATTTTTTCTCGCACAAACTGACGAAACTCGTGATTTTTCCGCGGCAGATAAACGACATTTGCAATTTTTCAGCACTTCATCGACAAAATTCGTGATTTTCTGTGCCTGATTAACGAAATTTGCGATCCCCCCGCCCCGAATTAACAAAATTCGCGATTTTTCCGCACTTCATCAACGAAATTCGCGATTTTTCCGCGCCCGATCTCCGGAATTCGCGATTCTTAACTGACTCTGACTTAATTTGTATTTTTTCCCTCGGCAAACTGTTGAAATTCGCTATTTTTTCTAGCAATAAACACATGAAACTCGCGATTTTTCCGTAGCCAATCAACGAAATTTGAGATTTTTCCGAACATGATCGACAAAATTCGCGATGTTTCCGAACCCGATCAACGAAATTTATAATTTTTTTCAGCGACAAATTGGCGAAATTGCGATTTTTTTCAGCGACATATGGAGAAAAATTGCGATTTTCCCCAGTTATAAATTGACGAAATTCGCGAGCCACAAGTTAACCCATCGCGGGCCACTTTTGGCCCGCGGGCCACAGGTTGTGCATACCTACTGTAAATGAACCGTAAATGCCACACACTTCATTTTCAATACCAAATATGCCATAGTGATCTCATCTATGAATCAGTCTTCATGCAATCTGTACGTGAGTTAGAGCATGGACAAACAGACAGCAGGCAGACAGACAGACAGAAAGCTGAATTCATAAACACTTTTTTAACTTTATTGGGAAGTATTAAAAATGTATAAGATATATACCATAAATAAACACAAACTTGCAGCGATTATTGATTATAGTCCGTACATATAACCGAATTTTCTTGAACGATAAATACTGTGAACTCTATAATCTATAGAAAATATGTCGCAGTACATCTTAGTGATCCATATCAATTTCATTATGTTTGAAGCATCGAAACATGTTTAAAATGCACCACAAACGCATTTTATCTATGCGTATAAATGCCATTATGGTTAAATTATCTTAACATCTTTAAAATATATTGCACATGATTTTTCTCAATAAGAGCGCTACGTAACGGAATTCTTTTACGCATCTCTGAAAACGAACTATAAATGCTACGAACTTTATTTTCAGTGGACTACACTCTATAGTAAACTTCAATAACATAAAATGTACTTAGAAATTCCGGTATATTTACCAAAGTTAGAGCTTTTCAACGATCTTGGAAAGTGTTAAAAATACAGTTTGAGAAAAATGCTACATTTTATTAAGTAAAACGTAATAATAAATATTCTTGTTTATTTAGTGAATATATATAGTGTTATAACATTATAAGTGTTATAACATTATAAGTGTTATAACATTATAGTTAGTGCTATAAGTCATAAACATCCTTGTTTATTTTTGGGGTTTCCAGTGTGTCTGAAAAGTATTATGATCTCGCTTTGTTTGTCTATATGCACAGAACACTCTTTAGTTTTTTTTTAAGTGCTCGAATCGTAATGAAATTATTGTTATTATGTTGTATATGTATTATATATGTTGTGTTATATTATAATGTTATTATGATGAACTGCTTCGTGAATCATGTTGAAAACAGTAATTATTAAATTTTCAAATTTTCTACCATAATATAGAATATATTACTATAAACTGCGTTATTATTATTTGATTTACAGTTTAATGTATCAATACCTTTATAATACCTGGATATTTTCTATGACATTTTTATGGGACCTGTTACGTTATTTAAATCTGTAATATTCTATTAACATCCCACTTTCTTGACCTACAATTGAATACCTGTAATTTAACAGCTATAAGCAATACAGCTTTTAACGAATAAAATCTTGATTACTTATGGCAATTTTTATATAAAATACATGATTGATTGTCAATCGTACTATCGATAGAACTGACTGTTGAACAAATCTCTTTTAGCGTTTAAATAATATGAAACAGCCTGTAGTATAATTTTGCTAATCATGTAAATTAGGAAAAGACAATGCGTCCACGAAATTAGATTGAGAAATGTTTAACTGGCGATTTTTTTTAGTTATGAAATTAGAAAGTTGTTTATTTACTTATTTTATCAAGGGAACTCTTTTCTGATTTTCTAAAAAAATCTTTTTTTTTTTTTTTCCTACTCTACGTATTTTAATCGGAGCTTAAGTCATCCCGTTCTGGTTGAACCATGCTTATTTTTAATACTTTCTAGCGCAGTAATAGTAAAAAAAAAAAATACCATGGATACATTTTAGTGTCAGAAATGTCAGAAAAATAATTAAGTTGTATTTAAAAAAAATGAGGCTGAAAACTAATTAATAATGGATGGTAGCAACAAACACGTTTCATCATTGTCTTCATTCATACAAAATTATAAACATTTTATTATTTAAATCATTTCTACACAACTTTTTAATTCATAAAAATATTTTAAACGAAGATATACTCCAGTAAAACACATTTTCTATTCTTTAATTTTATGCGAAAATATACACAACTCATGATTGATGCAATTACTATTCTAAGAATCAAACATAACAATCTTAAGCTACAGTCTGTGACAATTAATTTGTACTAGAAGATGAAATAAGAATGCATATAAAGGGATACAAAATGATATTTATTTTACACATACACACATTAAAAAAAGAAAAACTTTGCGTGGTACACAGAGTGTTCACACATTTTACTAACGATTTTAGAAAAAGAAATATATAAAGATATGATTAAAAGTATTAAAGATATTAAAAGAATGTGTTTCACACCTTTTTTAAGTGCGTTCGTAATTGCATAAATACTTAGCACCTATAGTCGTCATCTACTCCGTCCGTCCATCTGACCGCATATAACAGCGCAAAAACTACACAACCGAATGGTTTGAAATTTAATGTATATAATCGTTGCAGAAGTTTGTCCAGTCATTTCAAATTTTACGAAAATCGAATCAAAACTTAAAAAGAAATTAATTAAAGTTTTCTTCATTCTGTTGAATCCTATCATACGTAATTAATTCAATTATATCCTATGATAGGTAATGATTCTAGGTTGCCATGGTGATTACGTCCTATTTAAGATGGAGTCATATTACTTTCGTTTTACTGAATTTCATATATGTAATCGCAATAAATTTTGCATTCATGCATTTTTACATAAGAGTGCAACAGCTATTGCACCAGGATCTGAATATTTATAAAACTTTTTATAGTACGAACGTACCTTGTTTGCCATGTTTGGCGTACAATTTCCGACTTGTTTTAATAATAGAATAAGAGTATTTCTCTTCGTAAAGTGCAAACACATTGTCTCCGATCCATTATTTATTTTCCAGTGACATTTTAAAGCAAAGAATATTTTTAATGATGCAAGCGATAATTAAACCCAATTCTGGATGCCATATAATTTTTTTTCTCTCTTCTAGTTTTAAACTATAGAGAAAGTCAAAATCGTTTCAAAAAATGGGTGAATGCTCTAAAAATATGTGCTCTAAAAACAAAGCTGATCTCGAACGCCTTGCATTGAAGGATTACATTGGAGTTTGAGTTTTAAAAATAACCGAAAAAATTTTGGACTTCCTTATAATTTCTGGAAACAAAAATGAAATATCATCGAATGTATCAATCGAAATATCATCGTATGTGAAAATTTTAAATGTAATTTACCAAAAATACAATTAAAATTTATTCTCCAATATGAAGATATTATACCACAAAACTTGTATATATATATATCATTTTTCTTTCAAATTAATGCTTAAAAGTAGCTTAAAATGCCTTTTTTAGGTAAAACATTTGCTTAAAAATTAAATGCAAACAAAAGTGAAACTAAAATCTAAATATTTATTCGATAACCAGTCATTATTATGGATCATTAGAAATTGCTTGATAAACAATTTATTGTTAGCTAACGGGGAATAGGCGATTCTTATGATTTTGAATTTACTTAGTTTATCGTTTTTTTTCCGCTTTCCTTTATCTTATTTTTCTTCGTTTCTTTCCCATGTTTAGCCTTTCGGCCCTGAATTTGTTTTCCATTTTGTGATAAAATTACTTTTATGCCAATAAAATTGAAAGTAGCTATCCAAATCGCTAACGTTAAGGTTTATTGAAAATTAACGAATCTGTTATTTATTCAAACCTAACGAATGCAGTTATTTTGCGTATTTTTCATATGAAAATAGACTAAGGAAGAATTTTCTATGACATTTGGAAAATGTCGAATTACAACAGGATTAAACATACATAAAAACTTACTAGTATTTTTTATGTTTTATCGCAATTTATTAGCTTGGAAAAGTAGTCCCAAGTTTAAATTTAACCCTTTTGGCCCTGACTTTTTTCTTAAAGTCCAAAAAAATTAAAACTTTTGTGAACTTTTTTGTTTTTGTTTTTTTACTTTTCAAAGCTAGCTGGCACTACTTGTCCACTAAAAAGTCAAAATATGGAAGGCACATATGTGATTATGCAGTTTTTTTAGTATCTGCAGGGCGTTATTTATGGTTTAAAGCATGTTAAAAGTAAGGAACACATCTGTTAACTACAGGGCCGAAAGGGTTAATGGATATGAATGAACCAAAAAAAAAAAAAAGGAGAGGAAAAAATGGTAACTAATGGTAACAAACTATAGAATCTGCTATACAAAATTTTAGAAGGTTGTAACAAAACATTTTTGAAATGTTACAAGTAAAAAGATATGTGAACGGATGGATGGGAATGCAAATCTTTCTTCAGCACGCTCTGTTGATTATATGGATAAATAAATGGAAAAAAATGAAACGAAACGAAAAAAAATTAAGAAAAAAGAAAATATAATGTCAAAAACTCGTGATGCAACTTGATTCTAAATTTGAATAACTTAAACTCAGTATTCTTTCACATCTAGTGTCTAGAATCTCCATACCTTTTCCTGATAAAACGGTATTACTTATGTTGATTAAATAGAGAAGATAGTTTAAAGTAAAAAACTTACAAAGAAAGAGCAGAAATACAAGAAAATTAGTAAAAAATAAAATAAGTATTATTTTGATAATGTTTTAAATTTACTTAATCTTAAGATGTGTGCTTAAATACTTTTCAAAAAGTTTTGCTTGCTGAAAATTAAAAATTAAAATCAAAGTAAATATGTAATAGATGTAAAATTCTCTTTAAAAAATATTTTCTTTTTTTTTCCAGAAAACAGTGAAATTTATTTTGGAAACACATGTGACTTAACAGTAATTGTTATTTAACATGATAATTACGAGTTCCTTAAAAATATGTATATCATTAAATATAGGAGGACGTGAGTTTCAAAACTCGCTCTATCCAAAATTTTAGAAATCGAATTTTCTCTAGCAAACTATTCTATTGGTGAACCTGCATCGAAAAAACACTACAATCTGCAAAAAAAAAAAAAAAAAAAAAAACTAGTTTTATCGTGTATTTCTGGCATTGTAAAATCTTGGTTTACAATGGCAGCAGACAGAGGTTTTTCGCGATATCCCAAAATTTGATTTTCTGGATTATGCGAGTTTTTAAACTCATGGCCTCATACGTATATAAACATCTAGTTGAAAAAAAAAATTCTTACAAATGAATGACACTTACAAGTAATTACATATCCCTATAAATGAGGCATGTCAAACTCATTTATCACCGAGGATCAGATTAAGTATTATATATTAAACCGTGGTACGCATAACAACAACAACGAAAACAAAAGTAGATTTATATTATTATCATCGCTTAGAATGAAATTTTTGCACATACAAAGTACAAAACTGTTGAAAAAATATCCATGCAAAATTATCCAGCAATAAAGCAATGTAAAATAGCAAAAAATGCAAACCTACTCAAATGAATAAAATTCTAAAAAACATTGATACTTTCATCAATGAAGATGTTCAAGGTATGGGGGAAGTGGGAGGATCTAAAATGCCTCTATAAGATTGTCAATGCATAACTAAATTACATTTATATTTATGGAATTCGGAGAAAGACAATTGTCTTAGAACTATAATTGAAAATGCGACAGTCTTGAGGGGGGAAAAAATTCCATGCTTATGTAAAATACACCGTGGTAATGTAAAAGACTTCCAGGAAGTAGTCACAGAGTACAAATTGTATATTCCCTTCTTTTAGCTGTGGAAGAAATTACAATGAGACTGTGATGTGTCCAAGAAAGTTCACTAAAAGCATTATGTAACTTCCTGTATAATTAATTGTTAATGAGATCTTGCGGTGAGATCATTAATTTTATTCTTAAATCATAACTGTTTCAGAACCATCATACATTGATTTGCGGCTGAATTATTTTCCTAATTGTGTTTCACCTTCATGTATTTATTAATCATAAAAAATATGCGAAACTATTTTAGATGGCAATTAAAGCTAAAAAATTTCACGTTATAAAAAAAATGTCAATCATGAAATGTATTAAAATAGTTATTTTCGTGCTAATGCCCATATCCTTTATTTAGAAATAGACATTTTTAAAAATAATATTATTACCTTTACCTGGAGGGAGGAAAGGAGTTTTTCGGATTTTTTTCTTTCTTCTAGAGCAGCATTATTGCATTATTAGCCCCTGGTACGGTATGCTATTTCTTTCTCCCAGCTTATTTTGTGTTGCCTCCAAAAAATAACGTTACATTACAGAAGACAGCCGTAAAACAAAGCAGTACGATTAAATACTCTATAGCAATTTTTTAAACTTCTAAGCATCGCACATTTTCGATTTTTATACCGTCGTATTGGGAAAAAAAAGTACTTTTAAATGCATTTTGTTTGAAAACTGTATCTCCATTTATTTTTGAAATATTAATTTCTTTGTAGTTTTTGGAGCCATTTGCTTAATATTGGCAACGGAAGTACACTATGACGCAAAAGTTTAGACAATGAAGAAATTCTTACATACTTTGAAAAATATTTATTCAATTTTCAAATCACTGCTTGAAATTAATGTGCTGTACATATAAACAATATTTATAACAAAGAAAAGTGGAATTGTGCATATTGCAATAAATTAAATGGTAACAAAAATAAACTGCTGTCTCAAAAGTTTAGACACAAATTAAATAAAATCGAAATAAACAATTTTTAAAACCTGGTTGCGCATCCATGCTTATGTATTACGTCATATACACGAGATTGCATGGAAGAAACTAAATCTTGCATAGTTTGTGGATCGATATCGTACCATGCATTCTCAATAGATGTCTTAAGTTTCTTTTCAGAAGAGTATTGTCTAGCGTTGCTATAAACTTTGCGACACATGATGCTCCAAAGGTTTTCTATAGGGCTAAGATCTGGGCTACATGCTGGCCAGTCGAGAACTCTTATATTATGGGAATTAAACCAAGATTTTGAATGTTTTGCAGTGTGAATTGAAGCATTGTCTTGCTGAAATTCCCACTGAGGACCCCCTAGAAGCTCAGCAAATGGCAGTAGGTTTTCTTCTAATGTCTGTGTATAATGCTGTGAAGTTTGACGACCGCTGGTGAAGGTCAGAGATACTTGTCCATTATAGCAAAAGGCTGCCCAAACCATCACCGAGCCCCTCCTTGTCTGCGACTAAAAAAACGTCGAGGTTCCTTTCGCAAGTCATGCCAATACGATAAACAACCATCTGGACCATCCAGATTCCACTTTTTTTCATCGCTAAATATGACTGACTGCCATTTCTCTCCATATGACATATGCTTTCGAGCCCACATAAGTCTTTGTAACTTATGATATGGTTTCAGAGCTGGTTTCTTCTGCATTTTGCTATAAACGATTGTTCCTTTTTCCAAAATTCGTCTACGAATCGTATCCTTTGATACAGAGAGTCCCGATGAGCTTTGAACTCCACGTACGCTCATTTGTTGAGTACTCGCTAGTCTTTGTATCAGGCGATCCTCTCGTACATTTGTCACACGTGGCCTCCCAGACCGACATTTTGCTTTATATTCGGAACCACTCGATAAAACTCGATAAATAGATTTTTTTGACCTATTAATAATAGCAGAAATTTCAGAAACGCTCTTCCCTTCACCTTTCAACTGCCAAATCCTTGAAACCTCATTCACTTGAATTTCTTTAGCTCTCGGCGTTTGCAGAACTTAAGTACTCCAAATTTGTGACATCATCGATTCTAAATTTGCATATGCCAGCGAATATTCAAAGAAATTTAGAATAGTGTCTAAACTTTTGCGACAAGCACATTTGAATTTTTATGAAAGAAATTAGTATTACAGCAAATAAAACGACTGTCTTTTGTACATAGCATTTTAAATCAGTTTTTGAATATATTTACAGGTTTTTGTAATTCTGACGTCATAATTCTACATTTTAAAGCTGAATGACGTCATTGTCTAAACTTTTGCGTCATAGTGTACTCCATTTCTGTAGAAAGTAAAAGGAAAAACAGATCTAAAATAGAAATTATATATTTTTGTTGCCATTTTCTCATAACAACCGAAAGAAAATGTAATTAAAACACGTGCTATTTTTAAAACAATATAAACGAATGATTTCTATTAAAACAATGGATCTATTATAAACTATATTTAATTTTAAGTATCTATGAATCATTAGATAGCCTTTTTTTTGTCGATTTTCTTGAATGACGGCATCTTTTTGCTGCGTTTGTGCATTATTTCGCGATAGTGATGTGCTATGCATGCTTTACTGCAGATGTTTAAGAGTAGATCGAAAATGTTGAATTCTGAAGCGGATGCGAATGACGTCATTTTACATAAAATAAGACGTGTGCTTTAAGTCTTAAAATTGAAATATGTTTTGTACTGCAGTAGAGTCCCGCTTAACAAAGTTATTTTCTTCTGATGGAGCGTGGCTTTTATTATTATGAAACAGCCATCATAAATGAAGTGTAAAAAGAATTATGGCCATTTTTTCCCCCATTCTGACCAGAAAATCAGAGTTCTAACTTTTTACGACTGCTCTTTCGTCTTCACCTAACACTTCATTTATAATGGCTGTTTGATAATAATAGAAGCCACCAGTCCATCAGAAGAAAAGGATCCATTCCAAAGATATAAGTTCGATTAACTCGGATAATCGACTGTATCTATATTGATATACATATTTTTTTTCTTTTTCATCGGGGGGGCGATACGAAATTCTGAAAAAGCAGAATTTCTGTTCTCTAGTATAAATTTTTTTTCTATGGAAGTAATGGAAATGCCGGGGGCGACACTAAATTCTGAAAATGTAGAATTCCTGTTTTCTAGTCATTATATCTCCTCTATTACTGTCTTTTTTTTAATTTTGATTTCTCCCCTTTCCTATGTAAGAACACACTGGATAGTATTTAGAGGAGTTTGAAGTAATATTTCCAAAGTTGTTTTTCTAGAAAATTGGTATTTAGTGAAACAGTAATTTTAAGAGTACACGGAACTATTAGACAAAGAAAAAGAAAAGTAATTTTATACTTCTTTAAAATTTGCAGGAGGGTTTAATTTTTAAGTGCGTAAGTGATATTTCGATCGTATGAATGGGGAAAATTTATCTTGATATTGGAAGTCATAATAAAAATTGTATTATTTACTATCTTCCTGAAGTATTACAATTACATTAGTAATTTTAGATAGTTTGAAAGAAACAAATTGGTTGCACAAGCATGAAAAATTTTAACTTTCCAACTTAGATTTTATAAAATGCGTACATAAATATGTAAAAATACACTATGAGAAAAGGAAAAAAAAATACTATGCATATATGTGCGCTATTGTTTCTTTGCAAACTTGAAGGCTCTGTTCGTAAGTTCATGTATTCTGAAACTATGTTTTTAAAGTATTTGCGTCTGTTTTATTTTTCAAATGGAAAAGTGAAAATTCAAACGTTTTGAAGTATTTCATGTTATTCTTTACCTAGAAACTTAAAATTTCATAAATAATCTATGAAAAAATATACAAATTCCGAATACCCTTGAAATGATGAATATGAACCATGTAATCATACTTCCTATGTTAACTTTAATTTAATGTGTAATACACCATTTTAAATGCAATTTTATACTGAATTAAAAAAATTTCCCCATTTTAAAATAACAGACTTTTTGAAAAATTATGAATAAAGGAATGACTCATGACACAACTCCCCATAATAAATTAAAATTTGTTCTGTAATACAATTTATTGATTTATGTAAAGTGTTGGATATTTTGTAATTTTATCATTAAATTTTTCTTTTGGATTTAAAACTATTTCTAGGCTAAAATAATTATAAAAAAAGAGATTATGTTAACTTTACAGTTTATGTACACTTTTTCATGCATGACATTTACAATATTTTTGTTACTTTAAATGTTGTTAGTGTAAACGTTTTTTGAAATTTTTGTAAAATTATCTTCTTTATTAAAATTATTAATAAATTATTGATTTATAAACTTTGACGTTAAAATTAATTGTAAAAATGTGATTAGACGTACAACGTATTTTTTTTTTTTTAAGTATTTCAGAATTTTAGCTCCAATCTGTGTCAAAGGAAAGTGAGGAGTGTATGAGGCTCAAATCCTCTTCATTCTATGAAGGCATTCTTTTTAAAGTCACCCGCGATGCCGATTTCTTTTCTTTTCTTTTAATTTTATTTCTGTACAAACAACTTTGCATACATAAAACAGTACTATAAATATTGATTGCACAGAGTGTCCTTGATCTCATGGGTGAAACTGTAAGGGATGGCAAAGTACACATAAAGAAACAATTTTGGTATAGCAATGTGGAGTCGGAAAAGTATTGCCGAAAAACAAGAAATGCGGAGGAAATGAAAACAAGCGTTTTGTTCACGTAACAATTATATTAAGTGCTCAAATGTGCCACTGTTCACATCGATACACGCCTGGCAGCATCTAGCAAGTGACTGGCGTATCCTTTGGAAGATTACTGGTGTTTCACGAACAGTTGCAGCAGCAATTGAATGTCTTGCAATGAGGTTCTCACCGGAGTCAATTGGTGTCTCGTAGATGAAACTCCTGGGATCTTCTAAAGGGTACGCCAATAACTTGCTAGATATTGCCAGGCCTGTATCGATTTTGGTGGTGGTGGTATATTTCAGCATTATCCCTCGACTTACATAAATTCGCACTCGAAGGTAATCTCGAAAATTACATTTATGAACATACTTTTGATAATTGTTTTATAAATAAAATATGCAGATTAAAACCACAACAATAATATAGTTTTATATACTAGATATAGTTATATATTTATTAGGATATACAATCAAATTTTCAACAAAACAAACACAAATCTGATTAAAATGGGCCAAAAAAAAAAAAAAAACAACCCTCTGTTTAATCGTTACAACTTTGTTAGCTGAATTAAAACCAGAACGAAACCTAATTTTAAAGTTTCGGTGAAGAGGAACGAGTGTATTTTTTTCTTCCAGCTTCAGAGCTGTTCGTTTGATGTAGATTCAAAATTGATATAAATTAATTCATCAATGTTAAATTTATAAATCCCTTATTCCACAAGATGCTTTTTATTTTAAAAGTGCTCTTTCAGTTTGTTTTTATATTTTTTCATATTTTTATAGCTTATATCTAAGTAAATACTGCTGCAGGTTACTTTATTTATAAAATAATACTGTGTAAATAATATATATATATATAATAAATATTGCAGTTTCTGAAGAAATTTTACCTAAGGAATTTATTTACAAATTCGACTTACGCAAAAGTTTACGGAACGCATTACTTACGTAAGTCGGGTTATGCCTGTAATTGTTATATCAATAGACGTTTGTTTTCATTTCCTCCTTGTTTTTCGCCAAAACTTTTCATTTCTGACCCCACATTGCTATACCAAAATGGCTTCTTTATGTGTACTTTATCGTTCCTTATAGTTTGAGCCATGAATTTAGGGACATTCTGTATTTCTAAATAGTAAATGTGCAGATCACGGTTCTCAACATCTACTTAAACAAGTCGTTTTTTTAAAAATTCCAACTTATTTTATTTAATAAATGAAACTTTCAATACGCAGTTTTATTTGTTTTCCTTTTATTAGTATTACTGCAAACTCTTATGAATTGTAATGGCAAATATCATTACATGCACTTAAATTCCAAAACTCTTTTTTTTTTGCCTTTAAACTACACTATATGACCAAAGGTGACCTGACACTTGCGATTTTAGCCGTTTTGTTAAATAACTAGAAAAATACATGATGAATTAACCTGAAACTGCAGGTGTGGAAACAGTATAGTATAGGTTATATATTTCCGCGAAGATGTTTTCCCGAAACCCCATAGGGGGCCGTCAACAAATTGAAAAAGAACAAATATCTTTTAAATAACCCTGTAAAAACCGACATAGCAAAAGCGTTCAAACTCGAGTTTATTAATAAGTGGCTTATTGTAATATACTGTGTTCATTTTTATGAGGATAGCATGTATACTCGTAGAAAAATTAAGGTTTTTATAAAAACAGTCCCAAATTTCGCCAAGTTTTTTGCTTATAATTTGCAGAGTTCGTAATATAAAAAAAAAGTTCTTTTCAGAAAATATGACAAACAACATTGTACATAATACCCTGTAATCAGAATTAAAAGAATAATAAAAATTGGATGAAAAATGAGCAGGTTTATTCAAAAATGTTTCACTGCGCATGCGCGAATGCAATCAAAATATAATATGTATAATAAATTAGCTAAGTATATTAGCTAAGCTCATCTTTTTGCTTCCTTTTGGGAACAACGGATTTCGAGCTTATTCTATCGACGATCATTTTCAGAATTTTCAAGCTATGATTTTGAGACTTTCACAAAAGTTGCTCTATATACTTAGCTGATTTATTATGCATATTATATTTTGATTGAATTCGCGCATGCGCAGGGAAACATTTTTTAGTAAACCTGCTCATTTTTCATCCAATTTTTATTATTTTTTAATTCTGATTGCAGAGTAATATGCATAGTGTTGTTTGTCAAATTTTCTCAAAAGAACTTTTTTATATATTAAGAACTCTGCAAATTATAAGCAAAAAACTTCGTTCTTTTTCAATTTGTTGACGGACCCCTATGGGGTTTCGGAAAAAGATCTTCACGGAAAGATATGACACATTATATAGTGTTTACACAGCTGCAGTTTCAGGTTAATTCCTCATGTATTTTTCTAGATATTTAACAAAACGTCTAAAATCGCAAGTGACCTGTCATCTTTGGCCATATAGTGTATTATATCAAGCAGATTTTATATTAGGGAATTCTGCTCTCTTGAACTCCCCTTTGTCTCACAAATTTGATCATTGTAATTCTCTAGAATTCAGTATTTTAAATCTTGTATTTAAAATAATTACTGTATTGCCATTAATAGATTGCACGATTAGTATTATTATAAATAATTTATTAATTACTGATATAAATATTTTATTTAGTCCTATTCGTTTGAGATAACTGCTTGAGCCATCCCATAATTTATTAATTAACACACCTCCAAGAGTATGTAATTTATAATAAATTTTTTCAAATGTTTAGTATATAATAATAAGCACCTAAATCATATTCTAAATGAATGTATTTTTTTCACTTTTAATTAAATAAATCACTTCTCAAAAATTGTCAAAATTACATAATCTCTATAATCGAATGTTAAGGTCGACAGCCGTACAACTAATCAAAGAACAAATCTAAATAATAAACCTTTACCCAGGGATGTTTTTTTTTTAATTTAAGGTTCCGATTATTTATAGCTTATAACAGCACAGAGGTTGAACTTCCGGTTGACAGTTACCATTTCTATGTCCTCATTAAATATTCTCGTTAGAATTCTTTTAAAATAGCTTCTGTTTCTGTTGGACAATTAAAAGCTTTGCATGATTAAATTTAACATTTTGTTAATTAACTGTCTTGATACAGCGTATCTTTTAGCAAAATAGCATCCGCATTTTCGGGGAGAGGTCACTAAATTCTATAACGGGAAACTGTTCTCTCAAATGACATTGACTTAAAATGCTTTTAAGACACGGAATCTTAATTCAATAGATGCGTTGTTTCTTTGGCTTGGTTTTCTTAAGTACTCAATTTACTGGCGCAGTTAATGACTACCGTAATGTCTTAACTGTTGTAGGAGAAAAACGGAAGTGTTTATTAAGTAATTTTGAAATACCAGGCCGCTATATAATATGTAACATAATACAAAAGCAATAGAATAGCTTGGGCAGATAAATACAGTGTTTCGATAATGAGTTTTTCTCCTCTCGTTGCTTTCGTTTATTTCCCGGTCCAGTGTAAATTTTATTACACTCCAAAAATAACTTGTGAGAGATCAGTCCTATTTCTTAAAAAAACTTTTGTTTCCACGAAATTTCGGTGTTAACCCTTTCTAGTAAGATTTAAGGGGGTTGGTAGTCAGATCTCAAATTACGACTCGCAAATGCTAAACCTAACTGGAGTAGCATACATTCTTATTTTTAAAATATCTCTCCAGGAAATTAATACTTTGCCCTTTTCTCTGTACTCTTCTTAAAAGATGTCTCTTTTATTTTAGTTGTCAAAATATTTCTAAAATATTTGTTTAATTTTCTGTTAAATTCTTACTCGAAGCTCGTACGATTTTAACACATAAAATATTAAATTAAGCATATACAAGGTGCCCATAATTAAACGACCCTACTTTAAAGTTGTCTACAGATAAAATTATTGTTCATAAAGTTGTGAAATTTCCTAAAAAAGACATATTAAAAGGATGGGAATTTGTTTGAGCTAAAAAAATTATAAATAAAAACAGTTAAAAATTTCGCCACCAGAGGGCGATTTTTAATAAATTACATATTTAACATTACGATAGTTTAGAAATTTTATTTAAAGGATGTTCATAATTAATCGACCCTATTTTAAAATTGTCTACAGACGAGATTACTGTTCAGGATATTGTGAAATTTTTTGGAGGACATCATAAAAAATGGGAATTTGTTTAATCGAAAAAAAAGAAAATAGGAGGCTGTTTTTTAACGATTTACGCAATTAGTATACATTTACGATAGTTTAACAAATTTTATTATAACCAAACATGTTCTGCATGACTTTCATCATTTTCAGATACCATCTGGAACCGTAAGATAGCATGTTCCACAGCTGATTGCAGTGTGTTGTGGGAAATGGTAGGAACATGTCGTGAAATGCTGTCTTTAGAATAAGATTAAGTTAATAAATAAAATTTCTAAACTATCGTAATGCTAAATGTGTAATTTATTAAAAATCACGCATCTGGTGGCAAAATTTTGAACTATTTTTATTTATATATATATGTTTTTAGCTTCAACAAATTCTCATCTCTTTATTATGTCTTTCACAAAATTACACAACTTTATGAACAATAGTTTTGTCTGTAGACAACTTTAAAGTAGGGTCGTTTAATTATGGACACCCTGTATTTTAGAACCAGTTTGATAACTAAAAAAAACAGAGACATTATTTAAGAAGAGTAACACAGGAAGAAGAAGACAAAAATATTAATTTCCTTGGGAGATATTTTAAAAATAAGAATGGATCACACACCCATATGTTTAACATTGCGAGAGGAGTTTGAGATTTGACTGACCAACCCTCTTAATCGAGGGAGAAAAATGTGCACGAAAGAAGATTTTTTAAGGAAACAGCGGTCTCCCGGACCACTGAGAAGCTTTAAGGCTGTTCTTAACTGATCTGCTCAACAAGCGAAAAACGTTTTGACATATTTACAAATTCATTTTTTAACGGAAAGATATAAAATTGGAAATCCTGACCATGGAAGCGATTTGGAATGGAACTGTTTTTTCCATTTTTTGATCAATCAATTACCTATTGAGTTATAAGCGAATTCGATCACGTGACAAACCCGTTTTTCGCCCGCTCTTGAGTGCTCTTTCTCCCTTCGCGCGGAAATTCGGTTCAAAACGTTCAATTTGATATTAATTTCTGAAAGATCTATTGCGTTTGCAAAACAAATGGAAAAAACAGCTCAATTACATAGTTTTTGAACAACAACACCAGCTAGTTTCCTGCATTTTCAGACAAAAATAAATTAAAACTTATGTCAGAAAGTTGTCCTTTTCGATTTGAGAACACCCTTAAAGTGGCTATAAACCTTTGTTCGTTAGCAGCAGCAGCCCGGTAAGGCATTTCTGCTGTACAGATATACACATATGGATATAATAGAGAAGAGAGAGGGAGATTTTTATAATAATTACTGTGTAAAGTTCATCGCGATCTTATGCGTATAAAAAGGAATGCGTTGCGTGTTAAGCAGGTGATGTTATAATGAAGGCATTATTGTACTTTGTTAAAATTCTCCTTATAATAATATTCATTGTGGGACTTCCGTTTGAGGCTTGAGTCCCGATAACCTTAAGGGATTAAAAAACATATCCTTCTACACACTCGTTGCAAAAACAAGATGCTAGGATCAAAATATATTTTCCTGTACACACGAAAGGCTTATATTGATTGAACTGTACTGAGTAATTCGAGAAGAATTGAAGTCTGGCATACGTGGGAACATTTTCTTGTTGCAAAAACAGGCAAATTATTGCGGTGAAGTCAGTGAGTCGTATCTTGCACGAAACTCGTAGGTGTAAAAAACAAGCCCAAATTTAAAGAAGAACGAAACATCATACATCCAGCATTGTTTATGAAATATATTATTCCAACACATTCAGAATGCTGTAAGAAAATTTCACAGTTCATTAAGGTGAGAGATGATGCCTAAATAAACAACTTAGAAAATGCATTACGCATAACGTATTTGAAAACTGAATTTCCGCAATTACCATCAAGAGTTAGAAAAATATCGAAATTTTTTTGTGCAACACCCGTACATGATCTATAGATTTGTATGTGTACTACATAGTTAAAACTATGAAACAGTAACTACATGAACTAGTAACTACATGTTAAAAGCTAGTTCAATAAAACGCATAGCACAGTTGAAAATTCCCATTCAGAAATTTCCGTAAAAAAATGAAAAGCACTCGAGATCTTTTTCGCAGCCCTCTATATGATCTATAGGATTTTTACACACCAAGTAATATGCAAAATAAAATAGTTAATTTGAAAAATACTTACCACAATTAAAAATGCATTTCCAGCAATTATTGTTCATAGGCAGTACTGTAGACAAATTCTTTTGTGTGTCTCTGTAAAGGCAATATTAATTATATGCAGAACAGATTCTACGGTAATCGCCTTGTAGTACACCTCAGTGATAGACATACATTTCAATATGTTTAAAATAGTGTAATATGATTAAAATACATTGCAAACGATTTTCCCCCATAGACCGTAATGGAACGGAAATCTTTTGAGTGGCTCTGTAAATGAACGTAAATGCTACACACTTCATTTTCAATGTCAAAGATGCCATAGTAAAGCCCAATAACATAAATAACTTCAAAGAAACAATTATATGAAAATGTTAAGAAAAGATAGGAGTTTAACATCTAAACCCATTAAACTTTCGAAATTTTTGAACTTTAAGTGTCTTTAGAACTCTTAAAATAATTTTTAAAAAAAGTATCATTTCCCTGTTTATACGATGGTCTAAGGTCTTTTTAAATTCCCATTAGTATTGCTTGAGTCAAGAGCAGTTGCATATGGGCCTATGCCTTTTAAATATTTTAAAATGGGAGGATTAAATTTTGCGCCTAAAAAGAAATGAATGGACAACGTGGAAATAATATAAATGTAAATACGTGTGTAGAAAAGTGCAACTGTTTCCGAGCTTGTAAAGCTTCATCAGTGCAAAGAGTTAAAATTACCTGAGGTACATGTTTAAAACATAGAAGTTTGGAAGCGACGCAGCTCCCAGACAAGGACGAAATGGTGGTAAGTGTTAAAAAATGAACAGCGGAGCCAAGAGATCCTGCGTACTCGAAGAAACCAATTAGAAGGGCTTAGCCAGTCTGGGAAAGGGAATAGAGTGAATTAAACAAATGGGAGCCAATTTTTAGAAAATTTGGCTGTACTGGGCATATTATTAACCAAGCTGTTTGAATTTTCATAATTCTATCACATACTGTCCCAGTTAGATTAGAATTGGTTCAGTATTTCAGACGTTATCGTGATGACAAGTTTGGCATGTTTTTTCGGGGGGGGGGGGTTCTCCCTGTTAACGAATTATAAGAAGTACATACTTGATTAAAGGACTTATTCAAGATACTTGCCAGGTCAATACACAGACTCAGTTAGGTTCAAATTGGTTCAGTATTTCGGATGTCATCGTGATGACAAGATTAGAGCATTATATATTTGTGTGTTTAGAAATAGATAGATGGGCAGATAAGATAGATAAAAGGAGCTATTGCAATAGATTGATTTCTAAAGAGATCAATCTAAAAATCTATCACAGAGAACAGTTGAAAACAATAATTATCGTTATTCAAAAGCATGATCTATTATTAACATACAAAAATTTCTTATGAAAACAAAAAGTGAATTTTTCAATAAAAAGAAAGTACTCATCGTACTGTATAACAACTATAAAGCAAAACGCTCATTACGTCATCAATTCAATTTAGCGGTCCATTTAAAGAGCTCAGTTCAGTAACCCGTTTCCAGATGCCTTTACCTTGAGAAACCTTGAGAAGAATTATCTCTAAGTGAGAGCATTGTTCAACGAAATGATGAAAAAAAGTCAATAGCATAAATTTGTAAATAATTAAGGGTTATGGAGTAGCTATTAAAGTAACCATCATTAAGTTATTGAAGTCAAAATATTTTTTTATAACTCACAATATATGGATTTCAATTGAGTAATTAGAATGTAAAAAAAAGGATTGAATGCTCAACAAAAAGTCTCTTGTATTATAGGTTATCATGCTTTATTATATATCGTGACCAAATTCAGCCAAATGATACTAGTGGTGTCTTCTCTTATATAATTAATTGACTTTAAGTTATGAAAATTTTCCTACAAAATTTGTAGCGTAATTTTGTAGTTTTAAAAGCTTGCATTCAAAACCTTATAGAAAAAAAAGAGAAATGCAATGGTTTTAATGTTTTAGCTCAATTAATGAAGCTAGTAAGTATAATCGATTTTTAGCCGTTTAATGATTGCTGATATGTTAGCCACCAGGCCATTAGACCACAAGCTAGTCTACACTTTTTGGTGAAAATCTAAAACGGATCATTTATTTAATATTCGTTAATCCGATATATTGCATTGTCGGCACTGATTAACTCTTTTTTCTTGGATGAATCTGTAGACTTTAGAAGATGTGCTGGATAATATAGGAACAGTGTGTGAAATAGTGATAAGAACAGTTAGTTTTATTACTTGTTTTTAAGGTGCTAGCGTAATGTTTAGCTCACGGTAACAAAACTAACCAGCTTAAAGTGCATTCGAAAATACTAAGAATAATATTCAAGGGCGAACCAGGTTTCTAATCTTGAACCTCTAGTACAGAAACCGAATCACAAATATTATAGACATGTGGTAAGACCTAGGTTTTACTCAATACGTAACATGTCCGGCTAGAGGATATAATGTTGATCTTAGATACTTTTTATCGATGAAAACTGATAGAATAAAAGAAGGATTTATTAGAATCGCAGAGAGGCGCCTTAGATTGCGTCTAGTATGTCTAAAGCCGATCCTGCTCAAGAGCAAACATTACATAGAGCAAGAAAATATTTCTTTTTGTCTGGTGCCTGGAATATTTTAACGAATTCTTAGGTAATTTTGTCTTATAAATACGAAAATAACTTCTGTTTTTCTCAATCAGGTCTAGTTTTTTTTACTGTACTCATGTTTGTTTGGCTCCATTACATTGCAAAACATATTTCCAACAGTGTACATGGGCTGATATTAGTGTGTTTTAAGGAAATTAAACAAGTCTGTTTCTTTAACAAATGTTGGAAACATACACTGTTAAAAATTTTGTGGTATGTTGAACCAATTTTTGGTGCTTCAGTAGCTGCCCCCATAAGATGGTGAAATCTTGAACCAACATTTGGAGCTAAGGTTCAATTGGAGCTCCAAATCTTGGAGTGAGGTTTCACCATCTTATGGCGGCAGCTACTGGAGCACCAAAAGTTGGTTCAACCTACTACAAAATTTTTAACAGTATATTACTAACAAGATCTTTGTAGTTTTCACTTTTATGTTTCTCAAAGAAATTTTGCTCTATTTCTACAAAGGATTGCCAAGCTAATGCTTCATTCTCGTACATCGTTATCACGAAATTCGTGTCCTTTGTGAGCTTACGGATCATTGGTCCATCAAAAATACCTACTTTATGTTTTTCAACAGACGCTTATAAACATCATGCACTTTGGCTAATACCGAATATATAACAGAGAGATGTTACATATCTTAAAATCTAGACCTGGTATGAGGCATTCTCGCAAAATTTTAGCTTTCAGGAATAAAAATCTGGAGAAAATAAGCTTAATAGAATACCATTTTAAACTTATAGATGAATGCCTTACGATTCAAAATAAAGAAAAAATGGTCAGCAGTGACTATTTTTTTTTTTTTTATTTAACTGAGATTTAAGTTAAACTTGCGTGTTTATATTTCCTTAACGCCCCCTTAACATTTTACCTCTTAAACTTTTTTATTTTCTTCTTAAATTTTTACTTATGATGAATTTGCACAGTACCCATAGAGCATTTTAATAAGAAATAATAACAATGTAGTATTCTAGTACAAAATTTTGGTATAGCATTGTCTTAAAGGGATGTAAAGGAAGGGACGGTAAGAGGAAAAGAGGGACTGTAAGGATGGGGCGAAAAGGAAAATTACCATCTACCTTTAGGCAAATCATGTTAAGACTAAGTGATAACAACAATCTTCATTGATTTTTAGCAACAGTTATTTGCATTGGATTAAATAAATAATAATAAAAAAAATTACCTAAAAAAATACAGGAATAAACCTTTTGGACGATAAGACTACTAATAAAGCCACAATATTTGAAATTGATATTTAAATGCTGATTTAAATTCTGCAAATGCTGCCGTAAATTTCTTGTCAAACATTTTTAGCCCTTCTTTCTCTAGCATACCTCTGCATGAGAAAAAAGATGAAAAAAAAAATTGTAGCTCCATCTGAAATGATTTTCTGGATAATTTTAGCAAGAGGGACGGTAAGGAATCTAAAATCCAAGGACAGAGTTTAAAAAAAAAATAATAACAACCGTAAAAATGTGTGCAGGTGTGTTGGATAATTTTAGCAAAAAATAATTTGCGACATATTTATATAAAACAATAGTCCCACTTTCGGAAAAAAATACATCGAATTACTTTTATTGAAATTTTTTTATACAGACAGCTCCAATCTGAAAATTCAGCATCAGGGACACGGGACGGTAAGGAATTTCGGGGTATAGTTGGACCTCCAACATCGTCCAAAACTCATGTATCTCGTTAATATTGTTATACAGTCGTGCAATGGAATGTTTTCCAATATAAGAAAAAAAAAAGCAACAATATGTACTAAAATAAAAATTATTATTCAGGGACTTAAAAGTCAAAATTATGTGAGAAGGCCTCATATGTAAATTAAGGTTATATTTGGATTCAGGGTGCCAATATCGTATAGGAATATCATTGTTCCCCAGTGGCAGAAAATAGTTTGCATCGCTAAATACTAAACCAAAAGGACTAGCGAAAGCCATGCTTTGTTTGGATTCGCGAACCATTATTTAATAAGATAAATATTTGAAAATAACGATATTTTTTATATTATTTTTGCACCTTCATTAAGCAAAAACGTTATTTTATGTTTTGGCGCATTTTAATTTTAGAAATGTAAATTCAGCCAAATAACTAAGAATTTCCTTGAAATTTTTTATTTATGATATAAGACTGGTATAAATTAAAATATTTTCGTAACAAAATTTTACAAAATATTTTTAAATTTTCAACTAAAAGCTCTTTTAAAGATATTTTTACATTTTCCAATAGCTTCTGGTGTTTTCTCAAATATTTGAAATAGGTATGTCTCCAATCTTTGTAATTCACATCAAATAATATTTGATAGTAATCTTAGAATAATATATTCGAAGAGAGCTTGAAGAAAGTTACTTCTTCAAAATCCTATTTTCCGGAAAAATATTTGAAATCTGCTCTCGTTGATACTAAGAATTATTAACTTATTATATTATTGTTATTATTCAACTTTCGAATTCGAATAACACTTCATATAACGAACTTAACAATTAATTTTAGCTGTTTACAATTCTTTTGTTGCCACTTAACAAAAATAAATAAATAAATAAATAAACACAATATAATTCTTTTAAAATGCGTAAGTATCGTCTGCGTAAATGATTTCACATAATAAGAATAAATTGTGAAAAAACAGTTTTTGAGATATTTTGGAGGAATAATGAAAATATATTTTATTTATTTAATTAATTATGATTCTATCTATAATAACTAACTCCATGATTTATTTTTTCTTCTAAAAATTACATGTTTCATTTTTTTACTTGCAAAAATGCGTCCGTAATGGAAAAACATGTAAAATAAATTAATTAAAATAATAATTTTTTTAAGGTTATTCTATATAAAAAAAAATATTGTGCAAATCTAAAGATCATAATTTATTTTTATGTTTAATTTCAAATCAAAATACGGAATAGTTTTTTTGTAAAATGTACGACAAAATGTAATTTGTGTAGCCTAGTAGAGGATTCGCTTCGCTCATCCTAATAAAAATAGACCTTGCACCGAGTGATTAAAATATTAAGGATAGCACCTTCTTATATTTGACATAAATGAAATAAAATTTTATCAAATAATGACTAATTAAGAGAAAAAAAACGATATTACAATTTTTTTTAAATTTGTATGTGAGATAAAATAATTTTGTGAAAACGCAGCGTCAGTACAAATCAACTACTTTCATTCTGTAAGTGCATCTATAAACAGAATCCGAAAGTTATCGATAAAAACTTTCAAAACATTCCGTACCAATTCATTTATATTTCTAATTTTTTACAACTCGAATCAATTAACAATTTTTTTTCTTGAAAATTATTTGCATGTATACAATATGTGATAATAAATTTGTGGAAAAATGTTCGCAATAAAATAAAATCACAAACATAATATTCCAAAAACACAACGCCAGTCTTTAACTCCTTGAGGGGCGGTGATGCCGTCACGGCATCACATAATTTTAATCGCTAATTGCCACATTGGCACCAGATTTTTTGAATGAAAACTTCACTTTTATTAAATAAGCAAATATATACATTTACTTCTTTACAAATAAATTTTCTTGTAAATACTGGTGTCATTCAATTATGTCAACAGTTTACAAATACAATTACCTTGCCCCTAAAGGGTTAATGGGTTAAATAAAGAATATACGGCAAACTTAGAGGCAGTAATAACCGCAAGTAAGCATCGAGGACACTTTCGTAAATGGTCTGATCTTGGAATGGGAAAATGATAACCCATAGGCAAAACCAACAATGAAAGTAAATCATTTTTCTCCGAAGTAATTGAATTTAGTTAAAATGTAGTACTTTTATGAACTACTATGCAAAATAGATTTCATATTTCGGCAATATGCAAGGTGTCCTAGGATTATTCGGAAAAACTTTAAGGGGAGGTAGAGGACATCATAAGGATTCAGATTTGCATAGCAACCCATGGTCGGAAATGTCATGGGGAAAGTTGTATGACTGGTTCAAGAAACGTAGAGACACAAGACTGAGATCATCTGAAATAATTTATTGGTCAAAGATATTACATGTGCTGTGTTAGGTGATATGTGAAAATGTCACAAAAGATGTTCAAAATTTCCGCCATTGCTAGCGATGCATGCATTACACCGTCGGACCATAGATTGGCGTACTCGCTCAAACACACATTTTCTTTTGTTGGATATCCGCAGAAGTACAGACGAGTCTTGCAATCAGATCCATATCGCAATCCATAGGCGATGCGTACACATCACTTTTCAGCGCACCCCAAAGAAAGAAATCTAGGTTGCTTAAATCAGGAGAGCGTGGTGACCAAGGACGTGGGTCTTGTGAACAACAACACCTAACAGCGAACGAAGCCATTTCCGACCATAGGTTGCTATGCAAATCTGAATCCTTGTGATGTTCCCTACCCCCTTTAAAGTTTGTCCCAATAATGCTGAGACACCCTGTATATAGAGGAAGTTCGGGTATTATAGAATACCTTTTACATTTTGATTTGTAAGTCAATATATAAAAAAACTGAGATACATTAAATGTTACTAAAAAACAACCTTTGACTATTTTTAACACATTTTTTATAGCATTTAAAGTGGAAGATAAGAAATATATTAATTTTTAGCTTTAAAAAAATTACTCTTTTCTGGTAATGGCAACCAGTCGGGTGATATGGAATAGGGTTGGGAATACTAAAATTGCAAGAAAAACCACTATTTACAAGAATATCCAAAATTATTTCATAAGTAAACAATGTTACATCATCTTCAAATCATCAGATTCTTTGTAAAATTGTTTTAATTTTTACAAAAATCTCAAATGTAGTCTATTTTTTAGGCCCCACCACAGTCCACATGAGCCCACATCAGGCATTATATCAATATCTCCCGACTTTCAACCTCTGAATATTTTCCATTGCAAAACAGCACTCTCAGAAAAATTTTCTTCAATTCACGGAAATTCTACTGGCAGCAGTGCTGCCGGCATATTTCCGTGAATTTAGGAATATCCGTTTTTTCTTTCTCCATTACAGGAGGTAAAATATCCGTCAATTGAATAAAGATGGGAAAAAGCAAAGGTAACGAACGACTTTGGATTTGAACCAGCCATCTCAGCATTACGAAACGAACGCGCTAGTACTGAGCTTTAGTTGTACAGCAGCGAAATGCTTTGAAGTAAATATGTTTGCTTCAGATCGGTATGACTTGATCAATTTCTTTAAAGCTTTTAATTTTGGAGTTCATTTCGGGAAGATTTCGTCTTTAATGAGATCGTGGCTGGGGTTTTTATACTTTAGTATTAACATGGTATAGAAATATGAATTTTAAATAGTTTTACATAGATTGCTAGAGGTAAAATACGAATATTATATTTTTATTCGGTAAGAATTTTTTTTTTTTTTTTTTTTTTTGAGTAATATAGATTTTTTTTCCATTTAATTTTCTTAATTAAAATATTTTTTAAATGTGTTCATTTAAAATTTATCTTAAATGCTAACATTTATTTATAAACAACTTTGTAAATACACCTTTATAAATTCAACCTTAAAAAATAAATTATGAGTACTTTTGAATGAATGAGAAAAGTAGTTGTTATTTATTTTGAAATTCGAAAACTTTTTTGTTTTTTTAATTAAATTAGAAATCTTAATTTATAGAATTTTTGGTTTTTCATTTTAAAAATGAATTCGGATTTATCATTAATAGAACCAATTACGCATGCGCGCTAGGAATGAACGGAATTTCTTTCTCTTTTTTAGGCGTTCGGGGAGAATTCGCGGATAAAACATGTTTTGTAGGAGTACGGGAATTATTTGTAAGAAATGAGGAATAATTTAGTGTATATTGACGAGTTTTTGTGACAGTGAGGCACACTGCATCTTCCTCATTTGGTGTACAATCTGGTAAAAAGCCCATTTCCAATGATACGTTAAAGCGGAATCATTTGTCTGGCTGATTTTCCATGTTACCCGACACACAATTTTGAAAAAAAAAAAAAAAAACGGCTTTTTAACTCGTCAACAAGTTAGCAAAGAGGAAAACTAACTAACACAGCAATAAATATAACTGAACAACTTTATACTGAATTTGGTTAACATCACTAAAAATAAGATTTTATAATTAATACGAATTGTATAAAATTTACCTGCAAAAAACTGCAAAAATTGAGAATGAGATTTTATTTCACCATGTCGCTCCAACAACAGGTATCCAAACAGAACTGAACACAGTACCACATGGGAGAACTAGGAAGTCGTTTGGCAGTTTGACGCATAAACGTATGCGCCATATATTGAAGTTTTCCATATTGTGCGTCCGTTCCATAATACCCGAACTTCCTCTAAATATTTTTAAAAATTAGTCATTATATTCGAAAAGCTACTTTGTGGTGTAATGTTTTCAATTTTACCAGTTACAAACTTTACCTTCAACGATATGGAGTAAGTTATAAAATTTTTGAAATTATAAGAGAAATTTTCTTTTTTTTTTTTTTTTCTTTTTTCAGGAAAAAGAAGAAAATCTATTTCAAGTGATTGTTTCTTAACCCACGTCTTGCTGACAGCTGTACGAACAAATTAATTTAAAACAATGTCTATTTTGTTATTTATTTAATGCTCTCCAATTAATGTATTTTAAGCCAAAACAAATTAGCAAAATTATTAGGCCAAATTAAGCAAAATTATTGGGCCAATGTTGGCATTGTGAAGACCTACGTTGACTAAACAGCTACACGTAAGAAATGTTTGTCCTGTCATATCAATGGTCAACGAATCATTTGCCAACTTGGCCGAACAACGTTCGAAATTAAAAAGGTCCTCTGATAGCATGTTGCTGACGCTACCATTTCTCAACGGTTTTCATAAATTTCTAAAGACCGACGGACTAAATATTTGTGCTACTTGGGGTTAGAATGGTTTTATGACTACCTTTTATTTTTATTTGCATTAGTGCCAGCATCGCTCCTATTTATTATGCTATAGGCGTGTAGAAGGTCATCTATTAAAAAAAAAAAAAATGGCATATCTCTGTTAGAAAAAAGAAAACAAACTATTCACCATATAATGACTATTTTTGAAATATAAAATAGAACTGTGTACTATAACAAAATGTTCCATTTTCGTGTTGATTGGCCAATTTTTACGAAAGTTAGATCCTAGAAAAACAAAAAACAATTAGGCAGAAAAACATGCTATTTCAAGGTATTGTTCAAATCTATAGAAGACCATTATCTAAACGAGTTGTGCCCTTCCTCTTAAAAAAGGTAATTGTAACTTTTAACATTGTATACGAGATGAAACAACAAAGGATTTAATGATACGCCAATACAAGCTCACCAAAATATGTCAAATAACTGTGAAACTGAAACAATGAAACATTTTAAACACTAAAAAAGTAGAAAATAAATTATTAAATTAAGAGTGTCATAGTTAAAAAGTATACTTTTATCAATTAATAGTTTAACATTAATTAATTTATAAATATACGTTGATAAATCAATTTAGAAATCCAAAAAGAAAAAAAAAAAAAAAAAAAAAAGATAGTGTTTAACCAATGTTAAATTTTTTTCTTTTAAATTGGTCTATCTTAAAAATGAGACAGAGCCAAAATTATATATATATTTTTAATAAATTAAGTTGATTAAGATTTCTACCAATTATAAAAAAGCAGTGTATTTCCCATAATTTCGGTGTCCATGACAAAGTAATGTATTCAAACGGAAATGTTTGGGAAGAGCATGAATTACAATCATAAAATTCGGCGTAATTCTTAAGAAAAAAATTTAATGCTTATAAAAGAGTGTTTAAAAAAAGACTCTTTTTACTTTTATATTTATTCTATTTCTCTTATTGAACTTACATATATTTAATGTTCTATCTTCAACTGAAAATTAAATGTCATTTCTTGTATAAAGTTACGGAATATCAAAATTAACTTGGTTATTCCATACTTTCAAATTTTCGGCATCCTATTCAATAACAATAAAAAACTATTGACTTCTAAGTAAACCTCTTAATCATGTAGACCATCTATGGTGAACTTTGTCATTGATGTTATTTCAATGTGAAAAGACATTTCTTTAAAGAATGTTTTCTGCGGTTTGGCTGTGAAATTTCATCCCTACCAGGTAACGATAACACGAAAGTCATCCCATGTACCATTCTATTCAATATCTCTGAAGCAGTACATTGCCGACAGAGATTTTTAGATAACATCTGCGGAGCTATTACATACTACAAACATTTCCAAGCCAATGAACACCTTATACCTTATTTTTATGCATTTCACGTGCACGGCTGTTAACGCTTGTTGCACTTGGAGTTGCAATTTCCACCGTTACCCTTTTAAATAGAATTATATTTTACTACAGATTTAATCTCTGATGACTTCAACTGTCGGAACTACGAGAAGAAATAACATGTTTAATTTCATATTTAAAGAAAATGTTTTTAGTCATTTTTTTACAGATCATTGAAGTGGGGAAAAGTGTGATTTATGATGAAGCAAATAGATTAATAAAAAAATTATAAAAGAAAAAAGAATACTTAACAAAGACATATATTCGGATCTATTTCCTCACATTTCAAAAGAAACTTGGCGTCAGATTGCGAATTTAGTAACTATTATTTATCACAATTGAATCATCTTACTAAGTCCTAATGATTTACAAATCCTACTAAAGTCAGTGTTTAGCTACCATTCATATTATCGTTTGAACAACTTAGTAATATAGATATCGAGATGTATTGTTCGACAATTTTTATTTCGGAAAAAGAAGGAAAAAGGGTTAAAATGCAAGATTAGTCAATATAAGACGGTTGTACCGAAAGCAATAAACAAGTTGGAAATTGCTCGTCAAACGTGGCAAATGAGGTGCGTTCGTACCATAACTAATTTTATAAATTTTTTTGAACAGCATATTGTACTAAATATATATTTTAGTGCACTTCATAAGTTTCTATCAATTTCATTCTATTCGAAAGGCTGTAACATCATTACAATGCGCTTGCAATAATTTTTTTCCCATTGGCCGTCATGTAACGGAAAACTTTTGACTGCCCCTGTAATTAAACTATACATCCGATTTTCATAAAATTTCAAATGTCTCGACAAAATTGTACAACAGTTATGTATTTAAAATTTCAGACCATTCGGAAAGCTGTGACATCATTAAAATGCACTTGTAATAGTTTATTAACATTGGCCGTAGTGTAACGGAAAACTTTTGACTGTCCCTGTCATTAAACTATACATCCGATTTTCATAAAATTTGAAATGACTCCACAAAATTTTGCAATAATTATATATATAAAATTTCAGACCATTCGGTTGGGTAGTTTTTGCTCTGTTATATACGGATGGACAGACAGACAGACGGACGGACTGAACGACGACTGTAGGTGCTACGTATTTATATAATTATGAACGCACCTAAAAAGATTGACATAACTTATTTCTTAAAGGAAATGTGTCATTATGATTCCATATGTCTGTAGAGCAGTAGAAAAGTACTACAGCAGAGTACCGATTATCCAAGACCCGCTTAACCGAGTTTCCGCTTTAACGAGTTATTTTCTGATGGCTTTTATTATTATGAAACAGCCTTTCTTAATGAAGTTTTAGGTGAAGATGAAAGAGCAAGTCGTAAAATGTTAGAACTCTGATTTTCTGATCAGAATGGGGGGGGGGGGGGGGGGTGATATGGGCAATGGCCATTTTTTAAAGTGAAAATTTATATTTCATCTCCTTAGTTGGTGACGATTTGTGTAAATCCGGTTTATACGAGTTTGTGGCTTATCCGAGGTGAACTTGCTCCATATTAACTCGGATAATCGAGAGACTCTACTGTACTCAATATAAGCTCTATCACAAGCGAAGCGTTGCATTTGCGCCAACCCAACGAATCCTTTTTGCAAAAAATTAAGGTGTGTACAGTTGTACCCATTTCTGCTTGGACTCTATTAATTACATGCAAAGGGAAAAATAGTTATCATAGAGGCAGAGACTTCGGAAGTAACGATTTCATGACACTAACTAGTTGAAAGTTGCTATGAAGGCTATGACGGTACATCAATGACAAACAGATTTTTTTCAAAAAGGATTCGAATTTCGGATTCGACGTTGGTGCAAATGCGTCTCTTGTGAAAGAGTTGTTCTACAAACATGTAGAATTTTGAAGACATATGTCAATTATTGAAAAAAATATTTACCTGCCTTACTTGCTATACAATCTTCGAATTTCGTCGAAAATCAAAATAACATTCCATAAAATATAGTTTTTGGAGGCTAGCTAAAGAATGCAAATTATACCTGGATATTTAAACTTTGCAAAACACGTAAAAACCTGTATCTAATGCATCTAAATTTTTCAATATTATAATTCTCTCTTCAGTGGAGAAAATCATGGTCTCAACGAAAAGAATAAAGTGTAAAATTTGTAATTTTGCACTATATTACATACCACAAATCGAAATTTTCCTCAATTTTCTTGCAATTCCGTCTTAGTAAGTGCTAGTTAGTCAGTTAAAAAATTATTTTTTAAACCATGTGATGCAGTGTAAAACACTCAAAGTAGAATCGACATATCTCGAGCTAACATACATTAACTAAATGCATTTTTTAAATAAAAAAAGCTTTTCTTGATCATTAAATATAGTACTTGAGTTTTTTCATGTTTAATTCACTCCGTATTATTAAATGGTTACTTCTCAACCTTTTACTGCATAGCGTATTACATGTGATAGATACCAATAAATGCTATATATTTATCTATGTATCAAAGATTTACACAACATCAAGAGTAACTGCAGACCTATCAAATGGCACTGCTATGCTAATTATTGAATTTTGTATTAATTTCTTTTCTATTCTTATTTAGAAATAATGAAAAATAAAGGCTTTAAAAATGTATCTGATTAATAATAGTTTCTTATTAATTGATGTGGGTTTTGTACCATATCCGCTCATCTGTTCTGAATTCCCCTCAACTAACAACAGCAAAATTATGCTAAGCAAAGGATTCGGTTCATTTATAAATTTCGTTTTAAAAGCAAAATAATTCAGCTGTAAAAGAAATGAAATCAAAACCTTAAAACGTGCAATGTTTTAGCTTTTATGAGGAGAAAAAAGATATTCAAATATACAGGACTCAGAACCGAAGAGGTTATGAATTAGGGAGATTTATATGACTTATTCATGAATCTTGAATAAATGGTATTAAAAAAATAATGTATTAAAAACTTATTGAAAAATTTCTGTGAAATAAAAGAGTATATAAGAGTATATGTTAAATAAAAGTACTAATGTCTTAAATCTGACAATCCTGTAACCCTGTCTCCAAATTACTAAAAAGATTTTAAAAAAAGTTTTGACAAGTCTGATTAATTACACTATTAATTACATAATATTATGTTACATGGCTTAATAAAGACTGTTAAAGAAAGAGTTCATTCCCGCACTTTTTGCCAGTCGATAATTCTTACATTTTCTTTCATAGTTTAAATTTCGCGAAATGCGCCATTAAGGTTTGTTATCAGTCAGGACACAAATTCTCTTCTCTAATGCTAAACCTATGGCTTGGAATGCATCCGTGTTTTTCGAATTTCTTCTCAAAAAATTTAATTTTTTATCTTCTGCTTTCTGTATGTCTTCTAGAAGAATGTTTCTTTATTTTTTATTTGCCAATATGTTTCTAAAATATATATTTAACTACACTGTAAAAAAACCACTGTAGATTTGCCTTAACAAACTCGATCACAGTGAATGTGCTGTATCTTTCTTTGGTTTCCTGACTATATTAACATGGAAAATACAGTAGTTGCGTAAAATTAACAGCACAATGTGCTGGCAATTTGGATCCATTTTTTTACAGCACAAACTGCTAGCGTCCAAATTGCCAGCACATTGTGCTGTTAATTTTAAGCAACTGCTGTACTTTCCATGTTAATATAGTCAGAAAACCAAAGAAAGATACAGCACATTCACTGTGATCGAGTTTGTGCGCGAGATGAACAGTACTTTGTACTGTAAAAATGTCGTTTTTTTTACAGTGTACATATTTAAGCGTTAAAATCTAAGTGAAGCAGGTGAGTTGTAGCTAAGATTTTAACACTCTAAATAAAACTAACAATGTATTTTTATCCAATAAAAAAGAAAAACTTTCTTCAAGAGGAGCATACAGAAAACAGATTTTCTGATTGATTTTTAAATTCATTTTTGTTCTCAAACGCATCGAACTGGGAAATTCTCTTATTTAGAAACTACATAATGTGCCGTGCTTCTCGATTTTTTGATAAATGCAAAAAATTTTGTAAAAAATGCTATCAAAGTGGGCATTTTAAACAGAATTTTACGAAGCGGGAGATCTGGGAATTGAAAAAATGGTCATACTGAGAAAATAATTGTTTACAAATCAAATTCTAACTAATTGACAGAAAAATGAAATCACACGGCCTCTTATACATCTCTTCAAAAATCTCCTCAGCAAGTTTCATGTTTTTAGTTTTAAAAATGAGTCTGAAAATGTCTCAGAAAATTTCGAGTTGTTGAGTGTGGAAAAATACTTTTTCGAATACACCCTTAACCCTTTAACTGGCTGGCCCGGATTTTTCGTTCCTAGGTATCATGTTAAAATGGCAAAAAACAAAATTACTTTAAACAGAATCTTATTTTGAACCATATATAGAAAGAAGTTATATTAAAGACATTATAGCATTAAACTGCGATAAAAAAAAATATATATATATATATCCTGAGATTTACAAGCATTCTTATAAAAATACAGGAAAACCCTCGGACAGTCAAAGGGTTAAATCACATTATTAAGATGAAAATCGAACTTTTACTAAGTTTTCTTTCAAATGAAAATTGACAAGTAAGAACAGGCATCTTAAAACCAAGTAATTGTTAATATTACCAAACAAGCTCATTTCTAATTGTTTAAAAAGTCAACATAGATCTCGTTCTGTTCTATGTACACGATAATAATTACTGTATGCGTCTTATTAGAGAAGTGGTAAATATTAATCTCTTTACTCTTAGTAAAAGAATAAAAATAAGAAGTATGAAAACATGAAGACTTACACGCATTTTGAATACACTGCCAGAAAAACTCATCTTTATGTAACTAAATTATTCCACATTTTTTAACAAATAATTTCCGTACTCCTTAGAAAACGTGTTTTGACCGTGAATTCTTCCCGAAAGTCTGAAAAAGGGAGAGAAATTCCGTTCATTCCTAGCACGCATGCGTATTGGCTCTATTAATACTAAAAACAAATAACCAAAAATTCCATAAATTGAGATTTTTAATTTAATTAACAAACAACAAATACAGTAGAACCTCTTTTATCCGAAATTCTTTTAACCGAAACTCTCGGTTAACCGAAATCCATTTTTAAAGCTTTTTGTTTACTATCGCATTTCTTGTGTATAAAATACATTTTGAAAGCTTTTTTTTTTTTACCTGTCATATTCCTTTTTTGTGTGCAAGCGGTCCTTTCCGAACTAAGAGTACATATAAATATTTTCAATCCCATTTCTTAGAGTTCCTTTGAATTTAACTTGAGCGGAGTTGAACGAAGAAAACGAACAAATTAGCAATTCTAAAGCTTTTGAATGTTTTACAAAAGGTTTGGCATGGATAGAGCAGCAGAATCTAAACTGCGACAAACAAAACACTTTTTCAAACCCTTGTGACATATGTAAAAGGTAGTTAATGTCAAAATTAAAATTCAGGTAATTTATTATTGTTTCTATTTTGTTATTGCTTTATTTTTATTAAGCACGTGCTACCATAATAAGAAATATTGCATATATTTCTCCTTAATCTTAAAATGGAAGCATTCTCGATTATCCGAAAATTTCGATTTCCGAAAGAGGGTCCCAATTACTTCGGATAATCGAGGTTCTACTGTAAATAAAACTGAACTAACAACAAGAAAAAGAAACGTTTTCGAATTTAAAAATAAATAACAATTAATTTTCTCATTCATTAAAATAGATAATTTAATTAAAATATTAAATGGAAAAAAAAAAAAAAAATATATATATATATATTCTGGCATAAAAATATAATATTCATATCTTGCAATCTACATAAAAATATTTATAATTCATATTTTTATCCTATTTTAGGGCGATTCTCAAAAGGTGGGTACTGGACACACGTCATAACTTTAAGCCTTTCAAACATAACTTTAATTATCATTGACTTTATTATTATTATTTTTTTTTTACACTGAGTTTTTAATTCTATTCAGAGACAGAAAATGACATAATTTATTGTAAAAGCTTTGTATAAATATCTTAAAATTTTATTATTTTATGCTAAAGAGGCCAATTTCGGACATTCATAACGTTAACTGCTCCAATGTACCACCAAGAAAAAGAGTTTTAACTTGTTTCCAGGTGGTTCTAATGGTAAACAACGAATGCATAAAGGAAACGGATGATTTTTTGATAATTTCGTTGAGAGATGGCAGGCTGATTTATTGCTCTTTTGAAGATAGAAGGACTTTTCTATGAAGAATTTTTCTGTACTTTGTTATGTCCGAAAGTAACGTACGTAACAAAGCATTTGATTTTATTATTATTATTACTGGATAACAAAAAGTTAATTATGCATATATATATGTATACAGACACATTTACTACATTCTTAGTCTTAAGAATTTTTTAAATACTAAGCGCAACGTCCAAAATCTCTAACGTACGTGCGAAAAAATGTCCAAAATTTGTAACGTACACAACTGCTAATTAAATGCTTTAATCATTAATTTTCCAGAATAGTTGCTGTCTTTTAATGTTTGTGTATAATTTTGTAGACATACTATTAAATATATTAATATATTATATTTATAGACAAAATACTATACTATTAAAGAAAAATTGGCCTTACATTTGAAAATATTAAAAATTGCATATTGTTAACGTTTAATGATCCCACCTTTTGAGGATCTCCCTTTAATACTAAAGTATTAAAACCCTAGCCACAGTCTCATTAAAGACGAAATCTTCCAGAAATTAAATTTAAATTTCAAAGTTTTTTAAAGTAATTAATCAAGCCATACCCATTTGAGGCGAACATGTTTATTCAAACTGTTGCACTACTGTACAACTGTAGACGAGTGGCTAGAGTACTGGTCTTGTAACGCTAAAGGGGCCGTTCAAGTATTACGTAAGCATATTTTTAGTCATTTTGTACCCCTCCCTCCCCCTTGTAAGGAAAAATAAGCAAATACTAGACCCCCCCCCCCTTTGCTTACGTAAGATTTTATGACATTCTAATATCAACATTATTTTCCATAAAAAATTACAGTTAGCGATAAATTGCATCATTAATCTAGCAAATTTACATAAACAGACACAGAGGGGTTGTGGTATTGAAGGGAAGAAAATCGGTTTAATATATTGTTACTTATGGCATTAAATAATTCACAGAATACAAAATAGTTTTTATATATTATTATTTATCGCATTGACCAAAAACAACAACAAAAAAAAAACTTTAAGAAATACAGCCGGCCCTAACTTATTTAGTCACATAACTAAAAATTTTTAACAAGAATCATAGGAATATTAAGTGTTTGGCGTTCACATTTTTAGTCTGGTGTCCAAGATCTTTGAATCCACATTTCTGCATTCTCTATTATTAAGTTTTCAATGTAGTGGTGGGCTGGAATGATCTTCGTTTCCAGTCCTTGTTTACTCCATATCTTTTTTCTTAAGTCGTTCAACATCCGCAGAACGCTCATCTAAATCATGCTCTTTTGCTTTTTGTTGTTAAACTATAGTTGCTTCGTTGTCTAATGCTTACGTAAGAATTTTCGTGACCCTCCTATCCCCCTTGTCAGCAAAAATAAGCAGACACTGGACCCCCCCCCCCCCTCCCCCACTTACTGCTTAAGTAATACTTGAACAACCCCAAAGTAGCTGGTTCGATCGCAAGGTCATCCACTTTTACTTTATCCCCATTTTTTCAATTGACTATATTTTACCTCCTGTAATGAAGAAAATAAGAAACGGATAATCCTCTATTAACGGAAAAATTCTGGAAGCATTGCTGGTAGGAAATTTTCCGTGAATTGAAGAAAGTATTTCTGAGAGTGTTTCTGAACTTTATAAACTGCTAAAAAATAGTCTTTCTTTCTATTCAGAAAAAAAAAAAAAACTGTCTTGAATATTTTCCGTTTAGCGGCCCTTCTTATAACCCTTCCAAGTCAATGAATACTATTAAACGCCAAAATATTTATTTTATGCCCCAGGTGCTATTCCAATCACGTAATGCATATTTCTTACATTATTAATTTCATGTGAAGCCAGCAAAAGGGCAATGGAATAACTTTTACACAATGCAAAATAAAAGCTACATCATTTAGACATATAATAGAAAAAAACTTTCTGTCGAAAGGGAAAAAAAAAACTGTATATTTATCTCTCTTATTCGAATTTTGTGTCAGAGGGTCACAAAACGAAATGATCATAGAGACCGACTGATTTTTCCCCCGTCTCATTGCTAGTGCATTTTTTAAATAATGAACTTCGAACTTGACATTAGCAACCCTGTGCCCAGACCTTTAGCGGTCTTGTACGAAAACGTTTAGCGGCCGTAGACCATCCTTCAAAACAAGAACGAAAAATCATGCGTACAGCATAGATTATGAAACACTTTCCAACACATTCAGAATACTACAAGAAAACTACTCAGTTTAGTAAGGTGAATATTATGTCTAAATGAACAAGGGTTTGACAAGGGATGACCGCCCCGGGAACATGTCTAAATGAACAATTTGGAAAACGCATAACGCATTTGAAAATCCGATTTATGCTATTACCATTAATAGTCGTTGAAATATAAGATTTTGTTTTGTGTAGCTTTGTCGCTTTGTGTATGATCTACAGATATGTATGCATACTGCATTGTATGCTAAAAGTTAGTTCAGTGAAACGCATAGCACAATTTAAAATTTCCACTCAGCAATTTCCGTCCATAAACGGACATTGTTGAGAACTTTTTTGAGACTCTGTATATGATCTATAGAATTTATACCCATCAAGTAATATTTAAAAAATAGTTAAATTTAAAAACGCAAACCACAACTGAAAACTCACTTCCAGCAGTTATTGCCCGTAGGCTTCAATAGTTCAGTTATTGCTCATTTTCTTCTACAGCCAAATTCCTTTGTGTCTCCCAGTAAATGAACGATAAGTTCTATGCGTACCCTATTCTATAGTAAGAACCTTGTAGTATACTTCAGTGATGTATATCAATTTTAATATGTTTAAAATACTGTAATATCATTAAAATACACGGCAAACGATTTTTCCCCATAGACCGTCATGTAACGGAATTCTTTAGAGTGACCCTGTAAATGAACCGGAAAAAACTATACACTTCATTTTCAATACCGAACACGCCATAGTAAACCTCAATAACATATATCCATTACATGGCAATCCGACTATATTTACGCGAGTTAGAGCACGGACAGACAGATAGACGAGCAGACAAACCGAATTCATAAACACGTCTCAACGACAGACAGATAGACGGGCAGACAAACCGAATTCATAAACACTTTTCAACTATGTTAAGACGAACAGACAGATAGATGGGCAGACAAACCGAATTCATAAACACTTTTCAACTATGTGTTAAAAAGAACGGCTCTCCTTGGGATAGCCATCAAAACTAAAACAAATTTGCTAGAGATATCACTTAATACGTAACCATTACTGATCATAAAATTCAATACAGAAAACTTTATACACTTTTAATCGTTTTAACCGTTTATGTACCAAATTATAAATCAGAAATTTGCTACTCTTCAACAATTATCTTCGTCAATGTCTGAAGACATTCAAAACAACTTATATAAAAACAATTTGATTTTTAGATAGACTTTTAAATAAAACTGATCTAATAAATCGGTAGTTAGAGGATTTTTTTTTTTTTTTTTTTTTTTTTTTAAATATTTACAAGAGGTTAATTAAAAAAAAAAAAATGCTGTTATGGAAACCTCACAATTCTTACAAGAACAATGTAAATAAATGTATTGTGATCCTATCTGTAACTGAGAAATGTTTTTTAGTTTCAAATTTTTCGTAAAACATTTTTTAACAGGAGAAAAGCTAAATCCATGTAAATGGTTGAGAAAATAACCACATTAAAAAAATCATTTAGTTTCAACCGTTTCGCTGTGCTTACTGAATGTGATCCAGCAAAGCATTTTGCATGAAAAGTACCATCTACTTTCATTAGTAGACGAATTAAATGAATTTTATATTAATGGTATTTAAAAGTCCCGCCTTAGCATAACGGGTTAAATTAATACTTTTTTTCCTATATTAATATGACAATCGGTACATTTATATTTCAAGAACTTGATTAAATAATTCACAATAAATCGATATAATCTAAATTTGAGTATATTCATTTACTGGATACCTAATTACAGTCGAACCTCTATTTAACGAACCTCTATTTTGCGAATTTCTCTATTTTGCGAACTTTTCCTTGGAACCAAGAATATTTTGCGAATTTCTTCGTAAAATAACCTCCAAATAGCGAAGTACATTCTCTATTTAACGAATTTTTTCTTGTGATCTAAATTTCTTTTTCTCCCCATTTCTCTAAATATTTCTGGACATTTCAAACTTATTCTTTCTTTAAACACATTTTATGATGTTCAGTGGCCTTGGACTGGTTTTACCAGGCACCTTCTTTGTCACCAGTGAGAATTCGGTAAGTACGGAGGACGAAGACGATAATCCCTTACAGTAACTTAACAAAATGTGGGTACAAATGAGAAAAAAAAAGAAGAAATTAACCATGATGTGCTGATTGATGATTATATTTCACTTAATTCTGAAATTGAGACCTCGGAAACACTATCCGAATTGAATATTTTCGACAGTGTGAAAAATAAAAACAATACAGCATTGAATTGTGATGAAGACGAATATGATGATGATGGAAATGATCATGATGCAGGAATTAATAAAACTTCGTATGATGAAATGCTAAAATCATTTAAAACAATCCGACACGGATTATAGTTAGAAGAAAATGCGCATGAAGGGGTTTTTGGTGCATTGCAAAGATGCGAGAAAGAGAGTAAGCACTTTTATGAGAGAAAGCACTTTTTAAAAGAAAAAACTCCGACAAAATTAACAGAGTGTTTCAGAAATTAAATTTAAGGACGCATATGTTAATGTATGGTTAAAATTATTTGTTATAATAATAATAAATACGATAAGGTCATTAAAATACGTTAATTTTAATGTAAAACTATTTATTTTAAACAGAAAACTTTGTGTATTCCCAGACAATGTTTAGTTTTCCTTGCAGATTTCAAAGACTTAAACACATAGAAAAAATGAATTGATGATGGATATTGGTGGGTAAAATAAATAAAACAAACCGATATAATTTATTTTTAAAAATGTGATTAATTACTTTTAGTAAAAATATTTAGTGTTTATAAATTTAAAATCTGTTTTATGTAGTTTAAAGTATTTTAAAAGGTGAATCTCTATTTAACGAATTTTCCATATAACGAACTTTTTTCCGGGATTTAGCGACTTCGTTAAATAGAGGTTCGACTGTAGTTTTAAAAAAAAAATGTGAAGAATATGAAAAACAGAAACAAAAACTGAATGAAATATATTAGTTGTTAACATAAATACCACATGAAAAATACTCAACGATTGGTAATAGCATTCTAGAGGTTAAGTAGTAGAGTATACTAATTCTGCTATTGACCAGCAGCAAACGAGAAATGACTATTCCCTTTCTTCCATTACAAGTTTTTCCAGAAAGTTCGAACAACCCCCCACCCCACCCCCTCCCAAAAAAATGAATGAAATATATAAGTTGTTAACATAAATACCACATGAAAAACACTGTACGATTGGTAATAGTATTCTAGCGGTTAAGTAGAAGACTGGAAGAGAATACTATACTACATATTATTGACCAGCAGCGAACGATTAATGACGATTCCTATTCTTCGATTATAAGTTTTTCTAGAAGGTTCGAACCACAAAAAATTTTTAAAAATAAGTAGTAATATAATATAGGTTTTAGTGGCCTAAGAGCATCACCACAAATACAACACAAAAAATATAAAAGAATATAAAAAAAGCATAAAATTTCAGAAAAACAATACTTTTTTTAACGCTTGCATTACGTTAGCATTGTTATTAAAAGGCTGGAATGAGATGCAAATCAGCTTTTTTAAGCGCGTTATAAAATTTTAGCAGTCAAGTGCGATTGCCCTGTTCGCCACCCCCTGAGAACTATCTTGAACATTAAACAAAAGATAAAAATATCTTTTGATTAAGTTTTAGGATTTTGCAACAATATTAAAATTTGAGATTATTACGTACTCCGCTGTAAGTTCATAAATGTTATAGTTAAGTTCATATATGTTATATGTTAATTAAGATTTTCTTAGTTACAATAAAAATATAATTTATGCTTGCAGCATAAATTTTAATGTCTGATGAGTTAATGTTTTATTTTACGTAATGAAATCAGAAATTGAAATTGCCAAATAAAACTTTGCTTTCTTTAATTTGAAGGTTCCTATTTATGCCAATACTAAACCGAACACGTGTGTAAGGAAGAAAAAAAAAACATAGTAAGAAAAACTGAAAAAATAGATCTATCATCTACAAATGGAATGACAAGTAAAACTTATTACGATTTTGTACGTAAAAATATTATTTTGAATAAATGTAGTTAAATTACCGTTCGTGTTTTGCAAAATGTCTAAAAAAAATGCAGATAAAAAGGAAAACAAAGGTTGAAAACCCTAAAACTAAGAACTTCTGTAATCGTGTTACCAGGTAGAATTACATTTTCCCCGCCAGAAGGAGTTACTGGTACTTTCAATGTCAATATAAAAAAAGTACATAATAATATATTATTTATCTATGCAACATCAGCAGTGATTAGTAAATATGATATGCATTTTTTAGTTCATTTTGAGTTGTAATGTGTTTTTGTTCGTATTAATATTGTCATCAGTTTATACAAAACATCAACTTAGATTGTTTTTACCAACACTACTCTGCAATCCTCTAATGTCATTTTCAGAAGAAATTTTCGTGACTGGTGCATCAAGATGCTGAAGGGGATACTTACAATCACGATTTTTAATGACTGAAGTCTTTTAAAGTAGTATTTATTTTCTTATCTCTGTTCTCCGAGAAAGTATTCTAAATATGTAAATATACTCAAGTAATTTATTAATATAAAGTCTCATCGAATGCATTATTATTTTTGCCCATTTGATATATTTATAAAAATTTAAACGTTCCATTTATATGTGTTCCATTTATTTTGGTAGCGGTAAAAGAATATGGTATTTTGTATGAAGTTATAATTCTTAATAATGTAAGGTAAGTAATAAGAACAGTATTAAAGGTATTTTAAAATTAAAAATTAAAGCGTAAACGACGGCGGTTTTGAACCGAAAAATAACATAGAATTTTACGATGTCCGACACGCAAACTTTGTTTTAGCCTATCTCCACCAACTACTTTTTGTCATTTTGATAAAGATCTAAGTTGCTTTCAGGTAAAAGCTATCATCTTTATGTATTAATATTTTACATTTTATAGTGTCCACAAAAAAATTAGTTATTATTATAGTTATATTAGTTATTATATCTTATTAGTTATTAATGATAAGTAATTATGATAACTTATCATAATTACGTTGATTTTCCGTGCAGCTTTTGTAAAATGTAAGAAAAATTTCCAAAAATGCCATTTTATTCTTTAAGTAAATCTATATATCTCTATCATTCACAAACTATTTTTTAAAATTTAAAAATACGTAGATAATTACGTCTGGATAACTTAATACTTAACATAAATTACACAACTACAGACGTACCAAAATAAAATTTATTAAAAACAATTAAAATATAATTAGAGTAAACGTTTCGGCTATTTCCATAGCTCTCATCAGTACACGAACGAAGTCCCAAAACAGCAAGAGCCACAGCAAACGAAAAAAAAAAAAAAATCTCTGCCGGCCCGGCCTACAGGCGGAGGTAGATTTCGAAGTTAAGTATTCTAATTTCACCAACAAAAACTAAATCATGATTAGAGATAAACCCACTTTAACAATTTTATCTGTTCGCTTTTGAGGAGTTTTTATTTCATTTTTATATAATAGCTGGTTTTATCAGAATCATGTTAAGGCGGTATTCAAAAAAATACTTTACCATGCTCAACAACTCGAAATTTTTTGGCACATTTTCAGATTCATTTTTAATAGAAAAAATATGAAACTTGCTGACGTGATTTTTTAAGAGATTTATAAGCGACCTGTGTTTTTATTTTTCGTTCAATTAATTAAAACTTGATTTATAAACAATTATTTTCTGAGTAGGACAATATTTTTTGTTTCTAACACGTCTAATCGTTTCGGGAAATTCTGTTCAAAATGCCCACTTCGATATCATTTTTTAGAAATATATTCTGCCTCTATCAAAAAATCGATCATTACGGTACATTATATAGTTTCTGAATAAGAGAATCTACCAAGTGGATGCGTTTGAGAACAAAAATGAATTTAAAAATGTGTAACAAAATAAGCAGTTTGGATTTGAATACACCCTTAATAAGATGATTTTTTCTTCAACCGCTATGTATTTTTAATTTGTTTTTGCTGTAAGAATTGGTCCTATCAAAAGCGTGTCTATATAAATGTTGTAGACAATATTAAGGAGATATATGATTAATTCATGGGGATTTTATATCTTGTGAATTGGTGGAGTTATGAATTTTTTTCTTCTTCAACCTCACCCCCCCCCCCTTTTTGTTTTCGTTTTAAACTATTTTTTGCGGTACGAATTGGTCCTATCAAAAACTTGTGAATATAAAAGTTGTAAATAATATTAAGGATATTTATAATAAAATTAATTGGATTTGATATCTTGAGAATTGACGAAGTTATGGTTTTTTTCCCCCAAAACCCCAATTTTTTGCTCCCCTTGAGCCCATTTTTAATTTTATCCAAAATCTGTGATACATAAATTTTTGGCCCTATTTTTAGAAGTAATAAAAACTTTAAACTGATTTGATGTGTACAAAAATTAAGAAGTTATAGGTTTTTTCGGTTTTCATAAAACCTCTCCCTATTTCCATTCCCTTGGTCCGATTTTGTCCATTAACGAACTTGCCCGAGATTTTATGACCCTTGATTTTATGTATCAGTTTGGAAGAGATTTGTGCAGCATTGTGGAAGTTATCGTGTCCAGAAGAAAGTGCCATTTTATGCTACATGTTTGTCATCTTTCTCGGTATATATTTAATTTCCTTTCAACATGATCATATCACTGTTGTTAATTAGTTATCAATTAATTTGTATTATATAATGTTACAGTTATAATTTGCTGCTAAATTTATTAATTTATTGAATGAATTATTGTAATTGGAAATAGATTATGATTTGTAATTATATTATGGCTATATTTTATCATTCAAATTTCTATGCTACTTATGCGCAAGTCATTATGAATGATCACTATTTGTTATTTTATTTTCATTTAGAATCGCAAGAATTCTTTCTGAAACGCAATTTCTTTTAAATGGTATCTTTTATATATTTTATAAATATATAATTTATGTTAGCTAAATGTTTTGCAACGTTAGCAAACTATTTTTTAAATAATTTTTTATGCACTGGGTTTATTGATGCAATTGCACAAAAACTTAGTGTGTTATCATATGATTTCTACTATTGTAGTTACTTGATACCTAATTCTAAGAAATTCCATTTTATGCTACATGTTTGTCATCTTTGTTGGTATATATTTAATTTAATTTCAACATGATCATATCACTGTTGTTAATTAGTTATTAATATGTATTGTATAATGTTACAGTTTTAATTGGCTGATAAATTTATTAATTTATTGAATTAATTATTGTAATTGGAAATAGATGATGATTTGTAATTATATTATGGCTATATATATATATATATACATATATATGAGAATGTACTAGGTAGTATTTCATACGAAATCTACCTAACAGTTAAAATTACGGATAAACCAGGATAGCATAATAGAATGCACAAATTGTGGAATCAAATTGCTCCGTATATATTAATCGTGTCTTCCTTGAGGGTCGGATGACCGTTTTGGCTGAATCGCCAATTAACAAAGCTACCCAGGTTCAGTTCCTACTGATTACGCTATCCTGGCTGATCCGTAATTTTAACTGTTTTTCGTTTGCTGTGGCTCTTGCTGTTTTGTGATTTCGTTCGTGTACTGATGAGGGCTATGGAAATAGCCGAAACGTTTACTCTAATTATATTTTAATTGTTTTTAATAAATTTTATCTGTGTATGTCTGCAGTTGTGTAATTTATGTTAAGTATTTTTTAAACTTTCTAAAATACTTGAAAAGTGTTTATGAATTTGGTCTATCTCGCCGTCAATCTGTCTGTCCGTGTGCCTGCCCGGGTTAAAACTCGCGTAAATATATTGGGGTTGCCATGTAATTGATATATGTCGTTGAGGGTTACTAAGGCATGATCGGCAAGGAAAATTAAGTGTGTGCCAACCATAGTTTGTTCATTTACAGGAACATACAAAAAATTCGGTTACAGTAGTACAGTCTATGAGCAATATTTACTGGAATTTGTTTTGAATTGTTTTATGAGTTTTTAAATTTAACACATATTTTGTATATTATTTGGTGTGTATAAATTGTATATCATATATAGGGCTGCTCAAAATAGTTCGGGTGCCCTTTCGTTTATTATCGGAAATTGGTGAAAAAGAATTTTCAGCTGCGTTATGTAGTTCATAACCGAACTAAATTTTAGCATACAATATGGTATATGAGGCATTCTCACAAAATTTTAAATTTCAGAAATAAAAATCTGGTGAAATTAAACTTAACAAAATAAAATTTTAAACTTATAGACGAAGGCCTTAATGATACAAAATAAAGAAAAAATGGTCAACAGCGACGATTTTTTTTTATTTAACTGAGGTTTAAGTTAAACTTGCGTGTTTAATTTTCCTTACCGTCCCCTTGATATTTTCCTCTCTAACTTTTTATATTCTTCTAAATATTTACTTTTAATGTATTTGCATAGTACCCATAGAACATTTAAATAAGAAGTAATAACAATGTAGTATTTTTAGTACAAAATTTTGGTATAACATTGTCTTAACCCATTAATGCCGGCTGGTACAAAAATCTACCAAACTGAATTATTTTTATTAATTATCACTAGATGACACAATCTGTCAAACAGTGATGCATTTGACATCTTAAATAATCACAAATAAGTATAAAAATAGAATTCCCGCATTTTTGTGGGAAATGAGCATAGTAGTAGGTGTAAAAACTGAGTGAAAACGAAATCGATCGGTATGTCTCTACCTTAAAAAAGAAAACGGTAAGTTACGCATATTTTTTTGAAATTTTAATTATGTTTTTAAATGGAATCACAATTGTAATAGTGTACTTTAAACGATTGTGCTATTTAAAGTTAGATTTAATTTTGTTTCTTTTCTTATATTCATTTTTACTTTTAATGGTAGAAAATTGTACCAGCCGAGTCTCAATCTTACTTAGGGCGATCAGAAAATAAAAAATAGACGTCCATTTCACTGGCCCCGCCCCACACTGATTTTGAAAATTAATCAATACCATTCGTTTGTGCTGGTTTCTGCCGCAAAAATTCTCATTTGTGCCACTTCTATTCTCTCGTTATAACGAACAAAGTGGGTGGGATCAGTGAAACGATACCCCCGCCCCATCAACGAAATCAAAATATTGTTACTGCATTCATTTATTCTACGTTTGTTCTGCAAAAAGTTCCTGTGCTACTTCCGTACTATGTCGTTATAACGAATTTTTATAATTCAAGGTCACTTACAGAAAATTACTTATGAAAATCGTAAAGAAATACGTGTCACGAAAGGAAATACGTAATTCTTTAGTGCTATGTAAATGTGTGTTTGTGCCGTAAAAAGTTTCGTTTGTACCATTCTGGTTTTCTCGATAGAACGAATTTTCCACATTTCCAACACAGGGCGACCATTTCGGTGGACACACCCAATCAACGAAATCTAAATTATATTACGGCATTCGTTTGTGCTGGTTTTTGTCGCAAAATGTTTCGTTTGTACCACTTCTATTCTCTCGTTATAACGAATTTTTATAATACAAGGGCGCATAAAGAAAGTCGTCTATGAATAAATACGTGTCACGAAATGTGATGCGTAATTCTTTAGTGCTATATAAATGTCGGTTTGGACTCACAAAATTCTCTCAAAGAAAAATATTCTTGTGTTTTATATGTTTTATTAGTGTCTAGATATAACAAAAAAGTTATCATGTTTATTCTAATGCATAAATATTCAGTTTATTAAAAATATGTTACTATTTTTTAAAGGTAATTATAATTTTTAAAACTTTTTTTCTAAGTTTTAGAATTGGTAAATTATATATTTTACAAAATTTTCTTTTGCAAATTGAATTGCAATTAAATTTTTTAAATATAATTTTAATTAAAAAAACCCTTATTATATAAGTATAAGTAATATTTTACCAGTATATAAATCTAGAAACTATTATTATAATTATAATAATTATTATTATTCCAATCAAACAATAAATTCAAAATTTGCATAAAAAAGTGATTTCATACTACACAAACGCCGGTTGGTACAAAAATCTGCCATTAAAAAAACTTAGTAAATACAACGGGAAAAATAAAATTTATGTTCGATGTACTTAATAGACACAGGATGAACAAATATGAATAAAAATTTCAAAATTGATCGAGTATATTGAAGTCGGCATTAATGGATTAAAGGGATGTAAGGGAAAAAAGGGACGGTAAGGAAAATTACCACCTATTTTTAGGCAAATCATGTTAAGACTAAGTGTAAAAGCCACAATGTTAACTGATTTTTAGCAACAGTTATTTACATTGGATTAAATTAAAAAAAAAATAATTTACCTCAAAAAGTGCAGGAATAAACCTTGGGGGCGGTAAAACTACCAATAAAGCCACAATGCTTCAAATTGATATCTAATGTTGATTTAAATTCTGCAGTAAATTTCATGTCAAAAATTTTTGGACATTCTTTCTCTAGCATGAGAAAAAAGTTGAAAAACATTACATGGCTGCATCTTAAGTGATTTTCTGTATAATTTTAGAAAGACGGACGGTAAGGAATCTAAAATCCAGGGACAGAGTTAAAAAAATAATAACAACCGTAAAAATGTGTGCAGATTAATTTTTTGCTACATATTTACTTAAAACAATAGTCCGAGTTTTGGAAAAAAAATACATCGAATTACTTTTATTGAAAGAATTTTATACAGAACTTCTCCAAACTTAAAAATCAGCATCAAGGACACGGGGCGGTAAGAAATTTCGCGGTATATTTGGACCCCCAACATCGTCCAAAACTTATTTATCTCGTTAATATTGTTATACGGCCATGCGGTGGAATGTTTTGCAATACAAGAAATAAAAAAGTAATATAAAAATTTTGTTTTTAAAGTCAATTCCTACTTAGGTCATCAAAGAAAAATTTAATAAAATCCCTTAAGCTAATATTAGTTTTTGTTGCATTAAAATATCCCAATTTGTTGATTTTCTATAGGTTTACAATGGAAGTCTATGAGAATTTGGCGAAATATTAGAGATATCGCCAAGTTGGCGTCACTTTTGGCGACTCATTTTGGCAGCCAAATGTGGCGATTTATCGCCAAGTTGGCGGCAAACTTGGCGGTATTTGGCGACAGAACAGGTCCCCCCTATGGTAACCCCTCTTATAGATATGGAGATGCATTAAATGCTTCAATAACCAATGGCCGCCATTTTGTCTCCCATGTAAAACTAAAATTAATTAATTAAAATTTAATTAATGAATTAAAATTTGAAAAAATTATATTAACATCAATTGTCATCCAGTACAAGTTTAAAAAAAATTATTTCAACTTGATAGGATGAATAATGACTATTTTATTACCGTATTGAAAGAAGATATATAAATAAATAAATAAATAAATAAATATAAGGAGAGTGTGAACTAATAGTAGGAATTGAAAAACCCCCAAGAATATGTACTAAAATAAAAAATTAAAAGTTTAAAAGGACTTAAAAGTTAAAATTGTGTGAGAATGCCTCATATATGCAGTATATATTTATAGATCACATACCATACAGGACTTCACAGATGATTTCGGATGCTTTTCCGACTGCAGGTTGTTGAAATTCGGTTTTGAAACGCATTGTGAGTTTTCCAAATTATTTAATTAGATTTTACATTATTAAACGGTACGCATTGTGGATGTGTTAACTATTTCCTAATCTATGCTTGACGCATGATTTTTCTTTCTTGTTAATTGGATGAAAAACATATTTTAAACTTGAAATAGATTGAAAACGGACTATTAATAACAAATAACACTGAATTTTTAAAATTCTTACGTTTATGACAAAATTACAAAACAACCTGATGCAACGTTTACAAGCATTAACAGCTATTATTAATAGCTATATTAAATCATTTTTGCGATGATTTAAACTTTGTGTAACTTACCACAAAGTGGAAAGTAAAAAAAAAAAAAAAAAAAAAAAAAAAAAAAAAATTAATGTTTCCGTTTAGATTTAAAAACAGAAATTCTTTAGGAAATATTCTCTAATGCAGAAAAAAAAGTCAACGGAGAATTTCTTTGAATTGAATATTTGAAGGAAATGGTTTCGCTATCTTTGGCTGTGTTTCACAAGAATTATTAAACTTCATGTGAATTCTATCTTAGATGCAGGAAATAAGATGCATAGTTTGCTGGGGGTTGTTTTTCAATACAATCTCAGAAGATGACCTCAGGTAAGATGGAGTGACGAAATCAGAAAAGTGAAAGGAGTTAATTAGATGACCAAAACACTAGACATAAAACAATTAAAAAGGCTTAGAGGAGACTTGTATCCAGCAGCGGATTGAAAACATGCTGCTTTATATAAGTATATCACTGAACATTTTCGTCATGCCATGGTGCAATTTCTTCTTATTTAAATCAGTATTTACATTTTGTTGTACATTTTATATTACGTAAATGCCAACGAAGCACGATATATCCAATTAAAAAAATAAGAAAAGGAAGAAGAGAAAACAGAATGAAACATTGTCGTATATATATTTTGCCTCAATCCAATGTATTTTCGTTATTATTTTGCGTCATTTTATTGTGTAAATTGTCACGCACGAAGATAGACACTAAATCTTTAAAATTATGTAAATGATTCAATGCTCGATCTTTGATCCTTTTTTATGATAAAAGGATTTTCGACAAGGCCACCCAGGATATGGTTTAGTGAAGCTAAGCATGGCGCAGGAGGTAACTTTATATCATTAGCATATGCATGAATAATCATTTTTTAAATCAAAAGCTACGGAACTTCCTCAATATTTCTAACAAATTATCTCATTCCTATTTATTTATTTTTTGTTAATCCATTTGCATCGTTAGCTCATATATGTATCCTTTCAGGAATTCCTTTTTTATTCAGAAATTCCAAATCCATACTGGAAATTCCGATAGAAGAATTTTGCTTTGTGCGATTACGAAACGTTTGTCATTAAATAAAGCAAAAATTACAATTTAGAGTTTCTGCCATGAATTTGGAATTTCTGGATAATATTCATAAATATAATAATAATTCTGATATGCACGCTTCAGATGCAAATGAGTTAACAAAATTTAATTAAAATAGGAAAGTTCTTTCATTATAAATTAATAACAAATTACACAAATGTTAGCCGAAATCTTTGCTAACCGAAACGTGATTTTTCAACTAATAAAAGTGCAACGCGGCTATACTAAGAGAGAGTCTACATTAGTCACGCAAAAACACTCGCAAGTTAATGTTAAACCGATTGGAGAGTTATTTTCAAATTTCTCGTATGCATTTCTTTTCTTTTCTTTTCTTTTTTTTTCTTTTTTTTTTTTTTTTTTTTTTTCATATGATAGCTGAGGTTGATCTCTAAACGGTCTCTTTTTTACTTTTTAGAACGTAAATAAATAAATAAAGGACTCGGTTTGAGATTGACATCAGCTATACGATGCAAAAAAAAAAAAAAAAAAAAAAAAGATAATTTTAAAGATATATTTTAAACTACATTTAAAGATATTGAAACGCAAAATGCAAACAAGAAATTTTAAAAGAATGTTCTCATAGGATTAATTTTTTTCTCTCTCAAGGTTCCTACATCAGATTTAATACAGATTAAACAAATTGGTCTTACTTCTTCTAAATTCGTTATTTGCAAAAGTAATTTGTAAGGAAATTTTTGAATTTAGCTTAACAAATATTTACAAAATATACATTTTTCCAAAATATATTTATATACAGGATTCGCCTAATGATTTATCGGGTTTCAAAACATTGTGTATCGAGCGGTATACGACCTACAAAAACGGATGATTCATGACAAGATGCACACATTAGAGGTCTGCACGGGCCGACATTTCCAGGCCCGGGCCCGGCCCGACTCATAGAGAAAAAAAATCGGCCCGGCCCGGCCCGATGCAAAAATTAAAAGTTCGGCCCGGGCCCGGCCCGATAAAAAAATTAAAAGTTCGGCCCGGAAAAAAGTTAAAATCTCAGCCCGGGCCCGGGCCGGCCCGAGTGAACTTCTACAAAACATTGATTTTTTCGTCGAATTGGTTAAAAATTTGTCTCGTACGAGGAGTTCTGTCCAAAAATATTTATCTTAACTTTTTTTTCATGTTTATAATCTTTATTTTTATAGACGTGCAGCAGGCTGCGATATTTATTTTTTTAATGAATCTCTATTTCTTGTATGTAAATGTTTCAGTTATCATTAATACTGTTAATCCATATTCCATGTCTAGAAGTGTTAAAAATCGGAAAAATGCTATACAGTAAAATCTTCTAAGATGGAATTGCATAGAAAAGAAAAAAAAATGCGTTATAGACGGGTTCTCTTCTTAGCAAGTGTAAATGTATTATATATTCTTTTCTTACTTATTAGTATATTGATTTTGCATGGATCAACACGTTTTTCAGTTTAAAACAAGGTTCCGTCATAGGCAGGTACCTTTTCATACATTTTATTGTATTTTAATTTAGTTATATTTTAATGTGCGTAGAAATCTACTATTCTTTAAAAATAATAAATTTTAATGTTATTTTAATGTTATAAATATATGTTATATTATAATGTAATAAAGTTTAATGTAGAATAATGGCGATTCAAAAACGTATGCATTTTTTGCAAAAACTATTGGGCCAGGCTTAATTTAACTGACCTTTAAATGGACCAGGCCACGCTGAGGCGATGATTTTCATACGGGCTGGCTCAAAACTAGGACTGAAAATTTTGGGCCATGAAGACTAGGAATGAAACCAGGCCCGGCTCTGTACAGAAAAATTAAGTTAGGCCCGACCGCTTTTTCAAGAAGGCTCACGTTTTCAGCACCAGCCTTGGCGAGTTGGCGAAAGCGAGAGCGTTCAGCCAGCTCTAACGCCAATCGTCGTCTTGTGTTTTGTTTTGAACCGAAATGGCGGAAGACGAACTAGCATATTTTAGAATAACAGTCCTACCTAAATTAAAGAAATATTTTCAGTTATGTGTTCTAGATGAAAAGAAATCTTCTTCGAACGAAATTGTATTACGAATTCTTATACTCTGTTTTATCGAAGGCCTTTATTACTTTTGATGATATAGACTAAAATTTTGATTATCTGATCCCCTCAAAAATCTAAATTTTCATTCAATTGAGCATTATTAATTCCATACCTCTTAAACAAAAACTCATTACCTTCATATATTTAGATATTTGATTACATATGAAGATGGATTTATGGGGATCATGAATTAATGCAGTTTCAGTGCATTTTGATGCATATAAACACAGATTTTAAAAAATACCTGTGGCAGAAAATTATTATATTTTCTGCGATGAACTTATATAATTAATTTAATACCAAATCATTCTGCAGAAACAACCCCCAAAGTCGAGTGAAAATAGGCCAAACCATGAAAGGAAAAAAAAAAGCCTTTCACACCCCCAAACAGGATGTTTAGAAATTGCCTTTTTAATGTGAGATGAAATTCTTAAGGGGAGATGGGGTAGACGGAAAATTGAATGACTATCTTTTATTGCTTCAAAGTAACAAATAAAATCATTAGAGACATTTTTTAACTGTATATGATAGTGAGGGGATATAGATTTAAATAGTTAAATTTATCAATTAACAAATAGAAAAAACAAACAAAAAATTAAAAACTTGGAATATTTAACTTTTTTTTTTTTTGGGGGGGGGGGGGGAAAACAAAAACAAGCTTTTCTTTTTTTTCGGGGGGGGGGGGGGCAGAATTTGAATAATTGGTCTTTTACTTATAGTTACTTACTTCAAAGTAATAAATAGGACAGAAAATTTAAAAAACTGTAAAGAATTTAAAAAAAAAAATGAAAGCGTGTGCACAAAAGGTTGATCCTTATTATTATTTTTTAAATCTTTCATTCTATTTGTTTCCTTATCTTTTTTTATGGTAAATTACTTATTTGTTACTTAAAAATCAACAGATAGAGCAAAGCAGTAAACTTTATGCACTGTTATGGATAAGCGAAGGAATAGTTAACATTTCAGACACAATTTTAACTAATCTTTTCTGCAAGGCAACAATGAATTTTAAATGGGCAAAAAGTAGTGTGATGGAGGAGAGGATGGGGGGGGGGGGGGGAGAAAATTCGAAATGGGAGGTTGCCTCAGACGATTGAGCATTATTTTATTGCCACTTCAACTTAATAAATAGAGCAATATGTGTGCAGAATGACGAAATATAAAGTGTGTGTGTGGGGGGGGGGATTTCATTCGAGAGAAAATTCGAAATGGGAGGTTGCCTCAGACGATTGAGCATTATTTTATTGCCACTTCAACTTAATAAATAGAGCAATATGTGTGTGAATGACGAAATATAAAGTGTGTGTGTGGGGGGGGGGGGGATTTCATTCGAGAGAAGAATTTACATGATTTATTCAAATATGACGAATTATTATTTTTAAATAATAAATAAAACAACTAAGGCGAAATAATATTTAAAAATATGGCAAAAATTTTTAAATAAAAAACTGAAGAATTTTAAAGATTTTTAATTTTGTGCACTAGGGACAGACCAATGTCTTTTTCATAAAAACTTAAATAATGATAAAATTTTAACAATATTAAAATGTAATAGTAATTGATTTAATTGCATGCATCAACTTGCAATTATTTTAGCTCATAGATTTAATTGCAGGATACGGCTAAATAATTTATGCTTTATCGTTCAATCTAATTATAATCGAATTTATTTTAGTTTCAACTTCCTATTAACTTCTAATCGCAATTAAGTTAAAAACAATTAATTTTTAATGAATTATTTCAGTGAAAATGTGTTTTATTAATGCAATCAACACGTGACACAATTATGCCGCTTAATAATAAAAAAACTAAATTAATTCAGTAATAATACTAATAAAACTATGTTCAATTGTGTCATAAAAACATGATCAATACAATTATATTTATTAAAGAAAATTTTTACGTCTGTTTTTTAAAATACGTTCTCTATTTCTTCGAACATATAGCGAATTAATGAAATAAATGAATATTATAGAACTGAAAAAAATAACTTATGTTTGAATTACATATATTTGTGCAATTAAAAGTTATTTTAATCCGAAAAAGATTTTTGTTTTAAGCAGGGTTCTAATTGCAAACCACGGCGAAATAACATTTCGTCTAGCTTTTTACATTTGCGGAAAAAACAAATGAGAAAAAAAGCACATCTCTTCCTCTCAGGAAAGGAATGAGGTTGCTGTTCGCAACGCGTACGACGTCACGAACAAAAAAGGGTGCGTAGCGTTGAATTCATCCCCGCGCCAACCCTTACTCTGGCGATAAAGTGCTCAAAACGTGAGCCTTCTTGAAAAAGCGGCCCGAACCTTCAGAAAAAAGTATGGCCCGGGCCGGCCCGAGTGCCGTGAATGAAAATCGGCCCGAGCTCGGCCCGCGGGCCGGGACGGACTCGGGCTTCGGGCCACGGGTCGGCCCGTGCGCTTTTTCAAGAAGGCTCACGTTTTGAGCACTTTATCGCCAGAGTAACGGTTGGCGCGGGGATGAATTCAATGCTACGCACCCTTTCTTGTTCCTGACGTCTTACGCGTAGCGAACAGCAACCCCATTCCTTTGCTGAGAGCTTTTTGCTTTTAAAACAAAGAGCTTTTTCACATTAAAGTGCTTTTAATTGCACAATATATATAATTCAAACATAAGTTATGTTTTTCAGCTCAATAATATTCATTTATTTCATTAATTCGTAAAAATAGACGTAAAGATTTTTTTTGTAATAAATATAATTCTATTGATCATGTTCTTATGACACAATTGAACTTAGTTTTTGTTGGAATGTTATTCCATATGGAAGGCATGAATACGATGTCTGATGCTGCCATCTGGTGGAATGTTCTTGAAACAAAAGAGCATTTTCTAACAGTTTTATTAGCATTATAGTCAGGAGAGGTAATTATGACTACTTTTTACATTTTCAATATTATTATTATTAATATTATTATTATTATTATTATTTTATTTTTTTGCTTATTTCTATTTGGAAAAGTGGTGTTTTCAGTACATAGGAAGTAACTTTGATTCTTTAAGAACACCTTTTAAAAGTTTTAATTCTCATAGCTGTGTTTTTTTTTTAAGTTAAAAGTATGGTTATAATTACCCCACCAAAAACTCACAATCACATAAGTTTGGTGTAATTAAGACCACTAGTGGGGAAATTATGACCACTATATCTTCTCTTTATACTTGCTAATACACATTTGTTTGGGGTAATTGTGACCACTTTGAACTCCAAAGTGACAAATGCGTTTATCAAAAATTTTATAGACTTAGTTTCAAATTGCTATTCGGATCTCAAAAAGGCTTCAGACTAGTAATAAAGAATATCTAAGATGAAATATACATTATGAGGTTAATATCTAAGCTTGAAATAAAATTTTACCATACACATTTTTCTTCAATATGACGGCGGTCATAATTACCTCACCTGACCCTACTACTGAATTAATTAAATTTTTTTTTAATTAAGCGGCATAATTGTGTGACGTGTTGATTGCATTAATTCATCATCCCCATAAATCCATCTTTATATGTAATCAAATATCTAGATTTATGAAGGTAATGAGTTTTTGTTTAACAGGTATGGGTTGGGTTGGGTTGATTTTTGATGGCCAATTATCTACACGAGGGATATAGGCCCGGGGGGTGTGCCCTCCGTGGGGGTCTTTCTAAGGGAACCTAATCCGTATTAACGCATGGAAGATCCACGGCTCGAAGAAAACCACGAAAACTCCGAACGATTAGGCCGACGGGCGCGATAGGGATCGAACCCAGCACCTCCCGTCTACCAGCTTCGAGAGCAGAACCTCTCGGCCACTGGTGGGGCCTTTAACAGGTATGGAATTAAAAATACTCAATTGAATGAAAATGTAGATTTTTGAGGGGATCAAATAATCAAAATTTTAGTCTATATCATCAAAAGTAATAAAGGCCTTTGATAAAACAGAGTATAAGAGTTCGTAATACAATTTCTTTCGAAGAAGATTTCTTTTCATCTAGAACACATAATTGAAAGTATTTCTTTAATTTAGGTAGGACTGTTATTCTAAAATATCTTAGTTCGTCTTCCGCTATTTCGGCTCAAAGCAAAACACAAGACGACGATTGGCGTTAGAGCTGGATGAACGTTCTCGCTTTCGCCAACTCGCCAAGGCTGGTGCTGAAAACGCGAGCCTTCCTGAAAAAGCGGCCCGTGCAGATCTCTAGCACACATTCACCAAGTTTAGTTCGCGTACACGCTGGCTGGATGGCAGGTCTGTGGCGCTTGAAGTCTATGGTGGCGCCACTGTACAAGATGGCGGCAATACCGGTCTGGTTGATGTTCCTCTCTTGCAATGGACCCCCAGGTCGCCAGATTTCATGGTGTGATCTTTGTGATATCGTGTGTGGGGTTATGTGAAGAACAAAGTCTATGTACTCCCAATGCCAACAACACTGCAAGCATTGTAGGAACGCATCACTGCTGCTGTGCCGGACATTGACAGAAACATGCTGTTGAACGTATGGATAGAACTGGATTATTGTTGGTATGTATGCCGGGTGACTAAGAGCGCATACATTCAACAGTTGTAGTATGTATCAGAAACTTGGTGCATGTGTGTATCTTTTCATGCATCAGCTGTCTTTGTATGTCATGTATTTGTAAATAAACAGTCTTTTGAAACTCGGTGAGTCATTTAAGCTAACGCTGTATTGTAACCAATAAATTTTTTAACAGAAATGGATTTGTAGAATCTTTAAATATCCGAATTCAAAATTACAACTCATTACACCAAGTAGTTTTTGAACAATGCTTTAAAAATTACAATCTGTTTTTGCAACGATTTATGATGAATTTAAAATTAAGAGTTCCAAATTTTAAACCAGTATAATTCCTAAACTTCCTTTTTGATACCCGAAAGTAAAATTCAACAAAAAATCCAAATATGATTTCAAAATTGGTTGTTTTCATTGAAAAATTGAAAGTTTAGCACGATTTCTATACGCAGATGATTCCCTAAGCGAAATTTAAGTATTTCATTAATTAGTAGATGTTATTGCTAATCAGTTGGTACCAGTCACATATTTATACGATGATTTATGAAAGAGTTAGCAGGGATATGATACAATATTTTACAAATACACAATACTTTTTCTCTAAACTCCCTTTTAATCATATTTTTTTTCTTTTCAAAAATGATAATTCCCAGTACAACCATTCCATTTTAATAAAACTTCGTCAGTTAAATTTTTGAACTATTTTCTGTAGTATTGTGTAAATTACTTATCGTGCAATCTTAAATTATGATTCTTAATTAAAATAATATTAATACATATTTGCTAAAAAAATTCTTGAAAAATGTTTAATTAGCTTTTAGTAGGTAGATTTTGTAAGAAATGCTACCTATTGCAATCTTCCCTATGTTGGAATATCTGAAATTGTTTTTCAGATCTACGCCGATCATGATCCTGGAACCCAACACCACCCCCAGTTCAAAACTTTATCTATCTCTCTATCTATCTGTCTATCTATATATATATATCACTTTTTTATGGATACGATAATTTCCGTAATTCTGTACAAACCTCTTCCAAACTGATACATAAAATCAAGGGGTAGAAAATCTCTGTCAAATTCGTTAATAGGCAAAATCGGACCAAGGTGGTGGAAATAGAAGTGGGGGGGGGGGGGGGTGAGGGGCTTTGTGAAAACCAAAAACACTCCATAACTTCTTATATTTTTATGCATATCAAATCAGTTTAAATTTACTATTGCTTCTAACAAAAGTGCCAAAAATTTATGTGTCACAGATTTTTGATAAAATTAAAAATGGACCCAAGGGGCGCAAAAATAAGGTTTTAGGGAGAAAAAAATTCATAACTTCGTCAGTTCTTAAGATATCAAATTCATTTAAACTTATTATAAATCTTCTTAATATTATCTACAACTTTTGTATCGACAAGTTTTTGATAAGACCAACTCTTACTGGAAAAAAATAGAGAGGGGGGGGGGGAGAAAAAAATTCATAACTTCGTCAGTTCAGAAGATATCCAATCCACTTAAATTTATTATACATCTGATCAATATTATCTACAACTCTCATATTGACAAGTTTTTGATTGGATCAACTCTTACAGGAAAAAAAAATAAACAAAAGTAGGGATGGACCGAAAAAATTATCGTATTAAGGGTGTACTCAAATCCAAACGGCTTATTTTCTGACTCATTTTTAAATTCATTTTCGCTCTCAAACGCAAGTTCTCTTATTCCGAAACTATATAAGATATTGTATTGGTCGCATTTTTGACAAAGGCAGAATATATTTCAGAAAATGCTGTCAAAGTCAACATTTTGAACCGAATTTCGCGAAGCGATAGTGCTGGAAACGGAAAATAATTGTAAATCAAATTCTAATTAATTAAACGAAAAATAAAAACACAGGTCGTTTATAAATCTCTTCAAAAAATCACGTCAGCGAATTTCACGTTTTTTCGTTTAAGAATTAATCTGAAAATGTGTCAGAAAATTTTGAGTTGTTGAACATGGAAAAGCATTTTTGTAAATACCCCCTTAACATGATTTTGATAAAACGAGCTCTTATATAAAAATGAAATTATAAACTCATCAAAAGCGGCCAGATAAAATTGTTAATCTGGGTTTATCTCTAATCTTGATTTAGATGTTGTTGGTGAAATTAGGACATAACTTCGAGATCTACCTCCGTCTGTAGGCCGAACCGGCAGGGATTTTTTTTTTTTTTTAATAAAGCATTTTCCAGATAATAATTTCTTGTTTAATTCGATGTTTCTTTAACTTCAAATCAGCAATTTTCCATTTTGAGTTTTTGAAGGGTTTCATTTTTTTTTTTTTTTTAATTTATTATCCGTACATATTTAAATATTTTGGAAACAACCTGCAAGTGAAATATTGATACTCCATTTGTGTGTACTGGTGTAACTCTAAAATTTAACTACATTTCTTGCTCTAAATATGCATATTATATATATATATAAGCAAAATTTTTGGAACTATAAACCATTTTAACAAATGAAAAAAAAAAACCATAAAAATGAAATCATTTATAATACCAAAAAACTAATTATCCAAAATGCTGTATATTAAAGTGGAATAATTGAAAATGTAATAAGAAAAATTAATGTAATTTTTAATTTAATGTAATTAAGGAATGTAAGATACATGAATAAAAATTGAAATTTATATTGTGTCAGGGGCATTATTTCCCAGTATAAGTAAAACACAGTTGGTTTCTGATTGAGAACGTCAAACTAATCTTCGAAGATCAATTCTCAAAATGCCCTATCAACTATACACAGAAGGTTAAGATATAAACAAAACAAATAAATCGGAAAGCATATGAACCATGAAAGTGAAATTTTTTAAAAGAGAAAAAAATGAGATTAATATTACCAACCAAAGCTTATAAGATCTAGAGTTTCATAACAATCCCCAGCAAATCTTTAACAATGAATGTTATGTTCACTTGGAAATATTAGGTTGTAACGAAAGTTTTCCGCCAAATCACCATTACACAATACTAATTATAACATATACAATGAAGTGAAATTTTATATATAAGCACATATCCAGATATCCTCCAAACCTTCACAGTGTCGTATGATACAACACTAGTACCTAAAGCTGTACACCTTATTAGGTGACATTCTGTAACTGACTTTTTGCAACAGAACTATGGAAGTAAATGATGGTTCTAAACTAATAGCGTGATAGTTCCATTTCAGACACCTTGTACGTAATGATAACGATATTTTTTTTTTACACGTTTTACAACACAGTGTTGTAAAGCAAGTCTCTTTCATTCAAATTCCAAAAATCGTTTGACAAAATATGAGCAAACACGTCAACGCGAACTGTTTGCACAGACCGTATTAATTGTGGTGGGAAACTTTCGTTACAATCTGATATAATACAGTTACGATTATCAGTTAAAATTGACTATTTTAATATTGCACATTCCGTATTTATTCACATACATTAAAGGCTCTAAGAAAATGCAAAATTAATATGCAAAGCAAAGCAAACAAAACGTTCAAAAATGATGATTATAAACCACCCGTAAGAAAGTGAAATACTAAAATTTGAAAATAATTATTAGTTCTGAAAGCTATTAAAACTATTTTTCGTTCATGACTAAGTTTCATGGGAACGTCTTAATTCAAAACAAATCATATCCATCTGAAATGCACTCAGCAGACCATGACTTTTCAATCACGGATCCACACGGTAAAGTGATACTTCTTGGATCCGCTTACTTGGTGTTGAATGACAACGACATGGGCAAGTGAACATTTTCATTTAGGGAGAGTCACACGGAGTGAGAAATCCGAGCATGTTAACAATTTGTTGAATTGACAGAAATCCTGCTGCAGAACATTAATACCTTTTTTCTTCACAATTGAATAAACAAATAATTCTGCCTCACTTTAAGTAAACGTTTTCATTTTAGAGAAAGTCACAGAATTTGATCAAATAGAAGTCTTGTGACAGAACATTAATATCCATGACAATACAAATAATTCTACGGTTCGTGAAAGCTAATTTTAAACATATGGGAGCGTTCTGTTTAAATTTTTCGTTTGCATTTCAATATTTTAAATGATTTTTTATTATATAGAATAGCTGAGATCAATCTCTAACCGAAGCACTTTTTAAATTTTGATTACAGATTTTTTTTTTTTTTTTTTTTTGAGGTCACTTTTAATTTCGTAACCCATTTTGGAAGTGAAAGTACCTTCAGAAAAAAAAAAAAAAAAAAAAAAAAAAAAAAAAACTGGAAACAAAATTGAAAAAAAAAAAAAAAAGGCTCTGCTACAAATTAACCTCAGCTATCCTACTTTAGTTAAAAATGAAAAAAAGAAAGGTATGCAAATGATAATTTAAAAAGAACACACTTATAGGATTAACATTAGCTTGTGAGTTTTGTCGTGTGACTAGTGTGGACCCTTAAGAGCTTACACTAGTCGCTCAAAAAGATCCGGATGATAATGTTAATCCTACGGGGAAGTTATTTTCAAATATCTCGCTTAAATTTTGACATTTTCGAATGATTTTTTTTGCACAGGATAGCTCAGGACGATTTACATCCGGGCTAGTTTTTACTTTTTCGATTTTAGTTTCAGATTTAAAAAAAACAAAAAAAAACCTGTTACTTTCGGAATCGGTTTGAACCGGTTCTGAAATTGAAACTATCCTAATATAAAAAACTATAACCAAAATCGAAAAGTAAAAACTAGCCCAGTTGTAGATCGTCCTCAGTCAACACCTACTTGACATATAAGAGTATCAAGTAGGTGTTGCCTCAGCTATCCTATGCAAAAAAAAAAAAAAAAAAAAAAAAAAAAAAAAAATCATTCGAAAATATCGAATTTAAAGCGATATATTTGAAAATAACTTCCCCGTAGGATTAAGATTATCATCCGGGTCTTTTTGAATGACTAGTGTCGGCTCTTAAGAGTCCACTTCAGTCACGGGAAGAAAGGAAAAAGCTAATGCTAAGTTTAGCGGAGCGTTAATTTCAAATATCTCGTTCAAATTTTAGTATTTTTGAATGGTTTTTTTTTGCATAGGATAGCTGAGGACGATCTACAACCGGGATAGTTTTTACTTTTTCGATTTCGGTTTAAGATTATTTTTAAAAAATTACTATTACTTTCAGAACCGGTTGGAACTGGTTCCGAAATAGAAACTATAATAGTATTATATATAAAAAAAACTATAACCAAAATCGAAAAATTAAAAACTAACCCGGTTGTAGATCATCCTCAGTTATCCTATGCCAAAAAAATCATTCAAAAATATTAAAAATTTGAGCCAGAAATTTGAAAACAACTCTCCCATAGACTTACCATTAGCCTTCGACTTTTTCTGAGTGATTAGTGTGGGCTTTCAAGGAAACATTTTCATTTTCGGTAGAGTCACACGGAGTGATAAATCCGAGGACGTTGATAGTTTGACGAACTGACAGAAATCCTGCCATAAAACATTAATATATTTTTAAATTTACTATTGAATTAAAAAAAAAATCTGCGCGTGGGTAAGCGAATATTTTCATTTTAGCGAAAGTCACACGGAGTAATAAACCTGTGAATGTCAGCAATTTTTATAATTGACAGAAGTCCTGCTACAGAACATCGATGCTATAATTGTCAATGAACAAAATTATAAATTATAATGAATTGAACATGGGTGTTTTTTCTTCATCATTAAAAAAAAGGAATAATTCTGTGATACTTTAAATAACATTTTCATTTTAGAGATAGTCATACGGAGCGATATATCCGAGCATCTTAACAATTTGTCCAATTTACAGAAGTCTTGTGACAGAAAATTATTATAATTTCTGCAGTACAATTGATCAAACAAATAAATCTGCAAATCTTTAAATGAACACTTTAGTTTCCGGAAGAGTTAAAGGGAGGGATAAATGGAAACTCGTTGAGTGTTTGTCGAACTGACAGAAATCCTGAAACAGAACATTAAAATAAGTCTATGAGTGTGTAAGCGAACATTTTCCTTTTAGCGAAAGCCACACGGAGTGATAAATCTCATCATGTTAGCAAATTTTTGAAGCTACAGAAATCCCACTACATAATATTAATATGTTTGTTCTTTGTGATCAAATAAACACATAATTCTGCTAATGTTTCAGTGTACACTTTCATTCTCGCAAAAAATCACACCTAGTGATGAATCCAAGTGCGTTAAGAATTTTTCGAATTGATAGAAGTACTGAAACAGAAGATTAATATATTTTTACTGTATCATTAAATAAACATATAATTCTAGAAGTCTCTAAAATAAATATTTTTATTTTCAGAAGAGTCACACGGTGTGATAAGTCCGAACTCGTTGAAAGCTTGTCGAACTGATAGAAATCCTGCCGCAGAACATCAATATATTTTTAGTTTACTATTGAATAATCAAAACAATACTTCTGGTGTGTAAGTGAATATTTTCCTTTTAGAGAAAGTCACACTGATTAATAAATCCGAGAGTGTTAATAATTTGCTGAATTCACAAAAATGGTGCTACTATGTTGTTTTTTCACCATTCACTAAACAAATAATTCTGTGACTCTTTAAATAAGAATTTTTACTTAAGAGAAAGTCACATTGATTGCTAAATCCGAGCATGTTAATAATTTGCTGAATTCACAGAAATGCTACAACAGAACAATAATATTTTGTTTCTTCATCATTCAATAAATAATTAATGATGCGAGCCTTTACATGAGAATTTTTATTTTAGAGAAAGTCACACAGACTGAGAAATCCAAGAATGTTAAAAGTTTGTTGAACTGACAGAAATACTGCATCAGAACATTAATATGTTTTTCTGTATAATCGAAAAAACAAATAATTCTGAAAGTCTTTAAGTGAACATTTTTATTTTCGGAAGAATCGCATGGAATGACAAATCAGTTGGTTGTATTTATGACGGCCAATTATCAGCACGAGGGATATAGGCCCTAAGTTGGGTGAGTTCCCTCCGTGGGGGTCTTTCTAAGGGAACCCAACCTGTATTTATCAAATGACAAATCAGAGAATGTTAGAAGTTATCAAATTGACAGTAATCATGCCACAGAACATTAATAGGTATATTTAAGTCTACCATTGAATAATCAAATACTTCTGCGATTGTTTAAGTGAACATTTTCATTTTAGAAAAAGTCATATGGAGTTATAAATCCGAACATGTTGGGAAATTTTTGAACTAAACCTTACCACAGAACATTAACATGTTTTTTCTTCGCCACGGAATAAATAAATAATTCTACGAATGCTTAAGTGTACATGCTCATTTCAGAGAAATTCACAGAGTGCGGGATAAATCTAAGCATGTTAACAATTTGTTGAGCAGAAAAAAATCCTGCTATAGAACGTTAATATGTTTTTCTTCACCATTGAATAAACAAATAATTCTGCAAGTATTTAAATCGACGTTTCATATTAGAGAAATTCCCACGCAGTGATAAATCCAAAAATGTTAACAATTTGTCAGACTGACAGAAATCCTGCTACACAACATATGTTTTCTTCATCATTGAATAAACAAATAATTCTGCAAGTCCTTAAGTCGACGTTTTCATATTAGAGAAATTCCTATACAGTGATAAATCCAAGAATGTTAACAGTTTCTCAGACTGACAGAAATCCTGCTACAAAGCATCAATATGTTTTCTTCACCAGTGAATAAACAAATAATTCTGCAAGTCATTAATGGAACATTTTAATCTTCAGAAGAGTCACACGGATGGATTCTAGCATATTAACAACTAGTTTAACTGGCAGAAATCCTGCTACATTACATTTATATGTTTTTTATTCGGCATTGAATAAACAAATATTTCTGCAAGTCATTAAGCGAACATTATTTTCGTAAGAGTCGCATGGAGGGATGAATCCGAGCATGTCAGTAGTTGTCGAACTGATGGAGATCCTACTTCAAAACATTAGCACTTTTCTTTAGCACTGAACGAGCAAATAATTTTTCAAGTTTTTAAGCAACATTTTCATTTTCGGAAGAGCCACACTATTGATATATTTAAACATGCGAACAATCTATCATGCGCAGAGAAATCTTGTTATAAACACATTAATATTTTTCTTTACCATTGAATTAAAAGGTAGTTCTTCAAATCTTTATATAAATATTTTTATTTAGAGGAAGTCACATGATGAGAAAAACCAAAGGTAATTGAGTTGATATGAATCCTAGTATAATACTGATATTTTAAATTCAACAATTTCATTTTGAGGTGACACATGCTAATGAAAAATCCGCAAACTGATAAACAATTCATTAAATAGAAGTTGGAAACTCTAAGAAAATGATTTTTCTTGGATAAACTCTGCTGTGCAAAATATTTTTGCAACCTCTGAATAAATAAAAAGTTCCGCTAATCCTTTTGGGAGAATCCCATGCTGATAGTATATAACAGAAATATACAGGCTATATTTTGAATACCTTTGAAATTAACTTTCCCGATCAAATAAAAATATACCGCTTTTACATTTGTTGGACTTTGATGATATCTACCTATGTATATGAACAAATGTAATATTGTGAAATATTTTACCCTTTGTATACGGAAAAGATTAATTTGCAATAAATTTGATTTAACATATATTTCACAAATAAGCACACTGTTCACTATTCCTCTGTATCTCCCTAATCTTGGATCGACAGAATATTTACAAAAAGCAGTCTACCACTGGTAAAACAAAGCTGCAGTAAATTCGTGGATAGGGAAATACATTATGGTTCCTCAAACGTGACAGTTTCTGAGTGATTATCTCACATTCAAAACAGTAAACAAATATGGCTACTGAACAAAGAAAAAATAAATTCCCGTAACTTATTTGTTGCATGAGAATACGTTAAATCATAACATGTTGTAAACTTTTAGATTTAGTTTGACTAGCGTAACGGATTTTTGTTCATTTCAATCATAAATACAAATAAGCCATCAAAATGCTTTAAAAACCAGGTAGAGATCACGAAATGAGATTTTAAAAAAAGAATTTAGATTCTCACTGCGTAAGAGAAACTGTGCATTGGACAATGAAATCTCGTGAGCTACGTGAATGAAGAGACCGCTTTGAAGGGAAGTAGCTTGTTCTAATCTATCTTTGAAATAAATTACTTGTTATTTACTGAGACATGCTTTAAAGGCGTTTCTATAAATGTAAATGGTTAAAGCAAACCTCTGTAACAATGGACAGTTTTGACTGAGTACTAGTGATCTATCGTTTTTGATCAATTGATATTCTGAACTTTTCAACGCTTGCCCGTTGCAATAAAGTAAACATTTTAACTTACGGGTATTTTTTAAATACACGAAATGTATCACGATAAATCAGATTAAGAAATGAGTGTGTGTCAGAAAGTTATTGCAAATAATTGCGATAAAAGGATAAGAATTATTGTACATACTATTTTTTTCTGTTCGTATGTAATACGTTTATGTAATAGCAATCTCGAGAAATAAAGAAATGATATGAAAGGTAGAACGTATCCAGGAGAATGAAATTTACAAAGTTTACAAAATTATCATAGGGTAAATATGAATCTATTTAAGCAAAGGCTACGTTGAGATCCGTTATTATCTAAGCTTGCTTCTGCTAAAATAATTTATTTTAATATTTCTTATATATCAAAGAAACCGCTATCGTGGACATAATTTTAAGAATTTACTAGAAATGAAACAAAGTTTCTTTCTTTAACCCTCCATTACTCGCACGAGGTCTTCTGAACACCCCACAAGTAAAAACATGCGCACAAGTTCGGAACTACTCAAGCTGAAGGTCAAATAATTTTTGTAGCTGCACACTCCTTGGTGCCACGCCTACTGACTACACATGTTCATTCTACCGTTTTTTTTTTCGAAAAAGTGAGGACGGGAAAATTTTCAGATTAAGGTGCAGAGAACCCCATGCGAGTGATCACGGAATATTTTTTGATTAAAAAAGCAAGGTAAGCTACATTACAGAGTTATTACATTTTTATCATAGAAATAATTAAATTTATGAATAACTTTTATTTTATTTTTATTTTTATCTTTTTTAAGTCATTATCGATTTTTTGTCTCCTTTTTTTAGAAAATGTCGAAATCTTCATGGGAAATGGAGCAACAGCGATTGGGGAACCTTTTGGCTTCTTTTTCATTAGAATCTGAAGATGATGAGGCAGTTGGTACAGATGATAATTTCTTGGATAATGCTGAACACTTTGAGGAACATTCTGAGCACAACTCGGAATTAGAACAAGAAGCTGATGAAATATTGGAACAAGATTCTCAAGCCGAACTGCAGTCTGTTTCAATGAATAACATTATCAAATCATTATACATAAACAAAACTTAATGTTTGTTGTAATATAGCAAAAAAATGTCATAAGACAATATTTTTAGAGTACAGGTAATGTAAGTAATAGATTTAAGGGTGTATCCGAAAAAATATTTTTCCACCCTCAACAGCTCGAAATTTTCTGATACATTTTCAGACTCATTTTTAAAAGTAAAAACATGAAACTTGTTGGGGTGATTTCTGAAGACATGTTTAACATGCCGTGTGATTTCATTTTCAGCTCAATTAATTAGAATTAGATTTTTATAAAATTATTTTCTCAGTATGACCATTTTTTTTCATTCCCAGATCGCCCGCTTCGGAAAATTCGGTTCAAAACGCCAACTTTGACAGCGTTTATTACAGTATTTTCTGCATTTATCAAAAAATTAAGAAGCACGGCACATTATATAGTTTTTAAATAAGAGAATTTCCCAGTTTGATGTGTTTGAAAGCAAAAATGAGTTTGAAAATGAATCAGAAAATAAGCAGTTTGGATCGGAATACACCCTTAATTCTTTTTCATATAATTTTAACTGTAATGTAGAACTATAGTAGTATATGTAAACTTTTTTATATATAATTTTTATAAAATCACGTTTCTTGTATTTCTGAATTGCATTTTTTTAGAATAAGATAAAATGGGTGTTAATTATGTAAGTAAATTACATAATTATTATAAATTATTATAACTTAAAAATTCCGATAAAAGTTTCGTGGTGTTTACCACACCCCCGCGAGTGATCGTGTGACAAAAACAAGCGCGAGTGATGGAGGGTTAAAGTTTTAATAAGGGATAGCCACAATATACGAGAAGGTAAAATTGATACTCCGATGCTGCGATAGCTCGGTGGTTAGAAAAGTCCATTCGAGATTAAATAACGATTAGGATGAAAAAAGCTCAGAGTTGTACCTCAATTTGAAATTCCTTAACTTATCCTAAGTAATTAAGGCCAAGGAAGAAAATTTGTTGAGAAATAGTATGGAAAGTGACAATATTAACCCTTTATATACTGCATTATAATCTATTGCAATTTTTTTCATGTAATTTTTTTTTTCAGTTACTACAATGAAAATTAAAGGGTATACATAAAAAAAAATACATACCCGTGAGAAATTTAATTCGTTAAAAGTAATTAATTAAAGTGGTACTTTAAAGTACGCTATGGCTAAAATATTATCGTAACAGAAAACCCGCATGATATTTAATATTTCAAATAAAATTTAAACTCTTAAAAATGCTCTTTAAAAAGAAGACACTCGGAAGTTTACAATAAAAAATATTAAATTGACATAGTTTTCTTTTACACATGAAAAATGAGTAAAAATTCAAATTTGATGGTATTAAAAAAAATAATGTTTTTTAGGTTTCAATTTTGTTAGCTGTCCTTTAGCATTAGTTATGCCTACTTTTCTCTAGTTTAGTTTTTTCCCTATGTTATTCCCTTAGCATTAGTTATGCGACACCTATATTCCAAAGACAACATGTTCTCTCAAATCTCCACATATGCAATATATGAATTTACATATGTAATTTCTAGCATAGCAAAAATGAACTGATATCACAACTTTTTGGATTTCCTATAAAAGATTATAATAAAACAGAAAAGAAATACCAGAAAAAATTACTACTCTACAATTTAATTATAACATTATAAAGCAGGTAAAAATTAAAGATAACTACATAGACGAAAAGTACTTTTTCTCCTACACCCAGTGTACTGGCGGAACTTATAAGTACCGCCGAGAAATTCAACTGTTACATCAATTACATACACTACTTACTTAAAATAACTAGTCAAATTGTATTCTAAGATCATAATGAACACATAAAAAATCCAACACTTATCTTATGTCCTTTACTATGTTTGCAGCAATAAAATGTCAAGCATGACAATCTGTACAAAATGTCGGCAAAAATAGCATCAACAGTTTCAAAGATAGCCTCCTTCCTCGCTAAAATAACAAACTTATAACTTTGGCTGCCATGCATCATGAAAAAGTGGAGTTAAAAGAGTGTTTTTGCAAAGTACCATTAGAATATTAGTAATATTCACTATGGTATGAAAGTTTAAAGTGAGTGGTACTTATAAGTTCCGTCAGTAGATAAAGGGTTAAGAGTGGTCGAGTGAAAGTAGCGGCCATAATACAAAAAAGGATGAAATCAACAGCTTAAGGGAACTCGGTACCCTTTGAAGAACTTAGAAGAACCTGTATTATATACACAAATTATCATAGGTAATACGTAGAAAAACTGATTTTGACAAGAAAAAAAATCATTTTGTGGGTTTAAAATTGAGAATTTATTATTATTTTTTTTTTATGTAAATAATTTTAAAGTTTGCTGTCTTTTGCATATTACTGTGTTTAAACACTAAAATTTCTAGAAATATTTGTCAAATCACTCCATTATTTTTTTGTATCCTCAATATAGTGTGCTTGATAAAATTTGGTATGGATTTTACAGTATAGTGAAAAAAAAAATCGAAACGTGGAAGAAATATGTTTTCTGCAACGTTTTTGCCTATGTTTGTATATTTTATTTTATTTTTTGCATAAACTAATTCATTATATTGTAAAATTGATTCATAATTTTATTAAGTACACTATATTGAGGATACAAAAATATTATGGAGTACTTTGACGAATATTTGTAAGAAGTTTTAGTATTTCAAACTATCAAAAAACAGCAAACTTTAAAATTCTTTAAATAATTAAAAAAAAAATTAAAATTCTCGATTTTTACCCGATAAATGTTTTTTTCCTTGTCGAAATCAGTTCTTCTAAGTATTACCTATAATAATATGTGAATTTAATAAGTAAATGTTCATCAGTAAAAAAAAAAAATCAAAGTTCTTTAAAGGGCACCGAGTTTCCTTGATCAGTGAGATCTCAAATCCTTCTTGCCAATGTTAGACCTATGGGCATTTGATACATTCGTATATTTACAATATCTCCCCAGGAAATTAATATTTTAAACTTTTTTTTTTCTGTATACTCTTCTTGAAGGATATCTCCTTTTTTATAGTTCTCAAAATATTTCTAAAACATATACTTAATTTTAATTGAAATGTTAAACTCTTACTCAGTTTAGCTAATAGTTAACACATAAAATTATAAATTAGATATATATTTCAGAAATATTTTGACAAATAAGTAAAACTAGTCGGATGTGGCAATTCCAAAACTTTCTTCTATCTCATACATGATAATACTTCTTGACAAATGCAGCATATCAGCGTCACCGGTTAGGTTATTTACACCAACATCTAATCAGCAACAACTTATGTCAACTTCTGACTGAATCTGACGTTTGATTAAATCCGTGCATTAGTTTTTGAGATAGAGCTGTTGCGGAAATCGTAAAAAGTTCTGCATAGCAGTGCCACCTGTTGGACGATTTACACCAAAATCTAATTATGACCAATTTATACCAGGGACTAACTGAATCTGAATCTTGATGAAAATTCATACATGGTTCTTGAGATACAGCTATTGCGAAAATCGTGACAAATGCAGCATAGCAGCATCACCTGTTCGGCGATTTACACCAAAAACTAAACAGCACTAATTTATATCAGGGGCTAACTGAATCTGAAGTTTGATGAAAATTCGTGCATTAGTTCATGAGTTAGAGCTATTGCAATAATGACGAATAATGCAGCATAGCAGTGCCACCTGTTGAGCGATTTTCACCAAAAAGTAATCAGCACCAAATTACATCAAGGTCTAATTGAATCCGAAGGTTTGTGAAAATCCGTACAGTAGTTCTTGAGATATAGCAATTGCAGAAATCGTGAAAAATGCAGCACAGCAGCACCACCTGTTGGAAGATTTGCACCAAAAAGTAATCAGCACTAGTTTATATCAAGGTCTAACTGAATCTATAGTTTTGGGAAATTCCATGCATTAGTGCTTGAGATAGAGCGCCCACAAAATATTTGTCACATGCAGACTCACAGAATGACAGATAGAGCTACAGACAGAGATTTTCTAGAAACCGTAAAATTGTGTTCAAGACCTTCTAAAATGTATAAATCTATCGAAAACCGGAAGTCGAAATTTTTCACAAATCCAATGCTTTCTTCTTGTAAAGACAAGAAAGTAAAAAAGAGACATTCTTTAAAAACAGAAAAAAGAAGTTACAAATATTAATTTCTTGAGGAGAAATTGTAAAGATACGAATGCACCCCACGTCCATAGGTTTAACTTTAGCGAGGCGAATTTGAGATCTCACTGACCAATACCCTTAATATTCCAGTAGATCAATGATTAAAACTACTTTATTATAAAGGCATGGACTATTATATCATGTACATTCAAAGGACTTGACGAATGCGATAAAACACATTGCTAAATGATGTATTAACTATAAAATATTAAAATTACGTTAAAAATATAATACAAATATACAAATCCTGGATCCAGAAGAGGATCGAAACCGTTGATTTGCATATTTTGTTATATTTTTAATGTAATTTTAATATTTTAAAAGTGAATACATCATTTAGCATTGAGTTTTATCGCATTCGTCAAATTCTTTAAAACTATTTTATTCAGAGGAAGATCTTGCATTCAAATCTGACCAGAGGTAGAAATGTCACAAGCTTTCAATCACTCACTAAAAGCCAACGTGAACGTACGATTAGATGATATATATATATATATATATTTTTACATGACAGGATTAGACGAAAATGCATCTTGTAATGATTAATTTTAAAGATGTTTAATAAGATTTTTAAAACTTTTTGATAGTTTTAGTCATTAGTATTAAGTAGCTAACATTTAGAAATGTAAATATATATATTGATAAAAAGTACTCCTAAAACATAGAATCGTATATAAATACGATGTAATATTACTAGCTACAGCTGCTTTACCAAATCCCTCAAAAAAGGGAAACAGCAAAGAAATATTTTCACGTAGATAAGTAATGTAAAACTACGAAAATTGTCTTGAACATAATCACATACAATTATTCATTTAGAAATGGGATTAGACAAAGCTTTAGAACAATGCACAATGAATAAATTTAATTGCAAGAATGTATAGTCATTATAAAACACAGAAATAGATATTACTTCGCAGAATACTTCATTGCTTTATCACATTCCACGTGAAAAATGAAGCCAGCAGATAAATTTAGCAGGAGAGCTACGTGAAAACAAACTCAACTGCATGCACCCAAACGATAATGGGACTTAATTGCAAATTGTTGCAACTAAAGTAGGAAGTGAACTTAGTCTCTCACATCTTTCACGCATAGAGTTTTTTTTTCTCTACGCCTGTTAAATCCTTCGTTCTTATCTTGGGAAAGTAGAAGAAAGAGGATGAAAGATCTATTTGGGAACAGCTTGTAAAGGGTGTGTACGATATTTTAAAAATCAACAAGTACTTTATGAAAATATCGAGAGCAAAACTTGCTTTGAAATTATTATGTAATCATAAGAATATCTACATAATTTACATTCAAAACAGTTCTAAACCGTTAGAAATATTTGACGATAAGATTTGAATGCTGAGAACACATTCAGAAGGTTTATGACAATCACGAATATTCATGAAATTAGAAAATTCGCACTTTTAAAAGGCTTATTTTAGTATAAAAAATAATTTGTAGCTACATTATTTCCCCGATTTAACAATTTCCTCCATTTAACGATACATTTTTTTGGTCCGGATTCATCCATATCGAAGGCAAAACCTGCTCTAAAATTACTTCTATGTTATATCCTCCCTTTTATGGTAATTTGAATTCAGTGTTATGTGTTATATTCTATTGGTTTTCCATAATCGCGTATTTTTTGTGCATTTTTAAAATTTCTATGTTTATTTAATTTTTTTGTAATGTAATAAATCCTGCCATATGTCATCATGTTGGTCACGCTTGTATCCAAGATTTTGTTTAAAAGTTGTAAAATTTTTTATCAAATCAGAGATACAATGAAATATATTTTATTAATGGGCAAATATTTTTATATTTTATACAAATCTGATAATCTTTACTGACATATAAGCTCCTCTAAATAATTAACAGCTGAAAAATAAAAGGTTCGCATTGCATATTCAGAAGACGAGCAAATTATTTTAGACTGGTGACAAAACTGTGGTGACTAGTATTTTTGTCTATCGATTGGTTTTTGTATTTGTAATTTCATGCCCTATAATTCATTACAAATGTTCATGAAGTTAGAAAATTCTGCTTTTCTAAAAGGTTTATTTTAGTATGATTTTTTTTTATACTGCACTTCAAATTCTGAAATAAAATTTCAAATATTTTCATAAATTTCAAAATGAAAATAAAATTTCAAACGCTTAAACAACAACAACAACAAAAAAAATGCCCTGGAAGAAAAAATAACTCATTTTCTTGATTGATTTTATCTATTTTTATCATTATCAGAATGATGTATGGCAATGAGGTTACTGAGTAAAATGAATGATTACTATTAAATGAAATGGATTACTTTGTAAATCAAAATCAAGATTGAGTTTCCACTTGTATCCATTTTTATATCTAGAAATATATGCAGATCTACAGATGCAATCAAGATTCAGATTTTATTTATTATTCAAATGGTATTTTTCTTCTTTTTTTCTTTTCCTTTTTTTTTTTTTTTTTTTTGTATCTTATCGTTAGAAAAAATTGTGTTTTAATATGTGGCTATGAAGAGCGAATTAGCATTTTCGAACTTACATTGATTTAAGGGGCAAAAATTTAAATGTATATGCAAATTGAAAAAATGGTGAGTAAAAAGTTTGAGATGAGGCAGCTTTTAGGTTTCTCTCTCACCTTTCTTCATAAGTGAGGGCTGCAAACATGTGAGGACAGATAATCACTCGTATATTAAATGATAAGACTGTAAAATTTTTCTTTGCAGTTCATCTCGAAAAACTATGTCTGAAGAATGTTAAGCATGTTTTATAGAATTTTTATATGAATGAATAGAATTTTTTAATGAATTTGTCCTTGGTATAATTTTTTATAAAAATAGATTTCGTGGATAGAAAGCAAAAGAAGAATTGCCCGTTAACATGAAAATAGTAGTATTTATGTTGAATGAAAGATTTTATTTGTCAAGAGAACTGCATTAATTGAAGACAAAGAACCGTAATTTTTTTCATTTTAGAAACATAGAATATTTGTAAAGCCTAGAGAATCTATATTTTTAGTTTTTAATGTCTGTTTTACATTTTTATTATTTATACAACAATTTATAACACATTATTGCATATATTTTCTTTCCTGGGAAGTTTAAAATTTAAAATTTACATTTATGAATAAATAAAATACGATTGAATAATTATGCTAGATAATTATGAATAAATAATATGAATAATTAAAATACATTTATAAATAAGGAATTTATGAATAATTTAATTAAAAAAATGAAATTATGAATAATTAAAATACATTATCCTGTGGAGTAACACTCCACAGCATTCATAAATGCATATCTTTAAAAATCAATTAATTTGCTTTCTAAAATTTAAAAACTTTATTATCAGTAAGATATATTGTTCGTCCTTTTAAAAAAATATGTTAAAGTATATCGCATACAAAAGTAGTAGACGTAACATTAAAAAATATATATTTCTTCGAGTTCTCAACACAAAAATATGAAATTTAAGAAAGGGATAAACGAGAGACTAGGGGAAACTGTCGATCTTAAACAAAATAAGGAAGCGAAAGCATTTAAAAATCAGAACTGAAGATGCTCTAGCTGGAGCGAAAACGTTTTTGTAGTATATTTTGTATTGTGTACAAACTCGAAGGCATATTAAAAAAAATATTTGGTCAACTACTTTTGTATGTAATATACTTTAATCTATTTTTTTAAAAGGACGACCAATATATCTTACTGATAATAAAGCTTTTAAATTTTAGAAAGCAAATTGATTTTAAAAAATATACATTTATGAATACTGTGGAGTAATTGCCCAGGGAAGAAAATATATGCAATAATATCTTATGAATTGGTATGTAAATAATAATAAAAAAGTAGAATATTCGATTTTTTAAACCATAAAATTTTATATTTTAAAAAATAATTATATTATAGGAATATGTACATAATCTATTATATCTGTACTTTGGTAGAAAATCTGTCAATGTTCGTTTTTGGCGTTTTGAGAAAAAGATGATTTAATTTTATTTTGTTGTTGGTAGTGGTGCTCTTTAAATTTCTTTGAATTAGGGACATTGGCAGTTTAGTACAAATAAAAATAAAAACTGAAAAAAAAATTACTGAAAAACTATTTTCTTTGTGGAATATATAGCATGTCCCAGTGGGTACGTAGTCTGAGATTTCTGAAAATTCCATTAGAAATTATCAAGACGAGCATTTCTAAATGCAACCTGGGGAGACCCTGAATATAGTGTCATACAGGGTGCCCCACTTGGTATCTAAGTGGCTATGACTCTCTTTTCAGAGACCCATCCCCCACATTGCATACAAAAATGTTTGTCTCGATTATCTCTATTGGAATCTGCAAAAACATCACACTACTTAGCCACTGGTACATCTCTATGATCATCGTAAAGTGAGTGGTAAGCAAAGAAAAAAAAAAAAGCTGTTATTATTGCGGAATGTATTAAAGAGAGGTCATTGGCATTTTTTTTAATAGACCTATGACTAGTGATTGATGGATGTAGATTTAAAAAAAATTATGATTTTGGACAACGACCCTTTTTCTGTGAAGGCATAACCATATTAATACCATATGTTTACCTTAAATAAATTTATCTTTGTAATTTTAATATGCCCATATATATGTACATACATTTTTGTGTACATGTATGTAATTAAAGTATTTTATTTTATAGTTTGTGTGAAGTCCATTGCACTCTTTGATATTATTTGCTGATACTTTTTTTTTTCCATTAATGTTTAATGAGCTGCAATTCTTATAGTCCGAGTGCTACACGACCAAAATAATGTGAAAACTGCAAATCGTGATAAGAATATACCGATTGGTCAGTATGTACCTTATGTTAATACAATGCATTTCAGAGGGGGAGGCATCGCGTAAAGTTGTGGGAATTCAAGATGGCGGCTGTTATTCAAAATGGCGGCTGTTATTCAAAATGGCGTCATTTTCTGAATTTTCTTACTATCCATCATATAAATGTATGTTTCAGGTCGATTTCCATGTTTTTAACGTCAAAAATTTCGTTTTTAATACTTTCCGCCATAGTTGAAGGAGTTTATAAATTCCATTTGTCTGTTTGTTCGTCTGCCTGCTTGCTTGCCATTCCGTGCTCTAACTCGCTTAAACATCGTTACTCGCTTAAATTCACTCAGATTGTCATGAAATTTATATATGTTATTGAAGTTTACACTAACATGTTCTGAATAAAAACGAAGTTAATAAGATTTATAATTCGTTTACAGGGCCCTCAAAAGAATTCCATTCAGTTAGTGTCTATTAGTGCGAGTGCTACGGTTGAGAAAATTGCAAATCGTGAGAAGAATATACCAATTAGTGAGTATATACTTTACAATCCATATAAGAGGGGAGGCATTGCGTAAACTCGTAGGAATTCAAGATGGCGTCTGTTATTCCAAATGGCGTCATTTTCTGAATTTTATTAAAATCCATCTTATAAACGTGTGTTTCAGGTCGATTTCGATGTTTTTAATGTCAAAAATTTCGTTTTTAATACTTTCCGTTATAATTGAATGAGTTTATGAATTCAGTTTGTTTGTTTGTTTGTTTGTCTGTCTGTCTGCTTGCTATGCAATGCTCTAACTCGCTTAAATATCGCTACTCGGAAAAATTCACTCAGATTGTCATGTAATTTATATATGTTATTGAAGTTTACAATAACATGTTCCGAATAAAAATTGAAGTGTATAGCGTTTATAGTCCGTTTACAGGGCCCTCAAAAGAATTCCATTACGCAATTGTATATTAGTGCGGGTGCTACGGTTGAGAAAACTTCAAATCGCGAGTAGAATATACCGATTGGTGAGTATCTACTTTATATTCATTCCATATAAGAGGGTGAGGCATCGCTTCAAGTCGTAGGAATTCAAGATGGCGGCTGTTATTCAAAATGGCGTCATTTTTTGGAATTCTTGCAATTTTCATACTATTCATCGTATAAAAGTTTGTTTGATGTAAAATGTATGTGTAAAATCTGTAAAAATAAGTGTGGCTGTGTTAAGCTTGAACTTTCTTACACATTATTGTGCAACTGCAAAAACCAATGTGAGAAATATGATGATACAAAGCGAAGTTTTTATATTCTCCAACTTTTGATGCAACATGTAATTTTTTTAACATCTTTATAATTAACGTATTAATAAAAATGCATTGTTGTTATTTATTTATTCCTTTGATTTTCCTCACTATAAAATGCAAAACTACTTTAATAATTGTCCTATTTGCATTTTAAGCGTATTTCTGATATTAAAAAGGGAATTTTTCAGTTTAAAAATATCGAAATTGACATCATAGACACTTTTATATGATATATAGGAATAAAAATGCAAACAAATTTGAATAACAGCCGCCATCTCGAATTCCTATGAATTTCCGCGATGCCTCAACTTCTTATATGCATTGCATTAATATGAAATAGATACTGACCATTCGGGATATCTTTATCACAAAATGCAAATTTTCCATACCTAGCAGCTCCGCTAATAACAGTTGATTTAACTGATGATCTTTATAGAATTTATACACGAATTACAAACAAACGTATTCATTTTATTCTTTTTTTTTTTTTTGGTGTGCCACTGGAAATAAACGATAAATATCGCACATCTTATTCTATAATAAGTATCTTGTAGCGCACCTCACTGATGTATGTCAATATGAATGTGTTTCAGCGAATATAACATGATTAAAACACATTGCAAACGATTTTCCACCACAGATAATAACGTAATGAAATTCTTTTGAGCGTCCTGTAAACGGAATATAAAACTAATACACTTGAATTTTTATTCGGAACATGTTATTGTAAACTTCAATAACGTGTATAAAGTATATGACAATCTGAGTGAATTTAAGCGAGTAGCGAGATTTAAGTGAGTTAAAGCATGGAATGGCAAGCAGGCAGACAGACAAACAAACAGACAAACTGAATGCATAAACTCATTCGAATATGGCGGAAAGTATTAAAAACGAAATTTTTGACGTTAAAAACATCGAAATCGACCTAAAACGCACATTTATATGATGGATAGTAAGAAAATTCAGAAAATGACGCCATTTTGATTAACAGCCGCCATCTTGAATTCCTACGATTTTACGCGATGCCTCCCCGTGTTATATGGATTATATTAATATGAAGTAGATACTCACCCATCGGTATATTCTTATCACGATTTGCAGTTTTCTCAATCGTAGCACCCGGATTAATAGACAGTAACGTAATGCAATTCTTTTGAGGGTCCTGTAAACGGATTATAAAACCTATATACTTCATTTTTATTCGGAACATGTTATTGTGAACTTGAATAACATACGTAAATTACATGACAATCTGAGTGAATTTAAGCGAGTTAAAGCATGGAATGGCAAGCAGGCAGACAGACAAACAAACAGACAAACTGAATTCATAAACTCATTCAACTATGGCGGAAAGTATTAAAAACGAAATTTTTGACGTTAAAAACATCGAAACCGACCTAAAACGCACATTTATATGATGGATAGTAAGAAAATTCAGAAAATGACGCCATTTTGAATAACAGCCGCCATCTTGAATTCCCACGACTTTACGCGATGCCTCCCCCTCTGAAATGCATTGTATTAATATAAAGTAGATACTCACCAATCGGTATATTCTCATCACGATTTGCAGTTTTCTCAACCGTAGCACCCGGACAATTAATCAAATAACATGTTTGAACGAAGTGTAAGTGTTACAATAAGACACTTTTTGGCGCAGTATAGTATAAATAAAAAATAACGTTTAAGGCACCAAAATACTTTATTTCTTGTTGCAAACTAGTTTCGGTAGTCATAGCGTACCGTCATCAGTGCAAAATATAATTAATTGCTCAGAAAAGAAAAATGCTGAAATATATGTGAAATATGATTCAATGATAAAGTTTATTAGCCCGTAAAATTACAGGAAATTTTAGGAAACAGCTAATGTAAGAGAAGTGGATTCAAAGATAAAGTTTATAAGCCAATAGAATTACGATAGGAAATTTTAGGAAACGGGCCATGTAAGCGGATTCAAAGATCAAATTTATTGACCAATAGAATTTCAGGAAAGTTTAGAGAATAGCCAATAAAATATAATAAATGTAATATGAAAACAAGCGGAAATAATGAACAAGAGGTTTTTATATAATTTTTCCAGCAATCTGACAACGGAGGAATAGCAAAATCACAATTTCTAAGTTATATTATTTCTTGATTTTAATTTTTAAAGAAATGTTTTATACGTGACATTCAATTATCGAAAATTAACGTAGACCATAGCTGCCAAATTTTCGTTTTTTGTTACCGCTAAAATTTAATAGTAAAATTTTCCATATTTAATAGCTTTTCTGAGTAATTATATTGTGCACTGATGACGCTACGCTATGGATACGAAATTAGTTTGCAACAAGAAATAAAGTGTTTTGGTGTTTTAAACGTTGTGTTTTATTTATATGATGTGTAAGTACACTACGTCAAAAGCCTGTTCAAAAACTTTGCGTATTCATTATTCTGCGTTTTGTATGTGCATAGAAAAATGATTGTTGACATCAGAAATATAAATATATATATATATTTATTTCATGTTAATTTCTTTTCTTATGTTGTTATAATAAATACAAAGTTATAACGATGTAGTTCTTGTTGTTGTTGTTGCAGAATGAAACAAATAAAAAGCAAAAAAGAACAGTCAATAGTATGCTTAATAGTAATTTAAAATATAATAAAAATTAAATTAAAAAATAAATAAAAATTTAAAATTTGAGCCCCTTTAAAAGTTTTTTTTGAAAAAAAAAAAAAAAGTAAAATATGATACTGCCATTTATACAACTGCTAACCATTAATGTTTTAAATTGTTAACTAATAAGTAGCGTCGTTTTACCGATTCTCGCCAGTATTTAAGTTATATTATTTCTTGATTTTAATTTTTAAAGAAATATTTTATACGTGAGATGCAATCATTGAAAATTATCGTAGACCATAGCTGCCAACATTTACGTTTTTTCTTGCCACTAAAATTTAATAGTAAAATTTTCCATATTTAATCGGCGAACTCTGCGATTCAATAAGTCAAAATTTCCTTTTAAATTTTAGTGGTAATAAAATTAAGTGGTAGTAAATAAGTGTAAAAGTTGGTAGCTATAGTAGACCTTCCAATCGCTTTATGAAATTTACAAGAAGAGATAAGCAGTAAAGTTTTAAGAATGATTTTTCACGCACCGAAAAATACGGCGTTACGAATAAATTCCCAGTTCACATTAAATTCTAAGATATATTATTTCTTGATTTTAATTTAAACATACTAATTTAAATTAAACGTTTTATGCGTGAGATTAAATTCCCAATAAAGAAAGATAAATTTATCTATTAATTATCTACTAATATTTTAAAAGAAAAGAAGCGCAGTAATTTAGTAAGAATAATTCTTCCTGCATCGAAGAACTTTCTCTTGAGAAAATTCCGAAATTCTCATCATAATAGATATGGCTGATCTTCAGTTTAATTTAAATTTTATTTAAAAATAATATTTCATACATGTCGTTTTAATCTTCGATAAACATTGCAGCGTAGATTAAATGCTCGAATAATAAAAAGATGCGATGACTACAATAATGAGGTTATGAAAAACAGTACGGAAAAATACTTAAATCCATCTTTGGCGAAATCGGGATCTATATTGACTCTAGACCCTCTTACTATTCAAGCAAAAGCTTGTAATGTTCAAGCACCGCATAGGAATGTTATTGTAATATGATTGCCTTTTGACCTGTAAGTGCTACACCCAGAAATTTCTTGCGATCACGAATTGCATCAGAGCTACTGGCTATTGACCTGGGTGAAGGAAGCGAGCAATTGACGATAAAGTAGTAAATCATTATAAGAAATATGTGTTCTGTTTACATTTGCTAAAGAAAACATTTGAAGCATATTATCAAGAATCAGATAGATCTTTTTTTTTTTCTTCATATAGAACTGTTTTGCGAGAGCTTCCATGTTTTAATGGCATTAAAATTAAACTCATTAAATTCTCTGTATTTGAATTTTTACCAATAACAGGCAGAAGTTTTATTTATTATCATTTTGAAGATAGTAAATTTAAAAACTGGTTAACTTAAATTAAATTATTAGTTTTCAATCAAATAAATTTTGCCGGATAAACTAGTAAGTGCATTGCATAATTTAAAAAACTCAAGCCATAAAAGAGATTCAATAAAGTCCAAAAATCCAAAAATATGCATATGGTTTTTATTAGAGACAAGCCAGCAATAATACATTGCCAAGCGGTTGACCCCGTGAAATGTCTAATCTACATGATGATCAAAAGAAGAGTGATGAACAGCTTGCGGATTTAATTTCGAGTATACCAAGCCAAATATTGGACTCCGAACTATTAAAACTCTAAACGGCGTTTCATTTAAAGGGAATTTTGAATTTTAAACCAGTCTAGTAATTTATCAATTGGCGTAACCGAAATTTTAACTTACATATCAAAGATTCCCAGCGAACGAAACGAAAGCGAAGCGAGCTTTTTATTTATACGTTAACGGAAATAAAAGTATGCAATTATACGGTTATGGATTTTTAGGATGGGAAAGTTTATATGTTTTTTTAAATTTATTTTATTAACGGCTAAAATTTTCAGAAGAATGTTATTTATTTTCTACGGATGATATTTATTAAACATAAAAGTGATGAAGAGATAGTTATCTATATTATAAAGGACAAACATATCTGTGCGTAACGCATACGTCATTTTGCGAATGGCAACACTTTGAAATTTGAAATGAAATTTTGGTTTTGCAATTTTCTCTACTGCAAATTTTTAAACTTCTAAACATCGTACATTTTGAATTTTTACACCGTCGTATAAGGAAAAAAATGCTCTTTTAAATGCAATTTGTTTGAAAGCTGTATCTCAATTTATTTTTGAGATATTAATTTTTTTGTAGTTTTTAATACTTTTTTTCTTATCGTGGCAACAAAAGTACCACATTTCTGTTGAAAGTCTTTGAAAGTAAACGGAAAATAATCGAAAATAGGAGATACTGTATATTTTTGTTGCCATTTTCTCATAAAACCTGAAAAAAAAAAAGTTGAAGTTAAAATATGGGGTATTCAAGAATATTGTCTGTTATTCCGTGATAATGACGTCATACGCACACTTTTCTATTGACGAAGTTTACGGCTGGATTGAAAAAGTGAATTGCTTTAGCGAATGCAAATGACGTCATTTTATAAAAAAGCGTGTATTTTAATTCTTAAACATGAATTATGTTTTGTAGAAGTGCGTCATTTTCACAGCGCAGCTGCTTTGAAATTCTTCACATGTAAAAGTGCTTCACTTTTGAAAATACTGCAATCGAAATCACACACTGATAAAACGCAATGTTTTACAAAAATTTAGAGTGTCTTTATAAAAGAGAGGTGACATGCAAATAATAGCGATTTATATTACAGAAATTGATGATTCTCTCCTGGATGGATTTGCTTCGCCGAGTTAGACAAGCAAAAAGTAATTCGTGGTTTAAAATAATATCGTGTTCCTGAAGTTTTTGTCGAAAATTCTTTCGAATAATAAAATTTTAATGAAGAAGAATGTCTTTAGGACATTCTACTATAATTTATCAAAATAACATAATTTGCTTAATTTATTTTTTCCTAATTTTATATAATCTATATATTTAAAACACAAGTGTGTTTTTTAGTCATCTGCCCTGATCTTTCTGCTGAAGTAATTTTACTAATATATATATATATTTTAACTGAAAGCTCTTCCTTTGTAGATGTGATCGCGCTATCTTTATTTATATATTTATTTTTTTTTTTATTTAATATCCCCACTTTTATATTTTAATTTTAAAAGCATTTTATGAAATTTCTTCAAAATGATGAAAATTAGATAGCTTTCACTATTGCAGGCAAGAGAGAAATAATGAGGTATTTTTAACTTTATTCATGCTATTTTCTGATAAAAAATCAAAATTGTTGATAAAAATTGTTGTATAGGGTTTGGTGGCGCAAAATCCCATTAGGAGCAGAATATTATATTAGGGGCATGATAACGGAAAATGACATACTGCTTTTGAAAACACGCATTTTTCCTCATAAATTTTCTATATTGTTTTTCCTTCTGCATGTGTACTGACACTAAGTACTCTAGGCGAAATGCTTATTTAAGTAAAAATGAAGTCATATTTAAAAGAAAATAATCAATGTCTTAGACAAAACTTAACATTTTAACACAAATGCGTCTAAAAAACATAAATTATGGAAATTTTTACTCTCCGGAATTGAGATTAGAATCTCAAGTAAAGAGTGCGTCTGTTCACTTAAAAGATGTTGCTGACAATCGTGACTTCAAGTTTAAAGTTAAAAGGATTTTTAAATGATTAAACAAAATACATTTTTTTAAAATGATGAATATGGATATGAGAAGTGCGTATGCAAATTTTGAGAAAATAAAAATTGCTGTTTTCATTCCGGAAATCCAAGCATAAGAGCCTCAATTGATAACCACATCCAAATAACTGATCTTTATTATATTTTACTGATTAAGTATCTATCTATATTATAAAGAACAAACATATCTGTGCGTAACGCTGACGTCATTTTGCGAATGGCTTTCACGATCGAATTTCGGTATTGAAATTTTCGCTACTGCAATTTTTTAATCTTCTGACCATCGTACATTTTCAATTTTCGTCGCATAGAAAAAAAAAATACTTTCCATTGCAATTTGTTTAAAAGCTATATTCATTGACTGGTGTATTATATTTTCTAAAATAATACATCAATTAATATAATATTTTCTAATGATTTTTTTAAAGTTTATCTTATCACGTGCCGGGTTCAATATATAATAGTAATAAACAATTTGCACATAAAGCAACAAACATTTTTCAGCATTTGTTTCTGACTATTTTTGCATAACGAAATTAATACTTCCTGTATAAACAAATAAAAGAATAATATTAAAAAAAAACCACCAATCTAACATATTTGTGAAAGACAAATTAACGAAATTAATACTTCTTTTTAAACAAATCTAAGAATAATATTGAAAAAAAAATACAAATCTAGCATATTTGTAATCGTACAATTTAAATTTTAGATCACCAAATTGGATTTGTTTTTTCAAATGGAATTTGTTTGCAAAGTTCATCTCAGTTTACTGATTGTCTATGGTTTTAAAAACAATTTTAAAGCATGAAATATTTTTTAATTCATCTATATCGCGTGGAGCTCGATTACGAAAGATTAATCCGTTTGCCCTTAAAACAAAATAAAGAGTTCATCATTTTCTTACGGCTAATATCCATTAAAAAAACTCCCCTGTGAATAAATAAATAAAATAATATAAATAAAATACAAATTTACCAGAAATGTATAAGCTCTGAAATTATCAGAATATAAAAGCATGCCATAAGTAGCAAAATCTTGGCAAATAACTCTTAGCATGCGGCTAATAAGAAAATATCGCTTTTGATAAATTTAAAACATTTATTTGATTGTATAATTCGTATTTTCCATATGGGAAATGCTTTTTTAATGTAAGTGGTCAATCTAAAAAATTTATTGCATATAAAAAAATTATTAGTTTTCAATTAAAAAATATGTTTTCACCTATATTCCCTAACCCGGGAAGCCTGGGTACGATTCCCTAGTATTTTTAAAAGTGAAAGGAGGTTTGCTCATGATTTGAATAAAGATACAAGAAATATTTTATTGGTATTAATTTATAAACTCTTAACCCCGATAAAGTTTATCCTTATGGTTATACTTGTTATCAACTTTAAAAAGTACTTATAAAATAAAACATTAATTTTTTAACCAACTTAAGCTATTTAACACGTCACTAATACAGCTATTTCTAACCGATATCGTCGCATATCTCCTTCAGAAATAAGAAAAGTCCCCAAAATCGTCTCCACTATCTGTCTAAAGAGAACAGTTTAGAACAAAATGCCCATACAATAGGAATACGTACATCCCTAACGAGCTTTTGTAATAAAACTAGCAATGAGGCTTGACTTATAGTATGTGTGAAGAAAGAAGTTCGAATAAAAAATAGAAAAATATTTTATTGTTATTAATTTCAAGAGTTTAACGCTAAAAAACTTTATTCTTTCGATTCTGCTTTTCATTATTTTTTTTAAAAAATTGCTTTTAAAATAAAACATTCATTTATAAATTGACTTCAATTATTTAATCCACAAATAAGAGATTTTCCTTACCAATATCGTCCTGTCCCTTGTTTAGGAAATAAGAATCGCAAAAACAGTCTTCGATATATGAAAAGTATTATGATTCCACATACGAATATTTCAGTCAACTTGAGCGATTTAAATTCGTCACCAATAAAGTTATTCATAAATTATAGTTATATCTCTCCTTTAGAAAATAAGAACCGTAAAAACAGTTTCCAATATCGAAAAAGAACAACAGCTCACAACAAAATGCCCATGGAACAAGAAAGGGTTGTTATATCACTAACGAGCTTTGAGAGAAAACTGGGAAAAAGACTTTCCTTATAATAGTATGTGCGAAAAAAAGGTTGGAATAAAGAAATAGAAAAATATTTTATTATTTTTAGTTTTAAGAATTTAACGCTAAAAAAGCTTTATTCTTTTGATTCTGCTTTTCATTATTTAAAAAAAATTGCTTTTAAAATAAAACATGCATTTATAAACTATCTTCAATTATTCAATCCATGAATAAGAGATTTATTCAGAGATTTTCCTTACCAATATCGTCCTGTCTCTCGTTTAGAAAATGAGAATCGCAAAAACAGTCTTCGATATATGAAAAGAATTATGATTCCACATACTATATTTCACTCAATCTGAGCAATTTAATTCGTCATTAATAAAACTATTCCTAAATTATCGTCATATCTCTCCTTTAGAAAATAAGAAACGTAAAAACAGTCTTCAATATCGAAAGAGAACAACAGTTCACAACAAAACGTCCATGGAATGAGAAAAGGTTGTTATATCACTAACGAGCTTTCTGAGGAAACTGGGAAAAAGACTTTCCTTAAAATAGCATGTGTGAGAAAAAAGGTTGGAATAAAGAAATAGGGAAATATTTGATTGTTTTTAGTTTCAAGAGTTTAACGCTAAAAAAGCTTTATTCTTTCGATTCTACTTTTCATTATTATTTTTTTTTTTTGAAAAATTGCTTTTGAAATAAAACATTCATTTTCAAATTCACTTCAATTATTTAATCCATGAATAAGAGATTTATTCAGAGATTTTACTTACCAGTATCGTTCTGTCCCTCGTTTAGGAAATAAGAATCTCAAAAACAGTCTTCGATATATGAAAAGTATTATGATTCTACTTATTAATTTTTCAGTCAATTTGAGCGATTTAATTCGTCACCAATAAAGTTATTTGTAAATTATCATCATATCTCTCCTTTAGAAAATAAGAACCGTAAAAACAGTTTCCAATATCAAAAGCGAACAACAGTTCACAACAAAATATCCATGGAACGAGAAAGGGTTGTTATATCACTAACGAGCTTTGAGAGGAAACTGGGAAAAAGACTTTCCTTATAATAGTATGTGCGAAAAAAGGTTGGAATAAAGAAATAGAAAAATATTTTATTATTTTTAGTTTCAAGAGTTTAACGCTAAAAAAGCTTTATTCTTTTCATTCTGCTTTTCATTATTAAAAAAAAAAAATTGCTTTTAAAATAAAACATTCATTTATAAACTATCTTCAATTATTTAATCCATGAATAGGAGATTTATTCAGAGATTTTCCTTACCAATATCGTCCTGTCTCTCGTTTAGAAAATGAGAATCGCAAAAACAGTCTTCGATATATGAAAAGTATTATGATACCACATATTAATATTTCAGTCAACTTGAGCGATTTAATTCGTCATTAATAAAGCTATTCCTAAATTATCGTCATATCTCTGCTTTAGAAAATAAGAACCGTAAAAACAGTCTCCAATATCGAAAGAGAGGAGTTCACAACAAAATGTCCATGGAATGTGAAAAGGTTGTTATATCACTAACGAGGTTTGAGAGGAAACTAGGAAAAAGACTTCCTTATAATAGTATGTGTGAGAATAAAGGTTGGAATAAAGAAATTGAAAAATATTTTATTATTTTTAGTTTCAAGAGTTTAACGCTAAAAAAGCTTTATTCTTTCGATTCTACTTTTCATTTTTTTTTTTTTGAAAAATTGCTTTTAAAATAAAATATTCATTTACAAACTGACTTCAATTATTTAATCCATGAACAAGAGATTTATTCAGAGATTTTACTTACCAATATCGTCCTGTCCCTCGTTTAGGAAATAAGAATCGCAAAAACAGTCTTTGATATATGAAAAGTATTATGATTCCACATATTAATATTTCAGTCAACTTAAGCGATTTAATTCGTCACCAATAAAGTTATTTGTAAATTATCGTCATATGTCTCCTTTAGAAAATAAGAACCGTAAAAACAGTTTCCAATATCAAAAGTGAACAACAGTTCACACCAAAATGTCCGTGGAACGAGAAAGGGTTGTTATATCACTAACGAGCTTTGAGAGGAAACTGGGAAAAAGAATTTCCTTATAATAGTATGTGTGAGAATAAAGGTTGGAATAAAGAAATTGAAAAATATTTTATTATTTTTAGTTTCAAGAGTTTAACGCTAAAAAAGTTTATTCTTTCGATTCTACTTTTCATTATTATTTTTTTACTGACTTCATTTATTTAATCCATTAATAAGATATTTATTCAGAGATTTTTCTTACCAATATCGTCCTGCCCCTCGTTAGGAAATAAGAATCGCAAAAACAGTCTTCGATATATGAAAAGTATTATGATACCACATATTAATATTTCAGTCAACTTGAGCGATTTAATTCGTCATTAATAAAGCTATTCCTAAATTATCATCATATCTCGATTTTAGAAAATAAGAACCGTAAAAACATTCTCCAATATCGAAAGAGAGGAGTTCACAACAAAATGTCCATGGAATGAGAAAAGTTTGTTATATCACTAAGAGCTTTGTGAGGAAACTGGGTAAAATACTTTCCTAATAACAGTATGTGCGAGAAAAAAGATTGGAATAAAGAAATAGAAAAATATTTTATTGTTATTAGTTTCAAGAGTTTAACGCTAAAAAAGCTTTATTCTTTCGATTCTACTTTTCATTATTTTATTTTTTTTAAATTGCTTTTAAAATAAAACATTTATTTACAAACTGACTTCGATTATTTAATCCATGAATAAGATATTTATTCAGAGATTTTTCTTACCAATATCGTCCTGTCCCTCGTTTAGGAAATAAGAATCGCAAAAAAGTCTTCGATATATGAAAAGTATTATGATTCCACATATAATTATTTCAGTCAACTTGAGCCATTTAATTCGTCACCAATAAAGTTATTCGTAAATTATCGCCATATCTCTCCTTTAAAAAATAAGAACCATAAAAACAGTTTCCAATATCGAAAGAGAGGTGTTCACAACAAAATGTCCATGGAATGAGAAAAGGTTGTTATATCACTAACGAGCTTTGTGAGGAAACTGGGAAAAAGACTTTCCTTATAATAATATGTGCAAGAAAAAAGGTTGGAATAAAGAAATAGAAAATATTTTATTGTTATTAGTTTCAAAAGTTTAACGCTAAAAAAGCTTCATTCTTTCGATTCTACTTGTCATTATTTTTTTTGAAAAATTGCTTTTAAAATAAAATATTCATTTACAAACTGACTTCAATTATTTAATACATGAATAAGAGATTTTTTCAGAGATTTTACTTACCAATATCGTCCTGTCCCTCGTTTAGGAAATAAGAATCGCAAAAACAATCTTCGATATATGAAAAGTATTATGATTCCACTCCACATATTAATATTTCAGTCAACGTGAGCGATTTAATTCTTCACCAATAAAGTTATTTGTAAATGATCGTCATATCTCTCCTTTAGAAAATAAGAACCGTAAAAACAGTTTCCAATATCAAAAGCGAGCAACAGTTCACAACAAAATGTCCGTGGAACGTGAAAGGGTTGTTATATCACTAACGAGCTTTGAGAGGAAACTGGGAAAAAGACTTTCCTTATAATAGTATGTGTGAGAAAAATAGTTGGAATAAGGAAATTGAAAAATATTTTATTGTTTTTAGTTTCAAGAGTTTAACGTCAAAAAAGCTTTACTCTTTCGATTCTACTTTTCATTATTTTTTAAAAAATTGCTTAAAAAAACATTTTCTAAACTGATTTTAGTTATTTAATCCATAAACAAGAGATTTATTCAAAGTTTTTCGTTACCCATATCGTCTTGTCTCTCGTTTAGGAAATAAGAATCGCAAAAGCAGTCTCCAATGTATGAGAACAGTTCACAAAGCATGTCCATGGTTTAAATAAAGATACAAAAAATATTTCATTGGTTATTAATTTTAAGAATTTGAACACAAATAAAGCTTTAACCGCTTCCCTTAACAATTTTTTTGAAAAATTGCTAAAAATCATCACATGTTTTGCAATCGCATCATTGCATTTCATCATTTGCATTTCACATCACAAAACCTTAAAAACTGCCAATCAAATGTTATACATAATTGATTATAATATATAATTTATTATATTATATAAGAATATTGTCTTCCTTTTTAAGCTTCAGGCCGAGTAAAAAATAAACCGTAATAACAAATTATGCCACCCCGAGTTTTCTCGGGATAATAATTATTTGTTATACATACGATCCCGAGACAACTCGGGATGATCAAGGAAGCGGTTAATCTTATGATCCCGCTTATTTATTTTTCAGTCATCTTGAGCTATTTAATGCATTCAAGCTATTTAATTCAAGCAATTTAATTAAGATTATTTCTAAATTATCGTCATATCTCTCCTTCAAAAAATAAGAACCGCAAAAACAGTCTTCGATAATCTAAAGACAACAGTTCACAACAAAATGTCCATGTAATGAGAAAGGGTTGTTATATCACTAACGAGCTTTTGTGAGGCATTTCGGAAAGAGACTTTCCTTATAATGGTATGTGTGAAAAAGAAATAACGTAATGTAGTTTAAATCGGAGTTTGAGTGATTCGCTCCTCTGCAAAAGCGAAACCACGAAAGGTCGTCGACTCAAAATGCCAAAATCCCGCTTTTTTTTTTCTCACTAAACATCATTTTCAGATATTCCCAGGCTTGTATTTATTTGTTACTTAAATTGGTGAGAAAAGCCTTAAAATTCTGTTACATTGTTTTATTTCATTGGAGCGATAAATTTAACGGAAAACAAAATGTTAAAAATCATTTGAAAAAGCACTCTGAACGAACGGATCAGGAAATACTTACAACAGTAATTACAAACTGCGCATAATATTTTGGTTGTTAGTTTTAAAATAATCTAATTACGTAATGAAGGTTAAGAAAATATGCACTTGGAATTTTTTCAGATGTGTGAAAATGTTTAAAATAGTACTTACTATTTAATGTATACTTTTACTTAATGACCGTTTCAATAGTAAGTTTAAATTAAAGTAGATAAACAATTAAAATCTGTTTTTATTATTATTTTTTTTAAACTTTTTATCTCTAGGCACATGACTTAAATTTTTGTCAGTGATATACATGACCAACGAACGAAATTTGTATCTTACATATGTTTAACAGAATCTCTTGTATAATAACGATATTAAAACAATGATATAAGTAAACAAAAAAATTATACTTAGTGCCCAAAGTCAAAAACTTATGTCTTAAGTTTAAAAAAAAGGACAAAACACGGAGAGAATGTGGGGGAGGAGAAGGAAAAATATACATCGACAACAAATATGCTAAAAGTTTAACATTTATGCTGTTAACAATGCTGTAAAATCAAGAGCAAAAACTGCCATAAAACTAAAAAAATACTGTAAGAAAACTGCTGTAAATTAACTGCAAAAAATGCAAAATGGTAAAATCTACAAATTTGCTGTACATTTACATCAAACTGTTCTGGCAGCCATCTTGCCAGCATTGTTTGCCGTAAAATTAGTTTTTTTTTTTTTTTGTGGACGTAAGAAAATTTCGCGTTTCATTTAGAGCCAATTTTATACTATTGAGAATATTGATATTAATCAACATAAAATAAAATTATATCCTTTAATTTGCTAAAAATATTGGTCAAAGTTTAATGATTTGTTATAAACATCAAAAGCCATTATCTCCTATAAATTTTCCTATCAGTTACATATTAATCACTTTCATTGCCACGTGCAAAACCTTCTTAAGTATAAAAAAGTAACCATAAAGAATTATTATTGTATTTTAAAATATTACACTTACACCCATTTCAGAATAATAATCTTCGCCATATTTAATCTCAGAATTTTGAGATTAAATGAGAAGAAGATTACGATTCGAGAATTAGTGGTAACAAAAACGTGAAGTAGTTGGTAATTATGGGAATACATAGTTTCTAACCCTCTCATTTTCTTCCAAGTATCACTGTTTTCAAAAATAAATATTGGTTCTATTTATTGAGAAAAATTGTGCTTTTAGGTAAGGCGAATATTTTATTTTATAGTAAGGTAATCTGTTTGAAAATAGTTATCTGAAAAATGTAAGAAGTTGGCAAGTATGGGAATACCTCGATTATGCTGTAATATATAAACATTTTAATAATACAGGGGCAAAAATAAGCCAGTTTTGAAATATAAAATAAATGGTATAAATAACAAAAAAGTTTTTTTAATTTCAATTTTGATTAATTTTGGTCATTTTAATGTGCTTGGCTGCCTCAATCTACAGACGTTTTTATTATTAATACATTTATTATCAGCATAAAAGAGGGCCAATATTAAAGCAAAGAGCCCCTTTGCTTTTGTACAGTCCGTACATATATAACGTTATCACTTTAGGAAGGGAGGGAGAATCTGACACTTGATATCGTAAGATATCTCTAGGGGATTTGTCTTTTGATATCATTATCATTTTTGATTCAATCAAAATTTCCTTTTTACACCAATATAGTCTGTTATCTATTTTTTTTCCAACTCTGTTATCTATTTTTATGAAAATACAAAATGAATATTAAAAGCATTAAATGATTATAAATTCATTTCATTCCAAAATATGAAACATTTCAACATTCTCCATTCCTATTCTTGTGCCATAAGCGCATATAATTCGTTGTTAGAGAAACCAAGTTCGAAATTATATTTGTTATGTTTACTAGTAAAAAATGGAGAAGAAATATGTCCACCTACTTCGATTATAAGAAGGTCTGCTTACCCTCGTGCAGGGGGCAAATGTAAAAAGAGAATATTACTGTTGAATGCATTATGTAACAAAAAGGCTATTATTAAATACGTTTAAATAGTAAATATTTCTTTAACACTATTTCTACGGGTGTCAAATGACACCTTCTATCAAATTTCGATTTATGTTTTTTCATTTGTAATTTTTAAATTGAAACAATTGCAAGTCATTTTTAATAAAGTGAAAACCCTTTTTTATACTTATTACATTCAAAAACTACGAGCAAAATAAACATAAATCAAAACCTTGAAAAGGTGCTGTTTGACACCAGTAGAAATAGTGTTAAAGTGTTATTTGATGTAAAGTTATTTCATATATAATAGGGATATTTTATTAACTTATTCTCTTCATTTAAATCAGTAAAATATGCGTGTAATAAATGTATAACCATATCTATATATCATTGCAAACGTATAGAAAGAAAATAAATAAATAAATAAATAAAAGAATTTTTAGACACTGATAAAGATATCATTAGGGGGGGGGGGTCGAAAATTACCAAAAAGTTGATAACGTTACATATGTATAGCCCCCAAAGATGTTTAGAGCTCGACAAGGCCAAGTATAACAAAATTTTGCATAAATATTATTTAATTCATGGGGGAACAAGAACATAAGACTGTTGCCATTATAGCCAAAAGTAGCGCTTCAATGAATAAACACTGACAGATTCCATAAAGTGCTAGATAACCAATCACCTGAAATGTTTCTTTTTAAAATGTTAAAGAGTCACGTGAAACCTTCCTAATTCTAATGCTCAAAATCAGACTGAAGTGCCGCTTTTGTTCCTGACGGCGAAAATTTGAGTTATTTTTTTCCGCATTAAATCTGTTTTTCCATGGTGTAAATAGTTTTTACACCATGTTTTGGTGCTTTAGATTCAATGGATTTCCTACAATCGACCCTTATACGCCCTTACCTCGATATCAGGACTGTAAACAGATGGGAGCAGAGTGGGCTGAGCCCTCCTCCCCAGCAATTTCTTATGCCCCTTCTAGAATTCATAATATTTTGATAATAATATCATCTATATTGCCTTTAAAAATATATAAAAATTGTAACCAAAAGTTTTATGATGCCATCTACTTGCTATCTACTGTCTATATTTATTTATCATTAAGATAGAGTTGGAAAAAAAGATCATATGAATTAGCCCCCAAAAGTTTTCAAAGTCCCCACTAAGTTTACAAGCTGGCCCTTGATTATGCATTTCTGTATATTTAAAATAAATCTGTGTGATAAATTTTTCTTTTTTAATGAAAATAATGTAAACCTTTTCAAAACACTACAAATGACATTAATCAACAGAAAATAGAATTTCCCCAAGTAATTTGCTAGCAATATTGGCCAAAGATTAATGATATATGAAAAAGCTACAAACATCTAAAACCATTATCTCCCACGCAATTGCATATCAGTTACAAGTTCATCACTTTCACTGTCAGATGCAAAATATTCTTAAGTATTAAGGAGTCACGACCTGATGAAAAGTAAAAACGAGAGACTTAAAGATACTTAAGAAAAAGAAAACACATGGCTCACTTAATATATTCTATGACAATAGAGAGTTGTTTTCGAAAACTATTAGGAGAATGCTTTTTGACAAAATCGTTGTTTCTTTACGCTTTTCTAAGCTTAGAATGGATGTAAGAAATGTACAAATACGTCAGAATAAAAATCAATGCTTTTTTTAGAAGAGTACATATGTCGAAATTATATGTGATAAAGACATTTTCTTTCATAAAAAATGTCTGGAGTGAGATGAAACGTGAACACAAGTAAAAGTAAATCAGAAAACTTATTATGCGATATTGTATATGTCTGGGAAATAATTTACTTTTTTACTACGTTAGTTCACATTATTCATAAAAAGTACTTTGACTATTTCATACAATATAATATAAATTTTAATGCAGCATAACTGAAGATAGGAACAAGCAACGCTTTGTTTCATTTTTTCCTGTTAAGGTTTCCAATAACAAGATTTATATTAATGCAGTAAAATCATTAACATTGCAATCTACATTAACACAGAAAAACTGACTTTATTTTAAATCTTAATTTAAAAAATTATATATGTTAAAATGTATATGCTGCCTTATATTGCATTATATCTATTAAATTATGCTTCAGGCACATAGCCTGCACTTTGTATCTCAGAATTAAAAATCGATGCTTTTCAGAACATCTAAAATATATTACAATTATATATGAGATAAAGAATTTTTCTTCCATGAAAAATGTCTGAAGAGAGATGATACGTGAACACAAGTAAAAGTAAATCAGGAAAATTATTATGCGATGTTCTATATGCCTGAGAGATAATTCACTTTTATAATGAATTAGTTTGAATTATTTCGCATTTAATTTTGATACAATATAACGAAATTGCACAATGTTTTCAGTGGCAGCAAAATAAACTTTGGTAATTTTTTCTTTAAATCTTAAAAATATGTTTTTTTTTTTTTTCTAAAGCTAGAAATGATTTTCGGAATAGAGGGTAAGTCGTAAGAGGTTATTGCATGTATTCGTTCATTGAGAAACATTTGTCTTTTTTTTTTTTTTCTTTTTTTACAATGTGGCATAGATTCTATCAATTCTGCGTTCTTAAAGCATGATCTCGACTTTTGTTCAAGAACGTGTCAGTTTTTTCTATCAGGAGGATAAGTTGCTAATTGGGTGAAAACTTTAACTTGATTGGTTTAATAGCTCATTGATTGATAGCTGGACCTCTGGCCGGCCACAAGCTAGAGCTGGCCAAGCCCGGCTGCATAGAACACCGCAGACGCTTTCAAATAGCGCTTAAAATATTAAAATAAATCATTTTGAATCTTAAAATAAAGTACAATTTAAAGTCTGAGAGCAATATTTGTTCGGCCAAATTTTCAGGAACAGACTTCGAATTAAACATTACGTACTAATTTGTTTTTATTTTAAATTAATTTAAATTTTAGATTTCAAACGGGATTCTAATATTTTAATTCTTTATATATATAGGTTATAATATGTCATATTACATTATGTAGGGTAGTACAAAACTTGTTAGGTGATTTTAAAAGTTAATAAATTTTGGCTTAGTTTTATAGTTTCATGGTTAGATATTTCTTTTCCTTTTAGATTTACAACCCTGACGTCTTGAACGCAGACATACACTGTAAAAAAAAAAGGACTAAAAAACGGAACTACTACTGGCAATCTGGCGTATTTTTACGGAAATTTTTATCCATAAATTACAGAAAAATTTCCGTTTTTCTGATTAAAAATTTCGGATGGCAAGACAACATTTTTAATCTTTTTAGAACTTAATTATAAATTAAAACATTAATTTTAAGGTATTTTTCCATTAGCTGGCGGCACATGATAAACTGACAAAAAAATTTTATGATTAAAATTGCACACGAGACACAATAATAAGGAAGTTAATTATGCGCTCACTAAAATATAACAACTGGATGTGAAACTGCAATAATAAAATATTTTAAATACTAACGTAAAGACCATAAACTAAAAAATATAAATATAATAATAAAGAGTGTATTTTTAAATACATTTTATCAATTAATAACATTAATTAATTTATACTTTGATATTAATTCATTATACATTGAGAAAACAATTTAGAAATACTGAATAGATAGTTTAGATTAGGCCTTTTTTTTCCCTGTTGTCACCCATATCTTAAAAGAAAAAACTGTGAAAAAAAATTGTCATTTAAAAAATAAAATCACAATTAAACTTTAGTTCTGAAACGGTATGTACGACTCTTCAAGATCAGTCATACATCTGAGTAGCATTATTTTACTTTACATATATGCTTTTTATTTACCTATACAGATTATTTTACTTTGCATGATAATCCAACTATAAGTGGTGTGAGAATATTTAGGTATCTATGCCCATTTTGATTTCAGTAATTTGTTTGAACATCATCATACTGATTTCCAGACATAAGTTTTAATATTTTTTTTTTCATAAGAAATACGTTCACAAAATGAAAAAAAAAAACGGATCTTCATAAATTAATATTTCCTATTGACTAAATTGCCTGGTTACTGTCATTTCACTTTTTTTTTTTTTTCTGCAGAAGAATGAAATTTTACATTTTCGTAATTTCAGATTAAAACGTAATTTCTTAAATTCCATATTACCAAAATATAATATTCTAGTCCTTTTCGAAAATATATCATTTTATTTTTTGAAGTAATTTTAATAATTAATTCTTAAATGTATATCAATCATTTCTTTTATTACAAAACTGCAGAACAGTTAAAAATGTTAATTTCACTTAAAAATTACTATTCGCAAATTATTATAATAATGAGTATAAAATTAGAGATGCATATGCTAAAATTAAGTAACATTAATGTTATTAATATTTTTAAATACAATTTGCTACTTCTAAATATATTTTATCGCAAAAACACCCCTTGAGAAACAATGTAAAGATATTATCAAAGCAATGATCAAACTTTTTATAATTGTAAGCACGGAAAGAAAAAAAAATACTCGTGTGGTTATAAGAATTCGGAATCTTTCAAATACATCGAAAGATTTTTTTTAAAAATAAACGTTATAAAAAAAGTAAGCATTATAAGAGAAGAATATTCTTCCTGTTAGGAATCTATTATTTTTTTTTTTATAAATATGCTAGGATATCCAAAACCGGCTTCCCGGGTTACAGAATGTAGGTGAAAACCTTTTTTATTTTTATTTTTATTTTTATTTATTTTTTTTTAAATGCTAACAGATTTTTTTTTTTTTTTTTTTTTTTTTTTTTTTTTTTTTTTTTTTTTCATTAAATATATTTTTTTTATGTTGTCCATTAACAATACCAAAAGTCATTTTCATACGAAAAATAGCAATCATGTATTCAAATAAACTTTTGAAAATTTATAAAAGCGACACCTTCGTGTTGGCCTCTTGCCAGGAATTAACAGCCGAAAAAATCGTCAAAGATCGCTATTTGCCACAGCCTGTTTAATTATGATAATTATTTAAACATCACGCAGTTGGATTACATGTCTTAAATTTGTGTTTTACTAATTTTACTAATTTATTTATTGATGAAGTTTGATTTCGATATGGAATATAAAACCGAAAACAAATGCTGAACTATTTATATGAATTTTAATGAAAACGGTGAAAAAGTGAAACAATTATCTTTCGTGATCGTCTGCACGCAATAGAGGTAGACAAATAAATAAATAAATAAATAAATAAAAATAAAAAAAATCCTGCTTGAAAATTGCTTTGAAAACCATAAAAAATGAGTAAATTGTGATACAGTTTTTTAAAAAATTGCATTTAAAAATACACTTCTTTCCCTATTAGACGATGTAAAAATTGAAATTGTTCGATGTTTAGAAGTTTATAAAAATTGCAGCAAAAGAGAAATTTAATCATCCGCTTTTGCTAATGTCAAAATGACTTCAGTGATACGGACGGACACGTTTGTCCTTTATAATATAGATTGGCACTAAAAGAAAAGAAGAAAATTCCTATAATTATATTAAAAAAGTAATTTAGCATCTTTCTTCAATTACATATATTATATTATAAGATAAATAAATAAAAAGGTCTTGAATAAGCCTGCAAAAATATCAAAATAACAAGAACCCTTTTCCAGCCATATATCAGCTTTAGTTTATAAACACAAATTAAAATAAACCTGTAACTAGGTAAGGCAAAATCTTGCACCAACTTGATTTTAGCCTTGGATATTAAACCACGTAATATCGCCCTTTTGTTTAGTTGTTTTTATACAAATTTTTACTGTTTATTATTACTTTTTTAGAATTAGTGGAATCCGATCTCCTTCCGTAGGTCTTGACCCATCAAAAACTGTCGAACGAGTCTTGATACTAATCTCTATATCAACAACTATATTTAATTCATGAATTCTATTTACATTTTATAAGAATAACGCTATTGTTCACGGTGTCTGTTTGAGAAGAAAATGAAAGATGATTATAGGCTATCCATATCATCTGATCAAGTAAACGAGAGCATATTAAAATGCGTTATCTCTAACATTCTTAGTTAAACACATATTTGTTATGTTCGTGAACTTGATAAACAACTTCCTCTATTTAGAACACACAGATGGGTGCATACTTAAATAACAGTACGAAGCATAAAAGCAATGATAGCGTTCAAAATGTTATCAATTTATTGATGTTCAGGTTGAACAACCCCTTTAGCTGTAAAACTAATAATTTATCATCTTTTTCATAATGCAAGCGCATCCAGTATTTTCCACGCATTGAAGGCGGAATACTATATTGATGGCAAGCTGGGGGCGTGCAGTGCGGTCACTCCACTGTTCCGTCTACGGAAAAGGGATTGTAATCGAACGCATTTTCGGGGTGTGGAGAGAGGAGAGTGGAAGGGGTGAAGGTTCCGTCCTTGGCCGTGGATGACTGATCCCGACACAAGAGTAATGGAAGCAGGCAGCCGAGCATGATAAAGACGTACTTTGGAGAAATCTTAAACGATGAAGTTCGGAAATATTGTCTATAGGAGAGGATTTAATAATAGCGTCAAATGAATATAGCGCCCAGCATTTCCCGTCTGGTGATCTCTGGATCAAAGGTACTATCTTTCAGAAACAACAGAAGAATTCTGCTAATGAAGCCTAACTTTTACTGAATTTTTTGATAAAATGAATGCAATTGTGGCAAAAACCAGGGGGTGGGGGTCCAGGCTACTAATTTAATGTAAAGAAATTTTCGATGCTACTTTTCGGTTAGCCGGGCGCCAGTGTTATATATACATATTGTCAGGTTCTGAGAAACATCTACTATTAGAACTATGGTTATATATTATTTTTCTTGCTTGTATAGTGTCTGTGTACTGGGAATTGTAAAGTAACACTCTTTTCTTATCTGAAACTTAATCCGGGCTAATGAGTTATACAGAGTAGGTAAAGGAATGTAGTTTATCAATAGAGAGGGGTTTTCCCTGCTGTTCAAATGCATACCTGAGATAAGGCGGACAAAAAGATTTCACCAGATAGCGAAATGGCGGATCAAGGGAAACCCTGTTTATGCTTTTGGGAGAGGAATGATACAGGAAAGGAGATTAGTTAAGGCGTTTGAGCTGAAGGTGGGTAGTCGCTTTCTCGCGGGGGACAGTTGATGCCTGGAACTCCATGTGTGAGTTCGTGGCAGAGTAGCTCGGGGATAGAGCTTGATTAGGCAGTGAAGCTCTTAGAGTATAGAACTAAAGTGTTGGGAGATTAAGAGTGATATCCGATAAATCTAATTTAACTAGCGTAGGGTGAGAGGGATATAAAGTAGTTTAGCAGTATACAGCAAGTATTTACTGTATTTAATTTAATGTTGAATCGGATCACCTATATCCGAGTTCTTAAGTGTAAATAGTGTTTTGTGATTTGTAAATAGTGTGTAAATAAACTGTCAATTAAGTTTAATTGAAAGAGTTGGTTTTCTTTTCAACAATCCTCTCATAGCGTGACCGATATCACGTAATCATATCGGTGGTGGCAGCATATAAATAATAAAGGATTTCTTCAAGGTTGTGTGGACTTAGAGGAAACCCGACACACATATATACGTATATATACATATATATACACATATATGCACATATATATATGTATGCATATGTATATATATGTACATATATGTATATATATATATGTACATATATGTATATATATATATGTATATATAACACTGGCGCCCGGCTAACCGAAAAGTACCTTTAAGATTTATTTTAATCGCTGAATTTTGAGATTAAATAAGATATATATTTGGGTAAGAAACTAGCGCTAGCCTGGAACCCCTCCTTTGTGGGCGTCACTTTAAAGCAGTATACGAACATATGCGTGTAATCGGACAACAATATAACTTAATATATAAACTAAAAATACATTAAAATATAATTTAAACGATGAAATAATTCAATTTTGAACAACAAAGTTTGAAACGACGCTTTCTTCCTTTGTATCACCTTCCAACGGCTGTCTGTCTGCCCGAACTTTAACTCGCTTAAATATAGTCACATTGCCATGCAATTGATACACGTTATTGACATTTACTATGTCACGTCCGGTATTGAAAATGAAATCTGTAGCATTCACAGTTCGTTTGCAGGGACACTCAAAAGAATTCCGTTACATTATTATATATGGCGGGGGATCGTTTGCAATGTATTTTAATGATGTTAGCCTATTTTAAACATATTGAAATTGATATATATCACAGATGTGCACACCAAGAGGCTTACTGTTGAATATGGTGAGCACAGCATTTATCATTCGTATACAGAGACACCAAAAAGTGTTAGGTTACACTACAGTCTATGAGCGATAATTGCTAGAAGTGCGTTTACAGTTGTGGTATGCGTTTTTAAATTAATTTTTCGCTTATTACCTGGTGTATATAAAATATATAGATCATATGCAGGACTGTACGGAAAAATTCGAGTACATTTTTGTTTACTGGCGGAAATTGCTGAAAGGGAATTTTCAAATAGGTTAAGGAATCGCTATCTGAACTAAGTTTTATCATAATATGTAGTATATATACTAATCGATAGATCATATACAACAATTCACAAAATAATTTGTACACTTTTCTGACTATAGATGGCAATTGATGATATTGAATTTTCAAATGTTTTATGTTTTTTTTCCAAATTGTTTACTTAAGTAACCTCTTTTATCTTATTAAACGATGAAATTTTGCTACAGTATTATAAATGTGTTGGAAAGTGTCTCATAATAATTTATGATTGGTTCATGATTTTTCTTTTTCTTTTTTCTGTCTTTACTTATCCCGACACAAGGGTAATGGAAACAGGCAGCCGAGCATGATAAATGGAAATCTAAAGTGATGAAGTTTGGAAATACTGTCTACATGAACAGATTTAATCATAGCGCTAAATGTATATCGCGCTCAACATTTCCCGTCTGGTGATCTGTGGATCAAAGGTATTCTCCAGGAGCTACGGAAAACTTCTGCTGACGATGTCTAACTTTTATTGCCTAGGATGTCTTATTTTTATTGTCTTTTTTCATAAAACGAATAGTTATGCGCATTGGTATATCTTCAAATATTGTAATAACAAACGGTGAAATAGGTCCATTTTAAACAATAAAATTTGGGATGATTAATGGGAGCAGACAAGATTGGCCTAAACAGAATTGGCAGTTTCTATGAGTTATGTCTGTTAATTCACATCAAACTCTCACACTGGGCGGTCTCAGCAAAACATCTCTATGAAAGAGCATAAAGATGTCAGCGGGCTGTATCTGATATCAATAAATTTTTTTCAAATCATGCTTGAAAATTATTTTATAACCAACTAGCTGTTTAACCAGTTCTATGCACGGAAGTTCATGAATTTAATTCTAAAACCAAAATTAAAATAACTATTCGATTTAGTAAAATATTTTTCTACTACTGTGCCTTTTTTTAAAGGGAAATTTAATTTATCATGTTACTGCGGCAGCAGGCGATTAAACGATATCTTTGGAATAAGGGAATAAATAGAATAAAAAGTTTAGTTGATATTTGTGATAAAATGCGTTTCTTTATTATTAAAATTTTGTAATAATTAAGCGCAATTAAATAATCTCTAATTATCTGCATGTGATGAAAAAGAATTATCGTAATACCCGCTAGAGCTTTTTAATATTGAATCGTGGCGTACGTAATATGTATATGTCTAACTATTTGCATGTGAGGTAAAACAGTTATCATAACCCCCGCTACAACTTTTTAGTTTACAGCGTGGCATACATAATATGCAATGCGTCTTGCAATAGAAAGGTAATTGTTGTGGTAAGAATTTTATTGTGGATTTTTAATTTTTGGCAACAGCTATAACGAAAAATGTTTAAATTTGATTGAAAATTGCTGTTAAATTGGTGGTTTTTTATTAATTAAAAATTAACTGTAAGTTATTCCGATTCCGAATTACTTTAGTTGCCTCGGCCGTGTTTTAATACACATGTCCGTAACATTTCACAATTCTGGCTTCCAAACTGTGGATTTGTATAGCATTACAGACAGACAGACAAATTTTCATTTTTATATATTAGATAAACTATCAATAAATCCAGATACATTTTTCAAATTAATTGCATTTGAAAGTACATTTTTCCCCCTATTCGACGGTATGAAAATTTAAATTACACGTTGTTTAGAATTAATAAATTTGCAAAAAACAGCAAAATTTGATATTCAGATTGTTACCTTCGCCAATATGACATGAGCGTTACTTACTGGCATGCTTTTCTTTATAATATAAGACAGAGTTTAAACACTGTATACACAGATAAACACGAAATAATTATAAAATATTATGCCGAAAATATTTTATTTGTATTTTAAATTATTGAGAATTCCATTCAATTATTAAATAGTTCTTTATGCATTATCAAAAAGCATCATTATGCATCATTATGCATTATCAAAACTTAAAATATTACCATAATTAAGTAAAATGTTCAGGCATTAAAGTTAAATACGACATTTTTTCAAATATTTTAATTTAAAAAATTATAACAACTTTAAAGGGAAATATATAATTTTAATAGCCCATGTTAACAAAAAGCTTTTAGAATCCAAATTTAGAATTTCAAGAGCTCAAATTCTTAATTGAGATTTAAAACATGTCTTTAATCAAGCTTATTCCATCATTTTTGAATAAGGCAACGAGTGTTACGGTTTATAAACACTATTGCAGTGCATGCAGTTTTAACATAACTATACTTTTTTTCACAATAATGATTCACTTTTTTTATATAACCAATGCAAATTTTTATTTAAAAAAATTGTATCAAAATTGAAGTTAAAAAAAGAACTCCGTATTTTTTTTTCTTTTTTCACAAATTGTACTATTATAATAGGATAAAGAAAATTTTAAACTTACTATATCCTAGTTTTAAAAATTATAAAATTCTAATTCTAAATAATTTAAATTTTCGGTGTAACAAAAAAATTCTGAAATTTAAAAAGACAACATAATTACGCATAAAACCTAAAAGAAAAGCATGTAATGTTTCGAGAGATTAAACACAGAATGTATGTAATTTAACTGTTTTGAGATTAATTTTTGTTCGTAAACTTAAAAAAAGAAGATTGTTCATTATTCAAATAAATAAATAAACTAAATAAAAATAGAATAAATTAAGATATTCTACAAGAAGAGTAAGAATCTCAAATCAACCGTGAACTGTTCATGAATCTTCAACCATCCTTCGAATTCCAACAACACGGAGCGCCATCTAGATCATAAAAAGTAGAAACGCTACAGATGTCGCAAGGAAAAGTAAATTCAAGGTGTTAATATTCCAAAGTGTCCTATTCTCAAATTTAGAAAAGTATTGTTAATGAGCAAAAGTAAATTAGTATTTTTTTTTTCAAGTACTTTCGTTTATTTTTAAAGTTGTGGACTAACTAAATTTGTATTAGGTACAGAAGAAAATAGCAGTTAAATTAAATAACAATAATATATGAAAGAAAGATTTTAGGGAGCGCAGGATCTTTGAGTTTGTCGAAACGATCAAAATGTTCGCCTTCTTCAAAGTACCAAAACACAATATGTAATTAAGATCTTTTTTTTTTTTCCTTTTCTGACAAAAGTATATATTCTTAACTATATTATCCAGAAAAATAAAAGTCGTATATACAAAATAAATATCTAAATTTTAATTAAAAAAAAATTCATCTCACTAATGCGGGAATCAAAATCATTAAATGCTGCGCACATGATAAAACTTTAGATTATGCATATAGAAAGCAATTTTTGAACAAAACAGAATCATAACACACCTACTTCTAAATTAAAACCAAAATATACACAAAAAGTTTTGTTTAAAATTTATTTTTACCACAAAATAATAAAAAAATAATAAAAAATTTCAATTTTATTTTTTTTAAAGTTTTTCAAGTGAAAAAAACACACACCAATATATGCGAATTTTTTTGGTTTTAGCATGTAGATTATAAAGAAATGCATATTTGATTAATGTGTTAAAGCTGTGGCTTATATAATTTGAAAGTAACAGTGCGCACAAATTTCAAATTTACTAATATGAGAAAACGCGTTGTAAAGTTTCAGTATCTACGGACCATCAGTTGTACTCACCGTCTATAAATGATTGTAACTCAAAAAATAATGCAGATTTTTTAATGGGATTTTTTTGCATATTGTTGAGAAATTAAAAAAAAAAAAAAAAGAAAGAAAGAAAAAAAAAAAATTCAGAAAAAAGGAAAATCGAAAATCGATTTTTTGAAAGTTTAAAGGTCCTGTGCCCCCTTAATCATGACTGCTTTAAAATTTTGCTTCATTTTAAAGAAAATTGTTTTCGATTATGTCTCCACGCAAATTTTCTATGCACGAATCTCCTTGAAATGCTTCTAAAATAATAGACATTTTACAGATTGATATGTAAACATACTTTCATTGTAAACATACTTCAACTTTCTCCAGTTGCTTTTGTAAAATAAAATAAGAAAATTATTGAGACTTCTCTCTCTTCTAAAGAATAAAGCAAGCGAAGATTTAAAAAAAAAAAAAAAAAAAAAAAAAAAAGGCTTAAAATTAAAGTATATTAACTAAATTGCTGGTTAATAGTAATAGACTTTCATATTGATAAAAATTAAAATTATAGAAAAATATAAATAAATGTATCATCATCACAATATAAAACATTTAAACTACGTTAAAGCCCTTTAAAATTAAAACGTTTTCAACCGAACTTACTCGGTCATCATCAGTTAAAATCAAAACGTTTTCAACCGAATAAATTATTCTGTCATCAGTCTAAGTTCGGTTGAAAACGTTTTGATTTTAAAGTACCTTAATGTGTTTATGTATAGCAAAATGTTTTTTATGTTGTGTTGTAAGCACTTTTAAGTAATGATGATACATTTATTTGTATTTCTCTATAGTTTTAATTATTAATCAAAGTAAATTTTGCAAAATTTTTAACTTTTTAGTGATTGATAAAAGTTCTCTGTTCCTCAATGTAATTCTTTATTCTTTGATAAATAGACATAAAAATTAAGTGGATGAGAACCTGATGTGTATGTTTATACACCGAGGGATAAAATAAACATCTGATTATAGCAATTGTATTGATAAAAATACGATCAGACGACAATAGGTAGCGTGTGTGACTACTGTATACCCCTTTATTAGAGAGGCTCTTTAACCCCTTCAAGGGGGTGGTTTATTTTTGGACCACCTAATTTTAATTCCTAAATGCCACATTGGCACCAGAATATTGGAATGAAAATGTTCATTTTATTAAGTATGTGAACAATTATATTAAGTTTATTAAGTATGTGAAGTTTGTCTGTTAACTTGTCTTGTTAACTTGTCTGTTAACTGTCTGTTAACTTGTCTGTTAACTTGTCAAGTGACTTCACTTCGGTATGTTGATCTTTTCTTTGAATAACTGCCGTTTTTCTTGTTTTTCCGGGCCTGTTGGCTTGGCGGTGGTTTCGTTTGGTGGTGGAGGGGATTCTAATCCGGAGCATATAGCCCATGCCAAATTTGGTGGGCGCTCCAGTTGGGTGATCAAGTCCCTGATCAAGTATGTGAACAAAAGCTTTTGCTTATTTTTAAATAAATTTGTTTGTAAATTCCGGTGTTGTTCACTAATTTCGGCATTTTATGAATAGAAGTACTTTGCCTCTGAAAGGGTTAAGCTGGAACTATCTTCGTAGACTCATTCACACTCTTTTCACTTTCATATAAAGCAAATTAAAACAAATATTTTATTGTAATGCATTAAGTTATTAATTAAACAGCTTACTTTTTAAAATACTTACATCTACATTTATTGAAACATCATAATTGATGTCCATGATTTTATTGTGGATAGCTTATTTATAGCGTATATTTACAATTCCCTATTAGCTTCTTATCTGGACTAATATTTCTTTAATCTACACTTTTATAAAAAGTGTGAAAATTTTTACTTTTCGACTTTCAAATAATTGATTTTACATTACATTCTCATAGAAACCAGTTTTTTTCCATAAACATACTTGCTGTTAGCTAAATCATCAGTATATATATATATATATATATGTATATATATATATATATAAATGTATATATATATATATATATATATATATATATATATATATATATATATATATATATATATATGTATATATATATATATATATATATATAAATTTTCAGCTTTTAGCTTTTTTTCTCACAGAAAACAACCGATTTGCTTATATCATTGAATTCTGTACTCTTGAAAACGTAATTCAATATATAAGTTTTTCAATTATTTTTATCGGTATCTATATTCTTTTTTTTTCTTCCATATTAATTCTTGTAATAAAATATAAGGCACTTTATTTTATACATACAGTTGTATATTATTGGTTTGTGGTATCCATTTTTATTGTCATTTCATTCACAATATTGCGGTTTTTGATGGTGGTCGGTAATGTTTAATTAATGGTTATATATATATATATATAACCATTAATTAAACATAATCTACCACCATCAAAAACCGTAATATTATGAATTAAAGCTGTAAGTATATTAAAAAAAAAAAAGAAAAAAAAAAGAAAAATTCAATTAATTTATTATAAGAATTATTATGGAAGAAAAAGAAAAAAGTGGACACCGACAAATAATGGAAAAGCTTATATATTGAATTACGTTGTCAAGGGCACAGAATTCAATGATATAAGCAAAATGGTTGTTTTCTGTGAGAAAAATAAGCTAAAGCTAAAAATTATTTTCCCCTGTGCCCAAACAACCATTAAAATCAAGTGAATTGATCAAAATTGAAAACAGAATAGAAACAAATAATATGAAATGGAAAAATCAATAAAACCTATTTAATTATTTACAGGATATAAAATAGAAATAATAAACACCATACCGAGTAATATTTCAGTATTTTACAAATATCCACGCGCACATGGCTACCAGAATATCATAAAGATTAAGGTGAATAAAACAGTTAAGAAGTCACAGTAATTGATACCAAAGGATGCAGTTAATACATTTTGAAAAAAAATTTGAAATACCATGTTAAATACATTTAATATAATATAAAATAAAATAAATAGATAGTAATTACATTATATAAAATGCACTATTAAATCAATTAATAACTGTTTAACAATATCGTCAAAATTTAGCTAAAAAATCCCCCTGGTGTAGTAAATTATAACTGAAATGGAGCTAGAAAAATTGAAATTTAGAACTATCTTCAAAAAACAAATTTTGGTGCTGCCATCTAGTATTACTTTTATTATTCAAATGTCACAAGATAAACATTTGTAAGCATTTGAATGTAAATAATTTTTTTAACAGCAAAACCCAACATATCCTTATATATAGATAATTATAAACCTAATATAAACCACACAATGTATTTAAAAAAAAACTATTGTTAATAAAATTTAAAAAGCATACAAAATATTCTATTAGCTAACTTATTTAAACTAAACTAAGAATTTAAATAATTCTAGAACATTGATAATATATAGCATATAGCTATATGCTATAAAACAAAATAAATTCAGTAAAAATTAATATAAATAATTATTAAAAATAATATAATTTTTTTAAATCTATTATATATAAGATAATTATAAAATGAACAGGAAATAAAAAACATATGGAAGTATATAGAAGGTTAACAGATACTTAAATTCCCATTACCTAAAAAGCACAAGTATAGAGTGTGGATTATTTTCATACATCCATAAAAATCCAAACAGTATGAATGTGGGACATTCAAAAACATTAAACCGATAATAAATTGAAAATAGATAAATATTAAAAAGAATAGAGGAATAATAATAAAAATAATTACCCAATTTTAATACATACAGTATAACTATATTTATATTAAACATACTTATATGTATATACACTATAAAAATGGCATACTATTAGTAAATAATATGATATTGTCCTTAGTAAATTAAAATTTAATAACAAATGATTTTAAATAAGATTAATCAATAATTAAGCTAATATAATATTAATGAAATTCTCCAATTACATATAAAATATCAAATCAACATCGATATAAAATACGTATCAAAAATATAGTAATAATACAAAAACCCCATTTTTTTTAATTAACCATTGCGTATTATCCAGACAACTCCACCCTCCTCCGTACTCTAACATCTACCCACCCAACCAACCTATAATAATTTTTTTTATATTATTTTACAATTTTTAATTTTTTATAGATTTTTTTTATATAATTTTTTTTGTAATTTTGTTTACGCATGTGTTAATTTGTTTTAAAAGATCATGTAAGAAAAGTACTAATTGTATATTAATGAATATATGAATTTTTTTTTGGAAAACCATGATTTAATGCATCATAAATTAGTTTTTTAATATTATTGTTAATTAGAGGAGAAGAACATAAACATTTTATTCTATATAAATGATTAAGTATTATATTTCGAAATACAGAATGATGTAGACAAAATTTAAAATTTGTAAATGTATTAACTTTGAATTTAAATTCTTTACGTTTGTCATATAAATCTGTGATTGTTTTGTTGTCTTTTATTGTAATATATATATATATATATATATATATATATATATATATACATATTCCCAAAATTAACATTTTTTTTTAAACACAGTAGTATTTAATATGAAATTATATGAGTAAACGAAACTGTTCTTTAAAAATGGATTTATTAAGTTCTGCAAAACAAATTTAATTTAGGAAGGTATGTTAATTTATGATGTAACTCAATATATTTGTGCGATTATTAATACTGAAAACACTAAGATATGATTTAATTTTTTTAGATTTAACGTTGATTGAATAAAATGTTATGATCTAAATAACACGCATAACTAACATTGCTTATAACGAATCGCGGTAGGTTTTACGAAATACAGAAGATTCGGGTAATTAGGAAACATAGGTTCTAGCAGATTTATTCCAAATAAAGCGGTTGTCCAAATTGTCACAAGTAAAATTAACGATAAGTTTCCACTATGTTCTTAATATTTTGTCCCAAAGAAGCGGAATGTTTTTATAAATAAATATAATATATTTATAATACGTTTAAAAGAGAGAGAGAAAAAGGTCGGCTAATCACTTAAATATACACAAAGATACTCCAGAATTAAAAACTGAGTAAAAAGTCATAAAACATATTTTTACTAGGTTGAACGAAAATAAATATATAAAATATGAACAGCGTTTAAAGGGAAGTGCGTTGCATTTACAAGAATACAAAAATATTGTAGAAGTACAAATTTTAATTTAAAAAAAATTGTAAATTGTAAATGATTAAGCATGTTTCTTTAAAGCAATTTTCATTGTAACAAGATTAATATTAAATATATAGATATATATAGTTTATTTATAATATTAAATATATATAGTTTTATTACTTTTTTTAAGGTGAACTGAGTGGCAAGTAGAAAGTATGGCAGAAGGAGTGTCGAAACTTTTCCAAACTGGGGTTTAAAGTTTGGGTATTCTTCGGTGCATTAAGGATTAAAAATTAAAAAAAAAGGGGGGGGGGGCTGCTTAACACCGCACGGCTAGTAGTCGAATCGATCAATTCGAAGTAATGTATACAGTATATAAAAACGCACTAATTCTTTTTTTCATTACAATTCAGATCTGAACTTGCTTGATCCATTTTCAATGCTCCAATCTATAAAATACAATATTCAAATATTTATAGATGCATATGTTATGCATATATTATGCACGAAAGTACATACACTCATAAAATTGAATTATATAGGGAAACGTATTAATCAATTATTATTGATAGTAAAGTGTAATTATAAAAAAAAAAAGTGGTAATCAAAATTATAATTCATATATGAGATTTTTCGCATAAAGCATCATCCTTGGTAACAAGAATGCAGTTATAATTTCGCGCCAAAACACGGCATCCAATGTGCCTCACTTTGGCATGGACCCTGATTATGAAAAAAATCTTGGTTTAGCCAAAATCGGATTTGAATGAGAATTTCGCAAAATTAGCTAGTTGCCCCAAATTTGGTCATGTTTATGCTAGCTTATTTCTGTTGTTAAATTTGAGCGATGATTTTCCAGACATGGCCAAGCTCGGTGAAAATTTGGAAGAGGTGGACACTCGAGCGTGTATGTATGTGAATACTATACGTGGAGCTTACAGCCATAGTAGACCAAGTCCATTTTGAAAAAAAAAATGATATAGTCCATTTAGAAGGTGCATAAAATCTGTTTTATCCGCTCCCACAGTAAACCAAGTCTGTAAACAGATGACATATACCGGGTGTCCTAAAAAGGACTGACTGATTTTAAAATTCAATAACTTGCAAACGGTGATATTTAACAAATTCTTGCAGGAGGGTTATGCATGAGGTCAAAAGTTTTTTTTACAGTGATTTTCGATTTTAGTTCGAATTACAAACAATAGCTGGTGCTGTAAGCAATAGACGCTAAATACAGGCTGGATTTTTTGGCCTTTCTCTTCTTCCATGCGGAAAAGGAGGTTAAAATGTATTGAATGGGTCCCGAAGTGCCAAAAAATCGAGCCTGAATTTAGCGTCTATTGATCGCAGCGCCATCTATTGTTTGTAATTCGAACTAAAATCAAAAATCACTGTAAAAAAAACTTTTGACCTTATGCGTAACCCTCCTGCAAGAAATTTTTAAATATCTGTCACCGTTTGCAAGTTATTGAATTTTAAAATCAGTCAGTCTTTTTTAAAACACCCGGTATGAGAAAGTATGTGAAAACAGACTTGGGTCACTGTAGGAGTGGATAAAACAGATTTTATGCACCATCTAAATGGACTATCTCTTTTCGAAATGGACTTGGCTTACTATGGTTGTGAATCCCTCATATCTTAATACAGAAGTATTACTGTAAATAAATAAAATCTGCGAAAATAGACCAGTTTTAGTTGACGCCACAAGTTTTGCTGTATAAATGTTTCACATCAAAGTATGATATACAGTCGGACCTCTATTTAACGAACCTCTATTTTGCGAACTTTTACTTGGAACCAAGAACATTTTGCAAGTTTCTTCGTAAAATAACCTCCAAATAGCGAAGTGCATTCTCTATTTAACGAATTTTTCCTTGGGACCTAATTTTTTTTTTCTCCCTATTTCTTAAAATATTACTGGACATTTCAAACTTATTTTTTCTTTTAACACATTTTATGATGATCAATGACCATGAACAGGTCATACCAGGCACCTAACTCACCGAGAGCAGTAAAATCGCAGTGATTCTTTGCTTTCCATCCAAAGAAGTGCAAACTTTCAATATCCTCTTTTAACCCTCAATGGAGCTGCCCCGTGTCCTTAAACTATAGTTTCCCGTTTTCTAGATTGTTGATCATGATCAATCGTGTTGGTAATTTAGGCTCTTGTAGCTCAAAAATGTCAAAGCTAAAGCGCTTGAGCATCAAAAAAGCAAAAACATATTCTTGATGAGGTGGATAAAAGCGTTAAGAAAAAGAATACTGCTTTAAAATTTTGTATTCCTCCAAACAGATTATCAATCATAATAAAAAATCGTGATTTTAATGTAAAAGTATTTTTTTAACTGAAACTACAATGTATTTCCAGACAACGTTTTGTTTCATTCTTATTTCCCTTGAAGATTTCTTTTTGATGGGTAAAATAAATAAAACAAATAGATATAATTTATAAAAAAAAGTGTGACTAATTACCTTTTAAAATTATATTTAGTGTTTATGGACTTAAAATATGTTTTATGTAGTTTAAAGTATTTTAAAAGGTGATTCTCTATTTAACGAATTTTCCATATAACGAACTTTTTTTCGGTATTTAGAGACTTCGTTAAATAGAGGTCCGACTGTATAAGCTTTATTTTATTTTTTTTTTTTAAAGAAAAAAGGGTATAACTTCATCTGCTATTTCGTTGCCTAAATAAACGCTTCACTTTCAGGCATCGGAGATCAGATTATTGCCCAGAAAAAAGATGGTTAGTTAAGTTTTCACTTAAAAAAAATCAACTCATTTTTTAATCAATCATCATTTTTAAATTACTTCCATAATTTGACACTTACTAGTACTCCACACTTACAATACTTATTTATTTCCAGTGTCACTTCTCAATGTTAATTTAACATAGAAAAGCCTATGGAGCTCATAACTTTTTCATTTTTTCTTTCCACCTTTTTGTCCCTGATGCCACAAATTTTTAATTCTTTGCTAACTCTAATAATATTATAAATTCAAAGTGTAAAAACATTTGCCTGACGTCGGGGTCAAAACGGATCATAAAATGCCTTTGGTGAATTATAATATATAGGTGTATTATAATCTAGAGAGTAACATGGGCTAATTTTTATTTACATTATTCAAATATTTTTCTTAATAATTCCAAATTTCCATATTTTCATTGAGAATCAACGGACATTTTCTAATAAAATTTAACATTTTTCCTTCATTGTTGTAAATAATTCAAAAGCCGAAATAGTAATTTGACTATTTTTAGTTGAATGATTTTCACGTGAAACATGAAACTGAAATGATGAATATGGCGTCATAGTTGAAATAAAAATGACATTTTCAAGCAGATTTTTTAACTTCAGATTGTAATTTTTTGACCAAACTACAACAACCTGCATTACTGCACTGGTGAAACATTTTGAATAGGTAAATTGCTCCACAAATTGTGATGCGATATCGCATAAATCAAAGCCTGATGATGATACCCTCCATTGATTTTGAAATGTGTTCATCTGAACGCAGTAGTTATTAAAAAATTCGACATATTAAACAAAAACCTAATTTGCAGAACAAATTAAAAAAACAAAATTTATTTCCTAAATTGTTTAAGCCCGAGAAGGGGAAGATATTAAAATATTTCATTCAATTCGTTCTACATTTAATGTTAAATTTTTGTAACAAATAAGTTAAACCAATTGAAGATTAAAAAATAAAAATGAAATTCATACAATGTAATACTTTAAACACCTATATACTTAGATTCCGTTCAAATGAAATCGAAATAAATCTGACTTTTCCCATTTTTAAGTTATAAATATTTGTACTGCAGATTTTGCATTATGTTTATGACGATTGTACATAATATGATAAGATACATGCAAAATACAAAACTTTAAAAAAAGTCTAAGATTTATTTTGATTTCATTTGAACAGAATCTAAGTATTTAGGGTGTTTAAAATATTAGATTGTATGAATTTCATTTTAATTTTTTAATGTTCAATTGTTTTAACTTATTTGTTACAAAAATTTAACATTAAATGTAGAACGAATTGAATGAAATATTTTATTATCTGCCCCTTCTCGGTAAATTTTGTTTTTTTCAATTTGTTCTGCAAATTAGGTTTTTGTTTAATATTTTTATACCTAATACATTACCTCTACGCTTATATAAATCCTTACTTACATATTTAGATGCATGCATCTTACACCATAAAATATCCCACAACAACTACAATGTATATACTTGAATGCAACTTTCGATTCTTATAATATTACAATACATTCAAAAAACACCTTACATGCAACCATACAACGTTTTATCGTTAAATGAAATTAGAAGCGACCATTTTTTCACTAAAATAATTAATGAATATCTTGCAGTTGAGGAATTTTCTATAATTCCCATAACTTAGTAACTGTACATACATTTCTTCCCTAATTGTAATGTCCTGCAATTTTTAATAACAACCCACAACAAAAAATAATGGCTACTCTCTCGCTAGTAAAATAAACTGTAAAACACCAGTTTTAAAATATTTTGTAAGACATCTGAAAAGAAAGTTTATCATGAATCGAAAACCGTTAACTGTATCATTCTCGCACGATAATCTCTTCTCGTAGTGAAACTCAACGCTTGTAATCAGTGAAAGGGAATGAACACGCTCACGATCGACAAGGAAGTTACAGAACACAATGGATTACATAATTTGACGCCAGAAATTATTCCTTCTTAATTCCCATGAAATTTCCCGAAATTCGTTAAGCGCATGCTTCCTCAGCTCGAATCCTGTTTAAGTCCGTAATAAGCACGCCATCCGAAGAGTCTCGTGTGAAATACATCTGAAATTCCACAGACCCACCCATACATTCGATGATCAGAAATCGATACTTTAAAAAGTCGAGTACCTTTGAAATGTAGTTAAAAAGTGAGGAAAAGTTAGCGAAAGTTTAGCGAAAACAGTTGGGAATTAACGTATAAAACAGTTGACATTGATGTATCTTTTTCTGGAACTACTGAAGCGATTCTGTGTTTTTAAATAGATTTGGCAGTAGCTAAACTGTAAATGGGTGATTCCGTAATATATATATACATATATATATCTACCCTATATATATAAAATCCTAATGAAACGAATTTATGAAACGGAAGTATGAATCGACTGATTAAACAACTGATTATGTTTCACGGCGATTTCTCCTAAAATATGAAGTACTTTGCGATGAAATTAACACCAAAAATCAATATTGATCCGCAGATTTCAAAACAGATATTATAATTTTTAAATTCGAATTAGTTTTCGAAATATTAATTTTTTTCTAATTTTATATACATTTTTCTAATGATGGCAACTCAAATTTCAATCATAACAGATATTTTTTTTTTCGCATTTCAAAAAAGGTTATAATTTTAAACTAATTTGGCGACCAAGTTTGGCTTCCCTTAAATCTATGCTAAGAACAATGCTTTTTTTTATTTCGTTATCATTTTATTTAATACAAAATTTTCATTAAGAAAAAAAAAAACATTTAAAATTAATGGCTTACACTTCTTTCTTTTTTTTTTAAACGAAACGAAAAGAAAAATATTAGGCTTAGATGTCATATACGCACCGGCGTACCTAATTGGCGCCACAATGGCGTTATTTTGCCTGACATGGTAACCCGGCTATTGTTGCTTATTCATCAATAAATGTTTATATACATTTATTTTCTTTTTATTTAAGAAAAAAATGTTATAAATTGCTTTGTTCTATAGTTATTAATTAATTCTTTTTTATTTATTGTTACTTCATTTTAAAAATAATAGGAAAATAATTTTAAAATACATATATAACTGGTATTCGAAAACGAGATTTTCGCCAAATTGTCGTAAAAAAAATCACGCCAAACCCGGTTCTTATATGACATCTGTGTTAAACATTAAGCAACAAATCATAACATTTAATAATACATACTGGACAATTGCACCATAAAATATAATAAATAAAGACACAATATTGATTAATGGTACACAAAATACGAACTTTAATAAGCTAAAAGTTGATTTCTACGTTTCGAGCTGTTTCTACAGCCGTCTTCAGGAAAATATGATGGTAAAAAGGCTCAAAGTTCAGAGACGAAAGCTTCCTGTGCAAGAAATAATTAGTCGAAACTTGACCAATGATTTGAATACCAAAAATGTAGTGTTGCCAACATGGTAACCCGGCTGTTGTTGTTTATTCATCAATAAATGTTTATATACATATATTTTCTTTTTATTTAAGAAAAAAAATGTTATAAATTGCTTTGTTCTATAGTTATTAATTAATTTTTTTTTTATTTATTGTTATTTCATTTTAAAAATAATAGAAAAATAATTTTAAAATACATATATAACATATATAACGAAAAAACAAATAAATTAGTATAAAAATTCAAATACAAATAAAGACGTGGTTTTGTTCCTCATGTCTAGATAGCGGCACGCGTGGTTTCTTTAATCGACCTTTTGGATTCATTTGATGTCAGTTCATTAATAATTATTTATTTTCACTAGATGGCAACACTACATTTTTGGTATTCAAATCATTGGTCAAATTTCGACTGATTATTTCTTGCACAGGAAGCTTTCGTCTCTGAACTTTGAGCCTTTTTACCATCATATTTTCCTGAAGACGGCTGTAGAAACAGCTCAAAACGTAGAAATCAACTTTTAGCTTATTAAAGTTCGTATTTTGTGTACCATTAAGCAATATTGTGTCTTTATTTATCATAACATTTAATTTCAAATTCAAAGCAAATGACCAATATCGCCAAATTATATAAATCGCCAAACCATTTGCCAAACTATACAAGTTGACGTAATTTTTTTTAAAAATAACGAAAAAACAAATAAATTAGTATAAAAATTCAAATACAAATAAAGCGTCGAAATAAAAATCACTTGATGGCGTATACACGTGTAACTTCCTTACAGTCAAGTGAATGTTACATTTTCGATCAACCATTATTATCGTTAAACTTACACTATGCAAAATTACTTAAAAGATGACACAGTATTTAAAAATGTTAAATTATTTTAATACCTTAGTATACTTTCAACTATAAAACATAGTCTTCTTCGGAGGAATATAAGAAATACAACAGTTATTGATTGAACGACTAATTTTCAAATTCCACGTAGATGGTGACGAAAGGAGTGAAAGTGGAAGTTAATTTATAGATCCGGAAACATTGGGAAAATAAAATAAAATAAAACATGGATATAGGGAAGTGGAAGATTACTTGTTTTTTCTTTCTTTAAGCAAACTGAGCCAAATTCTGGGTATATTGTAGGATAAAACGTCATTACAAACTGTATTTTCTTTAGTAATAATTTCTATTGATTCGCGGATAATTAAATCATGATAATTCTTTGAGGGATATATAATTTTTGCGTTTTCGAAATTAACTTGTATATTCTGCATCTGGTTAAGTCCCAAGACTTAAAATAAAAGTGTCCGAAAATAAAAGTGTCCTCATTGAAAATACCTGTAAGCAAAATCGAAAAAGCCTTTGTACAGATTAATATCAGCTATCCAATGCAAAAAAAAAAAAAAAAAAAAAAAAAAATCATTTAAAAATAAAGAAATGCAATAGAGATATCTTTATGAAGTTCTTCCATAGGATTAGCATTAGCGAGCCGGTCTTTTCGTTTGATTGAAGTAGTCTCTTAAACAAAAAGTAAGCTAAATATACAGTTCCTTGTATTAGCTGTTACTCGTAATGAAGATACTTATCTTAAGAAACACATACATAATTTAAATTAGTACTAGAATTAACTGCTCAAACTATCTTAGTTCTAAAATTAAGTTAATAGAGGAAAATGTCCAAATACCGGCTACCACTTTTGTTTTCAATCTAGATCATACAATTTTCAAAATTAGTAAAAGAAAAAGTGACAGCAGAGTACCTTGATATGTTTTACACCTGTTTAGAGAAAAAAAAATGAGTTTAAAAAGCGTGTTCTGTTTAGATAAAGCAAAATTCTGAAAGTCTTCAAATTTTGAGTTTTGAAAATGGGGTCTAAATACCGGCTACCAATGGCAATTATTAAGCAATTTGAATATTATTTTAATAAGTTTTATTGATTATTAACATTTCTTATGCACAGAAAAAAATACGTAATTATTAATAAACAAGCATTTTTGTCAAATTTATAAAATTCTTAACGACTATCTCTCACAGTCTTCTTTCCATTATGTTTTTAATTTTGTTTTTAACGTGTAAAAAAAACTTGCAGATTAAAATAAGAATTATTTTATCTGAAAAAAATCGCAAACATAATATCACTCTCTGCGTCGGTGCAGTCGCTATAGGCCCATATATCGACTCTTAACATTGAACCCAGAATCCCCTCCCCCACTCTTTTCCGCAGAGAAAGCACCCATGCAGAAGACACAAATTGCATCATCTTCCTCTGTTGGATATCTTCTGTTTCCCTTTTTAAAAATCCAATCTCTGCCCCTTTCACCTGTTTTCCTCCGTCATTTTTCTCCTTTCTCTTCACATTTATTGCCAGCAATTTTGGAGTGTCCAACAGCTCTTTTTTGTGAAGTGATCCGGTAACCAGTATCGCTCCTGAAGAAGTACAGCCACGGTTGCTTTTTTTCATATTGCGAAATAGAACTGGAACTATTTCTGTACCATTTAAATTAATTTATTAATTGTGGAACTATTTAAATTATTTTTTTTTCTCTTCTTCAAGGAGAACAACCGAGAGAGGTCCAAATACCAGCTAGCCGGTATTTAGACCACTCTATGCAGCCGATATTTGGACCACTGCTATGTTTAAGTTAAAACCGGTATTACTCATTCATATAATAAAATACCAACAACGTGAGCGCGGTAATTGAGAGCTAAATATATCTAGAAAATAACTTAATCATCAATTCAAGCCAGTATACGATCAGTGTATTTTTAAAAAATGAGAAACACATATCTGAAAAACATTTGATGTTCCAGAATACGCCATTTCAACACTTTTGCATTTGCTGTTTGTAAATGAGACGTACTTCTCGTAACATTCTTCTCTTAATTAAAGTTACAAATTTGCACTGCGCTCAGTTCTCAAAACACATAGTAGCCGGTATTTGGACCTTCTCCTCTATCAATTAGAAAACATAGAATATTCAGTGAGTGCCATTTTTTAGTTTGTAGAAAGAATCACAAACACACAAATTATGGTATTTTCAAATTAACATTTTTTTTTTTTTTTTTTTTTTTTTAAATAGTGAGTTTTAATTTCTTAATCGGAATATTAATTTACGAAACTCTTCTACCTCGATGTCATTCCACTTATGGGTGAATATCACGAAATGTGAGGTTTTGAAATCAATTATTTTAGAAAATTTAAATCGTTTCAAAGCTTCTGATTCTTTTTAAAATGTTTTTTGAGCAGCTGAATAAAGGAATTTATAATTTGTTAAAGTAATGTAAGTAGTGTAATATAAAATTGTTAAAGTTTGAAGAGCTTAAGTTCATTTTTATGTAATTATAATTATATGTCATTTTCTTGGCATATGTATGCCAGGATAATGACAATTTCATTCTAAAACATTTTTCACATTCTTGTTTTTTTTTTTTTTCATATCTAACATTTTAATTTCGTTTAAAGGAGCATGTTTCCTCTATAGTACCTGAAATTCAGTGTAATTTTCAGTTTTATTTGTAAATTATTGAAGCCAGGAAAATGACATAATAAAAGTCTACTCAATTTTTACAAAGCCTTTGAACATATTATTTTCAAAGAAATAGCTAAAAGATCTTGCTGGTAGTAATGATTTTACTACTTCTGACTTGAACTATTTCAAGAACAAGGAGAATTACTCTGCAATGCTATCTTTATACCTCATAAAGAACTAAAATCAGCAGGCCAGGAAAATGACATTCATTTTCAGTGACAATTATATTTTAATTATGGAAAATTATTTGTAAAATACAGAACTTGTTACCTTTCTCATATATGCGTTATATAAGGTATAATTAATAATTAGAAATTAAAAAAACTAGAAAAAGATCATTGTACAGTATAACAGAAAGCCTTTTACTTTGCACACATAACAGTGTGACATGCCAAGAAAATGACAAGCTGAAAGTTTAAGTCTTTTAATTGATTTATTTTTGTGTTATTATGAATATAATATCGCTTGAAAATACTTCTAAGAATATTTTTTATTAGAATGTAAAAAAGAAAATAACATTATCTAACATTTAATAGACATTTTATTGTGCGGACTGCAACTTTCGTATTTTGCGATATTGTCCTTTGTACGTTTTTTCCTTTGTTTACATGTGATAAAGTTGCTTTCGTGTATCTAAAGTATTTTTATCTTTATGATAATTTGCTTCGCATTAACTGTCATCGTTTTCTCGGTTGTTCGCTCAGATGTCTCCCAAAATCTCACCAAGTATCAATATTCAATATTTTCCATTTCACCATCACATAAATCATGGTATGGGGTGTATCACTGTGATCCATCTAAATGTCAGTCAATAAAGTGAACAGATATTTTGCTCGTATCAAACGTGTTCATCCTCGTAAAAAGACCAGAAACTTCAATGTCGCTTACACAATGAACTGTTGATTAACATGCAAACTGCTCGGTTTAATCGTACTCTCGTCTTTTCCATGTTCGTATTAAGAGAATTCTACTATGTATTTTCTAAAAAATCCCACGAAATTCGGAAACATCTTACAAATATGGGGGAATATATTGGAAAATATTAATTCGACGATTAGAACTTTAGGTCGTTTCATATACTTTTATTTCTTACATAAAATGGTAAAATTTTATGAAAAATATTAACAAAAGTTGTCACAAAATTCTGCTGCAATAATCAAGCTGCAAAATAACAGCTTTGAATAAAATGACGGTAAATAGCAATATCTGAAGTTCTTTTTTTGTCATAACTTTTGTTCTAATGCAGATTTTTTATTCCATTTTTGTTTAAAATATTGCAAAATAATTAAGTATGAATAAAAAATAGATATTTTGTTCGATTTAAATTCTTCTGAATTCGTTAAACGCATTGCTTTCTCAGTTCGAATCTAGATTAAACCCGCAATATTTGCCATCTTAAGAGTCTCGTGAGAACAGTTCTGAAATTCCACAGTCTCATGCAGTCGATGATCAGAAATCGATACACTGTATGTTGTTTTTTATCTGAAAACCATTTCTTGGGAGTAACGTTTTCCGATCTTCACCAAACCGTGCAGCACATAACGTGATAACTCTATTAAAGAGTTCTGACGCACTTTGCTATATTCGTGCTAAATTTTGACCCATTCCCGCATAAAATATGGCTTTTGTTTTATTGAACGAAGCATAAAAAATTGTTTATGGTCAGCACAATCCTGAAACACTTACTCGTAGATTATTACCTTCAATATCGAAGATGTAACACAAAGATAAAGCTCATTAACATGTATGTCAGGCCTCTTTCAAATTCCACAAAAGAACTTTAAAGGTTAAGAATTTGTTTCTTGTTTTTTATAAGGTATTTTGTAAAAAAAAAAACAGGACGATTAAAAATATATTGGGCAGATTTTAACAGGTGACAGGTAAAAAACCAATTTGTGTACAAGAAACTTAGGATCACAAAACATTTGTTCAATCAAAAATGCTAGATGTCTCACTTGAATTCAAATTCGGAGTTTTGTTCATAACTATAACAAAAATTAATATATTTTAACGAAATTTGAAACAGTCTGGCTTTTCTTTATGAGAAATGAAAGGTTGGTTTTACTGGCACAAAGTCAATATTTGGTATTTGGACATGCTGCTATAAAGAATAGTTAAAATATAACAAGGTAAACAACAACAAAAAAAAAACTTATGCATAAAGTTACGGTAGAGAAATGTAGGTATATCACAAGAAAAGGTGGAAAAGGATACCATATTTATTTAAATAACTGAACTAGCCATTCCATATTTCCGCGTGTAATACTCAGTTCATGTGATTTCATTTTCTGTATTCTTCCATCACTGCATTTCACACAAAATAAAGTATGTCTGTTGAATATTGCTTTAAAAATCTTTAGTTAACCCTCTAATGCCCATAAGTAAAATATTTTTTTTTTAGAAATTCATAGGTTGTATTGTATTGTATTCATTAAAAAGAGTAATTAAAAAAAATTACTAAAAAATTACATGACTGACACGCAAATTCAAGATCGCATCACAGCAACAAAAATCAATCAGTCATTCGAAATTCCACAAACTTTAGTTCAAACTTTAGTTAACTTTAACACTAAGGCAAAAAAGAAAAGGCATACTGCTTTTTTGAGATTTTTATCCCGAAAAAAAGAGAGACCAACTCGAGTCCTTGCTTGTTTGTGAGAAGTACAAAACTTAGGAAGTTTACTATAGTATTATGTCAGAAAATCCGAGAGATCTGCGACCTTTTTTCTATGATTAGGTAAACTTTTCTAGATCCCACGGTACATACGCATCTACATTATAAATGACAAATGTATCTGTGCGTAACGCTGACGTCATTTTGCGAATGATAAGAGTAGACGATCAAATTTAACTTTTATATTGTGAATTTTTAAATTTCTAGATATCGCACATTTTCAATTTTTACACCGTCGAATAGAGAAAAAAAATTATTTTCAAATACAATTTGTTTGAAAACTATATCGCAACTTGTTTGAAATTTGTATCGGAATTTACTCAATTTTTATTGTTTTAAAAATAATTTTCAAGCATAATTTTATTAAATCTCTTTCTGTCACTTTCAGACAGACGATTACAAAAGACAAATATGTTTGCACTTAAATTAATATAAATTAAATAGTTCAGCATTTGTTTCCGGCATATATAACATAATGAAATTAAAACTTTATCAATCCATAAATAAATAAAAATATAAATAAAAAACAAATATAAGACATGTAGACGAACCACGCTTAACATAATGAAATTATCAGAATAAAAAAGAACAGCGCTATCTTTAGCGATTTCTATGATGTTATTTCCTGGCACCAGGCCAATACGAAAGTATAGGCTTTAATAAATTTCAAAATTTTATTTGAAATACATACTGAGTGTCCTAAAAAGGACTGACTGATTTTAAAATTCAATAACTTGCAAACGGTGACAGATATTAAAAAAATTCTTGCAGGAGGGTTATGCATGAGGTCAAAAGTTTTTTTACAGTGATTTTTGATTTTAGTTCGAATTACAAACAATAGATGGCTCTGTAAGCAATAAGCGCATACAGGCTCGATTTTTTGGCCTTTCTCTTCTTCCATGTGGAAAAAGGTGATTAAAATGTATTGAGTGTGTCCGGAAGTACCGAAAATCGAGCCTGAATTTAGCGTCTATTGATCTCAGCGCCATCTATTGTTTGTAATACGAACTAAAATCGAAAATCACTGTAAAAAAACTTTTGACCTCATGCATAACCCTCCTGCAAGAATTTTATAAATATCTGTCACCGTTTGGGAGTTATTGAATTTTAAAATCAGTCAGTCCGTTTTATGACACCCGGTAATTGCTAACATATAAAAATAGTTGTTGGTACAGTTAGTGAAAAATCTCAAAAACATTATATTGAATGTAAAAAAATCTATTAGAGTTTTCAATTTAAAAAACATATAAATGGTTTTTATCTGTTGGAATCTGTTGGAACTCCCTATTCGTTTAAAATCTAAGTCTAAGAAGGTCCTTTCAAAGACGTGTTACCTGGATGTGGCAATAGACTTTGACGTGTTAACCCTTTATCTACTGAATTATGAATTCATGAAAATTTTATCTTCTAAAGCATTTTTAATGAATTGTTTAAACTACATTAGAAGATTTACATAATCATTTAATACATTTTAGAAGGATTTTAGAAGGATTGAAGGATTAATTAAATTTGAATTTTTAAGGATTTTGTGCAATATTTATAACGCCACTCAAATTTTTTATTTTAAATAATTTTCTTCGTATTCTGTAGAATTAGGAAATGTACAAATATAACGTTATTACAATAGAAATATAGAAATATTTCCCAATTGAAAAATTCCTCCCCCCCCACCCTAACGTCAAGAAAGCTGAAAAAATGCAAACGCAAAAGAAATCATCCCTTTAAAAATAATTTTGTTTTGTGTAACCAGTAATGCTTTTGGAACAAGATAAAGTAATGTATCTATAACTCATTCTAAACTGTATAATAACTAATCGATGTATTAAATGAATTTCATAACAAGTTATTTTAATGGTACTTATAAGTACCGTCAGTAGATAAAGGGCTAAAGTCATGAACGACAGTTATGTTAGGATTGGAGTGATCACCCGCTATTTTTGAGTGAAAATAGATTATGAACCTAGTTTGCTATATGAAAATCTAAAAAAAGCGAAAAAAGCCTTGCTTTTTCTAGCACGCTGTGCCCTTCTCTATCTTGCACTGAAGAAGAATCTCGCTACTAGATTCGAAACAGCTGTTTGCTGCTTTTAATGTAGTATTTGTGCATTTTTAAACGTTGGTTTTCTGCTTCTTAATATATGAAAACTGTTTAGGCTGGTGTTCACTGCCACCTCTTAAAGTTTTCCCAATCTTTGTTGAATCACCATGTACATCTATTTGAAATGATAACTTTTTCAGTTTACGAATTACGCATTTCTGTCAGATTTACGAATGACACTGTGATGATAAATTGGTGATTCCATCCATTGTATTAAAACCGACCATTGTCTCAAATTATTATAATAAAGGAATGTTAAAATTCTAGTGCTAAATTCACCTTGAATAAATAATTAAAATGTGTATAAAGCACAAATAAAGTGTAAGAAAACTACTTTTAGATGCATATATAATAGAAAATTATTTCAAATACTTTATACCTTAAAAATACATTAAAATCAAATTAAAATCCCAAGAGGTTTTCAGCTAAATTCACACGGCCATCATTAGTGGTTATTTAAATGTTGTTATTTCTCCTTGCGATTATTCGGGCCCCACCACTGGCCGAGAGGTTCTGCTCTCGAAGCTGGTAGACGGGAGGTGCTGGGTTCGACCCCAATCGCGCCCGTCGGCCTAATCGTTCGGAGTTTTCGTGGTTTTCTTCGAGCCGTGGATTTTCCATGTGTAAATACGGATTAGGTTCCCTTAGAAAGACCCCCACGGAGGGCACTTCCCACCCGGGCCTATATCCCTAGTGTAGATAATTGGCCGTCAAAAATCAACCCAACCCTTGCGATTATTCGCTAGATGAAAGCTTGTTTTGTTAGAAATTTTAATACATTTTTCTGTCAACTTAACTTCCATAGCACCGAAAAATTACAATGGTCTCTCCTTGACGAATAAGCGCAAAGAGAAATAACAACATTTAAATAATCACTGACGATGGCCGTGTGAATTTGGTCGAAAACATTTTAGGATTTTAATTTGATTTTTATTGTATTTGTAAGGTATTTTAATGCATTTTAAATAACTTTATATTATATATATGCACCCAAAAGTAACTTTAGTACGTTTTATTTGTTCTTTATGCGAATTTTAATTAAATTAACAATGTACTATTTCTAATTGCTAAAAAGGTGTAAGATTAAAACTTTAAAGACAGTAAAATAGTTTTATTTGACTGTTGACGTTGACATGGTTTCGACCCTAACCGAGTCATTTTCAAATCAAATAAATAATGAGTTTTAAAATGACTGAGGTAAGGTCGAAACATATCAACAGTCAAATAAAAATATTTTACTGTTTTTAAAGTTTTAATCTTATACCTTTTTAGCAATTAGAAATAGTATATTATTACAAGGTGTTAATCTGTTATATAAATTATTATTTTTTAAATTTATACTGCGAAGAGAACATAAATTCGTTTTCATCACAAATTTTGTTGTTATTTTTAGCTCTCGTGCAAAATATGAATATCTTTTACTTGCGTGTACGATTTTAATATATGTTACATTAAATCATTTAAATGTTATTGACACGAAAACAAAACTAATTAGAATCATTCATTAAAAGTTATTTTTCATTTTTTCATTGATTTTTTTACAAATAAATTAATGTGTATATTTAATGACAATAAAACCTAATGCATGCACAATACATTTTACCGGAGATAAGTTATAAAAACCAATATGCATTAATGTGTTTACATATATATATATTATGTCGGATTGATGTTGTTTTCTTGCGTTTTCTAATAATTTATTAATTTCTTTAGTGTCTTGAGATTATGTGAACAGTTATATCTATTTAAAGAAACATAGTATGGACTGAGGGAATATTTTTACATATTGTCTAATTACATGCGTAATAATCTGCGTAAATAGTAAATACCGAGTTAAATATGAATTAGTCATATGAGAATTCAGATAAAAATTGAATGCATTAAAAAAATAATTTTTAAATTTCTAAATAGCAATTTAACAACACTAAACTCAAATATCTATACAGATTTAGGGAATTTTTATACTTTTTTTTAGGTAGATTTCGTATGAAATACTACCTATTGGGATCGTTCCTATGTTGGAATTTCTGAAAAATTTTTGCAGATCTACACCGATCATGATCCCTAGAACCCAAAACCACCCTCAGTAAAAAAAATTTATCTATCTATCTATCTATCTATCTATCTATCTATCTATCTATATATATATATATATACATCACTTTCTTCTAGACACGATAACGTTCGTAATTCTGCACCAATCTCTTCCAAACTGATACATAAAATCAATGGGCATAAATTCTCGGTCAAGTTCGTTGGGCAAAATCGGACCAAGGGGATGGAAATAGGGAGGGGTTTTGTGAAAACAGAAAAACCCCTATAACTTCTTTACTTTTGTACATATCAAATCAGTTTAAAGTTTTTGTTACTTCTAAAAATAGGGCCAAAAATTTATGTATCACATATTTTTGATAAAGTTAAAAATGGGCTCAAGGGGCGCAAAAAATAGGGTTTTTGGGAGAAAAAAATTCATAACTTCGTCAATTCTCAAGATATCAAATCCAAATAATTTTATTATAAATTTCCTTAACATTATCTACAACTTTCATATTCACAAGTTTTTGATAGGACCAATTCGTACTTCGAAAAAAAAATAAAAACGAAATCAAAAAGGGGGTTTAAAGAAGAAAAAAATCCATAACTCCGTCAATTCAAAAGATATAAAATCCCCATGAATTTATCATATATCTTCTTAGTATTGTCTACAACATCTATATAGACAAGTTTGGGATAGGACCAATTCTTACAGCAAAAACAAATTAAAAATACATAGCGGTTGAAGAAAAAAATCATCTGAGTAAGGGTGTATTCAAATCCAAACTGCCTGTTTTCGGACTCATTTTACAATTCATTTTTGCTCTCAAAGGCTTCCAATTGGTACGTTTTCTTACTCAGAAACTATATAATGTACCGTAATGGTCGATGTTTTGATAGAGGCAGAATATATTTTTAAAAATGCTGTTAAAAAGGGCATTTTGAACCGAATTTACCGAAGCGGATTGTGCTGGAAAAATCATTGTATTAAGGATGTACTCAAATCCAAACTGCTTATTTTCTGACTCATTTTTAAATTCATTTTTGCTCTCAAACGCATTTAATTGGTAGATTCGCTTATTCAGAAACTATATAATGTACCGTAATGATCGAGTTTTTGATAGAGGCAGAATATATTTCAAAAAAATTATGTAAAAGTGGGCATTTTGAACGGAATTTCCCGAAGCGATTGTGTTAGAAACGAAAAATATTGTCCTTCTGAGAAAATAATTGTATATATATCAAGTTTTAATTAACTGAACAAAAAATAAAAACACAGGTCGCTTATAAATCTCTTCAAAAATCACGTCAGCAAGTTTCATATTTTTTTTAAATTAAAAATGAATCTGGAATTATGCCAGAAAATTTCGAGTTGTTGAGCATGGAAAAGTATTTTTTTTTAATACCGCCCTAACACGATTCTTATAAAACCAGCTATTATATAAAAATGAAATAAAAACTCGTCAAAAGCGGCCTGATAAAATTGTTAAAGTGGATTTATCTCTAATCATGATTTAGTTTTTGTTTGTGAAATTAGTATATTTGACTTCGAAATCTACCTCTGCCTGTAGGCCGGGCCGGCAGGGATTTTTTTAAATTCAATTTATTGGTTTTCGAATAATTCTAACAAACATTTGTACATAAGCATGCAATTGTGTAATATTTTAATTAAAAAAAATTCTGGACTTTTAACATCATTTTGTAAGTTTTACATCTCTTCCTTATAACGTAGTATGAAATAACAATGGAAACAAGAAAAATGAAAAAAATAGTACTTGATAAGTGAGTAGAAAATAATATTGTGAAAAAAACTTCATCTAAAAACGCGTTTTAAATCAACCATGAAATATTATTACCTTCTCTCTCCACTCCCCGAAAAATTCCAGCATTAGCATTATATTTAAAACGTTAATTCAATTAAACTATTTAGTGAAGGAGAAAAGTGGAATTTTTACGAATAATTTGCAAAAATTGGTTTGTAGATCTGTTATTTTCCCCTCGTGTTTTTTCGTAGCTGTGTGAACAAAATATATGGATTAGCTTTTTCTTGTTTATTTATTTGTATTTAGCTAAACGATCGATCTTTTAAACATAATTTTTGGAATGCATGGTATACTATGTAATTTTAAAAGTATGGCGGATGTTTCAGAAAACAGTTAAATATGCTTTGAAAAGAAAATAATATCCGCACTTCGTAGTCGGATGCAAAATTTTGACATGTGTAATTTATATGTTTAAAACTGAGATCTACTGAACCGATTTTGTTAATTATTTTTTTAATGTAAGATGTTGATTTGTAGATATACCCGCACTAGCTCTTTTAAAAATATTTCTATTTTTACATTTTAATTTTAATTTTAAATGTTTCTAATGAAGTTTCTTCAAAAGGGTGGTAATCGGATAACTTTAATTGGTTCAGATGAAAGAAAAATAATGAAAAATATTCAGACACGCGGCTTTTTGGACGTGCAATTTCATTTCCAAGTTATTTTCGGTAAAAATATTTATACACGTGTACATTATTTTTATAAGCGAATAAAAATTAATACTTTAATGTGACATACCGAGAATATTGTCTATTGGGTTCATTTTATCTTTATGCATCTTGAGTTTATTAGTTTGTTTCAGGACAATTAAATAGAAAATATGTTTTTATTTGAAAATCCTGTGGTTAAGCATTTTGTACGTATATAAAGTATGTTTAAAAAATTTGCGCCAATGACATTATGCTTATACTAGATTAATTTTAACACAATTATTCTAATTGGTAAACAAATCATATTAGATGTAAATTTCCAACTGGGCAAAAAATGTCCGGACCAAGATTCGAACCCGGGACCTCCTGGCTGAAGCCGCTAGTGCTCTGCCATCTGAGCTATCCCGGACGATTCTGGCCGAACCTTTTCACCCAGCTAATGGTTAGCTCAGATGGCAGAGCTCTTCAGCCAGGAGGTCCCGGGTTCGAATCTTGGTCCGGACATTTTTCGCCCAGTTGGAAATTTACATCTAATATTATGCTTATAGCTTAAAATGCATTTTTACATTGATAAAACCAAAGAGAAAAGTGTACTTGATTGTGTCAACATCCAACATGACGTAATTGTCACTGATTTTTCATTTCTTAATTATAAAGATTAGAATCGGAACCTTTATTGAACGTTGAACTATTTCAGAAATTGAATATTGAGTAAAATAAATATCCTCATCATTTGTATTTGTAGTATTTGGCATTTTTAAAATGTACTTTTCTACAATACATACCTTATGGAAATGAAGCGCAGATCATCATTCCGTCATTTTTGACTGGGTGTTATATTCTTGTAAGCTATAAATTTTCAATAAGAATAAATATTTTCGTAACATTTATTGATGAAGAATACTTATTTTTATCCAAACTGTAAATATTTTGGGAAAATAAAAAATTAATTCTAAATAAAAAATTTAAATTAAAATTAAACTAATTCATTAGGGGGTGATGCACAGTCTGTGCAAAATAAATAAATAAATAAATAATAATAATAAAAATACGACATACTTCATTCATTTTAATCGCCTAATTGCTAAAGAGAAAACAAAAATGGTCATAACACTGTTTTTTTTTTGTTTTTTTTGTAAAAAAAAAAAAAAAGCCTCGGGGGCCGTCTTCATGTTGAAAATTTAACAAACTTTGAAATTTTCAATATAAACATCGAATTTTGACATCACATTTCGATTTTTCAGTAAGTTTTACTTTTGGATACATAACAGGAAGTCGTTTCGTGACATAGTTTTGGCATTTTGCAGAAGAAAAGTTTTGTACTCCTAATGTCAAAATCCTTTTTATTAGTTACAAAATAAATGAATGTTAAATATGCAATGCGGACATAATTGAAAAAAAAATGGCGGAATGATGTGCAATTTCAAATTCGCCTATTTAACCCTTTATATCCCAAATTATGAATTCATAAAAATTTCATCTTCTTAAGCACGTTTCGTGAATTTTTGTAACTACATTAGAATATTTACACAATCATTTAATAAATTTTAGAAGGATTTAGCCAATTAAAATTAATTAATTGATTTTGAATTTATAGGGATTTTGTGCAAAATTTATAACTCTACTGGAATCTTTTATGTATTTATATATATATATATATATATATATATATATATATATAGAATTAGGAAATGTATAAATATAATGCTCTTACAATAGAAATATAGAAATATTTCCGAACAGAAACTTTCTCCCCGCCCCCCTCAAACTTTCAACGTCAAGAAAGCTGGAAAAAAATGCAAATGAAATAGAAATAATCTTTTTAAAAATTTTTGTTTATAAAATTTTGAAATAATGTATCTATAACTCATTCTAAATTGTTTTACTACTAATCGATGTATTAAATGAATTTTATAACAAGTTATTTTAATTGTACTTTAAAGTACCGTCAGTGCATAATGGGTTAAAGTATCTTTAACTGAATTTCTGTTCAATTTTTTTTAATTTGCAATACTTGTTTTTTAGAATATTAATTTCACAATTTAAATATTACGAAAATTGAAATTTCAAAACGTCATGAATGTTTTAAAGCTCATAACATTTTAAACCTACTTTTACTAGATTTAAAAGAAATATTTAAACAACCACACTCTTTAGATTTTTCTTTTCTTTCTCTTTTTTTTTTTTTTTTTTTTTTTTTTTTTTTTTTTTTTTTTAAGAAACTGAATGTATTCAATTTTGTCATAAGTAGATGTATATTTTATTCATTGCGTGCGCATAACAATCATAACACTTGATAGTATAAATCAGGGATTAACAAACTGTTAGACTATTGTGCCATTAAATCAATATCCACAATTTTTTCGTACCACCATTAATAAAGGCAATGTTAGCATTTAAATTAACTATTACATCACTATATTAAAATCCGGATTATCTTCTTTTACTGATATTTAAATAAAGAAGTAACAATATCATTATGTATTTTCATGTACAAGATTCTATATATGATTCTGTACAAGATTCATTCAATTTATATATATTAAAAAAATTAAAACTTTTTTTAAAAATAATAGCAAAAAAGCGAATGTTGTACAAAATATTTTATGATAATTTATGAATGACAGTGTTTGCCCCCCCCCCCCCCAAAAAAAAAAATACAGCACTTGTGACTTAAAGGTATACATTGACACACTAGCCGGGCGGGTTAGAATCCCTAAATATAAAATAGTACTGATTACAATTCTATAATAATTTTTTGTATAACCTTTGAGTATATATATCATAGCTAGTACGCCTACCGTAGTTTGATATACCCTGGTATAAGCTTTTTTTTTTATTAACATAGACAAACAGTTTCTAATTAAAATGGCATACTATTAAAACATAACTTACATTCTTTCAATAAAAAAAAATGAATATTTCATTTTTAACGGATAAGCAAACATATTTTTATTAATATTGATAATTCACTAACCAAAACTTTAGGTAATTTATTGTATATTCATTTACTGTTCAAAATGTTATAGAATTCAGAATTTCTGGCTTGCCATTTTCGCGAAATCGCGAGCGCAATCTAAAGAATAACCATTTTTGAATGAAATGACTTTAAAAAATAACATTTCCTATAGGTATTCGTATATGCCGATAATTCTTCCTTTTAACGTAAACACCTGATCTAGTATTAAAAAAATATATATACTATATACTATATAAAATATGTAAACAATATTTCAAAAGTATTAAATTTTAATATGAAAAAAAAAAACAGCTTTCTATTTCTTTTCGTCTATTTAAAGGTACTAGAATAATTAAATTTAGGTGATGGAAAAATTACATTCTTGTTGTTCGGAGATGAATCTAGCAAACATAGGTCTGTTTCAGAAACATAAGAAAAATAAGATGGCGGTCAGTTTTTTATTTTTATTTTTAATTATTTATTTATTTTTTTCTTGGGGGGAGGGGGGGAGGGAGAAAGGATACAAATCTTCCGCGGAAATTTTAAATTATTGTTTTAAAACCCTTTGTATATTGTACATTGTAGAAAAAAAAAATAAAAAAATCGGCTGATTTTACAAAATTAAATTAAATTAAATTAAAATAAAAGGTAAAATTAAATTAAATTACATCAAAAATAAAAAGAAAGAAAATAAAACAAATAAAAAATAAATGATACATAAACAATGCCAGCTAATAGTCTTGGGAGAAAACTAGTTTTAGTAATTTTTCTAGTTTTAGCAAGACAGTGTAACAATGTATACTGTACAACAAAATAACTGTATAACAAAAATAATGTGTAACAATGTAAACTGTGTAAAAATATTTCCAAAGTTTGTCAATTACCATTACTCTTCACGTGGACGAAGGATTTCGTTGGAACAATGGGCTGGAAATACTAATCAATATTTCTCTTTTTATACTAATTAATATTAACAAGTAATTCGTATTTCCTTTTAAATACTTTTCAACGTACTTGAAAAGAGTTTATGACTATGTCTGTCTGTCCGTACGTCCGTTCATCCACGCTCTAACTCCCATAAATATGCTTCGATTTATACATAATTGATATAAATTATTGGGGTAGATACCACGGGCTGTTCCCGATTGAAAATGAAGTACCTATAATTTATAATTAGTTTACAGGCACACTCAAAAGAATTCCGTTATATTATGGTCTATGGGGAAAATTGATTGAATTGTATTTTAACAATATTACACTGCTTCAAACATAATAAAATTGATATGCGTTTATGGAGTGCAGTAAACATGCTTTACGTAGAATATAGAATGCAAAACTTATCTTTTATTTACTAGATCAAATAAAAAATATAATTACACAAAATGGGACAAAAATTATTTGCAGTGTATTTTAATGATATTACACTATTTCAAGGATAATGAAATTTATATACGTTACTGGGCTACACTAAAAGATGCTTATAGAACAATATTCGTAATATTAGGTACAGAAATATTCGAGTACACTTCCATCTATTGGCAGAAATTGCTGAATGTGAATTTTCAACAATGGTATGCGTTTTTCAACTGAACTAAATTGTAGTATACAACGTAGTATATATAGACGTCTATAGATCTTATACAAAGGTCGCACAAAATAATCCAAGCACCTTTACGATGCCAGTTGCTGAATTTAGGTTTTAAAATATGTTATAAGTTTTCCAAATTGCTTATTTAAGATAACTTCTTTTATATTATTAAACTATTTGGTCTAGGAATTAATTCGTGCGGTTTTTAATAAAAAATTAAAGCTTTATTTCAAAAGCAAAATACATAAATACGTTAACAAAAATATTGTCCATTGCTACCCACCACTTTTTCCCATCTTGCAGGCAATTTACGAATTTCGTGTCGAAAGAAGTCCTCACTTTTTGAAGTGATCCAATCAGAGATCCATTTTTCTATATTTTCTGAAGAAGTGAACTGCTGTCCAATCAAATCGTTATTCATGCAATCAAACAAGTAGTAGTCTGAAGGAGCAATGTCTGGTGAATACGGCGGGTGGGGTAATACTTCCCATCCGACATTCTCCAAATATGTTTTGACCGGTTTTGCGACATGTGGTCAGGCATTATCATATTGAAAAAATAAGTTTATTATGTCTGTTATCCCATTCTGGTCATTTTCTGGCCAGAGCTTGTTTCAAACGCATCAACTGAAGTCGATAACGTTCTCCATTAGTAGTTTCTCCAGGTTTCAGAAGCTCATAGTACACCACACCTTTCATATCCCACCATATACACACCATAACGTTTGCACACTGAATATTTCGTTTCGGTTGTGATGGACCTGGTTCACCTGGCATTACCCAGGCTTTTATCGTTTAGGATTCTCGTAATAAATCCATTTTTTATCACCAGTAACAATCCAATGCAAAAATCCCTTATTTTTCTGTCTTTGAAGCAGCATTTCGCAAACGGTTTTTCCTCTTTCAACGTCTCTTTCTTTCAATTCATATGGAACCCAATGTGACATCTTTTGAATCATTCCCATCCCTTTGAGGCGTTTGGAAACTGTTTGATCAACCTCTAATGATTTTGCAAGTTCTTCCTGCGTTTGACACGAATCCTGATCCAGCAATGCTGTCAATTCTTCATCTTCAAATTTTTTTGGCTGTCCAGGTCGTGCTTGGTCTTCCAAGCCGTAATCACCACTTTTAAACCATGCAAACCACTTCTGACACGTTCGTTCAGCTAGAGCATGGTCACCATAAACTTCTACCAAAATACGATGACTTTCAGTAGCACTTTTCTTCATGTTAAAGTGATGAAGAAGAACCCTCCCGCAAAACACTTTATCAGGCACAAAATTTGACATTTTCAGTTGGATTAAAATTGTTGTTGTTTACCCTTAAACCAAATGGCATATACTACACTAGATGCGCAATAACAGTAGTTTTAAATGCATGTTTGAACAAACGAAACTATGGGACAATACGCTAGTTACGCCATCTCTTGTAAAACCGCACGAATTAATTCCTAGACCAAATACAAAGCTTCGTTACAGTATTCTGGAAGTGTTGGAAAGTGCTCCATAATTTACGCTTAACTGGAGACTTTTCTTTCTTGTTTATTATTATCCCTACATCTTTTGTTTTTAGATACATTGTGTAATTCCATTTACATATTTTCTCTTATTTTCACTTAAAATAACATATTTCAAATTTAATTCTATCTAGAAAACAATGCAATTTGCATATCTACGCAGTTTATCTTGTGTATTTTTTAACTACACATAACAAAACACAGAAAGCCGTTTGCGATAAGAAATGAGTGTCTCCTGGGGAACTTTAAGAAATAGAAAGATGATTGCCACACTGAATTATATTAAAAAAAAGGAAACATATGAATTGTAAACTATTGCAGTTTTAAATAAATAAATTATTTTTAAGATAAAGTGATAGAAAGTTAAGATACTTTTTTTAACGAATTAACAATTTTGAATATTTAAACAAGTAATAATTTTCAAATTGTGTAAATATAATACAAACAAATTACTAATATTTTTTTTATTTGTTGCAAGTGATAAAAAAACAAGTTACATTTTGTTTTATAACTAAAAGTAAAAGTTCTAGGTTGTAGAAAAGAAAATGTTGATTTTACAATTTAAGAACAGCGTCAACTAAAAGACCAGTAAAAAAATAGTTTTTTTAAGTGAAAAAACAACTCATTTTAGCAATCTTAGATACTGTAACAATGTGACAACGTAAAAGTGTAAGAATTTTCTCAAAGTTAATATAGTTTATTTAATAAACTTTTAGATTCAAAATATGTTTATTTAACAAGGAAAAAAAAGTAAAAGGAAGGTGAACAGCTATGGAAAATTTTATCATCACTGTAACAACAAATTAATGTTTCTTTTTCCGAAATTTCTGATCTTTTGTTTTGGCATTTTTCAAATTTAATTCTTTCTAGAAAACGATATACTTTCATGTCTGCTTATCTTTTATTTATTAATTGTTTTTAACTACAAAGAACTACTCACTGAAAGCCGTTTATTAAAAAAAAAAAAAAAAAGATCACAATGAACTATACTAACAAAAAATGTTTATAATAGTAAATTATCGTAATTTGAGATAAAATAATTATTTTTAAGAAGAAATGATAGAAATTTAAGCAAAAATAATCTTTTAACCAATGAAAATTTAAAAATAAATATTTAAGGAACTAATATTTTTTATAACTGCATAAATATAATAGTAAGAAATTATTAGCTATTTAAAAATAATAAATTCGAAATAGTTAAGATTTTTATTTAAAACTATGAATGAAATTATTTAGTTACAAATAAATGATCAATGTCGTAAGTTTAGGAAAATGATCTAATGTCTATAAAATTAATGTAATTAAAAAATAATTCAAATTCATTTGCTTAAAATGCGTAAATAACACATACAGAATCTCCAAATATAGTGAAAAAAGCATGCTTGTAGAATACACATGATATGACATATGATAGTATATGATAGTACACATGACTAGTACATGATAGTATACACTAATAGACATGAAGTATCTTTTCGAATTATTCATATATAGACTTCAAAAATTCAAATAAAAAATAGATCTAAATGGGTGTTTCGAGTAAATTATAATTTTAAGAAAGAATGTCGATTAATTAAAATTTCAATATTTTCCCCCCTCCTTGAAAATGTAGTTTTTCGTTTTCTCGTGTCGATTCGGATAACTGGAATTCGGATAGTTGGAGTCTTGTTGTAATACAATGGATACGGAGACTTTAATGCTTCATTATCACCTAACTTACAAGATTTACGCAAAGCAGGAAAGCTACTACTCAAAGATGCTCTTACGAGTGAGAGTGCAAAGAAATAGAACACCGGTTATATATATCCCGTTTTTTCTTCTTTTCATTTATACGTTTTGATATGATCAATTCTTCGCCATGGAATCGAACTAAAACGAAAATCCGCCATGATTAATAAGGTACATTTTAAAACACATAAAAATCCAGTGCATTTCATAATGGTTTATAAAAACACATTTCTCGTGTATTAAACTATCTAAATTATCATAATTAAATGTCGTCCTTTCTTTATCCTATTAATAAAAGCAATCAATTAATTGTAAATGACAAACTCTTACTTATTTAACGACTTCGCCGGAGGTAGAAGAGACAATGCAGAAATTGCGTGCAACATTAATGAGTTATATACAGTCAGAAAGGAAGCTCTAATTATTGTTTGTGGTAAGATGCTAACTACAAATTTGAAAATTTTTTCACATTAACCGTGATTCCTTTATGATGCATAACAAAAAGCAACAAGTGATTTTTGACTTTTTCTCCAGTATAGATATAACGTTAATTTCTGTGTATTTGGAGCACATAATATCCTCTTTCTTCTGAAAAATTTCTCATGCATCTATAAAGTTTCATAAAGAATATTTTAAAGAGCTCAATAATTCAGGAGATTTACAACAAATAATTCACTTCGTTTACAGCTTAGATCCAAGGATATTTTAGATATCTAGAGTATATTATTTAGAGCATGTAACACTCTAGTTTTTTTTTTTTTTTTTTTTTTTTTTTTTTTTTTTTTTTTTGCTCACCGATATAATATTTGATAGACGGTATTATAATGTTTGATAAAAAACCTTTTAATGATTCAAAAACTCAGCAGATTTATAACAAAAAAGTTATACAGTAAAACCTCTTTTATCCGAAACTCTTTTAACCGAAACTCTCGGTTATCCGGAATAGATTTTTATAGCTTTTTTTTAACTATCGCATTCCTTGTGTGAAAAATCCATTTTCAAAGCTTTGTTTTAGCTATCATATTCCTTGTGTGCAAGCGGTCCTTTCCGAACTACGAGTACATATAAATATTTTTGATCCCCTTTCTTAGAGCTCCTTTGAATTTAACTTGAGCTCCCGTAAGCTGCGGAGTGGAACGAAGGAAACGAACAAATTGGCCATTCTGAACTTTTTGAATGTTTTGCAAAAGGTTTGGCATTGCTGGAGCAGCAGAAAGATTGTGATACAGGTGGACAGGTGGTATAATGGACAGGTACAATGATTTCCCACCTTGATCTCCCCACCATCACTTCTTGCTGTTAAGCAGGCTTTAATGACAATGCGCCGTCACTGAGATGGTAGCTGTAATATTTTGCACTCATTCCAAAAATAACTCGATATTTATTCCTTTAAAATTCCACTTAAACAAACCACTTTCAACGATTTTTTTAAGGCAGTATAAGTAACATAAATTATAAGTAACAAAGTTTTCATCAAATTTAAACGAGCTGCATTAAGTGTGATGTAAACCATATAAATGTATGTACTGACATTAAATTAATACGTATTTACTTTATATTAGCATTTGTATTTATTTTAGTTTATGTTATTCTGTTAACGATTTATTATGCTGTTAATTGTCTGAGCGAAGCGAAGGCTAATACTCAGCGAAATATTACTGTCCGGACACTTTACTACTACGATGGATATTAACGCCATGTCCTACTAAAAAAAAAAGCCTAATAAAAACCTTTCGTCAAGCATAACTCAAAAAATATTTGTCGGATTTCGTTTCTGATTGCACCAGAAGGTACCTATGAGGGTCGCCTACTGAATGCACCTACTATGAAAAATAAGTTCCAAACCGTTTAAAAATTATGTAGAAAAAACTCTTAAAAAAGCACAATTTATCTGCATACGTCACAGAAATTTGGTGTGCGTCACTTTCACCGGTTGATGGTTTCGTAGACAACTGGTTTGAACACATGGAGCAAATAAAAAAAATACGCACGCAGTAATATTGAATAGATCAGTTTCAACCACGTGATCACAAACCTTGCAACAACCCGTGGCAACCAGTTTTGGTGGGCAAACAAATAATAATACAGTATTCCGTACCACGGTGACCGTTTTTAGCGTGTTGTATAAAGTCTGGCATGTTGTATGACATACAACAGTGGATGATTAAAACAAAATACACGAGTGTTTATTGATCCGGAGGTTATCTTTCTCTGGATGTCTGTCTGTCTCTATCATACAGCATGCAATTTTCTTGTAAAGGATTATATTATTATGCAGTAAAACCTCCATAACCGACACACCCGATTAGTGGACACCTCTATTTAGCGGGCATTTTTTCGATTACCAGCCCTTAAATACCTGTACATTTTTTACTCTCAGTAGCGAACACCTCCAAATAGAGGGCGAATTCTGCCCTCCCAAGGTGTTCGATATTCAGAAGTTTTACTGGTAAAACCTCCATAGCGGACACACTCGATTAGCGGATACCTCTATTTAGCGGACATTTTTTCGATTACCAACTCTTAAATAACTGTACATGTTTTACTCTCAGTAGCGGTCACCTCTAAATAGAGGACAAATTCTGCATTCTCGCGGTGTCCGCTATTCAGAGGTTTTACTGTACATAATATTGATAATTATTTTACAGGGCCGCACAAAAGAATAAGAATATATGAAACGAATATAAACTAAATTCGGAATTGGTAGATCTCTGATGGTAATGTAATTTTAGGATGTTGTTACAGTCATCCGCAGCATGTTTTTAGAGTTTCGTCCATCTAACGAAACCCTACCTGTCTCACTCCTTTGTCTGTCTGTTTGTCCGTCTATCACAGAGCCCGTTCTCAGAAACTATATATATCGGAGACTTGAAAATTTGCATACTTATAGCTGAACACCACACATCAAACGGCAAATAATAAAATTTTGAAAAAGTCTAATATTTAACCCTCTGGGCTCTAACTTGTGTATTTTAAGCAATTTTTCTAACTCAGCCCCTAATTTAATTAAGTTGGAGACATGAAATTTTGCATACTTATAGCTGAACATCTCACATAAACGACAAATAATAAAATTTTGAAAAAGGCTTAATATTTAACCCTTTGGGCTCTAACTTGTGTATTTAAAGCAATTTTTCTAACTCAGCCCCTAATTAAGTTGGAGACATGAAAGTTTGCATACTTATAGCTGAACACTTGCGATAACACGATAAATCATAAAATTTTGAAAAAGTCATATTTAACACTCCAGTCTCTAACTTCTGTATTTTAAGCAAATTTTCTAACTCAGCCCCTAAATAAGTTGGAGACATGAAATTTTGCATACTTATAGCTGAACACCTCACATCAAACGACAAATAATAAAATTTTGAAAAAGGTCTAATATTTAACTCTCTGGGCTCTAACTTGTGTATTTTAAGCAATTTTTCTAACTCAGCCCCTAATTAAGTTGGAGACATGAAAGTTTGCATACTTATAACTGAACACTTGCGATAACACAATGAATCATAAAATTTTGCAAAAGTCATATTTAACCCTCCGGTCTCTAACTTCTGTATTTTAAGCAATTTTTCTAACTCAGCCCCTAATTAAGTTGGAGACATGAAATTTTGCATACTTATAGCTGAACACCTCACATCAAACAGCAAATAATAAAATTTTGAAAAAGTCTAATATTTAACCCTCTCGGCTCTAACTTGTGTATTTAAAGCAATTTTTCTTACTCAGCCCCTAATTATGTTGAAACATAAACATTTACATACTTATAGCTGAACACCTCACATCAAACGACAAATAATAAAATTTTGAAAAAATCTAATATTTAACCTCTAATATTTTGTCTCGCGCAATTTTTAAATTTAAACTGTTTTGCAATGCTATTTTTTGTTCATTTTGCATAAGTGTAATGTGACGTAATTTGTTCTATTTCAGATTTCTAACGCATGTTAATGAATTTATTTTACAATATCCTTTCTCTTTTAAAATTCACATGTAAATATAGTTTTTATGGCATAATTTCCAATAAGTGCCTGCTTTTTATACCTAATTATTTAATTGTAACTTGAAGGCTTTTTTCTGTTTATAATAGTAACGTGTAAATATTTTTTTATTTGAAGCAAACATTATTGTTTGCGCTGTTTATACAGTTGGCAACAGTTTAAATTAATACCATTTTCTAAAATATGTAAAAAATATCTGTCAAAATGCTGAATATTTGAATTTAAAATAGAAATAAAACCTCAAAAAATGAGTCAAATTAAAAAAAAATTAATGAAATCTGCAGACCGGGATCTTCTATTGAATAAAATGATCTAAAAATGATTAAATTCCCATGTATAGTTTTTGCTCTTATAATTTTTTTTTTAATGGAACAATTTTGTCCAACTTTAGCATTAAATATCTCTTAAAATAATTCTTCGATTTGAAAACTGTATGCATTAGTGTGTTGATCAAACATTTCGCTATAATACCACCGATTTTCATATATTTGTATGCAATAGTTTTCTTAATATTAACGAAGAAAGACCTCCGGTCACAAAAAATTCAAAACCGGCGGCGGCGGTGGTGACAGCGTTAGTTACTTTTCATAGAATAGAGAGACATATAAAAATGAAAACTTGTCTATCTGTCTGTTTGTAATTCTATAAAAAATCCACAATTTGGAAGCCAAAATTGTGAAGAGATACGTACATGTGTATTAAAACATGGCCGAGACAACTAAAGTAATCCGGAATCGAAATAACTTATAGTTAATTTTTAATTAATAAAAAACCACCAATTTAACAGCAATTTCTTATCAAATTTAAACATTTTTCGCTATAGCAGTTGCCAACAATTAAAAAACACAATAAAATTATTACTACAACAATTAATTTTCTACTGCAAGATTTCCACGTGAAAAATGAAAATGAAATAAATAGTTTGCCGAATTAAAAAAAAAAGGTGAATATTACGTCATAACTTTTCTATTGCAAGATATTCACGTGAAATATGAAAATGAAATAAATGGTTTGACGAATTTAAATGAAAGTGAATATAACTTCATAACTTTTCTATTTCAAGGTTTCCACGAGAAAGAGGAAAATATTACGTCATATTGGAAATATAAAGGGCATGGTGGATATAGTATAACGTCATATGAGTGTGAAAAATGTATTGAAGCATAATAAAAACCCGATTAGGGAAATATTGGCGTATTTTAACATTATTGCTCCAATTATAAATTGAAATAAGTTCATTTATAGCTGTATTCTTTTACGTCTGTTATATACATTCATACATTTTTATATAGCGTTTTCATATGATTCATTCAACAACATTTCGACTGCTTTTTTTAATGTTTGTTTTGTGTTGTATGTTAAATTTTGAAATTGATTTTTCAGAACAAACATCCTTCAAATTCTGGGCAACGTCGGCACTTTAGCTTGTAACAGATAAATGGCTTTTGTATCTGTACATCTAATGCTAATATTATAAAGCGTTATAATATTATAAAGTATATAATATTATTAATGCTTGTACGTTTGTGAGGTGTTATCTCTGAAACTACATAGCCAACTTAAAAAAATGTGGGTGGCCATCTCTGCTCCGAAAAAAAGACTATTTTATGTCAGTGCAAGAACCTACATCGCTGCAGGAGCAAAAAAGTTCTAAAATTGTGATTTCTGCGATATTGATTGGGTTAGAAACTTTAAATTTGGTGCGGTAGTTACTTTTAAGATGTAAATACTCGTAATGAACGCTCTCTAAAAGGTTCAATTTGACGGATAAACGTAAAAATTTCTAGAAAGGTTCTAAACTATGATTTATTTGGAAAACTGAAATTTTTGGGATATTGTTGGGGTTAGAAACTAGAACTTTGGCATGGTAGTAATTAATAAGATGCAAATGCTCGTTGTAGAACGAATTCTAAAAAATAGAAAGTCTAAACAAAGCGGAAAAAGATCTAAAGATGATCTAAGTAACGAAGAACATGGAACTGTTAGGAATATAAACATGAAAATTGACATGGCTGTATTTATCATAACGTAAATTCTCGCAATAGAACAATTTCTAAAAATGTTGCTATAAAAAACAGTGCAGAAACAAAAAACTTTCAAAATTTTTCTATTTCTCTGTTACTGCTGAGCCCAAAATTTTGAAATTTTGCTTCGGGTTAGTTTTAAAATATACAATTGTCTCTATGAATGGTTTCTAAAAAATTAAAAATTTAAAAAGATGAAATTAACGGAAAGCGATCTCAATTACCATTGATTTGGAATTATTAGGTACAGCAACTTTAAATATTTCATAATGCTGCATTTCCCCCGCTAAACATGCGATTTAAATGTAACAAAACTGATAGATACCCACCTAGCATTAAATAAATTGTGTAAATATTGAATAAAGACCTGTATGAAACAGTGAGTAGGTTGCCCGAAAGTACTTGTTAAAGTGTTCCTTCTCTAGGCTTTTCTCTCTCTCGCCAAGGCCACTAACAGAGGGAAGTGCCGTTTTAAATGTGATATGAATTTTTTATCCGATTCATTTTTCTAGACATTTTATCATAAGGTCATATTCTCAATTATCATTAGTAGATTTTTTATATATTAACTTATTCTGGTGAAATTTTGTAATCGGGTTCATATTGGCGTATGTTAGCTTGCATGATTTGCTGAATAAATATGTATGGATTTGTAAATTACTTCAAATGACACTTTGACAGCTCAAAAGTTATGCAGACGATATATTCAGATCTTGTGTCATACTTTATGTTGTAATCATTGCCGATTTCTTTTATTTAATACATGCTAAATACAGCTCAACTTGTGCAGAATATGTTTGAAAACAAAACAATGCAGCGTATGTAGTGGCCAGCATATACTCATCATTTAAATTCGATCGAGCATATCTAAAACACACTCTAACGAAGCATTGCATGCCACTTTTGATGTATTCGGTACTTTGATACTATGTTAGATTTTGAGAAGAGAATTCCTTAAAAGTTATCGACAACCTCATTGCATCCGTGGAAAACAGACATTGTACAATATTAACTATTCCGGGGGAGCACACACCATATAAAGTATAGTCCATTCTTTTTAAACATCATATATTTGTCATTTAAAGTTACTCAAATTGGTGCGGAGCGTCTGATTATGCTCTTGACATCATTTTATACAGTTAAAATTCCGATATAAGTAAATTAGTGTTTCATTTTCTATTTTACTTTTAATATATTGCGTACTTTCAATTTTATATCCATGCACGGCTGTCTTGAATGGTTTGATTTCCCATTTTTTTAAACAGTGTATACGAATTTATATATAAGATTTTGTAATTCTACAATTCGTTTATTTTCATCATTTCAATTTTTCGCAGTATATGGACAATTAAAGATAACATCTCCTTTTCTTTGCTTCCACATGTTATTATTAGATCTATGTTCTCAGTAATATCGCTCAGACTAATCCCTCTGAGGGAAGTCCTAGTTAAATATACCGTAGATGGTTATTTTGCCTTATTATTACGCATTAAATATTGCAGTTATGATTCTCCGTTTAATCAAATACCCCGCTTAATCAAATATTATTTCTGGAACTGCCAATATTCGTTTAAACGGGAAGGACTGTAATTAATCAGCTATTATAACAATACATTCAGTAATTCCATAAATGAAGGAGGGATGAAGTTATAAAATCAATGCATTGTCTTTTTTGAAGAAGATAGAGTTAAAAAAAACTCTAAACAAATTATCTTTTACCCAGTGTGAAAAACAAATCATAATTTATTCTATTCAAAATTTTTATATTTCTAGCATATCAAGTAGAGAGTAAAAAATCAAATGAAATTCTATCTTTACATACAAAAACTAAGTTAAGTTAAATAAAAGAGTGTAATTAATCAGGTATTATAACAATATATTCAGTAACTATATAGATAAAGGAAGGATGAAGTTATAAAATCAACGTATTGTATTTTTTGAAGAAGATAGAATTAAAAAAAAAATTCTAAACAAATTATCTTTTACCCAGTATGAAAAAAATCATAATTTATTCTGTTCAAAATTTTTATATTTCTAGTATATCAAGAAGAGAGTAGAAAATCAATTACGAAATTATATTTTTACATGCAAAAAACTAAGTTAAGTTAAATAAAAGAGTGTAATTAATCAGGTACTGTAACAATATATTCTTTAACTATATAGATGAATGAGGGATGAAGTTATAAAATCAACGCATTGTCTTTTTTGAAGAACACAGAGTTAAAAAAAATATTTCTAAGCAAATTATCCTTTACTCAGTAAGAAAAGAAAAATCATAATTTATTCTATTGCTCTGGATTTGTGATCTCTATAACCAGTGTAGTAGACATATTCGTTTTCGTTCACATCGGATCGGTAAGATCTTGAATTCGATACCAGAATCCTTTTAGGATCACCGGGTTCTCACGTGTAACTGATACACTTTTCGAAAGACAGTTTCTTTCATCCATGTAAAGTAGAAGTTTGAAAGAATGAAGCCGCTTCTTCAGCAGAACAATTAATCTCTATTAACTGTATTTGAAAATATGAAAGTGAAATTTCTATTTACACTAAGGATTATGAAAGTTTTTTCCAATATGTTCTTATAAAACTACAATATAAGAACATGTATTAAAATTGCAATTAGACATGCCGATATGTTTTATTTATTAGTATTATAGTATTTAAAATAATAAAAATAGTTAATAGTATATATTAGATTAAATAGCAATTTTCTTTCAGTTGTACGTAGAATAATTTGTATATATGTATATATTACTGTATATTAAATGAGGAAATTATAATTTAAAAACTGTTAGAATTCTTACTTAATTTTTAATTTTATTTATATATAATTAAAATATATGAAAACTTAATATATTTAACCTAATAAATAATAACTGTATTGTGAAAATATCTTAAAGCATTTATAATTATTTTGATATTTTTTAAGTGTTTTTGTGATTTCTATATTTAAACAAGTTATTTATCCATATTTCCTTTATTATTAAAAGTTATCTTTTTTAATAAATCTTTAAAAAAATTATCAGAAAATTAACATTCCACTTTAAGATGCTTGAAATTAATGAATTTTGTATGTTTTGAAGGCTACACAAATTTGTATACGTCAATTTATGAATTATTTATTATTATAATAAAAGATGGTTTTTATTAAAGGAATAAAAACTGTCTTAGTTTTAAAACATTAATAATGTATATATACATTTATAAAATATTTTCCTTAATCTCATTATCAATTCCATTCTTTGATGTACTTGTATCTTGTAAATGTATATATATACATTTATAAAATATTTTCTTTAATCTAATTATAAATTGCATACTGTGATGTTCTTGCATCTTATGTGCTTTACATAATAAAAATAGCATGGATATTGTATGCTTTCATATAGTAAATTTTTCCATATAGTCATTAAAGCTTCAAATTATAAATCAATAAAAAATATTATTTATGTAGTGTGTACAAAGAAGGGTATTTAAATAAATATTTTGTTATTTTTAAAAATATATTTTGATAATTTTTAAGCATAAATATTACGTAAATAATTCATTCGTGTTTTTTTCGAAAGTATAATTATCTTAACATTTACATTTTAAACAAAATATTAATCACTCATAGACTGATGCAGTATATATATCTGATATATGGACTGATATATGGGGTGATATAGTCGATATAATCCGAAGCGATATCGGAAAGATCTCATATGTAAGGACACTTTTCTAGAAAATTTCTTCGAGTATGATCCGAAGCGTTATCGGAATGATTCAATTTACAATCGTTTATAGCAAATGTCTTACATTTTAAGCAAAATGATAGTTATCAATAATAATAGGTTGCGATATTTGAAATCTCATTTGCAACGTATTATCAAAATGAATTTTCAGGAAATTTCCAATTTACAACAAATCTTGCCATAAAAGAGAATTCTTATTTGCGATGTTTCTACTGAAATTTCTCCCAGACTTTATTTTTAAAGAGATTCCCTCTTTTATATTCAGAAGCATTAACGAAAAGTTCTCAATTACGAGAATTTCTCTTCCCACCAGATCCCAACGCATCTTTTAGTGCGCGTTTACTCTTTTACCCCGTAAACAAACAGTCAAACAAAACAAACAAAAGAAATTAAAGTATATTTATCTTATTAAGGAGATAAATAACTAAACAAAATTGAAAACTGAAAATTGCTCAGATAGATACTATTTGGGGAAACAAAGGGTTAAATTCATTTTTAGAAAAAATCTACTATAATTATCAACAATAGCGGAAAGATACCTTTTACGAAGCTTTAGCGGAATGTTTTTTAGCTATTTCTATTTAAACAAATGGACAAAAAATGGCCACCCCCCCCCCCCCCCATTCTGACCAGAAAATCAGAGTTCTAACTTTTTACGACTGCTCTTTCATCTTCACCTAGCACTTCATTTATAATGGCTGTTTCATAATAATAGAAACCACTAGTCCACCAGAAAAAATGAAGTAATGGAAATGCCGGGGGCGACACTAAATTCTGAAAAAGCAGAATTCCTGTTCTCTAGTCTTTTATTTTTTCCTTTTTCTCAAAAAAAATTCCATTGCAGCACGCTAAATCAATTTCGGAAAGTTTCCGCTTTCTTCTGGAAGTCTTCTGTAGATACCCGTCCTGATATATTCATGAATGTCTGAAGCGATATTGGAAAGACCGCATTTTGCAACTTAATTTCCGAAATTCTTTTGTAGAAAATTCACTCCACTGCTGTTCGCAGTGATATCGGAAATATTCCTATTGTAACACATCTTCTCTAAATCATCTTAATTTTTTCTTTAATTTTCCGTATTACAATAAAAAACAATTCCAAAATGGGTCCATTTTCGAATTTTATCCGAAATACTTTTCCTAAATTCCTTATTTCTTAGAAATTTTCCTCTACTGTAATTCGCAGCGATATCACTTTTTACGTATGTTCATTAAGGTTTTTTAGATACATCATGATTTGTAGATATCTTTAAAAAATAATAATAATACATTTTAAAAATAATTTCATTCATATGCCTTTTTACATGTAAAATATCTTTACCTTCTAAACAATGTATTAATAATTCATCCTGATAGATTCATTATTATCCAAAACGATAGCGAAAAGACCTCTTTTAAGAATTCATATTCCCCATTCTTTTCCCCACAATTCTTTTTTAGAAAATCCATTCTACTATTATTCGCAATGGTATCTGAAATATTCCAATTATATCGTTTCGATAATTCCTCTTAATTTTTTCTTTAATTTCCAGAATTATGACCAAGACGATTCCAACGTGGTACAATTTGCCCAAAATTCGCGTAAATTCTTTTTCCGGAAAATTCCTGTATTTTAATTTGAATCGATGTAATTTTTTAAGTATCTTCATTATCGTTTTTTACATAGTCACAATTTAAATAATTTATCCGAAATTCTTCTTGCATTTTTTTTTCAGAAAATTTCCTTTAGTGTAATTTGAAGCTACATATTTTTTAATTAATTTCATAATTTTTGAACATGTTCAAAAACATTAATAACTGATGAGTAACACATTTCAACAATAATGCATCTGCGATCTCTTTAAAATGGTAAATACCTTAATACGTACATCTTAAACAAAATATTAATTACCCATATTGATGCATTTACTATAATCAAAAGCGATATCGAAAAAATTTCGTTTGCTATGTTATTGCCGAAATACCTCTTAGATTACGTTTAGAGGACTAATTTTAATAGAAAAAATCCCGTAGTGGAATACGACTAAAATTCAACTCACGATTTTTTAAATGCAATGTAATTCGCAGGAAAAAAAAAAGAACATATGGGTGATATTCATGAAAACCATTCTTTCATGTACCTTTTAAATGATAAATATCTTATTGCATAAATTTTAAGCAAAATTTTAATCATCCGTACTGATATATTCACTATAATCGGAAGCGATATCGGAAGATTTCATTCTGAAATATTCTGATTCTAATATATTTTCAATAATTTCTAATTAATAATTTCTTAATAATAATTAATGTTTTCATTATTTCCAGCAACATCGTGCAGGCAATTCAAAAACGTTGTCACTTATACAAATTATACAAAATTCCTTACGTAGATTTGCTTTTTTTTTTTTTTTTTTTTTTTTTTTTTTTTTGGTAGAAAATTTTTTTAATTGTAATTCGCAGGTGTTTCATTTTTCACACGAATCATGATTTTTACATATGTTAAAAATAATATTTATTATAACTCATGGACTATATTTTCAACAATAATTCATTCATCTGTTTTTAAAAAAGATAAATATCTTAATACTTACATTAATATATTTATGTATATATATTAATATCCATCCTGATATATTCAGAATAATCCGAAAATGTCCCATTTGGGATGTTATTGCCGAAATTCTTCTTGAATTATAGTTTCAGGAAATTTCTTACATAGTGGAAATCGCTTATAACTAAGTCGAAAGGAGTGTGAAAAATATTCTTTATACGCAGTCTTCATTATAACAGGTTTTCTTACAACATATTGAGATTTGCACAGTATTTTAAAAAGTTCAATTTATTAGGTACTTCAATTTAATCGGGCTCATCTGATCTGAGTCCTACTATATATAAAATTCTTATAGAAGTATGTGACTAAAATCCAGCCCACAATTTTCATATCCAATCGCTAAAGAGAACGAAGAACATCTCTTCTTGGAGAACAGAAACCTCTCCCCTTTTTCAACAACTAATCTCCAAGAATCCACAATTTATTTATTCGAAATTATATTTTAATAATCTTTTTCACAGTAAATAGCAGCAATATAATTCATAAAATATATATTTAATTATAAATAACTAATGAATAATACACTGCAACAATATATCATTCACGTGTCCTTTCAAATGATAAGATACTTACATTTTAAACAATATAATGATCACCGATACTGATATACCCTCTACAATCCAAAGCGATATCGGATTGATCCCATTTATTATTATTGTCGAAATTCTTCTTAGATTATATTTTCCGGAAATTATTTAATATTATAAAATCCTGCAGATTTGCAAGTGGATTTTGCATGTAAGGCATATGATCAAAATATGACAAGTATTTTTTTTAATTCAGTCGCTACAGAACGTGGAACATAACTTATTGGAGAAGAACAATCCCTATTTTTTTTTTCAAGGAGCTATCCCTCAAAAAATCAGAAATTCAAAACTTTTCTTGTATTTTTTTTTCTTTTCATTTAATGAGGTTATTTATTCAGTTATTTATTTAACTTTTTTAGCAATGAAATTAAAAAATATATATATTAAATAATAATATACGTATATCAAACTAATTCGTATACCCTTTAAAATTATAAATCTCATAATACTTACACATACTTACTCATACATTTTAAACAAAATAATTATCAGCCAATATATATATATATATAAACACAATAGATATATTCACAATAATACGAAACGATATTCGAAAAATCCCATTCGTGGCGCAATTGCAGAAAATCCTCCTTAGATTAAGGTTTCGGGAAATTTCTTAATATAATAAAATCTCACAGTGGCGTATGACTAAAATCCAACCCACGATTTTTTAATCCATTCGAATAAAGAGAACGGAGAACATCGCTTCGTAGAGAAGAGAAATCCCTACCTTTATCAAAGAGCAATCCGCAAGAATCCACAGGTTGGTACGGCACCTGTTGCGCCTCAGCCTTCAACTTGGGTCGTCCTTGGAAGGAAGAAGAGAGAGAGAGGGAAGAGCAGACACTTCCGAACCGAGGTGTAGCTAAAGACGGACTGAAATCTCTTCCTCTCTCTGTCAAGTTCAATGCCATCGAAGCGGTAAGACTTCACTCACAAGGGGGAATGTCGTTGCGCGGATATCCTGATGGGCAGTTTTTAACTCAGGGAGATTCAAAAAAACTCTCTGAAATAAGTTTAGTTATTGTCAGCAATATTTTCAAATAATTAATATTCTCTGAAATAAATTTAGTTATCGTCAGAAATATTTTCAAATAAAGAATACTCTCTGAAATAAGTTTAGTTATCGCCAGCAATATTTTCAAATAAATAATACTCTCTGAAGTAAGTTTAGTTATCGTCAGCAATATTTTCAAATAAATAATACTCTCTGAAGTAAGTTTAGTTATTGTCAGCAATATTTTCAAATAATTGATATTCGCTGAAATAAGTTTTGTTACCGTCAGAAATATTTTCAAATAAGTAATACTCTCTGAAATAAGTTTAGTTATCGCCAGCAATATTTTCAAATAAATAATACTCTCTGAAATAAGTTTAGTTATCGTCAGCAATATTTTCAAATAAATAATACTCTTTTAATTACATTTAAAATTTAATTAATTTAAAATTAGAGTAAATATAAATGCGCCATTAGTATGTAAATTTATTTAAATAGACCATGATTTATAAAAAATAAAACAATAAATTGTAGGAAGGAGAAGGGGGCGAATTTCAATATTAACTAAACGGTAAAAAAATGTGTTTGAAATTAGAAAATGTTTATAACATTCTATTCATCTCCCTCCCAAGGGATGCTCGATCCAGATGGGTTGTTTTTAACTCAATGCAAAAGTATCTGAAATAGGTTTAGCTATTTTCTGTAATATTTTAAAATAAAGAACAATCCATTGGATTTCAATTAATTAGATTTAAATTGAAATTAATTTAAGATCGGTTGACCCAGAAGTATACCAATAGCATTTAACTCTCTTGAAACATACTATTAAAAAAAATGGAGCACTAGGTGGTGGTGGGGTAGGGTTATTCAGTATTAAGTAAATAACTAAAAGATTTGATTCAATTTAGTCTTTATCCATTTTTCTTCAAATCTCTCTCAATGGGGCAGCATTTTAAAATACAGGAATGCTTTTAAATAAACAAAATTAAAAAATAAAGAATTCTCTACAATTTCATTAATTTGAAATTGGAAGTGATAGAAATATATCATTAATTCCTTGAAACAGAATAGGAAGACTAAACCAAATAAAAAAAAAGAGAATATAAACGAAACAAGTTTACTTTTTATTCTACTTAAAGCCGTTTCGCGGGTGGTGTCCGCCCCACCAGTGGCCGAGAGGTTCTGCTCTCGAAGCTGGTAGACGGGAGGTGCTGGGTTCGATCCCAATCGCGCCCGTCGGCCTAATCGTTCGGAGTTTTCGTGGTTTTCTTCGAACCTTGGTTCTCCAAGCGTTAATACGGGTTAGGTTCCCTTAGAAAGACCTCCACGGAAGGCACTCTCCCCTTAGGGCCTATATCCCACGTGCAGATAATTGGCCGACATAAATACAACCAACCAACCAACCAGCGGGTGGTGTCCACAAAAAAAGACACTTAATTTTAAGCTTTCTGGTACCCAGAATATTTAAATAAAATTTTCCTTTTATAACGTATGTGAAAATAAGCAAATATCTATTTTCTAATAAATTCTTTTCTAAATTCTAGTACCAGTTAGTCATTTTACCATTTTACAAACAGAATTACTCCCCGCCGTAAAGGGTTAAAATCTTCATAATTTTCTACCTACGTCATTCAAAAGAGAAATATAGTCACTTAGATCCAATTTTAACTCCAGCGAAATTCTCTAAAATTGGTTTAGCTCTATCCAATAGCATTTCAAAACAAAGAACACTCTAAAATGTAATAATTTGAAATTGGAGAATATACATGATCCGAAAATTACATGATTATCAGCTGCGTTTTTTTCAAACAGACATTGAAAAATACTGATATTCAGTGTTAGTGATAATTAAGATTCACTTCAGAGGGTCTGGGGTGTGTTTAACAATTTTAAATGAGAAATAATTTAAACAAAACCAATTTCAGCGAGTTTTGCTTGAAGATTTTAGAGCTTTAAAATAAACTTTAAAATATACTTATAACTACTTAAAAGGTAACACAAACATATAAAAATATTATTTAATGCAACCCTTAGATCTTTCGAACACACACATGTTCATTTTCAAAGGGAAAGATGCCTGACTGAATTGTGTGTTCGAAAGATCTCAGGGTTGCATTAATTAATGTGTGCTCGAAAGATCTCAGGGTTGCATTAAATAATATTTTTATATGTTTGTGTCACCTTTTAAGTAGTTATAGGTATATTTTAAAGTTTATTAATAACAAGGTGAAAATTTCCTTCACGATACTAGTGTTTAATACAGTGTTTTGACTCTATTAATTTTAGAGCTTACTAAAATCGTTAGTAATTTATTTAATATTGATACGGTCGAACCTTGTTATCCCGACACACTAAGTTCCAGGAAAAAGTGTCGTCATAAGCGGAGCGTCGCGGTAACCGGAGTTAAACAAAATATGTTTATATAAAGCTGTATTTTTAATTAATTTAGGGCAATTTTAAATTCATAACTGATTTTACAGTTTTAAGCAATAAAACATTATTATTAAACAAAATAAACACAAAATAAAATTGAAAAGAATAAAAGCCAGATTTATGATGACTTGTTTTTTTTTTTTTTTTTTTTTTTATTGTTGCATTAAATATTGATGAATTAAGATTTGCTTATCCCTAGATGTGCTTCCTTTTTTCAATATTATACAATGAATTGTAATCAATATTCGTTGTTTGAGAAATTAATGTTAGATAATTTCTGATCGTTTCAATGCAATGCAATGCTTCGGTTTTAGTCGGATGAAAAACGCCGTGTAACCACAAGAAAGCGCCGCCTGACCAAAACAAAAATACTGCGAGTAGACTGATACGCCTATATGGCGCTTAAGTGGTTCATTCATAGTGTCTGTGGGTTTATTTATTCAGATAAAGGATTAAAGTAAAATTTCTCATTTATCTCAATGGGTATTTTAGACAGTTTTGTGAAAAGTTTGGCTAAGACATTTCTTACCGCTTAATTTCCGTGCTTATAATATGGATTATGAAAAATTAACAATTTTCCTAAATCGTCTGGATATCCGGAGTTGAAAATTATTCGACGACGTAATATCCGGAGTTTATTTACATTAAAACCCTATACAGAAAATCGGGACTTTGAAAAACTAACGTGATAAGCGGAGTGACGTGAAAACCGGGTGTCGGGAAAACGAAGTTTGACTGTATTTTCTTTTATAAACTTGACGCTTCTTCATACTTTAATAGTACATTTAAAATACCTCCAATTTAAATATTTTTAAACTTAATCTAACCTTTTTTTCTTTAGTCAATACATAGCTGCAACTATTACGATTGTTTGATACCACTATTTTCTAAATACATTGACATTTTTACCCACATGATCATTCTACCAAATAAAGAAAAATATTTCTATCTAGAATATCTATGTCAAAAATCGTAGCAGTTCATAGCTGTATTAATATTAATATTTTTTCCAAATAAAGTGCTTATCATTATAAATTTTTTTGTAACGAAAATTCGCCAAAAGTTGACGCGCTGAAGCGTTCAAATAAGTATTAAAAAAAACTTGTCATTTTAATGTCCAGTATGTTTTAATATGCTTAAAATAAATGCACTGTACAAAAGACAAGTGTTTTTAATCCAATAAAATATTTCATTACCACATACGAAATTATACAATAACCTCTTTCGTGTTACCCACGATTCCGAAAAGTGTTCTTTATCTTTAAAAATCCCAGAAACCGATATACAGTGTGTCCAAAGAATGTCACAGTTTTAATGGTATGTTATAATAGTTTAATTTATAGGCTTATTACAACAAATCATATATAAAATTGAAAGTAAACTAACCTATTTTTCCCTACACATGTTGAATTTGTACACCTTTAGTTATACGGCACACATCCAACCTGAAATTCAATCCTTCCACACTTTGGTCGACAAGTCCGGACGTCCGGAGTAATGGAAGCAATAGCCTCTTCAATTCTGTGTTTCAACTCTGACAAATCGTTAGGCAGCGGTGGAACGTAGATATGATCTTTTATAAAGTCCCAAAGTAACAAGTAAAAATTAAATTTAAAAACTGAAAAAAGCCGACTGCGTAAAAAGCGAACTAATTAATTATTTTTCATCAATGTTAAACTATTTTTTATATTATTTACCTATTTTTTTTTTAATTTACTTATATTGAAGACTTTTAAGTTGTGTTTAATTGTTAGTTCCTATCTATAAGCACTGTTTTGATGAGGCCTATAGATATCTATGAAAGTTAGAGTTACAGTTAAGGTACGAGATCCTACCTCCACAACTTTCAGGCTGTGTAATATTTAAATGGAACTGTAAAATAGTCAATGAAACATCATCTTCATTTTGAATGACCTATCCAATGATCTGCCGCTCAATAGGGTGCGTAAAAATTTTTTTTCGGCTCTACCGCCATTTTGTATTTTACGGCCGTCATTTTGAATTTATAAAAACAAAACCTAGCCTATAAATATCGGACGGTTAAGACGAATCGATAGAGATCTCATTCATTAAAATCCATCCAGCCGTTGGGATGTTTCGAGTATATAAAGTAATCCAGATACCCAGATTCGCGTGAAACACATAACCCTTAACTGGGGTAAAAACTAGCATGGCTCTAACGGCTTTTAAATCTTCAGCTCAGCAATAACGCTTTACGCTCAGGAGTCACCATTTTGCGTATGTGGCACTGCAAGCGAGTCAATAACAAAGCAGTACTCGCGCATGCTCTTATCTGAAACTGTTTGAGTGACTCTTTATGTGTGACCTTGAATCAACAATCTACAACGCTTACAGTTGATACTATTAAAATTTATAACTGGGACATTCTTTTATGGACACTCTGTATTTTAGAGATTTAAAGAAAAATTTATAGAAATAAACTTTTCAGCTGCGCAAGTGAATTTATGGGCGCAAGAGTAACAAAATAATATTTATTTTAATGCTATGTTAATGCTGTTAATTTATTTTGTTGAACATGAAAATGTTTACTTGAGAATTAATAGCATCCATAAACCTTTATTCCAGGTCAGTGTTGGCAGTGGGCTACTTTTTGAAAATTCAGATTTCTCGATTGGCACCACTTTTTTGAAATAGTAGAATTCGCCTTATTTAATGGCATATTAATCAAGGCGAAAACAAGGGGAATTATTCCATTTCAGAAAAGTGGTGCCAATCGAGAAATCTGAATTTTAAAAATGTAGTCCACTGCCAACTGTGCTTTGCATTTGTTTGAGGAATATTATTGATCGGTGATCAGTGAAATTGTTCGCATCAAATAAAATAATGTTGTAGTATATACCCGTATTTCATCTATGTATGTATTTTTACCAGCATTGTTTTCTTGTATGTACTTTTTTATTATCACTCAAGTACTGTAAAATTATGAGTAATGTTAATCGTGGCGTCCTAGTGGTTCTAAAATTAAGACTTCTCTTCTTAGGTGAATTTTTACCATTAGCCGATTCACTTCAGCCAAGAAATTCCTTCACTCTTGTATCTTGGGCATTACTAGGACTTCCACGGTTTCTTTCTTTTTTATTTCTTTCCCCTATTTATTATATTAATATTAAGAGGCATATCACAAATAATGTTTGTAAAACTTTCTTGGCATGTCCAGAACAGATTGTTCTGCCACTTGTGAAATAATTGTTTGATTATTGGTTTTCAAATAAATAGGGGTCTCTATCGCTGAGGGCCACTCATAGTGGTTACCTTGCTGGGCGGGGCTTGCAGAGCTTAAGCCATACGGTAAGCCTGACCTGACCCTGTTCCACGTTGAGAGAACTGATTATTACACCATAAAAACCACTCGGAAACGTTTCCGAAAATCTGTAAAAGCAACATTAACTTTTTGTTTTCATAAATTCTTCTTTAAATCTCGAAAATATATTAGCTTCTAAGGTTTCTGAAGATAAAGAATGTTTTTCGGAATCGTGGGTAACTCGGAAGAGGTTAATGTATATTTTCGTTTGTAGCTATATTATATTTTCCAAAATTAAGAAACAATTGCATTTTTTTACAGTGAGTCTACCTTCATTACCAACAGCGTACTCTAATGGCAAAACTACATTACATATTTCTAAATGCAGTGAGTCTGGCTAAAGATCGAGAACATGGAAATTAAAATTTTCTTTCATAAGTTACACATATACATTTTAGAAATTAATTTTTTCGTAAGAAAATGTTTACTTTACATATGAATAGTGGCGACATTTCAATTATGTGTAATTTAAACTTCGTTTAATTCAGATATATTCATTTAGAAGTTGTACAAAAAACATAAGAGAAGAAGGATAAGTGAGAATTAACAATAAACATTTTTCAATTTACTTTTCTTTCTAAAATTAGTTCTTCTTACAGTAATTAAGTTATTTCTTTTATTTTTTTCATTTAGTAGTTGAACAAAAAACAAGAAGGAAAAAGGGTAAGGGAAAAATAATAATATATTTTCAATTTACTTTTCTTTTTAAAATTAGTTCTTGTTAAAGTAATTAAGATCTTTCTTTTAATTCTCATTTAGTATTTGTACAAAAAACGTGAAAGAAAAAGGATAGGTGAAAATTAATAAAATAAATTTTTCAATTTATACTTTTCTTTCTAAAATTAGTTTTTCTTAAAGTAATTAAGAACTTTTTTTTTCTCATTTAGTAGTTGTACAAAACACATGAAAGAAAAAGGATAAGTGAAAATTAATAATATATATTTTTCAATTTACTATTCGTTCTAAAATTAATTCTTATTAATATAGTTTAGAACTTTAATTCAGAACTTTTTTTTATTTTCTCATATAGTAGTTGTAAAAAATACTTGAAAGAGATAGATAGGAAAATTAATACATTTATAAGTTGATATTATTAAAAAATAATATTAATACATAACGAAACACTCAAAAGTCACATAAAATATATTCATGATGCATTTTTGGAACAGGATAATGATCCATTATGGTTTATCTCATTTCAAACGCAAGATTGAATGACTGATAGGCATTCTTTAATTCGAGGAGATCCAACCACATTATATGAGAGTAATTTGTTTATCACCGTCAAGTTTTTTAAAAAGTGAAAATTTAATTAATTTAAAATAAGATAAACTAGAAATTTATCTTTATAATTCCGTCGGAACTGTCTATGAATAATAAAAGGCAAACTCTAAAAGAAAAAAAGAGAGAAAAACAAAGAACTATATTTTATTATATAAACACCTAACAATTTTCATTTAATTTAAAAATCTTTATAATTTTCTGTTTTTTCATTTAAAAGTATTTAACATTTTTTAAAATGATAGTAAAAAATATTTTCCGTAATTGCATAAAGGAAATAAATATTTAGAAGAAACGAAAGATAAAAAATCATACTTTTATAATATACAATTAAAATATAGTCTAAATTTGAATGTTTAAATAAATAGAAGGAGATTGAAAAATACATTAACGAATGATGAAAAGTAAAACCTATATCAGAAAGTACCAATAATAATTAATCGACTGAAGGCTTCTGTTACGCTCTAAAACCTTCGTGCGAAAGTCTATGAAATTGGTTTAGTTACCTTCAGCAATTCAACTAATTTAAAATCAAAGGAACTACCATCGCATTGTTAATATATTTGTAGAAAAAGGGCCGATGTCCGTTTCTGGCACATTGAGAAAAGCTGACATATACTTTTATTCCTCTGAATTATTACAGAAAGATATTCTTTCTTTTTCAGAATAAGTTGAAGGGGATTCACTGGCATTGTTTTGAATTATATCTATTGTTATTGTGAAGTCACTGATGAACATACACCAAAAGTGGTAAATTTCGACTTAAATCTTTTTTCTAACGACGCACATTGGAGTGACATTTGACCTAAAAACCTGGACAAAAATGCGAAAATTAAAAATTGCTCAACAATTGTAACAAGTGTATTTTTAATAGCAGATTAACTGGTGCATCGATCTATGTCTATTTCAGAAGCATGAGTCATATCTGGCGGTTCCTAAGCTTCAGTTGAACAAGAGATTTCTTTGCGAGAAGAAATGCTTTATTGTTACGTTTCAACTTTTTTATTATGTTTAATTGGGTTTAAATTTTTGCGGCTTCATGAATTTTGTACTCATTAGCTTTATTTTTTATATTAAAAAATTAAAATTAAAAGTGTATTCTTTTTAAACCTTTTTAGCTCTAATTTAGATATATATATATTTTAAAGATGTGGCGGGGTTTGCCGGATCATTTTTTAAGTATAGTCGTACTGATTATACCTTACCCGTGGCCCTAATTTTTCGCGCATTAGTTTATGTTTGATGCTTTTTTTGACAATAAAAGTAAAAAATAATTAAAAATATTTTATGTAAATTATTTTTAATGAAAAATGATACATTTCACTATTACACAGTGATACTTAACAAAAGATAATAAAAGAAACAAACTTTGTGACCAAAGAAATACATTTCCTCCGAAGTTTTTATGTACCTAATGTTTTGCGCATGTTCAAATAAGACGGAATCAGTAAGTCTTACCACTTCGTTGGTCCTCCTTTGGCAGCGTAAACATCTCGCACTCTTCTCGGCATAGTTGAAACAAACGTTGCCACTCAGAAATTGAATATTTTGCCATTTTTCAAGAAGAATTCTTTTCAACTGCTGATTGTCACTGTAGCTGATTTTTGGTGCCTTTTTCGAACTTCCTTCTTTAAGTATCGCTACAAATCCGCGATATAGTCCAAGAGCTGTTAAACATTTTAGGGAAGGTATTTGAGGCACCCTGAAAATTTGTGCAACACTTCTTTTGTAATGCCTGAATACAAAATCGAATGTCTGGCTGAAGGATCGTGGCCCAAAACCTGTGCCAGACAAAAAATGGCACTTGACACGTGTCTGGCACAGTTTTTGTGCCGACTAAAGTGTCTGTCATTTTCAAAATATTTTATTCTAAGCATAAATATTATTGTGCCTCAATCTCAGCGTGCCTCAAATACCTTTTTTGGATAGTCAAAAAATGGCACTTGACACGTATCTGGCACAGTTTTTGGGCCGACTAAAGTGTCTGTCATTTTCAAAATATTTTTTTCTAAGTATAAATATTATTCTGTTTCAATCTCAGCGTGCCTCAAATACTTTTTTGGGTCGTGTCAAAAAATGGCACTTGACACGTGTCTGGCACAGGTTTTGGGCCACGATCCTTCAGCCAGACATTCGATTTTGTATTCAGGCATTGCAAAAGAAGAGTTGCACAAATTTTCAGGGTGCCTCAAATACCTACTCAAAAATGTTCAACAGCTCTCCTACTAATAGAATTGATGTCCGGGAAATTCGGAACCCAATCTAGCACAGGGATACATTTTGTTGAAGACATGCTTTCGTTTTCCTAGCTTTATGCGGTTTGGCTAACTCTTGTTGAAAAAGATAATTCGATTGAAGGCCAATTTGTTGAATATATGGCGACAACTGATTCTGCAAAATGTCTTGATAACATTGTGCATTAATAGTCCCGTCATATGGCAGCATTTGGCCGACACCAGAATAATCAAAACACCCCCAAATTTGAACATATGACGTTGCACACTTGTTTGACGTTTTTTGCTTTCTTGTTTGGGTTTAACACTTTATTTGCTTGCGTACGACCAGACAACCGATACTTCCTCACAAAACTGGAAAAGAGGATTTGTTTGATCATATATCACTTTACCATTGCTGATATGTCTATTTTAAGTGGTCCACAACCACAACCCACAGAAAATGTTTCCTTTTCTGAGCAGGAATTAACATCGGCTTACGTTTGCATTATAACATTTTATGCCCATTTTATGCAATCTTTTTGTAGCCGTTTTACGTGTCACTGATCGCCCTATGCTGTCTTGCCCTTGGGATGCGGCTTTTGCTATTGTTCCTGATCTTATCTTCATTACCACTCGGCGGGACATTGGATCTTCTCGGCCCGTTGTTGTTGGTAGGCAACTAGTACTGTTTCTTGGTTGTATTTCTCCGGTTGCAACGAAAGTTTTCAAAACATTATGCACTGCTGATTCAGAAATAATCAAATCACTGCCTATTTCCTCATTAGACAGCCACTATTTCGTTTTTGATTATCTTTTTACCCAACTCTACCGTCAATCTTTTATCACACATTTTCTTCTTAATAATTGATTTGAAATCGCTTTTCTTTTAAACAGCACATGCCATCAGTCCCGGATGCAATAATTTACATAGTTGGAAACAACCAGCGAATCACAATGTTAAAAAACTTTTTTTAAATGCACATGCGCAAAACATTAGGGCCACCTATTTTTCAGAGGGACAAGTTTTTACATACACAAATCTAAGTGTGCGACTTCTTTTATTTTTTTATTCAATGCAATTCACTTTAGACGACTGGCATTTCAAGAATTTGATTATTTATTTAGACACAATTAAGTTTGCGTTTTCTTTTTTTGAAAAATTTCCCTTTTAAACTGATGCGCAAAGAATTAGGGTCACGGGTAAGGTAGTTTTGAGGGTCAATTTAAAAAAAAAATCCTTCGCATATAGTTGACATTTTTATATGTAAATTGTTTTGTTAATCTCTTAATAAAGCTCAAAAACCCGTATCTTTACACTACAACTCAACTTTAGAGACTCAGTTTTGCTAAATACTAATTGCAAGTAACATATATATTAATGCATTGTTTTACATAAATAATTAAAAATTTAAATCTATTAAAATTAGCCACATTTAATTAAAAATTACTTATAAGTAAAACAACTCTGTCAACAATTACATTCCTCTTGTAAACAGTAAAAAGTTAAGTAAACTTTTTGTATTACACTGGGGAACAATTTTTAACACAATTTCTGTTGACTTCGATTTTTCAGCTGTTTTCAATCAAAAAAGCGTGCTGATTTCAATACTGCGGTTAGTAATCTTCTATCACGTCAAGTTTTTTCTCTACAGCTTATATTAATGTGAACATTCTACGCTGAATCGGGTGTGAGTTATCGGAAGCTTTAGTTTTCTACTAATGACTGAAATAAGCATTTTCCGATTGGGGAGGGGTGACTAAAACGTGGATATACCAAGTATCCCTGTTCTTTGTATATGTGGGACACCAGAGCTCGTGAGAAGCATTGGTTCCAGCCGAATTGGCCTCCAAGATCGGACCTCAAACCTGGTGATCCAAACATTTTGTATCAGACACTTGTCGATAGAAAGAACATCCTATTTCCACCTCTGAATAAAAACTGGGCTTAAGGAAGCAGTTGGCAAAAGCTTTGTCAACTGAAGGAAACTGTTTGAAGTATCTCATTTTGAAATTTCCAAACCATTTTGAAAAGATAAAGGTATTTTTAAGGGATAAAAGGTAAAAGATATTTGACGGTCCACATATTCGGAAGCTCATTAGAGATGAACATTTCATCGGAACAATGAGAGAACTCCAAAGTAATGCTTGATTGGCATTCAAAAACCTTGTCAAAGACATGCTTGGAAATACGCGAGCAGAAAATTACACCGAACTTGTCCAGCAACTTTTAGAGAGCTTCACAATGCTTGGTTGCAACATGAGCATCAAACTTTATTTTCTGCATAGCCATCTTAATGACTTCCCGAAAATTTTGGTGCACCCACTGATGAACAGGGTGTGCGATTCCACCAGGAGCTCATGAAAGAACGGTAACAAGGTAGATTGGATGAACATATGATGGCTGACCTATTGTTGGAGCATCAAGCGAGATTGTCCACAAATTGAACACTCCAGGAAAAGCTTCAAGCGAAAATTTTTACCTTAATATGTACTTTTTTCGTTTACTACTTGTATGAACACGATGTAGCTTATAGTAAGTATATACAGTTGTTGTATGAATAATATAGTTGGTATTTTTTTTTCTTTATTCTCCTTTGTATCCACATTCAGTAAGATTTTTGGGGTATCCTGTAGCTTAAAAAGTTGTTCTCTTTAAAAAATAGAAACAAATTGGGCTCATTTTAAGATTTAGATGCCAATAATTAGCCCAAAACAAGTGCCAGATCTAAGTCAACAAAATGTGTATTCTCCAGTGTTACATATTTATTTTTGTTACTTAAATACATACTTTTAGCTCTATATAATATTAATTAAGTATATTTACTAATAGTAAGTCAACAGCAATGACTTTAATACAAAAAAAGTTTTTTTCCCAGGATTTTGCTTCAAATACTCCACTGTGTGACGCACAGTTAATTCTGTTGAAACTGACTATTAAAATTAAAATGGGAGACTGAAAAATATGAAAATTCAGTATTAATGAAGCAATTAAAAATTTTGACTTAAAAATCTTTACATTTTTTAATTATTTTTCTTTTAAAACCATTTTGTATTTAAAAAAAAAAAAAAAAAAAAAAAAAAAAAAAAAAAAAAAAATTCTTTCTTTTTGTTTTTATGTGTAGAAATCGGCCGAAATTCCTTGAAATTTGCTAACTTATCTTATATATAAAGTGAAACCTCCCTATGCTACCACCCCCATTAAGCGACCACCTCCCTAAACGATCATTTTTTCATGGAACGAAATTTATTCCATAGGCTCAATACTAATTTTACTTCCATTCAGGGACCATCACAGTTAAACTCCTTCCATGAGCGACCAATTTCTTTGAAGAAAATGAAAAAAATTCTGTTTTTTTCCTGGTCGCTTGAAGAAAGTTTTATTAGAAAAATAATTGCGGAGTGTGCACTTCAAACTTCAAAATTAAGTTTAGATATTTTTAAGTATTTTATTCCGGTAAATTTTAAGCGTTTAAACCCCTTTGTGCCATTTTAGGCAATGCATTTAACACTGATGACAAATTAAGAATGACAGTCAATAAACTCCCATGCCCTATTCTGTTAGGAAACTCTCAAAGAAATAAATTAATGAAATCGTCATTATTTGTTCCCGTCTGAAGAAATATTGCATTTATTTACTGAACTTCGAAAAAACTTGGAAATAAAAGTTATGAAAAATAAAACCGTAAAATCAAAGCAAACGTCAATATATTCATTTTTTAAACTCTGTCTGTATTAATTAACTTATGTAATTAACTTTTGTTTTGATACTTAATTTTTTCCTAATGTGAAAAATAAATTTTAGTAACATTAATTGTTACTTTTTTTCAACAATTAAAATCTAGATTTAAACATGACCTCCATTAAGACACCACCTCTCAAAGCGACCAATTTTTATTTAAAGTTAACGTGGTTGCTTTAAGGAGGTTTTACTGTAATATTAAAATTATTCTAAAAAAGAAAAACGAGAAATAGATCATTAATATATAATTATGTGGAAACGGACTATCAGAAATGGAATCCTAAAGTAAAAAGAAAAGAAAATTTAAAATTATTAGAGTATTAAGTAATCAACTAAAATATTTGATTAAATTATACGGTTTTTATTTATTTATTTATTTATTAATATTTAACATTTTAAAAAAACTACCAAAGTTTTTTTAATTAGCTGAATAAAAGAATATTGACCGAAAAAGAGAAACGGAAGATGACAGTTTTATAATTTACAGCAGCTTTATAAAGAAGTTCAAATTTACAGAAAAAAATAAATTAAAGAAACTTGAAATATACCATTAATACATGATGAACGATAAAATACACATTAAATAATATAAGTAATCCGTAAATAACTGAAGATTTTATAAAGTTCTAAAACCTTTAACTCTCTAAAATTGGATTAGATGGCTTGAATAATATTTTAAAATAAAAAATACTCTACAATTTAAGAATTTTTAAATCAGAGTAGTTAAAAATACAGGTTTAGTCTATAATTCTTTTTATTTAAACTAGGAAGAATAAAAGGACAGCTTGGAAGAAGGCTAAATATCAATTATACATCTAAACATTAAAATCAAAAATCTTTTCAAACATCAAATAAAAATCAAATGTCAATTTTAATTGACATTAGGTCAATAATTGATAAAAGGTAATTTTTGTTTGCCCTTTCTTACCAATACATTTTCTGAGCAGTTGATAAAGAAGAATATAAATATAAAGATTAAAATTTAAAAAAAAAATCTTTATATATATATATTTTAAATCTTTAACCCTTTTTAAAGTCAAACAATATTTTCTTCTTCCTCAACTTCTCAAACGTATTGATAAGAAAGGAGAAACAAAAATGACCTTTTATTAAAGATAATCTAAACTTTAATTTACGTAAAGTAGAAGAGTTGAAACATGTCTAATACAGCTGAAAGACATTTATGCTCTACAATATTTTCTTCTTTAGCAACTACTCAGAAAACGTATTGGTAAGGAAGGAGAAACAAAAATGACCTTTTATTAAAGATAATCTAAACTTTAATTTACGTAAAATAGAAGAATTGAGACATATCTAATACAGCTGAAAAACATTTATGCTCTACATTAAATTCTGATGGAACAGAAAGACAGAATAAAATAGAACAAAAATAATTGTATTGTTATTATTATAACCGATAATCTAAAATTTAATTATTGTAAAAGTGTAGCGCTGGAAATAAATGAGTTTCTGTTTTTTTTTTTTTTTTTTTTTTTTTTTTTTTACATAAATAACAACCAAGAATAAAGAAACAAATAATAAAGAAAAAAAATGTATTCAGCATTAAATGAATTATTGAAGATTTTGATTAAACTGTAGAAATCTTTATAAACTGCCTATTTATAAACTGTCTGTTTATAAATAGCTGTCTGCTGTAAATACTGTTTATAAATTGTCCTTTTTCTTTTTATTGTTTTGTAATTACAGAAAAATAATCAAAGAAAGTATGGCATCGCAAAATACAATTTCTATAATATTTAATTTTGTAATGCAGACATTGACAGATATATATATTTTAAAACTCATCATAATAACAATACTTTCTTAATTTTGAAATTCATATTACTTAAACAACTGATAAATTTTTATTAAACTATTAAAACTGTATAAATTAATCCACTTTCTTCATCCGCAACTAATCGTAAATTCACTGTTTGAAATATACAAGGATTTTATATTTATATTTCCTTCATAATTGAAAAAAAAAAATTAAAAAGAGGGAATTGCAGAATATGACTTTTATTATTTGTAAATTTAAAATGCAGACACTGATATACCTTAAACATTTCTAAAGAGTTACATCATAAGAAGAATATTTTCGTAATTTTTAAGTCAATATTAAACTGAAAATTTTGATCAATTTATCAAAAAATTTTCTGCAGTTGAACCTAAAGTTAACCTAAATTTACTTTTTGAAATACATAAAAATAAATCTATTGTTTTTGCTTTGATGCTTGCATAGAAAAAAAAAGTAAAAAGAAGAAACAAAAATTTATAATTTATAATTTACAATTTGTAAAATGAATAATATTAATATTATATTAAACTAGTCAAAAAATCATATTCAAAAATATTATTACATTTTCAAGGTACAGTAATAGCACATTATTGTTTATCCATCAACTTTAATTTTTAATTGGATTGTTGGAATTACTTTTTTTCTCCTGTTCTTTTTTTAAAGTGAACATTTTTACAGGCTTCACACTCTTTTCTAGGGGGTGAATTAAACCCATCAGCATCAGCCACGGTTGAAAGTGAAACATTTATGCAACAAAAAGCAGATGCAACCAGAAATTTTTCCACACTTGGAAATGAAGCACTTATTCGTGCAACAAAACCCACGATGTCAACTAGAATAGGTCTGTTTTTGAAGATTTTATTTATGTACACTAATCCTTACGTATTGACATATATTACATACACTTTTGCACGAGGACCTTCCTGCGCCAAATTGTCGCCGGGTTTGGCGATATTTCGCAAAATGTTATTACATTAGGTGACAAAAAAAAAAAAAAGTTGCTATTAAGATGAAATTTTTTTCTAATAAATCTAACAAAAAATCTATCGTAATCGAGGTCCATAAATTATTATACTATTTTAAAAATTAATCTGTAAAGGTTCTAAAAACAGGAAAACAATATATTCACCAACATTTTATTTCCTACATTATATGCAAATTAATAGAAATATACTTGTGCAGAGAGAGCATACGCAAAGAATCATCCTCCTTTGAATTACCTGTAATTTGGCGAGAGATGTTTTATAAATTTAAAAATAAATTAAATAAATCACGTTACATATGAGTATTTTTTTTATAAAAGAAGCAGCTTTCGTGATACATGATATTTAGTTTTGTCTGTTTATAAAGTACAAATTTTAATTTTTTTTTTGGAAAATAATTTATTTATCATTACTGATCTTGCGAAGGTCACCTTTTGTATATACGAAATTAGTAGGTGTGTTTATTAAAGATTTTTTTTCAACCTTTATGTCTCTTGTAATCACTTTTAGAGTATTATATATATTAAAGATAACTGATTTTTTCTTATATAATTCTTTAGAAAATTCTTTTGTTAGACTAAGTCGCTATAACTACCATTAATTTAATAAATTCAGTAGTAAAATATCTATCTTACAAGCATTTAAAATTTCTTTAAATTAGCTTTAAACAAAACCTTAATTTATTTCTAATCAGATGCAATAAGTGAAAATGTATTATGACATTTGTAAGTCTATGGAAAAATTCATTTAAATATATGGTATACATCACAAAATATTATATATATATAATATATAATTACATATTAGTTTCTTCTACTCAAAGAATTTTATTCTACGTTATATTACATTATTTTTCGCCTTTTCTGCATTACTTATCCAACATATGCATACCAACGACATTTTAATATATGGTACGGGTTTAGTCCATTTACGAGCAGAAATAAAGTACAGTGAATATGATGTCATATTGACACAATCATAGTAAAATATTTCTTCTTCAGGCATGGAAGACAATCTTTTTTTATTGAGAATGACGTCATTTTCACCACCGGAATCATTGCATGTCCGAGATTGTGTCAACATTTAACACAATTGTTTAAAAATATTTGAGTTCTATAAATGTCGATGCACTTTTTCTTTTAAATATGCCGCTGTTTTCACTGGCCAAAGCATAACCACGCTTAAAACTACTGAAACAGTTACAGGAATTACTATCCATAGGCAGCCATTAATCCAATTTTTTGCATGGCCCTGTATATGATGTTATTTATATGCTACAAATATCTCTTGGTATACTAAATGTAGTCGAGCTTTTAAATTCAGCTATAACTCAAATTTAAAAAAAGAAACACCTATAAACAATTCATGATCGTTCACAGTAATGGTTACAAGTTCTTTTGTGTAGACTTGTATATGATATATAGAATTTATAGACACCGCGTACTGTGCAAAAGTTTAGATAAGTTTAAAACGCATACCATAACTGAAAATGCACTTTCAGCAATCATCCATAATAGACAATACTTCGGATATGGTATTGTATCCGATAACTTTTATGTGTCCCTGTAAATTAACGGCAAGCGCAATGCACATCATTTTCTACTGCAAGAATCTCATAATAAACCTCAGTATCAATTACATCTTGTTTAAAATAGTGAAACATAATTAAAATACGCTACCAGCAGTTTTCCCCCGTAGACTATTATATGACTGAACTCTGTCGTGTGACCCTGTAAATGACTGTAAAGTATTTTCCATCCCATATTCTACAGAAAGCATATTTTAGTGCGCCTCAGAAATTCATATCAATTCCATTATGTTTGTAACAATGTTTATTAAAACACGCCGTCAGTGATTTTTCTTCAAAGAATGGAATACAGTAGAACCTCGATTATCCGAAGTAATTGGGACCGACCATCTTTCGGAAAATCGAAATTTTCGGATAATCAAGAATGCTTCAATTTTAAGATTAAGAAGAAATATATGCAATATTTCGTATTATGGTAACAAGTGCTTAATAAAAATAAAGCAATAGCAAAATAGAAGCAAGAATAAATTACCTGAATTTTAATTTTGAAATTAAGTATATTTTACATATATCACAAGAATTTGAAAAAACGTTTGTTTATCGCAGTTTCGATTGCCTTTGCTTTGGAGCTCTATCACGGAGTTTTAAAATATTATTAATTCACCAGTATCACAGTCTTTCTGCTGCTCCAGCCATGCCAATCCTTTTGCAAAGCATTCAAAAGCATCAGAATTGCTAATGTGTTCGTTTTCTTCGTTCCACATCCACACCGCAGCTTACGGGAGCTCAAGTTACATTCAAAGGAATTCTAAGAAAGGAGATCGAAAACATTTATATGTACTCGAAGTTCAGAAAGAATCGCTTGCATACAGGAATATGGTAGTTGAAAGCTTTTAAAATGGATTTTGCACACAAGAAATGCGATAGTAAAAAAAAAAAAAAAAAAAAAAGCTTTAAAAATGGATTTTGGTTAATCGAGAGTTTCAATTAAAAGAGTTTCGGATGAAAGAGGCTCTACTGTACTTTTGAGTTTTCCTGTACGCGTATTCTAAGTGTTAAACATGACACATTCTATAGTAAACATCTTCTGGTGCACCTAAATAATGTACATAAATTTCATTACGTTTAAGGTTGTGTAACACTATTAAAATACAGCTCAAATGCTTTTTCCCCATAGGCCATAATGTAACGGAAAACTTTTGAGTGTCCCTGTAAAAGAACTTTGAATGCTACACACTTCATTCTGAATACCAAACATGCCACGGTGAATCTCAATAATGTACATCAATTACATGTCAATCCGAGCATATTTACTCAAGAGAAACACTTTTCAACTATGTTGGAAAGTTAAAAAGCAGAAAACCAATGTTTAACAAATGCACAAATAATACATGAAAAGCAGCAAACAGATGTTTCGAATCTACTGGCGAGATTCTTCTTCAGTGCAAGATAGGGCAAGGAACAACGTGCTAGAAAAAGCTCAGCCTTGCTTTTTCTAGCACGCTGTTCCTTGCCCAATCTTGTACTGAAGAAGAATCTCGCCAGTAGTTTCGAAACAGCTGTTTGCTGCTTTTCATGTATTATTTGTGCATTGTTAAACGTTGGTTTTCTGCTCTTTAATATTGTTGCACAAAGGCTTTATTTGCTATTTTTATATGTTGCAAAATGTTAAAAATATTGCCGTCTAAATAAATCTGTGATATTTTTCATTACCTTTAATAAATTTCACTTATAATGTTCGCTTTTCCGTATCACACGCTGTTCGCTCTGCCACAACACATTAAATGGTCACGACCATTTCAATTTTCTTCGTGTCTCAGCCATAACTAATTCATTTTATTTTCGTAATGTCCTAAAAAATGCAATTTACGATTGAGTTTAATGACTCTGTTATTCCATGGTATGAAGCTGAAAGACATTTATGTCATACATGTGAAAGTTCACTGTTGTGTTCATAAAATCCGTCATAATATACAATTTGGTTTAAAAACTCTGCAATTCTTTATTAAAGTAACATATTTTGTGCCCTAATCACATTAAAAAAAGAATTTGAATTCTAAAGATTAATAAATAATACCGTATTTACTTGCATAATTCACGATTCGCATATTTTTCGCACCTGCTATTTTTGAGAGGAGAACAAAGATTGTGTAAATTTCGGAAAAATCAGGGATAATCTGGAATAACTTATTTAATGAAATGGAATTTCACATAAATCTAATGGCATGTGTGCGGAAAAAAATCATTTCATAATCTGTTTTAAAGTCGTCTTTTAATTCTGTCCTGTGTAATCAAAAGGAGAATATTTGCCATTGCATTTACGGCTATTTGTTTTCTTCTCGTGCTTCACGGATGGCGATAATTTTCTAACCTGTTAATGTTGCATATATCTGCGAGAAAAACGAGTCCGAATCTCAACTTGATGAAGTAAAAAATTTCACAGTGCATAATAGATTCACGGACCACGATGTCATTATTAGAACGGTTTCGTAGAAGTTGGATAGTTTTTTTTTTATGCAAGGCTTAAACTTTACACGGGGGGCTCGGCAGAGGTGGATTACTCACCAGGCTGAGTAGGCTGAAGCCTAAGGGTCCAGAAGAGGCGGGTCCGGCGCGGAGAATTTTATTCTTTTTTAATATGTATCGAGCTAATATATTATGCAAAAGAGAAATGATGTGCAATATTCCTTGCTTTACTTACTTACTGAATTCTGTAGTTCATTAACATAGAAATTGTATTCAAAATATTACTGTCTTTTTAATTTCTTCTATATTCACAAGAAGACAATATTGGATTCGTGAAATTGTTGACTTTCACTTTTTGATGGATTTATACATTGGCGACATTAATAGTTTTGTAAGTAGAAAGATGATAGGTTATTCTTTGTTACCTTTTTTTTTTTTACACACTAGGGGGCTCGGCCCCCTACGAGCTACGCTCGCCAACCCCCGTCCAGACACCGCAGTATCTAAATGCACGCTAATTTGATCGACTTTAAAAAGATTTCGAAAGATTGAATTATAATTTAAAAAACAGTGGCGATCTCCCTATAAACGAATTTCTATTCATTTCTCTTTGATTGGGGAATTTTAACGCCAAATCCGCTGCGGTACTACTTGATTATCCCGTCGACCAATTTCGCCAAATTATATAAATCGCCAAATTATACAAATTGACATAATTAGGTAGATTTCGTAAGAAATACTACCTATTGCAGTCGTTACCATGGTGCGACTTTTGAAAAATTCCTTCATAACTTTTCATTATAGGACCCCAGGAACCCAAAACCACCCCCACCTAAAAAGTTTATATATATATATATATATATATATATATGTATGTACTAAATTTTGTCCGCACGGTAAAAGTCGCAATTATGCACGGATTGTCCTCAAACTCGCCAACAACTTTGATATGGCTAATATCTCGGCGGGGATTGAAAATGGGCGAAATCGGTCCAAGAGGGTGGAAATGGGGAGGTTTCAAAATTTTTAATACTGTCTTAACATGATTCTGATAAAACCAGCTCTTACACAACAATGGCAGGAAAAAAATAAAAGTTTTTCGTTATAGCAGTTGCCAACAATTAAAAAAAAACAATAAAATTCTCACCACAACAATTACTTTTCTAATGCAAAATTTTCACGTGTAAAATTAAATAGTTTGACAAATTGAAAACAAATTGAATATTACGTCATAAGTTTTCTAGATCAAGATTTCAGCATGAAAACTCAAAATAAAATAAATAGTTTGACGAATTAAAAAAATATGTATATTGCGTCATATTGGAAATATAATGGACCTCAGCAGGTGAATATGTAACGCCATGTGAGTTTGAAGAAACGTATTAAAACAGGATAAAAACCCGACTATGGAAATATTAACATATTTTAACACTTTAAGGTTCTCTGAATTTTTTGTAGCCAATTTTTAAACCTATTCCATATACATGTGTGTGTGTATTCGTGTATATTATAATTTTCACAAAAAGTTTAGCTCCCTACAGCTCACTCTTTGTGAAGAAACTGGGTTTATCTCTAATCTTGATTTAAGTTTTGTTGGAGAATTTAGTACTTAACTTCGAAATCTACCTCCGCCTGTAGGCCCGAGCCGACAGGGATTTTTTTTTTTTTTAAATAACGAAAGAACAAATAAATTCGTACAACATTAATAAAAATACAAATAAAACGTCGAAATAAAAATAACTTGATGACGTAGACACGTGTAACAACATTTCAAAATAAGCTAATATAAAAGGAATTAAGTAAACAGAGTCTTTGTCTCCTGGTATTTTTTAACAAAGCGAAAAGAAAGTTCTTTTAAATGAGACATTTTAAATTAATCGTTTTTAATCTGACGTAATTTTTACCAAGCTATTCTTTCTCTTTTAAATAATCGCGTGAAAGTACTTTTTTTAGCAATGAAATATTATTTGCGCTTTCCTAACAAAAATAGTTGAAAATATCCTCTCAAAATATTAAATAAATGTCTAGCGCAATTTCTAAATTTAAACTTTTTTGCAATATTATTTTGTGTTCATTTTATGTAATAACTATAATGTGACGTAAATATGACGTAATTTCTCCTAAGACTTCTAACGCATGTTAAGGAATTTATTATTTTACAATATCCTTTCTCTTTTAAAATTCACGTGTTTACTTTTTATGACGTAATTTTTAATAAGTTCCTGCTTTTTATACATAATTATTTAATTCTAATTTGAAAGTTTTTTCCTGTTTATAATAGTCACGTGTAAATAAATTTTTAATTTGAAGCAAACATTATTGCTTGCGCTTTTTATACAGTTGGCAACAGTTTAAATTAGTACAATTTTCTGAAATCTGTAAAAAATATCTCTAGAAATGCTGAAAATATGAATTTAAAATAGAAATAAAACCTGAAAAAATGAGTCAAAATAAAAAAATTAATGCAATCTGCACTTCGGCAAATTCTAACGCATAAAATGATCTAAAAATGATTACACTGCCATGCATAGTTTTTGCTGCTATAAAACTTTTTTAGTGGAACGATTTTGTCCAACTTTAGCATTAAATATCTCTTAAAATAATTCTTCAATTTGAAAACTGTCTGCATCAGCGTGTTTATCAAACATTTCTGTATAAAACCACTGATTTTCATATTTTTGTATGCATTATGTTTCTCAATATTAACGAAGAAAGACCTCCGATCACAAAAAATTCAAAACCGGCGGCGGCGATAACAGCGGTAGTTACTTTTTTTTAGAATAGAGAGAAATATTATTTGCGCTTTCCTAACAAAAATAGTTGAAAATATCCTCTCAAAATATTAAATAAATGTCTAGCGCAATTTCTAAATTTAAAGTTTTTTGCAATATTATTTTGTGTTCATTTTATGTAATAACTATAATGTGACGTAAATATGACGTAATTTCTCCTAAGACTTCTAACGCATGTTAAGGAATTTATTATTTTACAATATCCTTTCTCTTTTAAAATTCACGTGTATACTTTTTATGACGTAATTTTTAATAAGTTCCTGCTTTTTATACATAATTATTTAATTCTAATTTGAAAGTTTTTTTCCTGTTTATAATAATTACGTGTAAATAAATTTTTAATTTGAAGCAAACATTATTGCTTGCGCTTTTTATACAGTTGGCAACAGTTTAAATTAGTACAATTTTCTGAAATCTGTAAAAAATATCTCTAGAAATGCTGAAAATTTGAATTTAAAATAGAAATAAAACCTGAAAAAATGAGTCAAAATAAAAAAATTAATGCAATCTGCACTTCGGCAAATTCTAACGCATAAAATGATCTAAAAATGATTACACTGCCATGCATAGTTTTTGCTGCTATAAAACTTTTTTAGTGGAACGATTTTGTCCAACTTTAGCATTAAATATCTCTTAAAATAATTCTTCGATTTGAAAACTGTCTGCATCAGCGTGTTTATCAAACATTTCTGTATAAAACCACTGATTTTCATATTTTTGTATGCATTATGTTTCTCAATGTTAACGAAGAAAGACCCCCGGTCACAAAAAATTCAAAACCGGCGGCGTCTGTGACAGCGGTAGTTACTTTTTTTTTTTAGAATAGAGAGATAATTGTCAATAATTTGCAAACATAAAGTTTCAGTTAACATGCAATGTGAAATTTACTCTGATAAAATTCATTGCTAGACTAAAAAGTTTTTTAGAGCTAAAGATTCCTCATAAATGTTTGTATGAAATGATATAAATTTATAAATTTACTGTAAGTTCATTTTTAAAGCAAATGCATGCAAAAGATTAAAAAATGTTCTCAAAATTGTATTATATATATTGCCTTGAGAGAGGGGAGGGGGTCTATAAAAAGGAAAGCCTGTTGGTTCTGGAGGTATTTAATCCGCCTCTAGGGTTCGGAGAGCATCGACCCGAGAATATATACTAAAACCGGACAGATGCTGTCAAAAAGCAGCTTGCTAATTTTGTTTAAGGGCAGTTGGAAGTCAAATTTGTGAAAAAAGTTGTTTATTTTTTATTTTTTACTATTTTGAATCATTTATTTTTCACCTTTCGAATGTTATATTACTTTTGATTTTAGGACAACAAGAAGTTAAAACATTTTAAGTAATTCAGATTGTTTACATCATACATAAACATTACATGCATAAACTTTAAACTCAATTTTCTAAAAATGTTCCTTTCTGAAATTCATTGTACCTTTTTATAAAAACTACTACAGATTATTTTTTGTAATCTTGCACAGATATCACCGCCAATCAGAATATTTCACACCCGTACATTTAAATCTCCAAATTGTTCCAGAAACAATCGGAAATAACGATTCGACTGGAAATTATGTCTTTAATCAATTTACGTTAAAAACTAGTTGGATGTGCCAATCCCAAAACTTTCTTCTATTTAATACATCTTAACATTTCAAAATGTAGTAACAAATGTCAATACTTTAATATTATTAGTTCAATACTATTATACCAACTTTGACTTTCATCTTAAATTTCTGTTTCAGTCAATTAATCGGAGTAAAAACGAGTTAATCTCGATCATGATATTTATGAAAATCAATTGTTTTCTGTTATTCTGTTGTACATCAGCTGTTCTCGAAAGCCGGCTTATTATGATGCGAAGTTCCCGTCGCTTTACGATCCGCCGGTGTACAATAGAACTACGAAAAATCAAGAAAATTATACAAAAATTGCTATTACAGTGCTCCCTTTCGTTAGCATATTTCCAAATTCAAGGAGGACCTGTTTGGGATAGCCAAAAACATACACAAAAAATTTGGTTCAATTCTGTGCATAACTTCATACACTTTTCGATGGTACAATAATGAAAATGGCACAAAAATCCCTATTACAGCACTTCCTTCCGGCGGAATTTTTCCAAATTAAGGGAGGACCTTCTTGCTGTGGCCAAAAACATACACAAAAAATTTGGTTCAATTCTGTACATAATTTCATACAGTTTTCGATGGTACAATAATGAAAATGGCATAAAATTCGCTATTACAGCACCCCCTTCTGTCGGAATTTTTCAAAATTAAGGGAGGACCGGCTTTCCATAGCCGAAAACTAAAAAAAAAAATGGTTCAATTCTATGCATAATTTCATTCACTTTTTGATGGTACAATGGCGACAGACACACGGACACGCGGACAGTTTTCTATAAACATATTTTTTGGGAGCTCTGCCCCCTAAAACGTGTAAATCCGTCGAAAACCGGAAGTCGAAAAAAATTTCGATTACAATACTTCCTGCTATTGAAGGTAGAAGAAAGTAATAAGCTTAGGAGTCATTGTACCAAACGCTGAAATTTTCAATACGAAAACCTAATTTTGACATTACAGCTATCTTTTTCGGTAAATTTTACCTTAGGATACCAAACGGTAACGGATTCAGTCAAATAACTCAATAATTATGCAGACTTGAAGTTTGGAATTCCTAATGTTAAATTCATTTGTAATCGCTGCAAAACAGATCACAGTACAATAGAGTCTCGATTATCCGAGTTAATATGGACCAAGCTCACCTCGGATAAGCAAAAAACTCGGATAAACAGGATTTACACAAAACGTCACCAACTTAGCAGATGAAAAATATATTTTCCCTTAATTCATTAATTTTTATGGTACAAGTAACATTTCTTTGATGTACAGTCGTGGGAAAAAAAAAAGTAAACACTCCTTATTAACTCCTCAACAAATTATCGTAGACGAAAGTTACTGGTACCGAACGATTGGAAATAAAGTTTACTTTTAAATGACGTATATAATATTTGCTTAGGGGGCCATCTACATATTAAAACGAATCCAAACTTCAGTTTTTTTCAATGGCAATACCCAATTTTAACGAGATATTTCAAATCTTTGGTTCAAACTATGCCTAGACACCAAATTTCAAGTCATTTGAATGATAAGTTTTTTAATTATAAACATTCAAAATTTATCCTTCTAATGTTAAATTACATTTTCATATTTTTATTTATAACTTCTGAAATTATGATCCTAATGTTCTAATTTTTTGTGTAGCAATAATACTAATTTACCCGAACATAAATACGTTGAATTTGCAATTTTTATAATTTTCTGATATAAATTATGAAATATGAAATTAATATTAAAAAAAATATGAATTGCAACCTACAATTTTTTGATGGATTCAGATTTATTAAGTCCTGCTTTATGGAAATCCAAAATTTTGCATTTTTCTTCCAAGTAGTTTTCAAATTATGCTTAAAAAACGGCAAAATGATGGTTTAAGGGGCCGTATATGATAGAAGTGACTAAATATTTTGAAATTTCGTATGCTATTCAGTAATCTAACATGTTTAATTGACTGCTTAAGGTGCCTTGATCAAGAAGGGAGCTCTCTCGGTTAATAATCGAGTATCGAACTTCAATTAGGATACAGCCCTTAAAATACGCTCGTTTTAAAATAATTAATTTCTCGGAAACTTATGGTACAAATTGCATAAAAATTTGTTTTTAGACTAATTGAAGGATGTAGAGTTCATTTATACAGTCAGAATTGTGTACCCCTATTGAAAAAAACAAAGTTATGGTTCGTTTTAATATGTAGGTGGCCCCATAAGTAAATTTTATATACATCATTTAAAAGTAGACTTTACTTCCATAGTCGTTCGGGACCAGTAACTTTCTTCTACGACAATTTGTTGAGGAGTTAGTAGGGGGTGTTTACTTTTTTTATTCCACGACTGTACATTCCCGTTGCTTTTAAGAAAAAAGGGGAATGAAATTGTTTATTTAAAAAAGCCCTTGATAGTTTTTAGTTTGTTGAATGTCAATTTTGCTGCAGTTTTTTTTTTTCTGCAGTATTACGCTACTGCATAGCTACCAATTTCTAAAATTTTTCTTACCACTAAAACTTACCAGTAAATTTTTCCCAATTCAGTCGCCAAAATCTAACAATTGTCAATGATTAAATATATCAAAAATTTGTATTCAATTTTAGAGGTAACAAAACCGTACAAAGTGGCAGCTATGTGATTCTATTAGCGTCATGAAAACTGCTGGTGTAGCCCCTTCTTTCAACTCAAAGTATTAAATAGTTTTTTTTAATCGAACTTTTACCTTTGGAATGGAACATTTTCTTCCGATAGACGTCTTTTTTCCAAAAAAGAAAAAAAAAATTATGGCCATTTTTTCCCCATTCTGACCAGAAAATCAGAGTTCTAACTTTTTATGACTGCTCTTTCATCTTCCCCTAATACTTCATTTATAATGGCTGTTTCATAATAATGGAATCCATCAGTCCATCAGGAAAAAATAACTCGCTTAAAGCGGAAACTCGGTTAAGCGGAAACTCGGTTCAGCGGGACTCGGATAATCGGGACTCTCTGTACAGGCAATTTTTAAGTATGATCGAAAAACTATATAACGGAATGAACTGTAATTTGGCCTTCCGTCTTTCCGTGATCTAACTTACAAAAATGTACTTGATTGCCATGTAATTGGTATACGTTATTGAGGTTTATTATGGCACGTTCGGTATAGCCAAGTGTGTAGCATACAAGTTAAAGGTTCGTTACAAGTTAAAGGAATTCCATTGCACGGGTGTAACGAAATTATGTGTGTTACGGATTATGTAAATGTTCGTTATGTAATTCGTGTCTATGAGGAAAAATTGTTTGCAATGTATTCTAATGATGTTTCACTAGGGGAGACTAGGGACGGTTGACCATACGGGAGGCTTGACCCACCCATCAGTTTTCATATTTAAAAGAATTTCAGAGTTTTATCATTAGGTGTCAACAAAAGCCACCGGAATGCTCAAACAACAGTCTTTGTTTCATACAGATAATCAAAATAGGTGTGGAAAAAATCACTTGTGAGGGTTTTTAACCTAAAAGTTGTGTTTTTTAGAAATATTTTGTAAGCTTTTTTCAGATAAAATATATCATAGAAATTTAAGTAAGTAGGTTTTAAGTAACGCAGAAATATCGAGCTTTCATTCCAGGCATAAAGATTGTACAGTAACTTAGGCTTAACATAACAATGTGCTATTCTTTAAAAAAAGGCTATGTGGGGAGGCTTCAGTGGCGTGGCGTCCGGTCATCGCTGGATGCGGCGATGACCAAGCAATATTTTAAAACTCTTAATAAGCTTTTAAAACTCTACGATCCAGTTTTAGCAGAACATTTGGAGTTCATGTATAAGTGAAGGTAAGATTTAAAGTTTATTTTTTGAACATTCAACCATTGAATTTTAGAGTTAATAATTTTTCACCACAAACTTAAATAATTGCGATGACCACCGAAAATTTTCACGCCACGCCACTGGGAGGCTTGACCCAGTCAATGTGAGGGAGGGTTGACCAGATGAAATCTTTTTATTATACACTACGCATAATGAAAGTTTAATGGTTATATATAAAAAATATATAAAAATTTATTCTGCAAAGCCACGGTAAACTAGGGTGATGGAAAAGAAAATGTTTAGATTAAAGAAAGCTGTGAAAAATCGCTACAGTATCCACTGCAAGAAAAAATTTAATGAGATATAAATGGGAAAGTTGATAGGAACTTTTTCCATTTAAATATTACTTAAATAGATAAATAGAAACAGTGTAAAAGACTAGAAAATACGATAGCAGCAGTCTTGACATTTTCAGGGGCAGTGGCATGCTTCTGAAACCACTTAATTTTAATTCCTTAACACCACATTGGCACCAGAAATTTTCTAAAATTTTTTCCATTTAATATGTATGTGAAATATAGCCCTTTTCTTATTTCCAAATAAATGTCTTCGTAAATTGCGGTGCTTGTCATTTATTTCAACATTTTAGTACTGAAAGTGCTTTGCCACTGAAAGGGATAAAGAAGATAATGATCAGTTAATTACACATACGGCGGTAAAAGAACATAGAATTGATCGAAAAACTTTTGGAAGGTATGTAGATAAATTTCACCAGCATGAATACAGTGAGATGAAGCCAAACTATGTGACAATTAGAGTTGTCAAGTCGAGTGTCACAAAAAGTAGGAAAAGGAGACAAAAAAGAGCGGGACAGTGGCTATAAATTCCGGGCATAATGATCCATGAAAACGGAACCTGTCTCTAAAGGAATACTGTCTTAAATGTTAAAATTTCATTTTCCCTGCTGTACAATTATACCTGCTCAGACGAAATTCTGCTTAAAACAAAATTTTTCTCCTCTGATTTGCAATTGCGTCAAAACGGGTTTGTTTAAGCATCATATTTTCAAAAAAAGTTTTTAATAATAACTAAAGCATGTAGCATAACGTTTTATTGCCTTTTTTTAAACAGACTTTATTTCTCTTCTCAAATATTTCAATATAAAACAAAGTGGGTCAAGCCTCCAATATAGTGGGTCAACCCTCCCATATGTGGGGAGCCTTGACCCATTATTTGCTCATGGTTAAAATCGATCATTTTTCAAATTTCTTACATATTACACTTATGTAGCAATTTTATTTTGATAACTGATTGTATAACGAATAAAATGATATATAAAACTTTATTCTACAATCAATATTTAAAAAATTAAAAATATTTTTGTAAAAAGTGAGTGAACCCTCCCTAGTCTCCCCTATATCAAACATATTGAATTTGATATAACTCACTGGGGTGCACAACAAGATGCTTACATTACAAGATGCGCATAGCAGGGCATTTCCTGCATTCACAGGGACATACAAAAAAAAAGTTTGTTTAGAGTATTATCTATGAGCAACAATTGCTGGAAGTGGGTTTTCATTTGTTTTCGTTTATAAATTTAGCTAATTTTTTGCATATTACTGGTCGTGTATAAATTGTGTCGTTTTTTATTTCTCGCGGCCCTGATATTGCCTGTCTGAAGATTTAAAACCGGAAAAAACTTCTGAAAACAGAAAAATTTAACTGACATATCCATATGAAGTCTTTGAAAATACGCGTTTGAGTTTAGTTTGTACCACTTATGTTTGAGTAAATTGTGGATTTTGATGAATCAAGAATTTCTGATGATAATTTGATTTTGATTGATAATCAACATTTTATGTAGGGGAGACCGGGGCTAGTAGGCGCAGTATTTAGTTATTGATTTTTATTAATTTTATGTTTAAGTTTTTTATGAAACTTTAACAGTACTTTTAAAGAACAGGCATTGGGCTATAAATACCCGGAGTTTTGAGTTTGTAGCTTTTGTAGTTTATGTTTAGCGGAAGCCTAAAGTAAAAAGAAAATTGTGCGCCAACCTACCCCGTCACGGCGCAAGTTGCTTATACCTATGGGGTAAGTTGGCACACTCTTTATAAAAACTTAAATAAAGCTCAAATAAGACACGCAGTTAAGCGGAATCAATTTCATTATTACCAGTAAGTTTAAACAAAGGCGTTATATCCGTACAATGTAAATTCTAAATTATACAGACATAAAAATAATGAATAAAAAATTAACATTAAGTAACTTCTATCCTACTCTATATCATCATCAAAGTTACAGTTGTCATAAATAAAAAATCGAGTGTCTCCGTGTGGGCAAGCCTCGTGTGACCAAAATCTTGCATTACAACCACTTTTCTCATTGTTTGCTGTTTTTCAAGCTAACACCACATAGAAAACAGCGAGCCAACTTGCCCCGTGTTCAATGCGCCTACTAACCCCTGTTATAAATTTCTTCACAAAAGGGACACGTAATCCTCTAAGCATAAATAATCCAAGTAAATCACATATGGGGTAGGTACAGCTAATCATACACTAAGAAAAACTGCACAAGTTAAATCGCAATTATTAAGATAACTATTAGAAATTAGAAAAAGAATGAAGCAACAAAAAATTACTTATGAGTGCAAAAAACAGAAAAATCATAATAAATGTCCACTGGACGTAGATAACGCTGCAAAACTACAATGGGGGTTATAAAAAGCAATAAGAAAGGTACTCTGTGACTGGTTGCGCAATCTATCCACAAACAGGCGATTTATGAGGACTGCGCCTACTTACCCCTGTAGCCAACTAACCCCGGTCTCCCCTATATATATTTTATTTTAAATATTATTTGTAAACATTTGTAAAGCAGTACAAATTTAAAAAATAAGGATCTTATTCGTATTAATTTGTATGGTGTAAAACGACCATTAAGGTGTAAAATGCCCGCATGATGGCTTTTCATCAAATGTGAATTTGTTCTATAATATCTCATATATATACACACACTATATGGTCAATGATGACCGGTCACTTGCGATTTTAGACATTTTGTTAAATATTTTTTAAAAAAAATAGATGAGGAATTATCCTAAAACCCCAGGTGTGTAAGCAGAATAGTATAGGTCATATATTTCCGCGAAGATTTTTTCCCGAAACTCTAGAGGGGACCGTCAACAAATTGAAAAAGAACGAATATCGTTTGACTAACCCTGTAAAAACAAATGTAGCAAATGTGTACAAACTGTAGAACATGATTAAGAGGCTTATTGTAATTTTTATGAGGATATCATATATACTCATAGAGAAATTAAGAGTTTTATAAAAACAGTCCCAAATTTTACAAAATTTTTTGCTTATAATTTGTAGCGTTCTTAATATAAAAAAAATATTCTTTTGAGAAACTATGACAAACAACATTGTGCACAATACCCTTGAATCAGAATTAAGAAAAGAATAAAAATTGGATGAAAAATGAACAGGTTTATTAAATAATGTTTCACTGCGCATACGCAAATTGAATCAAAATATAATCTGCGTAATGTATTAGCTAAATGAATAGAGCAACTTTTGTGAAAGTCTCAAAAATATACCTTGAAAATTCTGAAAGTGATCGTAAATAGAATAAGCTTGAAATCCGTTGTTCCCAAAAGGAAGCAAAAAGATGAAGGACTGTATCCAAATATAGTATATGTTACACACTATTGCTAGTACACAATATTACACGTACTAATATATTTGGATACATCCCCTTATCTTTTTGCTTCGTTTTGGGAACAACGGATTTCGAGCTTATTCTATCGACGATAATTTAAAGAATTTTTAAGCTATATTTTTAGACATTCATAAAAGTTGCTCTATACATTTAGTTAATACATTATGAACATTATATTTTGATTGCATTCGCGCATGCTCAGTGAAACATTGTTTAGTAAACCTATCCATTTTTCATCCAATTTTCATTATTTTTAAATTCTGATTGTAGGATATTGTGTACAATGTCGTTTGTCATAATTTCTGAAAAGAACATTCCTTTATAAGCAAAAAACTTGGCAAAATAAGGGACTGTTTTTATAAGAACCTTAATCTTTCTATGAGTATACATGACATCCTCATAAAAATTAACACAGTTTATTACAATAAGTCTCCTAATCACGTTCTACAGTTTGAATGCTTTTGCTACATTAGTTTATACAGGGTTATCCAAAAGATATTCGTACTTTTTCAATTTGTTGGCAGTCCCTATGGAGTTTCGGGAAAAACTCTTCACGGAAATATATGACATATACCATTCTGTTTATAGCCCTGGAGTTTCAGAATAATTCCTCATGTATGTTTCTAGATATTTAAAAAAAGTCTAAAATCGCAAGTTACCAGTCATCTTTGGCCATATAGTCTATATATGTATATATATATATATATATATATATAGCCATAATATAATTACAAATTATCATCTATTTCCAATTACAATAATTAATTCATAAATTTAGCAGCAAATTATAACTGTAACACTATACAAAATACAGATGGAGCCCTATACAAGTAATACTAATTAAGCAAAATAAACTTTCTACATGTTCTACCAAATAAAACAGCGAAAAGTCTATTCTTCTACGACCATAACTTAACCAATTATGATTCTTTTGATCTGAAATTTTCAGCCATTTCTGTCACTAAATAAATGGAAAACACGTTTTTAGTACCAGGAAAAGCTAAAAATCCATAACATTAAATGTATCATAACTCGGTAAATTTTGGTTGTAGAAGAATGGAAATTTTATTATTTTGCATGTTAGAGCACGGAGAAATTTTTTCTAAATTTATCTTTAAGAACCAAGGAACCATATAAAAATTTAAATTTCGTATCTTTAAAAAATAACTATTTTTACGCGAATGGATTTTCCAAGATGGAACAACATTTGGTATAATTTTTACAGTTGTAACTGCAACTCTGAAACTAGCATTTTAGGAATTATCTATTGACAACGAAGGGCCGTTCTGTATAATGAGCAGTTTTATAATGTGTGCAATATCTGTAAACATGTTTCTGCACCCAAATCTGCATTTCAAATATTTGCTCTGTTGATCACGAGTATGAGATTAAGTTTCCAAGCTTTCAACGTTAGTTTTGTTTAGATCTTCGATCGTAGGTTACCGCCTGCAATGTGTTAGGTTTAATTGAAGTTACATTACTAGAGAACAGGAATTCTGCTTTTTCAGAAATTATTGTCGCCCCAAACATTTCCATTACTTCATTTTCTTCTGATGGACCGGTGGTTTCTATTATTATGAAACAGTCATTATAAATGAAGCGTTAGGCGAAGATGAAACAACTGTCGTAAAAAGTTGGAACTCTGATTTTCTGGTCAGAATGAGAAAAAAAAATGGCCATAATTTCTTTTGTAAAAAAAAAAATTATGGCCATTCCCCCCCCCCCCCATTCTGACTAGAAAATCAGAGTTCTAACTTTTTACAGCTGCTCTTTCATCTTCACCTAACGCTTCATTTATAATGGCTGTTTCATAATAATAGAAGCCACCAGTCCATCACAAAAAAATAACTCGGTTAAGTGGACTCGGATAATCGGGACTGTACTGTAGTGCAAAACATATTTCAATTTTAAGACTTAAAGCACACGCTTTTATTTTATGTAAAATGGCGTCATTTGCATTAATATAGATACTTAAAATTAAATATAGTTTATAATAGCTCCATGTTTTATCATTAATCGTTCATTTATATTTTTCTCAAAATAGCAAGCATTTTAATTACATTTTTTCAGTTGTTATGGGAAAATGGCAACAAGATGATATAATTGCTATTTTTCAACTATTTTTTTTTTTACTTTCTACAGAAATGGAGTACTTGAGTTGCCAAAATGAAACAAATGTCGCTAAAAACTACAAAAAAATTAATATTTCAAAAATAAATGGAGATGCAGTTTTCAAACAAATTGCATTAAAAAGTACTTTTTTTTTCCAATACGACGGTATAAACATTGAAAACGGGCGATGCTTAAAAGTTTTAAAAAATGCTGTAGAGTATTTAATCGCACAATGAAACATCGGCTTTTGTTTTACGGCTGGCTTATACAAGGTAACGTTATTTATTGGAGACAAAATAAGCTGGGAGAAAGAAATAGCATACCCGGGGCTAAAACATAAAACGATATTTCTTCTTGAAGAATAAAGTATAAATTTGTATTATTCATCAAAATAATTGTTACAACTAATACTGAAAACAGTGCCGTTGTTATTAACTTAATAAAATTCCGAATTCCCTTTAATATAAGATAAAAGTTTTCAGCAATAATTCAAAGAAATTTTTAAAAGAGTAAAAACAGTAAATCAATTTTTCTCAAAATGTTAAAAATGAACATTGCACTTTTTTTTCTACCAATGATATAGATAAATTGCTTAACTAAGTCAATATTTATTTTACAAAAAATATATTCCATGCCGTCATTATAAACGATCTATTCAATAACAGAATTCTACTGAATTAAGTTTAATTAAATGAATTTATTTGAAGTGTGGCAAACAATAAACACCATCGTTTGTTTTATTAACTGTAAACCAGAACTTCGGTTTAGTGAGAAATTTCTCTTTTACAAATATTTTATTTAAGGTTTTCAAAAATTCTTTAATAGATAATTGAAAGAGAAAAAGTAGTTAACTAAGTAAGAAAAATAAGCAGTAAAGTTAACCAAATAAGAACTTTATAAAGAAGAGGCCACCCACGATTTTGCTAGGAAAGTAAGTTGTATACACAGTCCGTTGTCTTTCAAAAATGCTTAGTTTTCCTTTATTTCAATTCAACGTAGTTTTACGTAATTCTTTGATAGTTAAGGGAGTTGCTGTTGTACACCATACTGCAGGAGCGGAACATCTTATAAAGCGTTAGGAATACAAGACACAATTTAGCGGTCCTGTATTGTTTTCAAAGGTAAATAAAGATATTTAAATATCGTTGGAAGCTCCTCCCTCTATAAGCATAGGTGCTCGGTGCGAGATAGATATAAATATTTGTATAACTTTTTTTTTTTTTTTAAGTTTTTTCAAGATTTTGCAGAAGACCTTTATGAGTGCGGGGTATCGGTGCATTGCACCCGCTGCGATTTCTTTGTGAAAATAGGATAGCTTTTAAAAAGCAATAGGGCACAGCGATTATGGAAGTTTTCTTAGTTAAAAGGTATAGTTATTAATTTTTATTTTAATCTAAATTGTGGGAGATTTCTCTATTATTTTCCCTTGTTTAAAAGCGCTGTTATATATATTCTACGCAATGTATGCATTGTAATTTTCTTGTGTATTTATCTGATATCCGGGAACTCAAGAAATATATGTTACGAATCCAAAAAACCCATGATCGAACTTGTCATCTAACAATTAATTCCAGCCACAAATTCATTAACTTAGCTGTTAAGTTTAGGCAGTACATACAGATGTAAAGTGATCGAGATTTTCTGGTCAGAAATGATTGAGTAAAAGACCTATAAACTTTATAATTAAGAGTTTTAAGAATAATAGCGTACTGTGAGTCGTGTTATTTGTAGAATTTTGGCATATGAACCGATAGCTTGTAATTAATTTATAAATGAAATCACAACAACTCTAAAAAAACCTGCACTAAATTAATTTAAAATAAAGAGCCAAACGATGCATAAGATAAAATGTTTATACTTATGGCACAGGTGCCATATACGTACCGGGTTTGGCGTGGATTTTTTATGCCAATTTGGCGAAAACATCGTTTTCGAATACCAGTTACATATAGCGTGGTATAATAGCACGTTTTTTTTATTTCAATATGAAAACAAAATAAAGTGATAAACAAAACATTTTATATTATTTTTAAAAAGAAGTAACAATCAACTAGAAAACAGGAATTCTGCTTTTTCAGAAATTAGTGTCGCCCCGATGAGAAAAAAGTATATATGGATAGTACAGTACAAAGTATAGATAGTAGAAAGTATAGATAGTACAAAACACATTTCAGTTTTAAGACTTAAAACGCACGCTTTTATTTTATATAAAATGATGTCATTAGCATCCGGAGGAAAAATACCTCATTTACGATATAGTCTTAAACAACATCTACAGTAAAGTATGCACATAACGTCATTATCGTACAATAATACACAAATCCAATAAAAGAGATGCCATTCAAGAAACTCGACAAACTATCTAATGATTCATATACCTTCATTTGTTTGTAATATTAATATAGATACTTAAAATTAAATATAGTTTATAATAGATCTTATTTTATCAGAAATCATTCATTTTTAGTTTTTTCAAAATAGCACTCATTTTAATTACATTTTTTTCTTTAGTTGATATGGGAAAATGGCAACAAAAAGATATAATTACTATTTTCCAAATATTTTTTTCTTTATTTTCTACAGAAATGGAGAATACTTTAGTTGCAAACATTAAAAAAAAAAAAATTTATAAACTACAAAAAAAAAAATTAATATCTCAAAAATAAACTAAGATGCAGTTCTCAAACAAATTGCATTTAAAAGTACTTTTTGTTCCCAATACATAAATGCATACATAACGGCATAAAAATTTAAAATGTACGATTTTTAGAAGTTTAAAAAATTGCAGTAGAGTATTTAACTGTACAATGATGCATCTGCTTTGTTTTAAGTGTTAACTCATATTAAATACTCACAAATACACAAAATAACAAAACTGCAGTGCACTGTTTTTTATTTAAATAATATCACAAGAGCCGCTAATGGCTACCTCTCTCACAACAAAACATTCTATGAACTCGTATAAACAAACGCAGACGATCAAGGTTATTGCCAAAAATGCAAAGCATAAAAACGACCGAACATACCGGCCCCCGTTGAATGATTTTCATTCAACCACAATTATAATACATTATTACACTTTGAATTTTAAACAAATAATACAGCATGTACTAGTAAACAATAAATTGACAAATTACAAAAGATAATCATTTTTCTTTGGGTAACAGACAAATTTTTGAAATTGGTCTCTTGAAAACACCTCGTTGTGTTTTTATGTTTACCACTCTAATGATTCCATCATTACCTGGAAATAACTCTACAATTCTACCTAGAGGCCAATTGCAAATAGCAATATTGTCCTCCTTTATAATTACTAAATCGTTTATTTTAACATTTTCTTTCTCAAACATCCACTTTACTCTTTGTTGTAAGCAGCTCAAATAATCTTTAGACCATTTTTTCCAAAAACACTGAATCATTTTTGTTGTTCTTTCCCATATTTTTAGTTTAGAATCATGAACATTAGTTATTTCAGGTTCAACAATAGAATTGATTGGCCTACCAATAAGAAAGTGGCCAGGAGTCAAAGCGTTCAAATCATCTGGATCAGATGAGAAAGGCACAAGAGGACGTGAATTTAGGATTCCTTCAATTTGTGTTATCACAGTCAAAAAGCCCTCGTAGGTTCATTTTGAATTTCCCATCACACGCTTCAGATGATATTTGAAGGATTTGACTCCTGCTTCCCAAAGGCCTCCAAAGTTTGGAGCCCTTGGTGGAATAAATTTCCAGTTAACACCCTCACTGCTCAAGTAACCAGACAAATTATCGTCAGGAATTCTAACTAAATTATGTAACCGTTTGAGTTCATTATTACTGCCTACAAAATTTTGAGCATTATCAGAAAAAAGACAAGCAATTTTTCCTCTCCTAGCAAAAAACCTCTTTAAAGCTTCTATGAAAGCTTGCGAAGTTAATTCAGTAACAACCTCTAAATGGATTGCACGTGTTACAAAACAAATAAATATGGCTACATATACTTTATGATAAATTCCTTTACGTTGGTACTTATACTTTATGAGAAAAGACCCAGTGAAATCAACACCTGAACAATTAAATGGATAGTTCTCAGTTACTCTTTCTTTTGGTAAATTTCCCATGAACTGTTGACATGAGATGGGTTTCGCTTTAAAGCAAATAATACAATTATGAACTGTTTTTCTACATATTGCACGACCATTTAAAGGCCAAAACTTCTGCCTTAACTGAAAAAGTAAAGCTTGTGGACCTAAATGTAAATACCGTTTATGAAAGTATTCTACTATCATTTGAGTAAGTTTACTTTTATTATTTAATAAAATTGGAAATTTTTGGTTGGCATTTAAGTTACTGTTCGCTAATCTACCTCCTACTCTTAGAAGACCTTCTTTATCAAGAAATGGATGTAAGTTTTTTAACTGACTATCATGATTAATATTACCTGATTTTTGCAAGGATTTTATTTCCTTGTCAAAAAACTCACGTTGAACACTTTTTAACAAAAAACTTTCTGCTTTGTTGAGCTCTTCGAGGTCCAGAGGACCCTCCTTTTTTTCTTTTTTACAATTACTAAGGAACCTGAAAATAAATCCTAAAATACGAATTATTTTACAATAGTTATTACTTAAATCAATTATATCATGCACAAAAGAATTAACAGAAACTGTAAAAACAGATATGCTTTTAAAGTCACTTATATTAATATTTTTCAGTTCATTTGAAAAGTCATTGGAATTAACTGCTGCAGGAATATTTGTATTGGGATAGTCTTTTTCCTTTAGGAACAATGGACCACTCCACCATAACTCATTTGATAATAGTTTATCAGGATTAGCTTCTCTTGTTAGAAGGTCAGCAGGGTTATGCTGAGATGGAACATGTCGCCACTGCATCCCTTGAGTTAGTTCTTGTATTGTAGAAATCCTATTCGCAACAAAAGTTTTTAGAACGTATGGTTCTTTTTTAATCCAGGATAATACTATCATGGAATCGGACCACAAGAAGATTTTGTTTACACTAATTTTGAGCGAAGAAATCACTCGTTTCATAAGCTTTGTCAATAAAACTGCTGCACAAAGTTCAAGTTTTGGAACAGTTAATTGCTTTAAGGGAGAAACTCTAGATTTACTTGTCACTAATTTTACAGACACTTGACCTGATTCTGCCACTGATTTGCAGTAAATTACCGCACCACAGGCTGCTTCAGATGCGTCGCTGAAACCATGTAACTCGATCATAATTGCATCTTTCAATAAAATACACGTACTAATCTCAAATTTATTAATTAATTGTAGGGTATCAGAAAACTCTCTCCATTCCTTAGCCTCTTTCTCGGTTAGCAAATCATCCCAATTTAATTGTAATAACCATAACTTCTGCATAAATATTTTTGCTTTAATTATAATAGGAGATACTAAACCTAAGGGATCGAATATACTTGATATAGTTGATAACACTTGTCTCTTAGAGACATTTAAATCATTATGAATTTTAACATTGAAACTTAAACAATCTTTCTTCGATTTCCACAAAACACCTAACGCTTTAGATTCTTCTGAATCACCAAAGGGGTATATTTCGACATTTGTTTTACAAAGTTGTGGAGCATTACTGCACCATTTATGTAATAACATTCCTGCACTGTTTAAAATTTCTATTAATTGATTTTGGAGTTCCAATGCAGAACTTAAAGAATCAGCTCCAGATAGAATATCATCCATATACATGTCTTCTCTCAGTACGGGTGCTGCTAAAGGAAACTTGCTTCCTTCATCCTTAGACAATTGAAGTAGTGTTCTCATGGCCAAAAAAGGTGCGCTAACAGTACCATAAGTAACTGTCGTTAATTCAAAATTTTTAATTGGCTCGTTAAGACCTTCCTTCCATAAGACTTTTTGCAGCTTCCTCTGATCTGGATGAATAGAGATTGCTCTATACATTTTTTGAATGTCTGCAGTGAAAGCGACGATATATTTTCTAAATCTCAACATAATTGAGAATAAATCATCTTGTATTACACCTCCGTTATATTGAATAGAATTAAGTGAGTTTCCCTTAGTTGTTAAGGAAGACGCGTTAAATACAACTCTCAAAGGCGTTGATATACTTTTTTCTATTCCTCTATACACTCCAAGATGGGGAATGTAATAGGATCCACTTTCTTCCTCGCTTTCGTTAACTTCAACCATGTGGCCTAACTGTTGATATTCTTTTAAGAAATCTGAATATAATCTTAAGTACTCAGGATCTTTTTCTAGACGATTCCATAAAGAATTTAATTTTTTCGTAGCGATTTGTTTTGAGTTTCTTAAAATAGCTGGATCCTCTTTTAAGGGCATTTTAACAACATATTTACCGCTTTTGTCTCGTGTATAATTTTCTACGAAATGTTTCTCACAAATTAAAGTCTCTTTACTTTTTGGTTTTTCAACCTCGATATTTTCTATCTCCCAGAATTTTCTAAGTGTCTTGTCTAGGTTGGTTTCTTTCTTAATAAACCCACAATGAACTTTGTTTTCATTCTCTGACGGAAAACTTCCCGATACAACAAAACCGAAAACTGTGTCTTGCAAAATAAGATCAGAATTATTAACACGAATTTGTCCCGGTCTCAAAAGCTCATAAAAAATTCCTGCTCCTAAGAGCATGTCTACATGTTCTGGGATATTGAAACTAGCATCTGCTAATTTTACATTAGGTAAATCTTGTATTGAGATTTCAATTGGACGTGAAGCCGTTAAATCTGCAGCTATTTTCGGAACTACCAAGAAATCTAAATTTTTCACAAAACTTTCATCTCTATTGCATATTGATGCATTAACTTTGTGATTTATTACTAAGGTAGCATCATTTAGACCTGACACTATGATGTTTGTTCTCTCTTTTTTTAAATGCATTAGCTCTATTAAATGGCGGGATAAAAAATTAGACTCACTGCCTACATCTAATAAACATTTTACTCTATGTTTACATCCGGATTCATCAATTAGAAAACATATAACAGTTGAAAGTAAAACTTTGCTCTTTTTATTCGAATAGTTACTAATAAAGGTTTTCTGAACGAACTCTTCTGCATTAGCGTTCAAGACTGATGTGCTACGATTTGTTGGCCTAGAATCTGAACATTCTTCCACATTTACCTTTCCTTGTTTATTTTGTTCCGATGAAACATATTCTTTCACGTATGTGTTGTTATTTGTTTTTGGGAAATGTATAGTTTTATGATGACGTTTTTTACAAAAGCACGTGTACTTTGATGGACAATTTGCAACTGAATGTGAATTTAAACAATTAAAGCATAACTTGTTACATTTTATAACGTTCACCCTTTCATTGACAGATAATTTTAAATAATGCGGGCATTTTGAAAGAGTGTGATTTTCGTGGCAAAAAATACAACTTAATGTTTTAACATCTGATAAGAATACTTTAGATACACTTTTGGAGCTAGTATATTTACGATTAACACTAAAATTCTCAGTAAGAGATTTTCCGCGTGATGTGAAATATAAATCAATCTCTCGTCCCAACTCTTCTGGTAAAAACCATTTATCTCCTTGTCTCACACTAATGTGGGAAGCTGTTTCTCTATCTAATGTTTGATATAATTTATCCGATACTATAAGTTGTTTTAGACTCTCGAAATTAGAGACATTTCTTAAATTTAAATAATATTCCCAGTTTGTCATTAGACGTGAAGAAAACTGTACATGCGTTTCATTTGGTTATTTAACAGCTTTTCTAAATTGCTCTAAGCAAAAATAAGGTGTAGGTTGAAATTCTTTTAACACTAATTCTTTTATTTTTGCATAATTATCGATATCACTATCATGTAAGTAAGTTATTATGTTAGATGCTTTATCCCCTAATAAATTTAACAGAATTCCTGCTTTATATTGTTCTGGAACATTTTTAGTCTTAAAAGCTCGTTCTAAAGAAGAAAAGTAAAATCCCCATCCTTCAGGACGTATTGGAATTCTTACAGTCAAGGTTCGAACACTTTTTATCAATTGATCTAACGATTCTAATTTTATTTCACTCTCACTAATATTAGATTTAGCTTCAGATTTAATTTTAGCTAGTTCTAATTCAAGTTTCATTTTTTCCAGATCATATTGCTTTTGCTCTTTATCAATTCGCCTTTGCTCCTGCTCCTCATCAATTCGCCTTTGCTCCTCATCAATACGCCTTTGCGCTTCATGTTTACGATTTTCAATTATATCGTTTGCTATATCTTTCACAAAATCTGGTTTATTTTTATACATTTCACTGTCTTCAATAATAACGTTTAAATCCGCAATTGTCATATTTTCATTAACATTTAGATTTATTTCAGTGGCTATAAGGCTTAAATCCTCTTTTTTTGCACCTTTAAACATTGTTTAATATATGTATAACAGTAAAGATAAGAAAAATCACGTTCACTTACTTTTCGAATAATCTTTTGACGAATTTTGTAGCACGGAACTCTTAGAACTTATCATTCATCTCGGCGTTTCACTCAACTTAAAATTTGATTTTAGAAGCTCGTTGAATTTAATCCCAGGCTGCTTCTTCGTTGCTCGGCGGACCATTATGTTAACTCATATTAAATACTCACAAATACACAAAATAACAAAACTGCAGTGCACTGTTTTTTATTTAAATAATATCACAAGAGCCGCTCATGGCTACCTCTCTCACAACAAAACATTCTATGAACTCGTATAAACAAACACAGACGATCAAGGTTATTGCCAAAAATGCAAAGCATAAAAACGACCGAACATTAAGACTGGCTTATACAACGGATCGTTACTTTTTGGGGACAACACTTTTATTGCGCTGGGCGAAAGAAATAGCATATCGGGGGCTAAAAAGTGAATGCGAAAATTTAAATAAATACCGATAACTATTTATACTGTATACACATTACAAAAATAAAGAAAACTAAATAAAATAATCTTTAAAGTTTCGTAACAGCTACAACATAGCTTAATGTAAAATCATTTGATCTAAATTTTCTTCTAATTTCCCGTTTGAGATAATTAACAGGTAACTGTATTTTTTAGTTTTCTTATGTACTTAGCGGTAAAAGAAAAAAAAAAGCACGTAACAGGAGTTACTTTTATACAGTTTTTTTAAGTACACTGTAAAAAAATGACATTTTTACATTACAAAGTACTGTTCATCTCACGCACATACTCGATCACAGTGAATGTGCTGTATCTTTCTTTGGTTTCCTGATTATATAAACATGAAAAATACAGTAGTTGCGTAAAATTAGCAGCACAAACTGCTGGCGACCAAATTGCCAGCACAGCACCATCTATCAATATTCTAAAAAATCTGACATTAAAAAGAAGTATTACTATTTTTCCATATTAGTAAAATTAACAGTAGATGTAGTAAAACTTGGAAGTGGAAGTTTCTAATGTGAACGAAATAATTCGACATTATTATTATTTGAATTGCTGGGAATGTTTGCTAATTATGCGTCATGCCGTTCGTTTCCAGCTTAGAGGAAATTAATTCAGTATCTGAGTATCACTATCAGTCTCACGGTCTACTAAAGATTCTTCAATACTAATTTATAGTAAAGTATTGCAAAACTCGCCGCATATGAAAATACTCTTATTTAAAAACGTAGAAATGCCAAAAAGAAATATTCATCTAGATGGCAAAAATGGGCGTGTGATAGGAAACGACATAATTTTTTGACAAAAATTTTATGTAGAATAGCTCAGGAAACTAATATTTATGAACGGACTGTTTTATTTACATTAGGACAAGAACAGAATGATGAAAAACATATTATTTCGATAACAAAATCTTGCTCAACGTTCTTGATGGGTTCGTCGTATACGCCATAAAATTAATCTTTCACAATACATTACACATTTAATCATCTTTTAATAACTTGAAATTTTAGAGCCAACTCCAAATTTTCCACTGAAACTCTTTCTAGCCTTAATCAAGCTTGAAGGTTTCATCTTGTACAAGTACCACTCTTGCGCCAACTATACTTTCGAATTCAAGTGCAGCGTCACGACCCACATTAGTCATTATACGGTTAAGTTTTACCTAGTAAAGTTCTTTACACTGCCTTTAGGTATCCACCATTAGAAAACGTAAGAAGCTACACTCCGGAAGCAATTAAGAAAAATTTCCGTATTATTTCACCTATCATGACGACTAGATCCTAAAGTGTTGATATTTATGTACATAATAAATATACAGATATATTTATATCTGATTTTTTATCATGCAATAGAGCCCATATTTATGAACAGATGCGGATATGACTGAGCATATTGTAAAGAATTTATCTTTACATTTAATATTACATTTAATTAAAATAAAATCTGGCAACCCTGATTTGAGCATTTTAAAATCTTTCAACAAGAAGATAATTAGCTGTGAGCAAAAGGCTTTGCAAAATCTGCCATATTTCATATGCATCAGTGAACATTCATTCTCCAGGGGGGAAAAAGCGTCAAACGTATTTTTATCGGCATAGGAAGTTCATTTTTAGGTGTATAAAATACTAGCAAACGCCGCGGCTTTGCTCGCGTAATATTTGAAATATGCCAAGTGATATTCATATGTCTAATTTTTATTAAAAGGTACTAACTAAATTTTTATTTTATTAAAAGGTACTTATTACTTTTAGGAATAATTAAAAAAATTACTATTTAAAACACAGTTTGATTAAACATCATTGTTACACTGCATAAGGCAGAAATGAGACTTAAATTAATAAAACGAAATAAAACTAAATAAATAATAATTTAGAAAATATTTTGAAACTTTTATGCTCAATTAATACGTTCATTTCAGTATTCATTTGAAGTTTTGAATTTTTTAGAAACCATCTTCTTACATCTTAAAATTAACCATCATATCAAATTCCAAGTCCTACCACCTCTCTCAACATAAAGGGCTATGTTGAAATAGGAACTGTCACCATTAATTTGCCAACATTAATTTTGAAATTGGTTTGTTATTTCCTAATATTCCACAGAAACGTAATTTAGAAAACTTTTAAAGGCCTTATTTAGAGCGTTTGTTGTTCCTGTAAACCCCAGGTGGTAGAATCATCGGCATAAAATATAGCCTGTGTAGGATCAGAGACTGTTACCATTGATTCGCAACTATTACTTTTATATTTGGTTTATATTCCCTGAAATTGCTTAGAAATCGTAATTTAGGACTTTTTTATAATGCTTTTCGCACTTCCCCTTCACTTCACCCCTTTTTAATTCAAATTTATTTTCGACAGTCCTTCGAGGGCATTTATATTTTATAAGTAACTACCATGCCATATTTAAAGTTTCTAGCCTTTTCAGCATCACAGAAATCGCAATTTAGAAAGTTTTTAGGTACTGCAACCCTCTGGTGGTAGTGGCACAGACATAAAATATAGCTTATGTTTGAGCAGGTTCTATCACCAATAATTTGTCATCATTATTTTTTTTAATTGGTTTGGTATTTGATAAGATTATATAAAAACTGTAATTTATAACGCTTTTCGCTCACTTCATCTTTTTAAATTTGAAATTTCCTTTCGACAGTTCTCAGAAAGCAGTTGCATCTTGTAAGTAAATACTATGCCATACTTCAAAGTGTTAGACCCTTCAGTTATGCAAAAAAACGCAAATTAGAACATGTTTTGCTTTTGCAACCCTCATGTGGTAGTGACAGCAACATAAAATATAACCTATGTTATAGCAGGGACTTTCGCCATTGATTTGCAACCATTACTTTTGAAATAGCTTTGGAATTTCCTGAGATTGAGTAGAAATCGCAATTTAGAACGTTTTTAGAACGCTTTTCGCGCATTTTCACACCTTTTTAAATTTCCAATTTTTTCGAAACTGTTCTTAAAGATCATTTATATGTAATAAATATGTACCTTGCCTAATTTTAAGTTGCTAGCCTCTACCGATCACAAAAATCGAAATTTCTAACGCTTTTTTGCTCCTGCAACGTCTAGGAGATAGTGATACCGACTTAAAATAGCGTCTATGTTAGAGCACAGGCTGTCAGCATCAATTTCTTACCATTACTTTTGAAATCAGTTTGATTCTTCCTGAGATATTGGTGACAAATCGGCATTTAGAACGTTTTTAGAACGCTTTTCGCTCATTTTGCTCCTGCATCTCCGTTTGGGTAGTGGAAACAGATATAAAATATAGCCTATCTTGGAGCAAGATCTGTCCCCATCATTTTTACACCATTATATTTGAAATCGGTTCAGTATTTCCTGAGATTGCTAGAAATCGCAATTTAGAACGTTTTTTACAACGCTTTTTGCGCATTTTGACCCCCCTTTTAAATTTCGACTTTTTTAGGAAATGTCCTTAGAGATCATTGATATCTTATAACTAACTACCATTCTAAATTTTACGATTCAAGGCCCTTCCATCACGCAAAAACCGCAATTTAGAACGTTTTTCTCCAGCACCCCATTTGGGGTAGTGGCAGCGACGTAAAACATAGCCTATGTTGGAGCAAGGGTTTTCACCATCATTTTGACGCCATTATTTTTTAATCGGTTTGGTATTTCCTGAGATTGTGTAGAAATCACCATTTTGAACGTTTTCTAGAACGCTTTTCGCGCATTTTCACCCCTTTTAAATTTCGAATTGTTTAAGAACTGTTCTTAGAAATCCTTTATATCTAATAAGTAACTGATACTTCAAATTTCATATTTCTAGGCCCTTCAGTAACACATAAATTGCATTTTTAGAACGTTTTTTGCTCCTACACTCCCTTTGGGGTAGTGTCACCGACATAAAACATAGCCTATCTTGGAGCAAACGTTGTCACTATCATTTTGACACCAATATTTTTTAAATCGGTTTGGTATTTCCTGAGATTATGTAGAAACTATAATTTAGAACGTTTTTTATAACGCTTTTTGTGCATTTTCACCCCTTTTAAATTTCGAATTCTTTAAGAACTGTTCTTAGACATCATTTATATCTTATAAGTAACTAATATTTGAAATTTCGTATTTCTAGGTCCTTCAGTAACGCAAAAATTGCCTTTTTAGAACGTTTTTTGCTCCTGCACCCCCTTTGTGGTAGTGGCACCGACATAAGATATAGCCTATGTTCTAAGTTGGACTAACACCATCATTTTGATACTATTACTTTTGGAATCGGTTCGATAGTTCCTGAGCTTACCTCCTACAAATAAACAATTTTTTCCTCTTTATAATAGGAGTATAGATAAAGAGAGTATTTATTTCTGTATGAAAAAAAAACGTTTTAAAGCATTATTAAATAGAAAGTAATAACAAAGATCGAATGAATTGGATCAAACGTTGAAGGAGTCGTGTTAACGTGATTGGAATACCTAGCACTTAAAAGTTCGGCTATTTAGTTTGCAACTTTGCGAAAAAATCATGCGGCAAAAATTCAGAGATTAAAGAATGTATGTTTTCTATCTTAATTTCGACTTTTAAAAAATATTTTACTCAGGGCCATTTACGGATACGCGGAGTCTTAAGACTACAAGTTCAAATTTTAAGGAGCGTTAGTAAACATGAATAGAAAAGCAGAACTTGAAATCACACATACAAGAAAGAGGAGAAACACAAAAACACATCAATGCCTCAAAATAAAAAGTAGACCCAGGGAGTACCTTGAGGAAAAAATAGCTTCTCCATTCCTTTTTGTTTAAGAATTCAGCTAATTTTACTGAAACATACGGAGGTAAAATCTGTGACACCCGAAGATTCCTAGTTTTTGGCCATATTGAATTTGGATAAGAATTTCAAAAAGTTTCTCAGCTATCGCCAAGTTGACCTCATTTACAGAAACCTATTTTTGTCAACAAATTTGGCGATATTTCGAAAAATATCGCCAAGCTAGAATTGGAAGTTGATGGATATGACTGTGCAATTAAAAGTGCGCGGAAGGTGAAACAATTGTTACAACAATGAAAGAGAATTTGCGAGAAGCCACATTCGATAAAACTCCTAAATTAAACCTGTTTATGGAAGAATCCCTCACTTTTAATTTTTCAACTTGTTTCGAAATGTCAGATAACCTAGAATTCCAAACTGCTATATCACAGCTATTTTTGAAAATAAAGGCGAAAAAAAAATGCTCCCGAATCCTTGCTATCAATGCCGAATACTTACGCGAAAATATTTTTTTATTTCTAACTTTTCGGGGCTTTTTTTTTTTTTTTTAATTTGAAATCTTCGAGTGGTTTCCATTTTGAAACATGAAAACAACGAAACTGGTATGTCCTCACTGGTCAAACCTCAGTATGTCCAGTATAATGTTATAACGAAATGCACATCGATCAAAATAATGACCAGTAACGAGAGACCCGCACCCTTTTCGTTAGATTAGTTAAATAATTATTTACTGAACTAATTAAGTCTTGAGTAGATAATCAAAAGTATATATAAAAAAAAATGCATGCGTTGGTCGACTAGCATAAGCTTTAAAGTTTCAAAATAGTTTCTAAAAGTGTTCATAGAAAGTTCAGTAATTGCTCATGATATTTGGGAGAACCCCACACTAACACTTTTTAGGTCTATTCAGATCTTATTTTCTATCCACGAGAATGTAGACCTGAGAATTATCCACTCTCAGTGATGTTTTTAGCACCACTCTTGCTTCCAAGAGATGCCGGTCCGGCTGCAATCGCCCTTTCCGAGATACACTCCTATCTATTGGACCTAACTTCAAAAACTGACTCCCCTCCCCATGTAAAACCCATGTAAAACCCATGTAATATCACTCAGATGTGAAAAATGCCCGGTGGTGAGAAGGTATTTTCTCATGGGTTGCATTTTGAAAAGTGGTCATACATCTTTAATTTTGAAGGGAACCCCCTCCCTTTTCTCCGTATTGTAAACCACAGAGAAACCTTGAAATCTTTCTAGACTAGCAATGACAAATATTTAACTTCTGTTCACACGGGAAGATGAAGCTGTACATCTAAGAGGGAGCCTGAAGTATGAGTGAGGGCTTTGTAGTGGAAAGTCCTCGGTGCTCGCTAGTGACGACGGGGCTCGCGGGAACGCCATGCAGGGACTCCCGGAGCAACCGAAGGGCGAGGGTTTCGGACAGCGCCCAGGTTACTTTATGACTTGGGTGGCTCATCCCTCCGAGGGCCTCAGCTGGAGCAGTTGGGAGCCAACCCTAAGGGTGGTAGGGTTTGGCGGTGCCCCCGTTGACCAAGGAGCGGTCGCGTGGGGAGGCCAGTATGGTTCTGGTTGCTCCATGTCGTGCCGTGACCCATGGGAGGGGGTCGGCCGGCAGGTCCACCATCGAACACTATTCCCGCAAGGAAACGGGCCGGAGGCTCGCCGGTAACGCGGCGGCTCATCGTGCCTCAGGTGAACTCTTGGTCCGATCCAGGTCCACCGTGTCTATGCGGTACAGGAGTTTTCCTCGCCTGGTGATGAGGACCTAGAGGTGTCTCCTCCTAACTTTCGAACGCACTAACAAAGGTAGCGGTCGGTCACTGCACGGGGTCAGGGGCCTTCGGGCCTGGGTACCCTCGACGGCCGTGAGGTAAGGTAGTGGCGGGCGGGCTTCTGTCGGCCTCCACTGGCTTCTCTGTCTTAAGATGGGGTAGAGTCGGTGGGGGCTGGCGGGACTCCGTTCCGTCCAACCCCCTAGCGAGGCGGAGCCTATTCCGTCTAGGTGGGGCTTTCCGTGCCCGCCTGGGGTCGCTAACGGCACCTAGTCTGAGCCAACTGGTTCCCGGCGTGATCCACGAGGGGTTCCGTCAGTTGAGCAGGGTGGTTTGGGCGAAAAGCCAGGAGCTGGGTCGCTTTACGGCCGAAATCGGCTAGCCGGGACGCCAACCGCAAGGTTTATGGAACCAATGTCCCGGCAGCAAAAACCCCTACTACCACCCAGAGATACCAGGCCGGGACCGGCCTGGAGTTAACGGCATAAATTACAATAAAAATCAACAAATCATTCACTGACTGTACACAAGCTGTGTTGGCACACGCCAAAGCAAATCAGCAACTGCTGAAAAACTAGAATAAAACAGAATGAACTACAACTAAAAACTAAAGTCATATATAAACGAACTAACTAAAAATAGGAATAAAAGTACATCGCCCACACAGTGAGCCATGCACTAACTAAGAAGTAACAGAACAAGGAAAGCAGTTCCATATGAACTGAAAAACAAACAGGTGGGTAGACACAGTTCATGCAGTCTCAAGAAATGTCCCAAAAATATGAAAGTCTAGCATTCTAATATCATCACATCAAGCTATGTGATTACCAATATTCATGGCATTATAAGATGATAATTCCAACCACAGAAAAGTTCTAATGTGTTAAATATCCAACATGATTGTTCCAAACAAGACCCACTGAAGATGCAACGACACTGTCACAGTCAATATCACCATAACGGAGACAAGGTTAGTCGCTAATCAGCCATTCAAGCTTGCCAATACAAGTAGAGGGAAATGCACTACCACTGATCAGACCACATACAAGCCGACAACAGATCAGTTTCATAAGCCATGATAAAAAATACTTTGAAAAACAGTTACTCAAATAGGTAATATATACATGAGATCAACTAAATAAATTTTAATAAGTATAACATCATATCCAAATAGATTCCAGTACTGATAACGTGACTATCATGCCAAGAACAATGTAATGAAAAAGTCAAACGCTTCCTGACCACTGGATCAAAGAAACATCTTAACTATATAAATCCAAATCCATGCTAATAAATTATTAGACAACTTAAATAAACTTCATAGACAAGACAAATGAATAGCATTAAAATCTATATCTAATGAAGGAGTATAAACTGTTTAAAATGTTGTAATTATCTTTCAATTTATTATAATTATTACCATCAAAAAGAACAGACTTCATATTTTCCCTGACAGTGAGATTAGGATCAAATCTAAAACAGTGCTTCATCAACCTACAGTTACCAAAGAGATAATGCAACACGTCTCCTTTACTACCACAATCACATCTGTTATGCGATCTTTTCCCTATCTTATGAAGAAACATCGGGAAACTTCCGTGTCCACTAATAAAGTAAATCAAAATTTGATTGCCACAAATAAAATCAGTACTAACGTGTTTTAATACTTCATAAGTGTCTCTGCCTTTCCCTGAATCAGACCAGTACTCTTGCCACTTGTTAATAAGTTCCTTTTTAAAGTGTTTCCTAACTACAGAGGTAGGATAACCAATGTCAGTAATAATATCAACATTATCATCGTTTAGCGCATTCTTGGCCAGTTCATCTGCGCGTTCATTACCTATTAATCCTATATGCGCCTTAATCCATCCTATCATAATGGTCTTATTTGAATTACCAATTAGCTTTCCATAGATTTCATCAATAATATCATTACCTGGAACTAAACTGTGAAGTGCTTGAACTGATGAATAGCTATCAGTGTAAAGAGTTGCAGCCCAAAAACTTGAGTTAATAAACCAGGTTATTGCATAGTTTATAGCGCTCAGTTCAGCTTGATATACGGAATTCAGCTTACGCAGTTTTGCAGAATAATCAGCAATAATTTCATTACCATAAAACACCGTGAAGCCCATTGAAGTGCCATTTTCCATCCTAGAGCCATCTGTATAAATAATGGGTCCAGGAGAAACTGGCTCCCTATCAACCACAGGACTAACAAAACAGAGATTATCAAGATTAAGGTAGAACATATAATTCTGACTAAAATTCATTTTCATAATATTATCTGAATTAACTAGGTTATCTTCTATTATAACTTGCTCTTTTCCATTTATCACTCTATATCCCTTAAGCTTACAGTTCAGTTCAATGTGCAAAGGTGGTACTCCAGCCAAGACACAAATTGCGTCCGTAGACGTCGTTTTATATGATCTTATTACCGTTAATAAAGCCAGTCGCTGACATGAGCTCAACTTTCTAAGGCCATGCGAATTCAGGTCATCAAACCAGGTTTCATAGCCATACGTTATTTTCTTTTTAAGAACTGTTAGGTACCATAATTTTAACAAGGAAGCCTTAATCCCCTTATCACGACAACCTGTGCGTTTAATGTTGACAGCAAATCCCCTAAGATCGTCCCGAATAATATCAAGGTGGTCCAGCCAACTGAATCTTGCATCAATAGTAAAGCCCAAATACCTCACTGTTTCCCTCACTGGAATAGAGATCCCATCTAATTTAAAGACAGGTTTTCTTTTTGGCAGAGTCTGGCTACCCAAGAGCATAGATGTACATTTAGATACACTTATCTTCAACTGTAAACCATTGCTAATGTTCGAAAAAAGAGCAACTGCAGCATTCACATTCTGCTCCAAATCCAATCTAGTACGACCACCCTCTAGCAGGCCAAAATCATCTGCATAGGATATAATATTTCTTCTAGTCAACTTATATCTTCTCAGTAATTTATTAGCTACTATCGTCCAAACAAAAGGCCCCAGACATGACCCCTGAGGGCAGCCCCTATAAAGCAGAATCCAAACAAGGCCGTGAGAAAGTGCTATTCCTATTTCTCTGTTAGATAAGTAATTCTTTATAGTAGATGCAAGATACGGTTCAACCGGTAGCTCATCAATAATATCCATCACTATCATCCAAGACACGTAATCGAACGCACCTTCTATATCCATCGATACAAAAGCACAGTAGTTACCTTCTGTCAAAATTTCTCGTGTTATTTCCTTGAATGCCGCCAATGCTGTAACTGTACTTTTACCTTTTCTAAAGCCATGCTGTGCCTCGTCTAAGTAACCTGCAATCTCCAAAGCTGCCACAATACGCTGGTTTAATATTCTTTCTAGAATCTTCGCTAATACCGGAAGGAGCGTAATAGGGCGATAACCACGGGCCGATTTTTCGGATTTATTTCTCTTCCTAAAAAATAAGACAACACCCTTCTTCCAGGGCTTGGGAAAATGTCCTAGTGATAAGCATTTGTTAAAAATTGCCTTTATGAGTTCAGGAAACTTCTTACAGAGATATTTACCCGTAAGGCATGGTGACGTCACGGCGACGTCGTTGTGAAGTCACACTGTGATTTTGTGACCGTCGATGTGACGTCACGTGACGTGGATGTGACGTCACAGTGACTAGAATGTGAGGTCGTTATGGCCGTTTTAGAGGTCGTTTGTGACGTCACATTGTGACCACTCTGTGAAGTCACGGTGTGACTAATTTGTGAAAAGTGTGTCATTTGTGACTATTTTCGCATTAACTTTGTGACGAACCTGTGACGAAAGTGACAATGTTTTGAAGTCACACTGTGACCAATTTGTGAAATATGTGTCATTTGTGACGAACTTGTCATAAACTCTGTGATGATTTCAAATGAAAATCAAATTTCAAATTAATTGCTTAAAAGGCGCAAAGGCGAACTAGTGAAAAAGATTCCATGCTGGAACTCGAACCCGGGACATCAGTATAGCGCACTTACGTTCTACCGACTAAACCACATGGAACGATACCCAGCCTGGAAAATTTCTCACTATTACATGTTGGCAAGGCTACAAACGCAGCACAAGATGCAATATTTATCGTCAGCCACCGACATGGCGCAAGCACGAAACTTAAATCCAGCATCGATTGAAACTATATTAATACTTGGAAATGTTTTCAGAGAGAGCCATTCGCCTTGCATACAATATTTCAAATGAAAATCAAATTTCAAATTAATAGCTTAAAAGGCAATTTTAATTTGAAATTTGATTTTCATTTGAAATACTGTATGCAAGGCGAATGTTTCTCTCTGGAAAAATTTCCAAGTATTAATATAGATTTAATCGATGCTGGTTTAATTAAGTTTCGTGTTTGCCCCATGACGGTGGCTCACGATAAATATTCCATCTTGTGCGGCGTTTGTAGCCTTGCCAACATGTAATAAGGAGAAAATTTCCAGGCTGGGTATCGTTCCATGTGGTTTAGTCGGTAGAATGTCAGTGCGCTATACTGATGACCCGGGATCGAGACCCGGCATGGATATTTTTCACTATGTTGGCCTTTGCCCCTTTTAAGCAATTTATTTGAAATTTGATTTTCATTTGAAATATTGTATGCAAGGCGAATGTTTCTCTCTGGAAAAATGTCCAAGTATTAATACTGTGATGATTCTTGTCATAAAAACTACGATAATTTTAAAGTAAAGTTTTGTTTGAAATATAAAATTTTATCTTTTTACCGTACTTTTTAGCAAGATATCGCTATTTTGGAGTCCTATTCTTCTAAAATATTTTTAATTTTCCATTTAAAAAACAATGCTTATTAACTGACATCTTTTTTTATTAAGTTAGCTTGATCTTGAATTCAAGCTTAATATTAAGAATGTGTAAGCTTTTTAATGTGTTATGATTTGTCATTGCTTTTTTAAATACGAACATGGAGTCTAACGGACATTAATACAACTGTTACTTCTAGAACTACATGATAAGCCCTATTTATTTAAATTTTTTATTCCCGTATATATTGTATTTTGTGAATATGAGCTAAATAGATTTGGTATGTTTTATATGAAAAGACTGATCTGGGAAATAGAAACAACAAGTAAGATATATCATGCGTTAGGCATAGATTATAAAACATTTTCCAACTCTTCCTAAATGTTTTATCAAGACATCGGGGGAAATAACGTAAATAAGATAACTAAGTAAACATGAAAACGCGTAAAACATTTAAAAACTGATTTACGCAGTTACCATCCACTAAAGTGTAAAAAAATCATAATTTAAAAAAAATAAATAAAAAAAATCGTTTTTTTTTTTATTTAAATCAGATTTTTTTTATTTAAATCAGATTTGTATGATTTTTTCCCCAGCGTTTAAATACTGAATAGCTATCATGAGTTTTAGATTTCCAAAACAATTACACCACTAATTGCTAACATAATCTATGTTTTTACACTTTAATTGATAAAATTATAATTGTTAGTTTGTAATTACAGAAATAAAAACTGCAAATTAGTAGTTTCATTAGGTAGTATTATACAATAATGTTATATACATTAATATTGTAATAATTATGTAAAACTTTATTAATACTGGAGATACTTAACATTTATGAAAATTATTAACTGCATTTTATACTAAATAGCTAACATTACTTCAAATTAATTATTAAACAATCAACTCTCTAATTAGGAACATATTATACATTTTCAAGCCTTAATTATTAAAATGATAATAATTCATTTTAGAAAGAAAAAGGGACAGGATGCTAGTTCAAAAAACGGGCACTATTTCATGAGGAAATATATTAGTAATGTGTTTAGTAATGATGTAAGAAAAAAAAAAGAATATTTTTTAGCATTATAAGGAAAGTGTCCTTAATTTTTAATAATTTTATGAATAACAAATTGAAAAATACAATTAAATAACATATTTTAATAATATCCTGTTTTTTCTAAAGAAATAAAGTTCTATATTTTTGCAAGATTTTTTCCACATGAATTTAGAATACTGTTGAGTGGGGAAGTTTTTTACAAGAAATCTCTGGCTACAACTACAGGTAAATTTCAACTTTTTTTTTCTTTTTTTAAGGCTGGGTGCATTTTGCCAATTTCAAAAGGGGCATGGTGTGGCACCATTAAACAAAATGGCCTAGAAGAAGCAGTATAAGTAATTACAGAATTAATAAAAACTGCAAATAAGTAAAATTCATTAGTTAGTAGCACAAATAACAAAACTAACAAATATTATTTGCAGCTCATTTTGCATTTGTATTTAGGAAAATTTCTGTAAACCACCAAAATCTATACTTACACACATGTACGTGTATGCTAACCAAAAAGAAAAAAATGAAAATGAGTTAAACCCATTCATATAGAATAAATATAAGTTAGCCCCTAATATCTGAAATCCTCAAAATATTTAAGTAACAGCATTATTACCTCTATTAGCTTTCAATGGTTCAATTTTTTAATATATATGAGTTACAAAAAAAAAAAAAAAATAAATAAATAAAAAAAATAATAATAATAATAATAAACATTTATTCAACCTATACCAAAGAAGCTCTTGCTGTGCTTAGCATTTTTATACCAATTATTTCTTTTTCTCTTATGCATTCATTTACAATTTAGCTGCTGAGCAGATGTCATTCTTTCATTCTTCTTTAACTTGAGATTGCTATTAATTACTATTTATTATTTTACTTGTAGAAATGTAATTATACTTGCTATGTGTATTTTATATAAAATAATGCATAAATTGATTACCTAAAGGAAATTATGACATTGCAAATTATGTTAGATTTAAATATCATTTTTAAATGAAACTGTTTTAATTTGGATAAAAACTTAAAAACAATGCTTTTAATTTTTTTACAATACTAATGAATTAAGCTTAGAAACAATTATTTAAAGCTCTTTTTTTGTTTATTAATAAGTCAAAATACCTGTAGAAACTTTCAAATTATGTTCATGTTAGATTTTAATACTTTTTTTGACATTTTAAACATTTAGAAAATTTTTGATTTTAATCAATGATTTTTTTTAAAAAATCGGTTGATTAAAATCATGATTTAATCGCTGATTTAAATCAACCGATTAAAATCGTTGACACCCTACCATCCACAGCCAAATATGTTTTCTTATTCTTTTAAACAGTCCTGTATTTGATCTGTAGATTGATATATATATACTATATAATGGAAAAATTTAGTTTATCAAGGAAACGCATAACAGGTTGAAATTCTCTTTCAGCAATTTATACTAATATATGGAAACATACTTAAATAATTTTGTACAACCCTGTAGTTTACCTAGAACCTTTATTACACGCCACTATTTAGTTAAAATTTTATTCAAGCTAAAACACTCTTAAAACTGCTGAAATTACATTTCCAGAAATTATAATTCATAGATGGCAACGCATCCAATTCTTTGCGTGACCCTTTATATCATTTTATCTATATACTACAAACATTTCTTAGTAAATTAAATACAGTGCAGCGTTAAAATGCATAACTTATTTAAAAACCTCCTTTAAGCAATACCCAGTAACCCTTTCGAATACTTTTGTATATTCCTGTATATGAATTATAGCATATATATATACACCATATACTATGCATAAATGTAGTGAATCATAAAAGTGTATATCATAATTAAAAATGTATTTCCAGCAATCATCGCTAATGAACAGTACTTCGGATACAATATAGTATCTGAAATATTTTGTGTGTCCCTGTAAATGCTATATACACTTCGTATTATACATGAAATAATTCATAGTATGTAAACCTCAACGACGTATATCAATTTCATTACATATCAAATAGATTAATATAAATAAAGTACGCCGCAAACAATTCCCTCCACCCCTATATCATTATGTATTGGAATTCCTTTTTTAGCCCTGTAAATGAACAATAACTATTCTTTGCATCGCATATTCTATGGAATGCACATTTTAGTGCGCTTCATAAATACATATCAATTTTATTCTGTTTGAAAGCGTGTAAAATCATTAAAAATCATTTGAAACGATTTTTTTCCCACAAGCCGTAATGTAATGGAATACAATTGACTGTCCCTGTAAATGAAATAACATGCTACGAACTTCATTACAAATAGGGGTCTTGCTATGGTAAACGTTAATAACATCCAAAAATTTTAAATAATTTAATTATCTTTAAATGTCTATTAATTATGTTAATGATTGATGATAATACTTGTCCATATACTTTTATATTTATGCCACCATGTGGTTTTAACCCAATATTTAAATAAGAAAATAAACCAGATTAAAATGCAATTTAAATCACTAATTTTAATAATCTGATCAAAGCTGTTGAAAAGGAAGTTAGATATTTTAACAAAATAAAAAATAAATGTAATGAAATATTTGTGTTCTATAACATGTTTATTAGAAGATAACTGAAATCATTGTAATTTAAAAAAAAAAAAAAAAAAAGCAAACAAGGAAAATAATATTTTAGATATTTCAGCAAAATAAAAAATAAATGTAATGAAATATTTATGTTCTACAGCATGTTAATGAGAAACTAACTAAAATTGTTGTAATAAAATAAAAAAAAAGCAAACAGGGAAAATAATATTTTTACATACCTAATTTCATTGACGTTGTACGTGATACTTTGATTTTGGGGAACCAATTAAAGCCGATTATAAGTACGATAGCAATGACTTGAATCATCTTCAACAAGTCAAAGCTACCGTAATTTTCTCGGGTTTATATTTTGTTAGCTGAACTAACTTGGATCCTGAGAACGTTCTTGTTTCAGTTTTTAAATCCGTGTCAACACATCTATGCTGTCCAGTGTCCACAGAACTTCAGTGTCCACAGTGTCCACAGTACTGTCCAGTGTCCCGCGTTTATTCTAAAAAGTTTCACTGTTACTTTTATCCGTTATTCTGCGGTCGAGTGGTAACAACTGAAATAGTGCAGATGCAGACGATTTTTAAGTTTCGAAGTTCGAAGCAGATGTTTTTTGGTTTTATTTGTTTTTCTATACCACGGTTTCGGAAGGAAATTAAATGCGTAATAATTTTGTCAAATTGTCTCTAATTCAATTTCCTGTTAGAAAATGTTTTATTGTATTTCATCTTTTATTTTTATCAGTTTTATTGAATTGTAAAGTTTCATTTACGTAAATTATAATAATAATATTATCCATAATTAGAGTTTACTAGATAAAACATTGCTTAAATTTTCAAAATGTATACAAATTAATTTAATGGTAATAATGATGACTCCCTCCTTTTTTTTAAAAGTAAAATTTGTATCACAGTTAATATATACAAAATATCTTCTTAAAAAAAAAAACAAGATTATCGAGAAGAGATGAGTTTTTCTTTGTCAATCTGTCATTCTCTTAATATTAATTTTCTGTAGAATAAAACTTGTAAAATAATTTTTAAAGATATATTTTGAAAACAAAAAATAAAACATGAATAATTAATTATGTCGTGGGCTTTGCCTAAATTTTGTACATTAATTTTATATTCGGAAAATGTCAATTCTATTTTAAACGTTTGAAAGATGTAGAATAAAAAAAAATACTTAAAATAGTGAAACACTAAGAGGAAAAAAAATTACTTGAATGCAAATTATAAAGCAAGAAATGCATATATGACTGAACTTTGAAGACGCTTTCTGCGTGCTCATTAAAAGCTGCAGCCTTAACTGTAATAGAAAGTTTTTAGTTTGAAACGACAGAAATGTTTCGACTACTCTTTGAGAAACTTCTAGTATAACAGATGATCATTTACAAAAATCTTTATAAAAGATAAGTCGAGGTCTGCTTACCTAAAACATTTTTTTAATAATATGAAATTCTCATAATTAGGAAATCGTCTTGTGTTGCTGATGAATTAATTACATTTTATGTTATATGAAAATAAAAAGTTTTTGTTAGAGGCACAGATGCAACTTGGACCACGGTTTAAAAAATTTGTTAATCCGGCAGAAAAATATATTTTACAGTAAATAACATGTTTTTAATAATTTTTGTAATTTTTTAAAGTTTTCTAAGAAGTTCACATCTCAGTCACAATGTGACATCACTGAGTGGTGGCATTTTGGTCACAGATGTGACGTGACCACAGTGACTTACAGTGACGTCACAATGACGTCACTGTGACCATGCATGCTATGAGGGTAACCACAATTGGATCTAAATTGTCATATCCAGGAGCTTTGTTTGTAGCCTGCTGACCAACAGCATACTTCAACTCTCTAGTAGTGATGTATTTAAAACCCGGATCACTAAAATAAGACTTTTCAGATATATATTCCGTGACAGCTTCTGGCAGCATATTAACACCAAAATGCTCCTGCATCAGCTGACTAGCAACGTCATCGTATGTTGAAAATGGGACAGAATGTTCTAAAGATGTAAAAATAAAGTCCGAATGACTAAGGTTTTTCCCAGCTGTAAATTTATACAAATTTCCATGGATCTGTGGTTTTATTACAAAAAGTAAGCCAAGCACTGCTCTTTGCTTTCTTAACCATGACCTTATATTGTTGTCTGAAACTTTTATAATCATTATTATATAACTCAATAGAAGGGTTACATTTCATTCTTTTGTATAGGGCCGATAGTTTATTACGAGCAATCTTAATCTCTTCTGTAAACCACTGAAAGGTTGGTTTATGGGAAAACTTCTTAATTTTAAAGCATTTTGCCATAATACAGTCTAGTTGAGCATGGAAGAAAAGAGTCCATTCATCTAGATCTGCTTGACTCCTGACGCTTCGCTTTACGGCCGGAGGGACTTTCCCCGTCCTCCCTGGTCTTCAAGTTAGGGGCTCTTCAATAACTTTCCTATCGGCTAGCCCACAAAAATGTCTCTGCCGGAAAATGGTATCTGATCTTGGGGGCCTTCCGTAAATCAAATTCGGGTCGGGAAGCCTCGGTTCAGTCCGTGGGCCCAGCGTCTTTATAGGCGTCTGGTTCCTGCGATGGCTTGCGGGGTCTACCGGCTCGAGTAACCAAGTTTAGGGACCACTTGGTTTTTCTAGCTGGGTGGTGAGGACTATCGTAGCGATTGTTCACCAACTTGGGAATAGCCGGCGTGACGTGCGCTGGGCAGTGCGTCGGCCTGACCGGGGTTTGCGTGAGGTTCCGCTCTGTTGGGGCTTGTCTGGCGGCTACCTTCGGGACGCGCCGCGGGGCTCGTTTCACGGGTGGTTCCTTGCGTAGACAGATGGGCCTGCAGGGGCCTGGGACCGGGAGATGGGACCCCCGTCTTACCACATGGTCAACCAATAAAATAGACTTTTGAGAATGACATCATTTTTTAGCTTGGTGATAGGACCGTCCTAGTACCACAATAATTAGTTTTTCTCTCCGGAGAGGAAAATGAGAGGAGGGGAGTCAGTTTTTGAAGTGAGGTCCAATAGATAGGAGTGTATCTCGGAAAGGGCGATTGCGGCCGGATCGGCATCTCTTGGAAGCAAGAGGGGTGCTAAAAACATCACTGAGAGTGGATAATTCTCAGGTCTACATTCTCGTGGATAGAAAATAAGATCTGAATAGACCTAAAAAGTGTTAGTGTGGGGTTATCCCAAATATCATGAACAATTACTGAACTTTCTATGAACACTTTTAGAAACTATTTAGAAACTTTAAAGCTTATGTTAGTCGACCAACGCATGCATTTTTTTTTTTTTACCAATTGGAAAAATGGTTATTGTTCTCGTTAGGATGGGAAATCAAAAGCATATCTGAAGGTTTTCATTGGTTTAATCTGCAATTTATTCGTTTTCTGATTGGTCTATACAGTAATCTGTATTTCCCTTTAATTCCAACAACGATGGATACTTTCTGTTGCCACTATGACAAAAAAGTAATAAAAACTACAAAAAAAATTAATAACTCAGAAACAAATTGAGATACAGCTTTCAAACAAATTGTATTTAAAAGTAGATTTTTTTCTCTATTCGACGGTGTAAAAAGTAATATTGTCGGATGTTTAGAAGTTTAAGAATGAAATTTCATTTAAAATTGGCCGTCAGATCTTGGAAATATGGCGATGAAAAAGCCTTTTCCCGTACAGCCAATGAAATGCTTGGATATTTACACAAGTTTCAGGAGGATAATACTTAAGTTTCATGAAATTTGACGGGTCGCAGGCGATATTTTTGGCTTGCAATTTTTGCGTGTAATAACACTATTAATGTTTAATTCATGGCGTACGTAATGTATGATCAACTCCGTGCCATTTTTTATGTCTTAAATTTTAGTCTTCAAAAAGATCGTTTTCCAAATGGTCGTTGTAATTTGATAAATTGAAATTATTTTGATCGACGTGCATTTCGTTATAACATTATACTGGACATACTGAGGTTTGATCCCATTTCGCTGTCCAGTTTCGTTGTCTTCATGTTTCAAAATAGAAACCACTCGAAGAATTCAAATTAAAAAAATAAAGGCCCAGAAAAGTTAGAAATAAAAAAAATATTTTCGCGTAAGTATTCGGCATTGATAACAAAGATTCGGGAGCATTTTTTTCCGCCTCTATGTTCAAAAATAGTTGTGATATAGCAGTTTAGAATTCTAGGTTATCTGACATTTCGAAACAAGTTTAAAAATTAAAAATGAGAATTCTTCCATAAAAGGGTTTAATTTAGGAGTTTTATCGAATGTGGCTTCTCGCAAATTCTCTTTCATTGTTGTAACAATTGTTTCATCTTCCGCGCACTTTTAATTGCACAGTCATATCCATCAACTTCAAATTCTAGCTTGGCGATATTTTTCGAAATATCGCCAAATTTGTTGACAAAAATAGGTTTCTGTAAATGAGATCAACTTGGCGATAGCTGAGAAACTTTTTTAAATTCTTATCCAAATTCAATATTGCCAAAAACTAGGAATCTTCGGGTGTCACAGATTTTACCTCCGTGTGTTTGAGTAAAATTAGCTGAATTCTTAAACAAAAAGGAATGGAGAAGCTATTTTTTCCTCAAGGTACTCCCTGGGTCTACTTTTTATTTTGAGGCATTGATGTGTTTTTGTGTCTCTCCTCTTTCTTGTATGTGGGATTTCAAGTTCTGCTTTTCTCTTCATGTTTACTAACGCTCCTTAAAATTTGAACTTGTAGTCTTAAGACTCCGCGTATCCGTAAATGGCCCTGAGTAAAATATTTTTTAAAAGTCGAAAAGATAGAAAACATACATTCTTTAATCTCTGAATTTTTGCCGCATGATTTTTTCGCAAAGTTGCAAACTAAATAGCCGAACTTTTAAGTGCTAGGCATTCCAATCACGTTAACAGGACTCCTTCAACGTTTGATCCAATTTATTTGATCTTTGTTATTACTTTCTATTTAATAATGCTTTAAAACGTTTTTTTCATACGGAAATATATACGCTCTTTATATTTTATACACCTAAAAATGAACTTCCTATGACGATAAAAATACGTTTGACGCTCCCCCCCCCCCCTGGAGAATGAATGTTCACTGAGGCATATGAAATATGGCAAATTTTGCAAAGCCTTTTGCTCACAGCTAATTATCTTCTTGTTGAAAGATTTTAAAATGCTCAAATCAGGGTTGCCAGATTCTATTTAATTATCGAGAATTTTAGCACATGCATTAACAATAATAATCCGAGTTTGCTCATAGAAACGGGACAAAACATGATATCGAATAATTAAACGAATATTTAATTATTTCAAAATGCTTGTTTCTATTAGATCTATCGTGTATGAATTACCTCGTAATGATAAAATTTAAGACGAATTGATACGCTTTGTACTTTTTTTTATATCAGTGTTTTATACCTTCCCAGCAAAGAAAGAAATAGTGGGCCATCAGCTGGATAAAAGATGGCAGCTAGCACTGCCATCAGCGGTAAAGTGCAATGGTGAGATTACTTAAAGCAGTACAAAAGTGTCCGTTCGGAATGCAGCTGGCCCATCAGTGATGACCAACAGCAGGCCATCATTGGTGTGCCATCATATTACTTCAATCCGGCACTTTTCCTGCAGTGCTAGCACCTATTCTATTGCTATCCCTTTGCTAGCCCAGCATTTTCCCTTACAAAAATTTCTTATAGAATTCTATAAAAAAAACTTTCAGAAAAAGTATTATAGAATAATGGCCCGTTTTTCTACGAGCGAGTTTCACCATCAGCTATAGAAGTGTCTATAGAAATACTTGAACTTGCAGCTGATTCCATGTGGTCATCCTCCCAAGTACTAACCACGCTCCGTGCTGTTTGGTTTTCGTGAGCGGACATGAACAAGATACTTTCAGCGTATTCTACGACCGCTCGTTCTTTTCAAGCTCTCATTATACTATTTCAAGTTTGTTTCTTTTGTGATTTGGGTTCCCAATCATTAAACTTGTATAGAAACTATTGTATTATACAGAAATCCTTTATATTTTATACGTTGATTGATTCTCAACTGTGTAAATTACGAAAACCGAAATCCTTTGTAACTTAGTAAAACAAGATTTAAAAAGAAAAAAAGTGCGTTGAAATAAAGAATTTATTTATTTATTCATTTACTTATTTATTTTGTTGGTGGCAGTGGTGCTATATTATTTACAGTATATAAAAAAAAAATAGCTTGACAGCTTAAATTGTGTTAAGATATTCATTTCAGATTTGTGTTCAAATTCATTAATCTGCCGCGGGGTGATAAAAATAACTCTTATTTTAATATAGACTTGACAAAATATGCAAAAGTCTAATAAATTATTATTTGTTAAACTTGAAAGTAATTGTTTGAATATTTTTACACTTCAGATTAAAATATTTAACTAAAAATTACAATTAGTGATTTTTTAAAAACTTTGATGAATTATGCCACCTAGCGTAAGGGTTCCCAGCAATAATACTGCAAAAGTTCGTGCACTTCCATGGCGTGGTGGGCCAGCGCAAGAGATAAAACGGAGGCCCATCAGAATTTTATCTGATGATTTCCAACAGCAAAGTTGACTGAAGCTGTCCAGCAGTGGTCATGCAGTGGTAGACCATTAGCCAGCGCACTTCTTCATCATTGCCAGCATTTATCTTGCTGCTGGCCAGCAATTTCTTCTTTGCTGGGTTTTAAACGTATTATTAAATTGTTTCATGAAGAAATAACATTTAATTAAAAAAAATTGCTGCAATTCATGTAGTAAAGTTTATTTTTCAAAGAAAAATTAAGAAAATTGTTGAACTTACCTTCTTTTATAATTTTAAACCTTTTGAAACTTTTTTTTTGCATGCTTTCTTCAGAAGTGTGCTCTATAAACGTAAAGATCATACGTACGTCCAAAAATTTAATTTGTTTAAGAAAAAATAAGTCATAACATGCGTAAAAATACTGTAAAAATACTATTTACTTAACATTTTTATTTTTAACAAATATATTACTGAAAATCCGATTCCTATAATTTTAGGAAATGCATCTTAAGTATCGTCCAAAAAAGAAAAAAATAATAATAACGACCAGTTGAAAAAATATATATATTAAAGTTTGTAACATACAGGGTGTTCATAATTAAACGACTCTGCTTTAAAGTTATCTGCAGACAAAACTATTTATTATTCATAAAATTGTGAAATTTTGTGAAAGACATAATAAAAGGATGGAAATTTGCTTAACAATAAAAAAAAAAGTTCAAAATTTTGCGACCATAGGGCGATTTTTAATAAATTACACATTTAGCATTACGATAGTTTAGAAATTTTATTCATTAACTTAATTGATTCTAGAGACAGCCTATTTCACGACATGTTCTTAGCATTTCCCAGAACACACTGCGGTCAACTGTTGAATATGTTGTCTTACGATTCCAGATGGTATCTGAAAAGGATGACCGTCATGCGGAACATATTTGCTTATAACAAAATTTGTTAAACTATCATAACGTGTAACTATCTAAATGTGTAATTCATTAAAAAAGGCCTTCTTATTATTATTATTTTGCTCAAACAAACTCCCATCCCTTTATTATGTCTTCCACAAAATTTCACAACATTCGGAACAATAGTTTCGTCAGTAGATAACTTTAAAATAGGGTCGTTTAATTTTGGACACCCTGTAAATAAAATTTCTAAACTATCGTAATGCTGAATGTGTAATTTATTAAAAATCGTCCCCTGGTGGCGAAATTTAGAACTATTTTTTTTACCTTAAGCAAATTCCAATATCTTTATTATGTCCACTACAAAATTTTACAACATTCTGAACATTGCCTGTAGACAACTTTAAAGTAAGGTCGTTTAATTATGGACACCCTGTATTTTATCATACGATTTTTTTTAAGATTACACATTTTGATTATGCTGAGATAATGGAAAAACTCAAACGAAGAATAATGAATTTAAAGATTGCAATTCCCGTATTTAAAAGAAAATCAGTAGTTGGAAATTTACTTTATTTATTTTTAGCGAACTAGAACTGCAACTACTTTATCAAAAATGTACACTGGTGTCCAAAATTAAGGACCGATCACAAAATGCTAATTTTCAAGTACGCGAATACTCAAAAGGAAATAATATAATTCGAATAATTCCTATCCCTACAGCACAGCTAGTCCATATAACATCTCATTCATGTCACACATGGTCACAAGTGTCACAGTTACTACGGTGAAGCAAAAAAATAGGAAATTCCATACATCTCATTATGAGTCTCAAATGATCACTATATGTGGCTCCACTGAGACGTCACTGTGACTGTTGCTTTGTGACGAGTCACCATGTGACTTTACAATGTAGTTACATTGTGACTCTCATGTGACTGTCATCCGCAGACTCAATTTCAAAGTCATCGTGAACGCTGCATTGTGATAAGTTACCAAATAAAGTCACATTAAAGTCACATGATGACTTTCAGGTGTCAGGGAGACAATTGTGAAGCCACCATTGTGCTCTTTTGTAAAAAGTTACCTTGTGACTATAATGTGATATTATTTGGTGACTTATCATAATGCAACGTTCATGATGACTTTGAAATTGAGTCAAAAAATGACAGTCACATGAGAGTCACAATGTAACTACATTGTAAAGTCACCTGGTGACTCGTCACAAAGCAGCAGTCACATTGACGTCTCGATAGAGTCATATATAGTGATCATTTGAGGCTCATAATGAGACGTGTGGAATTTCCTATTTTTTTGCTTCACCGTAATGACTGTGACACTTGTGATCATGTGTGACATGAATGAGATGCTATATGGACTAACTGTGCTGTAGGGATAGTAATTATTTGAATTATATTATTTCCTTTTGAGTATTCGTTTACTTAAAAATTAGCATTTTGTGACTTGTCCTTAATTTTGGACACCAGTGTAGTTAACTACAACTACAATTGTTTTAAAAAACAGCAACTACAAACTACTTTTCGAAAATAGTCACTAGTTAGCTGCTTTCAGATTTTGTCAAAGGATTCAATCTAAACTTGAAATTGAGGACACGGATTAAATATAATAGAGCGGTCCTTAGTTATATAGCGTTTGGTGGAACACAATCAAATAAATGTGATAAAAACCAAGGAAACAAAAAAATTGAGAGAGAACGCACCAAAAATATTTTGAGTTACTCTCTAAAATATTAGTTTACAATCACAATTCCCATTATACGCCGACCAGAGGAATTCAATATTAAATTTTTCTGTTTGCAATGACAAAAAATAATAAATCTGTAAATAAAGCAATTCCAGAAGGAGGAACGCGGTATTAAAACCAGAAGATTTAAAATGCGTAAGAAAAGTATTTCCAGCAAGAAAAATAATTTGTTTCATTCGAAGTTTGGCAAATGTGTTTACCTGACGTCATACGAATTTTAGGTATATTTCGTATGAAATACTACCTATTATATTCTCCCCTATGTTGGAATTTCTGAAAAATTTTTGCAGATATACACCGATCATGAACCCTAGAATTCAAAACCACACTCAGTTAAAAACTTTATATATATATATATGTTATCTGATTTACATCTTTACTTTTATGAACGTAAATTTATTAATAATAATTTATTGCTCTACAGATACATAGATGATATAATTATTCTTTCTGTTACAAATAATAATTCTATATCTCTTCCTGTAAAGTACCCTTCTAATCTAGAACTTAGTACTACCTTTTCAAATAACTCTAGTATCAATTTTGTGGATGTTAAAATTAATATTCTCCCTAATAACACCATAACATTCAACATTTATGATAAACGCAATGAATTTTCATTTAATGAAATTAATTTTAAGAACTTTAATTCCTGCTTGCATATTTCAGTATATAGAAATATTCTGCTTAATCATAGTCTTCGTATCAAACGTTTATGTTCCTCCCAATTCTTACAGCCTAAAATTTTTAAATCAAAGCAATTAGCATTGTCTTATAATTATCCCATCTCTTTTATATCTGCATGGCTCAAATCTTAATATTCATTTTTTTCTACTTCTTACCAGTATAGGCATTTAATATGTTTAAAAAAACTAAAAAATCGGAAACACTATTATGGAGGGTGGGTTGTGGATTGCTGAAAAAATTACAAAAATCATACACACAAAAAATTATATGTATGTGTATATAATATATATATATATATATTCTTACAAAAGAAAAAAAATGGTGTATGTGTATGTTTTTCCATACATTATACACTAAAAACATAAAAAACATCAAAAGTAAAAATACCATTATGGAGGGTTGAGGTCGGGAATGCTCAAAAAATTTTAAAACGTTATATGTTTTTATGTGTGTGAGCGTATATAAGCGTATGTATATATGCTTATATATTGTATGGACATATATAAAAAAAAAAAAAAAAAAATGGGGTATAATGCATTTAACATAATAAATTTTCACATATTGCATCATCATTTAAGGATATATTTTACTATCTCAATATTCCTCATTGCTTTTTAAATTTTCACATTTATTTACATAATACAAGGCTACATTTTACTATCTCAAATATTCCACATCTTTTTAAATGTTATTTATATTCTGATTTTTTAGGTAGCTTTCTTTACAAAAAAGCTACCTATTGTAGCCGTTCGGAGGAAAGCGATTTCAAAAAATTTTGGTATATTTTCATCGATCATGACCCCCAGACCCCGAAACCACCCTCCGTTCAAAATTGATATATATATATATATATATGTATATATATATATATATATATATATATATGTATATATATATATATATATATATATCTGACCTATGTCACACTGTAACTCCCGTAATTATGAACCGATTTCGATGTAATTCGGTGTGTACATAGTACATACCAATGTCTCGACCGAGTTCGTTGGCCAGCTTCATCCGTCGTTTTGTTTCAAAATGGCGGCCATTTAAAATTAAAAAAAAAATTTAAAACTTGAAATGTGGTACCAAAAAATTAAAAATGGAAAAATATTTTTTACTTATGTATTTGACCTTTATACAAAGATTCCGGAGCAGTTTTTGTTTCGTCTATATCTTAAAAAATGGCTGAGTTATAGCATTTTGAATTTCTAGAGTGGCTGACATTTTGAAACGTCCTGAATTTTGTCACGTGATAAAAGGCGTATTTATGAACCGATTTGGATGTAATTCAGTGTGTACATAGTACATACCAATCTCTCGACCGAGTTCGTTGGCCAGCTTCATCCGCCATTTTGTTTCAAAATGGCGGCCATTTAAATTTTTTAAAAAAAAATTAAAATTTGAAATGTGGTACCAAAAAATTGAAAATGGAAAAATATTTTTTCTTATGTATTTGACCTTTATACAAAGATTTCGGAGCAGTTTTTGTTTCGTCTATATCTTAAAAAGTCCTTCCGGCCAGTGCCGGGAGGAAGAGGTAGCTTTCATATTCCTTATTTTAAAAAAGCCAACTTATATTATTCAAACACACGAAGCTCAATTAAGTGGAAACCGAATGTAGGAGATTAAATACTAATTTTTATCAATACTAAATCATTATAAATGAGAATTTCGCAAAATTAGTCAGCTTTATCCAAGCTGCTTTTATTTAAAGTAACTTATATTTCGCTGCCAAATTCGGCGATTTCTTAAAGTGCCTGCCATTTTAAGGCAACATGGTGGATGAGGCTAACCAGTGAACTTGGTCGAGACCTTAGTAATTGCTTTGCACATGCTCACTCACATCGGAATCGGTTGATACATACGAGTGCTGTCGCAGGCAAAAAATCAGATTTTTCAAAATGTCACCCACGTTAGAAATTGAAACTGCTATATCTGAGCCATTTTTTAAGATAAAGACAAACAAAAAATGCTCCTGAATCCCTATATCAAGGTCAAATACTATAAGAAAGAAACCTTTTTCAATTTCTAATTTTTTTGCACCTCACTTTAAATATATATTTTTCTAATTTAATGGCCGCCATTTTGAAACAAGATGGCTGATGAAGCTGGCCAGCGAACTTGGCCGAGATATTGATGTATACTATCCACACGCCTTCTTCCATCGAAATAGGCGAATACGTGTGGTATCACGAGACAAATACAAGATCGTTTCAAAGTGTTAGCCTTGATAGAAATTCAAAGTGCTATAATTCAACCACTTTTTAAGATATAAACGAAAGAACAAATTTTCAGAAACAAAAACTGCTCCAGAATCTTTGTATCAAGGCCAAACACATAAAAAAAAAATCTTTTTCATTTTCCAATTTTTTAATACCTCATTTTAAATTTAAATTACATTTTTTTTTTAAAATGGCAACCCTTTTGAAACAAGACGGCGAATGAAGCTGGCCAACAAACTCGATCGAAACATTGGTATGTACTATGTACAGACCAAGTTACATTCAAATCGGTTCATAAATACGCGTGTTATCGCGGGACAAAAATCAGGGCGTTTCAAAATGTCAGCCACGCTAGAAATTCAAAATGCTATAACTCAGCCATTTTTTAAGATATAGACGAAACAAAAACTGCTCCCGAATCTTTTTATCGAGGTCAAGCACATAAGAAAAAATATTTTTTCAATTTTCAATTTTTTGGTACCACATTTCAAATTTAAATTATTCTTAAAATTTTAAATGGCCGCCATTTTTAAACAAAATGGCGGATGAAGCTGGCCAACGAACTCGGTCGAGACATTGGTCTGTACTATGTATAATAGGGTGGGCCGAAAAAAACTTTTTTTTGATTTTCGATGATGGGTAGTGCGGAAAAGTGGCCACTAGTGGCACCAAGTTCACACAAAAAATTTGAGATTTTTAGGACAATTCCTATATTTGCCGCTTTTGGCTTGAAGTTTTGCTAAAATGCTGATTTTTGAACTTTTTTACAAAAATTTTAAAAATGTTAAATTAAACTTATTTTAATCGTATTTACTTGAAAAGGCATATTTAATGTTCCAAATGTATAAATAAGCTCTGGTAATGTATTATTTAATTGCTTTGTGTATTCTAAATTAGACGATTTTTATAGCCTTTTCCCTTTTAAGTGAACAAAAATTGCATGTATTGTTTGAATCTTTCAACGGTTTCTCTCTTTTGTCCTGTTTATGTCCCTTGGTCTTCATTATTTTTTTCGATGCTTCAAGGGTCATATATTTGGGTGACGGACAGCAGAATCCCTCAGAAGCAGATCTGGAAGAAGAGAAGGAAGTGAGGCGAGAACATAAGCGAACGCAGTGACTCATCGCGATGTTGGGGGAGGGAAGGAGGAAATACAAGAGGGGAGAAAATGCGACAAGGGATGCTTATTATTTTTCAGTGCTCGGTTTCCCTGTGACATTTGTTCAGTGCAAAAGTAAAACCTTTTTCTCGTGCAATACATTGCTTTTTGGATAGAAGAAAATCGAGATATTTATCTTCAACCAATGGATGATATTATTAAAATGGTAGGTGAAAAAGTTTCCGAAATCTGGATAAAATCTTTCATACCAGTGGTTTCCCAACGAACAATTAACGGAAAGATTAAAAACTATTATAATGAGTGTAGATCATTGGAGAAATCTTGTAATCATACGGGCGTTAAAGGCAAAGCGATCCGCGAAGATTTCATACGAAATGCGGAAACCTCTCTCTTTGACATTGCAGCTTGTAAGTGAAGCTCTGGATAAAATCTTCCATACCAGTGGTTTCCCAACGAACAATTAACGGAAAGATTAAAAACTATTACAATGAGTGTAGATCATTGGAGAAATCTTGTAATCATACGCGCGTTAAAGGCAAGGCTATCCGCGAAGATTTCATACAAAATGCGGAAACCTCTCTGACATTGCAGCTTGTAAGTGAGGCTTGAACAATTGTAGCTGCGACATCAGACGTAAAGTTCCACATCGGGAGGTGAACTTCTTGAAGGATCAAAGAACTGTTCGAAAAATGTTTATCGGAAATATTGATTTAAAAACAAGCAAAAGTCTTGCAAAGAAAATATCGCGGAAAATGAAAAGGGATACAATTTCAACGAGGAATAGTGGTTCTGCGACAAAGCCTTCAACGAGTGGAGTTAGATCTAGATGGAAGACGGTTATATTGTTGGAAGATTCAAGTAGTGAGAGCTTTCAAGCAAGCAGCTCGACTGAATCTGAATTTGAACCAGGCCCTTTAAAGCCAAACACTCCTAAATGCATATTCCTGTCTAACACAGCGTCTGCCATGTCTCAGGGAAACTGAGCACTGAAAATAATAAGCATCCCTTATCGCACTTTCTCCCCTCTTGTATTTCCTGCTTCACTCCCCCAACATCGCGATGAGTCACTGCGTTCGCTTAAGTTCTTGCCTCACCCCCTTCTCTCCTTCCAAATTTGTTTCTGAGGGATTCTGCTGTCCGTCACCCAAATATATGACCCTTAAAGCATCGAAAAAAATAATGAAGACCAAGTGACATAAACAGGACAAAAGAGAGAAACCGTTGAAAGATTTAAACAATACATGCAATTTTTGTTCACTTGAAAGCGAAAATGCTATAAAAATCGTCTAATTTAGAATACACATAGCAAATAAATAATACATTATCAGAGCTTATTTATACATTTGGAACATTAAATATGCCTTTTCAAGTAAATACGATTAAAATAAGTTTAATTTAACATTTTTAAAATTTTTGCTAAAAAAGTTCAAAAATCAGCATTTTAGCAAAACTTCAAGCCAAAAGCGGCAAATATAGGAATAGGCCTAAAAATCTCAAATTTTTTGTGTGAACTTGGTGCCACTAGTGGCCACTTTTCCGCACTACCCATCATCGAAAATCAAAAAAAAAGTTTTTTCGGCCCACCCTAATGTATAAACGAAGTTACATCCAAATCGGTTCATAAATACGCCTTTTATCGCGTGACAAAATTCAGGACGCTTCAAAATGTCAGCTTCGCTAGAAATTCAAAATGCTATAACTCAGCCATTTTTTAAGATATAGACAAAACATAAACTGCTACGGAGTCTTTGTATAAAGGTCAAATACATAAGAAAAAAATATTTTTCCATTTTCAATTTTTTGGTACCACCTTTTAAATTAAAAATTTTTTTTAAATATTTAAATGGCCGCCATTTTGAAACAAAATGGCGGATGAAACTGGCCAACGAACTCGGTCGAGACATTGGTCTGTACTATGTATAAACGAAGTTACATCGAAATCGGTTCATAAATACGCCTTTTATAGCGTGACAAAATTCAGGACGTTTCAAAATGTCAGCTTCGCTAGAAATTCAAAATGCTATAACTCAGCCATTTTTTAAGATATAGACGAAACAAAAACTGCTACGGAGTCTTTGTATAATGGTCAAATACATAAGAAAAAAATATTTTTCCATTTTCAATTTTTTGGTACCCCATTTTAAATTTTAAATTTTTTTAAAATTTTTAAATGGCCGCCATTTTGTTTCAAAATGGCGGAGGAAGCTGGCCAACGAACTCGGTCGAGACGTTGGTATGTACTATGTACACACCGAATTACATCCAAATCGGTTCATAAATACGAGAGTTACAGTGTGACATAGGTCAGATATATATATATATATATATATATATATATATATATATATATATATTGATATATATATATATATATATATATATATCAATTTTGAACGGAGGATGGTTTCGGGGTCTGGGGGTCATGATCGATGAAAATATACCAAATTTTTTTGAAATCGCTTTCCTCCGAACGGCTGCAATAGGTAGCTTTTTGTAAAGAAAGCTACCTAAGAATGGCTGAGTTATAGCATTTTGAATTTCTAGCGTGGCTGACATTTTGAAACGTCCTGAATTTTGTCACGCGATAAAAGGCGTATTTATGAACCGATTTGGATGTAACTTCGTTTATACATAGTACATACCAATGTTTCGACCGGGTTCGTTGGCCAGCTTCATCCGCCATCTTGTTTAAAAATGGTGGCCATTTAAATTTTTAAGAAAAAATTAAATTTGAAATGTGGCACCAAAAAATTAAAAATTGAAAAAATATTTTCTTCTTATGTGTTTGACCTTGATAAAAAGATTCGAAAGCAGTTTTTGTTTCGTCTATATCTTAAGAAATTGCTGAGTTATAGCATTTTGAATTTCTAGCGTGGCTGACATTTTGAAAGGTCCTGAATTTTGTCACGCGATAACAGCCGTATTTATGAACCGACTTGGATGTACCTTGGTGTGTACATAGTACATAGAAATATCTCGACCGAGTTCGTTGGCCGGCTTCATCCGCCATCTTGTTTCAAAATGGCGGCCATTTAAAAAAATAAAAAAATAAAAAAATTTAAATGAGATACCAAAAAATTGGAAAGTGAAAAAGATTTTTTTTGTATGTGTTTGACCTTAATAGAAAGATTCCGGAACAGTTTTTCTTTCGTCTATATCTAAAAAAAATGGCTGAGTAATAGTATTTTGAATTTCTCTTGTGGCTGACATTTTAAAACGACCTGATTTTTGTCACGCGATAACAGGCGTAATTATGAACCTATTTGGATGTAACTTGGTCTGTACATAGTACATACCAATGTCTCGACCAAGTTCGTTGGCCAGCTTCATTCGCCATCTTGTGTCAAAAGGGTTGCCATTTAAAAAAAATTAAATTTAAAATTCAAAATGAGGTATTAAACAATTGGAAAATGAAAAAGATTTTTTTATGTGTTTGGCCTTGATACAAAGATTCCGGAGCAGTTTTTGTTTCTGAAAATTTGTTCTTTTGTTTATATCTTAAAAAATGGTTGATTTATAGCACTTTGAATTTCTAGCATGGCTAACATTTTGAAACGATCTTGTATTTGTCACGCGATAACACACGTATTCGCCTATTTCAATGTAAGAAGGCATGTGGATGGTATACATCAACACCTCAACCAAGTTCGCTGGCCAGATTCGTCAGCCATCTTGTTTCAAAATGGCGATCATTAAATTAAAAAAAATATATATATTTAAAGTGAGGTGCAAAAAAATTAGAAATTGAAAAAGGTTTCTTTCTTAAGTGTTTGACCTTGATATAAGGATTCAGGAGCGTTTTTTGTTTGTCTTTACCTTAAAAAATGGCTCAGATATAGCAGTTTCAATTTCTATTGTGGGTGACATTTTGAAAAATCTGATTTTTTGCATGCGACAGCACTCCTATATATTAACCGATTCCGATGTGAGTGAGCATGTGCACAGCAATTACTAAGGTCTCGACCAAGTTCACTGCTTAGCCTCATCCACCATGTTGTCTTAAAATGACAGGCACTTTAAGAAATTGCCGAATTTGGCAGCCAAATATATGTTACTTTAAAGAAAAGCAGCTTGGATAAAGCTGACTAATTTCGCAAAATTCTCATTCATTATATTGATAAAAGTTAGTATTGAATCTCCTATATTCGGTTTCCACTAAATTGAGCTTCGTGTGTTTGACTGATATAATTTGGCTTTTTTAAAATAAGGATTATGAAAGCTACCTCTTCCTCCCGGCACTGGCCGGAAGGACTTTTTTTATATTGTAATTTTTTGTCTTTAAAACATTAATTTAATCAATTGCCCTTTTATTTTATTTTTATATAATTCTTTATTTCTTTATTTCTTTATTTGTATTAATTTATTCCTTTTCCTTATTTTATTTTGTATTCACTCAGTACTTGTTAAGTTTATTCCTATTTTTTCATTCTAGTTTAACTAAATGTTAATCTAAGTATTTTCTTGATTTCTTCAATCATTTTCATTCCTTTTATTTATTTATTTATTTATTTATTTTTTTTTTGGACTTAAGATGGCAACTCTAAACATTATTGTTATTAATCCAGTTCCAATTTATTAATCCAGATCCAATCTATTTTCTGTAATGTTTGCGTTATAAGTAGGTTAAGTTTTGTCATTTTAGGCTTAATGCCGACAAAATTGGATGAAATAACGCATTTTTTATGAATGAACTCACAAGCTCCTCTGATGATTCTGTGAGTCATTCATAGTTTCTTATTTTACATACTGGTTTCATATGTTCATTTCTAAATCTTTAGAACTTTATCAATTTCTTCATATATTTGTGATTTCAAATTTATTATATATATATATATATATATATATATATATATATATATATATATCACTTTCTTCTGGACACGATAACTTCCACAATTCTGCACAAATCTCTTCCAAACTGATACATAAAATCAAGGGGCATAAAATCTCGCTTAAGTTCGTTAATGGGCAAAATCGGACCAAGGGGATGGAAATAGGGAGGAGTTTGGTGAAAAACGAAAAACCCCATAACTTATTAAATTTTGTACATATCAAATCAGTGTAAAGTTTTTATTACTTCTAACAATAGGGCAAAAAATTTATGTATCACCGATTTTTGATAAAATTAAAAATTGGCTCAAGGGGCGCAAAAAATAGGGTTTTTGGGAGAAAAAAAATTCATAACTTCGTCAATTCTCAAGCTATAAAATCCAATTAATTTTATTATAAATCTCCTTAATATTATCTATAACTTTTACACTCACAAGATTTTGATAGGACCAATTCGTACCGCAAAAAAAAAAAAAAAAAAAAAAAAAAAAAGGGGGGGGGGGGGTTGAAGAAGAAAAAAATCCATAACTCCGTCAATTCACAAGATATAAAATCCCCCCTGAATTTATCATATACCTTCTTAATAGTGTCTAAAACATTTATACAGACAAGTTTTTGATAGGACCAATTCTTACAGCAAAAACAAATTAAGAATACATAGCGGTTGAAGAAAAAAATCATCTTATTAAGGGTGTAATCAAAAAAAAAAACTGCTTATTTTCTTACTCATTTTTAAATTCATTTTTGCTCTCAAACGCATTCAGTTGGCATATTCTCTTACTCAGAAACTACATAATGTACCGTAATGATCGATTTTTTGATAGAGGCAAAATATATTTCAAAAAATGATGTCAAAGTGGGCATTTTGAACAGAATTTCCCGAAGCGATTGTGTTAGAAACGAAAAATATAGTCCTACTGAGAAAATAATTGTTTATAAAGCAAGTTTTAATTAATTGAACGAAAAATAAAAACGCAGGTCGTTATAAATCTCTTCAAAAATCACGTCAGCAAGTTTAATATTTTTTCTTTTAAAAATGAATCTGAAAATGTGCCATACAATTTCGAGTTGTTGAGCATGGAAAGGTATTTTTTTTAATACCGCCTTAACATGATTCTGATGAAACCAGCTATTATATAAAAATGAAATGAAAACTCGTAAAAAGCGGCCAGATAAAATTGTTAAAGTGGGTTTATCTCTAATCATGATTTAGTTTTTGTTGGTGAAATTAGTATACTTAACTTCGAAATCTACCTCCGCCTGTAGGCCGGGCCGGCAGGGATTTTTTGAATATACTTAACAGTCGTATATGAAATGCAAGTATGAAAATTATTTTACCTTATAATATACTGTAAAAGCACTTATTTTCGCGAGTCGTAATTTTCGCGAAAATGAAGATATCAGTGATTTCGCGAGCTGAAAAATTCGCGAATTTTACATGAGCAGAACCGAAAGTTGAAAAATCCCGAAACTACATAAATAGAACCCCTTTTGCATAGGACTTTTTAAGAAAATTCCTTTTGTCCGAAAAGTTCTTTCTATTAATTGCATTATTGTTTTTTATTCAAGAAATAGTTGTATAGTATTCAAGAAATGGTTATTTCAAGAAATTTTTGTACTTATTTCTTATTTAAGTAAATGTAATCATTAAGTTTTGGACAAGTATTTATTATTGGGGGGGGGGGGGGGGTTTATTTCGCGAGGCTTAAATTTTCGCGATTACAACGGGCTCGCAAAAGTCGCGAAAATAAGTGCTTTTACAGTAGTCATGGGGCTCCGTAAAAAGTCTGTGATCAAGTGCTGCGAAAGTTATGGTCGGGCCCTGTTGCTTATTAGTTTGGAGATTTTTTTGCGTTTCTGCAATTTTTTTATTTTTCTGTGTTTTGACGTAAATATTGTACCACGCTTTTGTACCACGCTTCGTGGAGCAATTGGACCATGGTTTTACAATGTGACTCAGGAAATTCCGGCAATTGAGCTTTCAAAAGCTAATGTTCATTTGAATTAAAGTCTCAGCCTTTGTAAATGTGTTTTAACCTCTGTAAATGTGTTCAGTTTGGTTCACTCTATCAGACAAGAATTTTCAAAATTATATTTTAACTAGGGGGCTCCGCGCCCTGCAAGCTACGCTCACCAACCCCGTTCAGACACCGCAGAATCTAAAAATCTAAAAATCTAATGGGTTTTTAAAATATTAGAGAAGATTAAATTATACTGAAAAAGGTGTGCAGATCTCCCTGTAAACGGGTTTCCATTCAATTCCCTTTGATTGCAAAAATTTAACGGAGAATCAGTTGCTGTTAAGACTTCCAATGGTTGTTTTCGTTTTTGATTAAAGAGGATCAGTTAAACATTTGAAAAGAAGCTAAAATAAAATGAAATAACTATTCAGAGTCTTTGTCAACCGATATTTTAAAACAATCTCTATAACAATAGCCTAAATCATGTGACTATCATCAACAGTTCCGGGCGGAACGCTTTGCTTTTTATACTCTAGGTGCCATTTTGATACTTTAATGTTATCCAGGCACAGGTGATAAGTCGCCAAATATTATTCTATCCCCATCATTTCATCTATATTATAATAGTTCAAGTCATCAAATGCCATAAACAAATACGATCTGATTCCTTCGCCTTTCATATGAAGGTTTGGAACAAATGTCATATTGGCGCGATTTTTTTCCAACGCCAATTTGGGGAACGCATCAACAGCATAAACAACAACATCCGGCTTACCATATCAAGCAAAATAACAATACTTTGGCTCCAGTTAAGTACCCGTTGCGTATATGACATGGGCGTCAGAAAAAAATCGTGCCAATATGGGGCCGTATGTGACATCTGTGCCGAAAGAAAAAAAAGCCGGGTGCAAATCTCGCCAATATCTTTTCTTCAATTCGCCAGTTAGCATTTTTTTTATTGTTCGAGTGGTAAATAAAAACATTGATTTGAAGTTGAAATTAAATGTCATGGTTTGTTACATAATTTAATATTTCGCCAGATGTCATATACGCACCGCATGTTTGGCATGATTTATTTATTTATTTTTTACGAAAATTTGACGAAAACCTCGTTTTCGAATACAAGTTTACATATGTGTTTTTGGTACTACTTAGTTAACCCGTCGACAAAAAATCTTTCACCAAACTATAAGATTAAATGCCAATAATGGTTGATGGTAAACGTCACATTCACTTGACTTTTAGCAAGTTACACGTGTTTACGTCATCAAGTGATTTTTATTTCGACGTTTTATTTTTATATTTATTAATGTTATACTAATTTATTTGTTCTTTCATTATTTAAAATAAAAATTTTGTCAATCTGTACAATTTAGCGAGTGGTTTGGCGATTTATATCATTTGCGAAATTGGGTGACGGAATAACTACTACATTGTACCGTATTTTTTAATTATTTTCTATTATTTCCAAAAGGAAATAGCAAAAAAAGTAACTAATTACTATAGAACAAAATAATTTATATAAATTTAAAAAAGAAATAAAAGTAAATATACATTTATTACTAAATGAACAACAATAGCCGGGTTACCATGTCTATCAAAATAATGCCATTTGTGCGCCAATTAGGTACCCCGGTGCGTATATGACATCTGTGCCTAATATTTTTTTTTTTTTTAAAGAAGTGAAAGCCATCAATTTAAAAGTTTCATTTTTAAATGAAAGATTTGTATTTAATAAAATGATAACGAAATCCAAAAAAAGCATTGTTCTTAGCATAGATTTAAAGGGGGCCAAACTGTCGTCAAATTAATTTAAAATAGTAACCTTTTCTGAATTATGAAAAAAAAATTTCTGTTATGATTAAATTTTGAGTTGCCATCATTAGAAAAAATGTATTTAAAATTAGAAAAAAATTAATATTTCGAAAACTAATTCGAATTTAAAAATTCTAATACCAGTTTTGAGATCTGTGGATCAACACGGATTTTTGGTGTTAATTTCATTGCAAAGTATTCCATATTTTAGGAGAAATCGCCGTGAAACAAAATCAATTGTTTAATCAGTCGATTCAAAGAATCGATACATTTCAGGCGTTTCATATATTCGTTTCATAAATTCGTTTCATTAGGATTTTATATATATAGGGTAGATGTCTAAAAATAAAAAAATAATGTCTAAATATATTTAATCTATCTTTCTTCATGGGTCCAGTCGTCCCCCTTTTTTTTTTTTTTTTTTTTTTTTTTTTTTTTTATGGGACAACTGGACCAGGGACGCGTTTTTTTTTTTTTAAATGGAAATATGAGGTTTTAGGTCCTGTTTGAAAAAGTGTAGATAGCAATAAAAAAAAATTAAACCAGGCAGATATTGTAAATTATATATCAATTAAAGAGTGTTGTAAGGGGAACCTTTGCTTTAAAGGTGTCTAAAAAAGTACCAAATGTGAAATTATTAATTTATACAAAAGACATTAAGTAAATACTTATGTACTTTAGGTAATAAGTATAAAAGTTACATGGGTATCTCTCTATTCTAAAAAAAAAAAAAAAAAGTAACTAACGCTGTCACCGCCGCCGCCGGTTTTGAATTTTTTGTGACCTCGGGTCTTTCTTCATTAATATTAAGAAAACTACTACGTACAAAAATACGAAAATCGGTGGTATTGCAGAGAAAAGTTTGATAAATACGCTGATGCAGACAGTTTTCAAATCGAAGAATTATTTTAAGAGATATTTAATGTTAAACGTGGTCAAAATCGTTCCATTAAAAAAGTTTTATAGGAGCAAAAACTATACATAGAAATTTAATAATTTTTAGAATATTTTATACATTAGAAGCTCCCGGTGTTCAGACTGCATTTATTTTTTTAATTTCACTAATTTTTTGAGGGTTGATTTCCATTTTAAATTCAAATTTTCAGCATTTCCAGAGATATTTTTTATATATTTTAGAAAAGGTTATTATTTTAAATTGTTGCCAAAACTGTAAAAACTTCTCAAATAATAATATTTTCTTTAAACTGGAAATTTATTTACACGTGACTATTATAAACAGAAAAACCCCAATGAAATTAGAATTAAATGATTACGTGTCAAAAGCAGGAAATTATTAAAAATTACGTTATAAAAATTGTTTATACACGTGAATATTTAAAAAGAAAAAAAAAACTATAAAATAATTATTTAACATGCGTTAAAAGCAATAAATGCGGGTGGAATTACGTCCCATTTCAAATAGCCAAATAATATTGCCAAACAGTTTAAATCAAAATATATATTTACACGTACACGTGAAATTTATTTCATATTTCGAGATGATCTTTTTAACTACTGTTGCCAAAGACAGAGCAAATAATAATATTTCCTTTCTAACAATTGAAATATTTCCAGGTGAGTATTACAAAAAGAATAGTTTGGTTAAAATTACGTCAGATTTAAAACGTGTGATTTAAAATCATTTTCTTATAGCTGTATTAAAAAATACCTGGAAGCAAAGACTCTGTTGACTTAGTTCATTTTACATTAGCTAATTTTCAGACGTTTAACTAATCTTATTTAATCAAACATGAAAACAGCAATTCACCCGAGCTTTTTTGACCTTAATATCCTTCATTAAAAGAGAAATAAATGGAAACCCGTTTACAGGGATATTGCCACTGGTTTTTTAATTATAATTCGATCTTCCGTAATCTTTTTTAAGCCGATCAAATTAACGGATTTTTAAAGTCTGAACGGGGTTGGCGAGCGAAGCTCGTAGGGGGCAGAGTCCCCTAGTTTTAGGAAAAAAATAAACAAGATAAATCTATGAACAAACGGGTACTTAAATACTTAAGTATCCCATTCTCTTTTTTATTTACCTCTATGAAAGCTTGATAAGTCCAATAAATCTGAGGAGAACGTAACCATGTCTTTATATCGAACAGAACTATTTTTATTGGTTTCGATAATTTTCTAATAATAGCACTTTGTCTTATGCATCTGAATAGTAAAATTTCGTGGTTTGTCTATCTCACTTAAACAATTTTGTTTGATACCCGCCAACTTGCTTTTTTAAATTTTTATTGTACAATTTTAATAAGGTGTTATATAATTTTCTTCATTGCAAGCAAAAACCAAAAAAATGGAGAAATTAATTTCCCGTAGTAAGAGAAACTCCTAAAAGTTATTTATAGCTGTTGAGGTAATTCCGCATGGTGCATGGGATCCCACATGGTGCAGTTACCTCTGATACATCTTAGCACATTCTTGAAAAAATTTTGGGGTAACTAGAACACCGGCGTTGCATTTGAAAATGGAGTAAATACGTATAGATACCTAATAACATTAATGCATTTATATACCTAATATTAAAAAAAGGGATTGTTCAATAAAAGTACTTACCGTATTTTAATAAAACGCCGAGGAATTTCAACCAAATCGATGTTGTTTGTAAAAAAAGAAACCTAAATTTTCGGCAACCTATCACAGCACAGAAGATAGAGTTGTGATTGAGTTGGCACTCATTGTTTTAAGAAGTAGAGATAGGGGTGCAACTTTGACTAGCTAAGACAGCTTAGATTAAAAACCATCAACGGTTTTTTATAAAATAGCCTAAGACCCAGTTATCTTGTGGGTCCAGTTACGCCAGCTTACCTTATGTTGTGTTCTGTAATTTTTGCCTGATAAAGTGCATTCATTTATTTTTCCTCATTATTCATATATTAAGTTCTCCTATTACCTCCTATTCATTTCTTAAGTCCAGTTATTTAGTTAAGATACTCACCGAACCTTGAATATTCCCTAACAATACAGATTACTTGTAGATCACATTGATTATTATGGCTGTTTTAAAATGAGTTTTTGAAGCAATTAGGCCTATCTTGAAGTATTTCCAGAAAAATGAAAAAACGAATACAAAAGACGGTAAAATAGTTAAGTGCAAATATAATAGCTTTTGCCTTAGTCTTTCTTGGTTAATATTTAATTATACCGGGGAAACTAATAATTCCTAGCGATAGTTTCCAAGGAGAGCATACATACAGTGGCTCACAAAATTGAGTAATCCATCACCCACTCTCTTCTTTGAAGGTTCAAAATGACAATGTTAAATTTTCATTTAAGCATGATGTTTTCAGGAACAATAAAGTACATATTAAAAAATGTACTATGCTGAAAATGAAAGTCAGGAGTCAATAACATTTAAGTTAGCGTAATTTTTGTCTGTAAGTTGTAAATTTCAGAGTCACAAAATTAAGTGTAAATCTTCATAAATTGGTCATTTTTCTGCTACAATCTTTTTAAAATGAATCAGTATAATTGTTTTGTTACCTAACTTAAGATACAAAACTTTCATTTTCAAGTAAAAACAAATAAATTTATTATCAAAATTTGTTTCGGAACTGAAACCTTTGTGAGAATTCCAAAATTTGTGAATCAGATGTTCAAAGAAGATTAATATTAAATTTTAAAGTGAATGCAAAGAAAATCCAGTGCAATTATAGATGAGTTCCAAAAACTCGAAAGAGTTACAAAATTGGAAGAATTCCAAATAAAATTAGAAAGTGGAGAAAAAATAATTCTCAGCTCCAGAAGCAAGAGAATAATGATTTGAGAAATAAAAATATACATATATCAAAATGATTGCTACAAAATTAGTTTCATAAACTTTTCCAAGAATAAAAAGAAGTGTTTATGAACAAAAGATTCGAAGGAAACCAAATTACAATGGCTGTATTCCTAAAAGAAAAAAAGCATCACTAAAGCAAATCGAGATGGAAAAAAAAAGAGGGTTTTTGCTAAAAATTAGTTTCAAACCACTTCGGCTCAAATATTATTCATTATAAAAACAAATTATATGTTTTGGAAATGATTATTCAAATTATGCTTGGTAGAAACTTAACTGTGAACGGTGAACTACTTCCTCAAAACACCTTTTTCCTCAATGTCAAACATGAAAGTGATACGGTTCATATGAAGGGCTGTTTGTTCCAAACGAGAAATAAAATAAATAAATAAAACTTACTTTTATTTCTGATAAATTCATGGATAAAATGAAGTAGTTGAATATATTAAAAAATAATTTTCAATGAAACGACCAAAAGTTAAGCACTTCCTTTGAACTTTTATATTTGAACAAGATGACGACCGAAAACATACAATTATTATTTTTAAGCTATAACTATTTTGCAGTTGTAAATTGCCCACATCGTTAACCTCCAGATATGAGTATGGTATAAATTTAAACAGTAGCACCAACTTTTCAAAAATATATGGCGGACTCAAAAATTTTGAGTAAAATAACACATAATATTTTTTCCTATTGTGTATGAGTATGGAGAGAGGGAGGGGAGGGGCGAATGACTAATGATGATAATTCGAAATTAAATTACACTCCTCCCTAAAAAAAAAACCTTCCTAAAGCGACCACGTTTCGTTCCAATAAAAATTGGTCGCTCCGAGAGGTGGTGTTTAAATATAGATTTTAATTGTTGAAAAAAGTAACAATTAATGTTACTAAAATTTATTTTTCACATTAGTAAAAAATATGAAAATTTAAGTATCAAAGCGAAAGTTAATTACATAAGTTAATTACTGCAAAGTTTAAGAAATGAATACATTGACGTTTGCTTTGATTTTACGGTTTTACATTTTATAATTTTTAAGTCCTTTCGAAGTTCAGTAAATGAATGCATATTTTTTGGAAGGGAACAAATAACGACGATTTCATTAATTTATCTATTTTTTTAGAGTTTCCTGATGGAATAGGACAGGGGAGTTTATTGACCGTTAATCTTAATTTGTCATCAGAGATAAATTAATTGCTTAAAAAGGCTCAAAGGGGTTTAAACACTTAAATGTTGCCGGAATAATAATAAAAAAATCTAAACTTAGTTTAGTAGTTTGATGAATAATGCACTCTCCGGAATTATTTTTCTAATAAAATGTTCTTCAAGCGAGCAGGAAAAACTGAATTTGTTTCATTTTCTTCAAAGAAATGGGTCGCTCATAGAAGGAGTTTAACTGTGTTGGTCTCTGAATGGAGATATAATTAGTATTGAGCCTATAGGAACAAATTTCGTTCCATGAAAAAATGGTCGTTCAGGGAGGTGGTCTCACAGAGAGGTTTTGCTTTATGTTTTTTTCTAAGCAATTTTTTTTTAAATTACTGTAATTTTATAAATAATTTTAATAAATTATATTCTAAGTTCTTCCTTATAAATACATTAATATTTATTTTAAATAACATTGGAATTGCTAACTATTGAAAGTGCAAAAAGCTAAATGTCAAGAAAAGCATACATTTTTGTCACCTACGGGCTTTATCAATTCAAGACATCAAAACAGATGAAAAAATAGGCAGGAAATTTGTTTTCGTGAGAAATTTAATTATACATCCGCTGAAGGGCTCCTGTAAGTCTAATTGATATCCTTACTATTTTTCAAACAAAATTATTTTGAGAACGTTAATAATACCAAATTTCATTTCAGCGATTAAATAAATAAAAATAAATAAATTACGAATTAGATCAATTGAAATTGGGTGGGATAGTCCCCCATAGGCCCATATAAGTTGGAGCTACTGAATTTAGAAGCATATAAAAATTAGAAATAATGTTTACAATAAAAATGGGTTAAAATAATCTAGAAAAACAATGGAAACTTTTCTCAACATAATGCCACACTTTAGAGAAGTCTTTCTGAGTGCCAAATAATATACAAAACAAAAATTATTAATTTCGTTTTTTGTCTTTTTTTATAAAAACAATCTGAGCATTTTTGAGGCCTTCCCTGGTATATTAATATATAATTATTTCAAATGCTAAAAGGTGTAAATTAAAACTTTAAATCCAGTAAAAATACATTTGTTTCGATTGTTGACAAGTTTCCACTTACCCCCGAGTCATTTTCAAAAATAAATAAAGCAAATAAATAAACAGAATGCTAAATTCTTCTTTAAAAAGTTAAACTTAAAATTACACTAAGTGCAAATTACTTAAAAGATGAAAAAAAAAATCCCAATGTTTTCCGGATCTAAAAATTGACTTTCACTCCTTCCGACACCAACTACGTAAAATTTGAAAATAAGACGCTTGTATTTTTTTATTCTCTGACGATGTGTATAGTTGAAAGTACTTAGGATATTAAAGTAATTTAACACCATTTATATATTTTTCATCTTTTAAGTAATTCGCACATAGTGTAATTTTAAGTTTAAATAAATAAAGTTATTCTAAATTTGCTCGGTCTATGGCACGCCATCATTCAGTTTTCCACGTATTCTTTCATGTTATGCACGTTACATTTTTATTTTATATGGATGTTTATTTTATTTTATTTTCATACTAACTGAGTAGCTCGAGCCATAATTTTGGTAAGTGGAATGATGCTGCATCGTTACATATAGAGTTTTCGTGCGTTACAATGGATAATATAGACTGGACGGGAAAATGATTTTACTTTTAATGAAATTTACTAGGATGGTTTCTTCTTGATAAAATCTTGCTATACTGTGAAAAAAAAAACGGTCTAAAATACGGAAATACTACTGGCAATCGAGACGTCAGTACAATTTCCGTATTTTAAGGGATGTTTTCCCCCGTAAATGCCAAAAAAAGGGAAATTTTTTTGTAATTTAGCAGGAAAAAGTTCCGCTAAAATACGGAAATAGTACTGGCGTCTTTATTGCAGTAGTATTTCCGCATTTTAGTCCGTTTTTTACAGTGTAGGGCTGTTTTTTTACTATATTTAATATGAACTATACACTCCTTTTTTCTATACTTAAATTTGCTACTAGTCATATTAATATAGTAATTCTTTGATCCGTCTGCTCTAATAAATGGTATTTCATACACCTCTGGGTAATTCTCAAAACTAATTGGGTCAATTTTAGAGCAAATGATATTCTTCAATTTCGGACGTGGTTTTGCTACTAAGCAGATATTGAAACGTTTAAAGCTATATTTTAATTTCTCAAAAAAGCTTGGAATACATTGAATAGTATAAAGTTTGTATGCTTGCGAATCAAATTTGGCTTTCCTGATTTTTATAAAAATTCTTATAAAACTAATGTTAATTTAAATTTTCTTTCCCTGTTTGTTTCTAATATTCACTTCATGCCCTTTCATTTCACATGCATCTTAAAATACAATTCTGCTGAAATTATTTTTGTCTACAACCGATTTAAGTTGTTTTAGGAAAACGGAATAATAAGGGTAAACCGCTTAGAGGGTTTTAACGAATTATATCAGATGTAATACTCAATTTTGTGGCTTCAAAACTTGTAACTTTGACTTAAAAATTATGCTAATGCAAGTATTATAGATTCCGCATTCTTGTATTTTGCCTTAACCCTTGGGGACGAGCCACCGGTATTCGTACCGCGTAAGGTGTTCAATATCGGGGATTATTCTCACCAGTAAATTTTTACTGTAAATTTTTCCTTATTTAATGCGAACATTTTCCCGATTCAATTAGGCAAAAAATTTCTGTTTTAAAAAACCGGTGATTAAAGATTAAAAATTCTATAAAAGACGCTCGTCCCGAAGGGGTAAATATGTTTTGCGCATATTATCGCTTCTGTAAATGTTTATAGAAAATAAGAATTTAATATTATTATACTTTTAAGGCTTAAAAAAAAAGTGAGTAATGTATACCCAATTTCGCGTAATTTGAAAACTAAGGGTCGACCGAAACCGCATTTCGGTAAGTTTCCCATTTTGAGGCGAAAACAAAAACGAATATGTCCAGTCCAATTTTTTAAAAGTAATTAATACATGCATAAATATACATAACTAGCGACTCTTGGCGATCAGTCTGGACTCCCTTAAAATTTATGTTTAGGAAAGCATGCTAAGCATTGTATCATGTTACTTTTATTCATAATTTAATTTACTTGGACTCCCTTAAATATAATTAATATAATCCCTTAAGTTAATATTAGTTTTTGTTGCATTAAAATATCTCAGTTTGTTGATTTTCTGTAAGCAAGTAAACCCTACTGGTTTACAATGGAAGTCTATGAGAATTTGGCGAAGTATTAGAGATATCGCCAAGTTGGCGTCACTTTTTGAGACTAATTTTGGTCGCCAATTTTGGCGATATATCTCCAAACTGACGACAAACTTGGGGGCATTTGGCGACAGAACAGGGTCCCCCCTATGGTAACTCCCTTATAGGTATGGTGATGCATTAAACGCTGTTCAGTAACCAATGATATGCGTTTTATTCGGGCGTTGCCATTAAACAATTAGCAAATAGTCGCGATTTCTGTGCCACGTGTGATAGCGTGATATATATATATATATATAGATTATTAATTAATTATACATGTGGCCCGAATTGATTATCTGTGCCTTTGACCACAGCTTTTTACTTTCATATAAAATAAAATGTAATTAATTCATCAACGACACAAAATTATTTTCTGATTATACGAATTTCATCTCATTAAAAAATGTTTTAGGTATACATACCGCGATTTATCTTTTATAGTGATTTTTGTAAATGATCATCTGTTATACTAGAACTTTCTCAAAGAGTATTCCAATCACTTCTGCTGTTTCAAACTATAAAAAAATTATTACTGTTAAGTCTGCAGCTTTTCACGAGCACGGGAAAAGAGTCTTCAAAGTTTAGTCATATATGCATTGTTTGCTTCATAATTTGTACTTACGTCTTTAGACCGTCGTGAATGATAATTATAAACAGTGAATTTCCTAGCAATAAATAAAGAGTGTTTCATTTTAACCGACATGGAACAAATCAATGAGTAATGTTGAAAATTACCGCAGGAAGAAACGGGATTTTTGGAACACAGATATTTTTGGATCGAGTTTTGTCGGCAACATTTTCGCCGAAAACAAATTTTCGGCGAAACTCAGTTTTTTAGCCGAAAAGGAAAACGAAACCAAATTTTCGTTCGATCTTTAATCTTAACACACTCGATATTTACAAGTATGAAAATGTTATTTACCTGTTATCTTTCAAGTACATTATGTATCTTTTAAATACTATTTAGATCATATCGAAGACACTAACTTAAAATAATGGTAAAATAATATTGTGATAATATAAATAAAATTTGCCGTTTTTCCATAACCTATTATGATTTAAATATATAAAAGCATAAAAAATGTTACAGTTTTTTTTAATCCAATAGTATTTCAAACCAAGCAGAGCAACTATTTTATTAACCTGTTCATTATGATTTACAAAAAGAAAAACAAAAGATATTACATGGACGATGAAGAACATCAATGATGCATGTAATGTCATTGTACCTATGTCTTTTGATATTCAGTATGATTGATGAGTTCTGATAATTGGAATTTTTTAGATAATGCTCAAAACATATAAAAAAAAATAGGGGATTGAATATTTTAATTTTTCAAAACAATACAAAGTCCGCAACCGGAATCATTTATTTGAAAAAATTGATTTACACCCAAATTTACATTCAATTTGCTGTTATTTTTAATGCACTGATAAAGTATTCTACAACAAAAATAAAAACTTTCATTAAATATTATAAAATAAATAAGACTTTACAACTGCTAAAAGGCAAGTATTTAGGGGAATGCAATGAATTTGAGTCAAAGATTTTGTGTTTTGAAACTCTACATTGCACAAATCCACACATACTACTCATTTTAAAAATTATATTTAATTAAACAATCATAAATCACCATACATAAAAAATGCTATTTACTTTTAAATTGATTGAAACTAAATAAGTTATCTGTATTTAATAAATGAAATTATCTGATATAATACTCGAGAATATTCCTATTTAGTTGTGAGTTCTGGTGGCTTAAAAAAATTCATATGTTTAAAAAAGTTTTTCTGCCTTTCCGTTAGTAAGCAATTTTTTAACTTATTCCAGATAAGCCTATATGAAGAACTTAAAAATCTAATTTGCAGAACAAATTAAATAAACAAAATTTATTTCCTACATTGTTTAAGCCCGAGAAGGCACAGTTATTAAGATATTGCATTCAATTAGTTCTACATTTAATGTTACATTTTTGTAACAAATAAGTTAAATCAATTGAACATTAAAAAATTAAAATGAAATTCATACAATATGATAGTTTAAAAATCCTAAAAACACTTTTTTAAAGTTTTGTATTTTGCATGCATCTTATCATTTTATGCGCAATCATCATAAACATAATACAAATATCTACAGCTTAAAAATGGAATTATTAAAAATGTAAGTAATTGGAAGTAATTAAATATATATATATATATATTATAAACCGTTAGCTGATAGCATCAAATTTTAAGTTTAGGGTTTTCGAATGAGACTGATAAAAATAAACATTTAAATTTAAAAAATCAAAAAACCCGACTGCGTAAAAAGCTAATTACTTATTTCTCATCAATGAGAAATTATTTTTTTTTCAATTCCTACTATTAGCTCACACTCTCGCTATATATACCTTGTTCAAATTTTCAATCGTTAATAAAATACTTATTATTCATCCAATCAAGCTCAAATGAATTTTTTTTAACTTGTAGTGGATGACACTTGATGTTAATCCAGATTTTTTCAAATATTAATTCATTAATTAAATTAAATTAATTAATTTTTAATAATCGAGAGAGCCCTCTTCTTCATCAAGGTATTTTAAGACCGAGAGAACCCTCTTCTTGACCAAGGCATTTTAAGCTCCACTCAAGAGGAAAGAAGAATGGGAGAAAAAAATCTTTTATTATACTAAGTAGGAATTGACTTAAAATATTTTTTTTTTACTTGTATTGATGACTTTTAAGTTGTGTTTAATTCTTAGTTCCTATCAATAAACACTGTTTTGATGAGGTCTATAGATGTCGTGTCCGCTTAGGAAAATCAATTCGTACCGGAACATTCTGCCCGGTAATTATTAGAAATTAGATATCGGAATCAATGTCTAATAATTAAATGATAGAATTTTCCGTTACGAATTGATTTTCCCAAATGGACACGACTTTCCGAACGACACAATATTTTTTATATTACTTACCTATTTTTTTTTTATTTGCTTGTATTGATGAATTTTAAGTTGTGTTTAATTGTTAGTTCCTATCTATAAACACTGTTTTGACGAGGCCTATAGATGTCTATGAAGATTAGAGTTGCAGTAAAGCTAGAGATCCTAGCTACACAACTTCCAGGTTGTGTAATATTTAAACGGAGCTTCTGACTGTAATATAGTCAATGAAACATCGCCTTCATTTTGAAAGACCTATCCAATTATATGCCACTCATTAGGGTGTGTAAAAAAAATTTTCATCTCTACCGCCATTTTGTATTTTACGGCATCCATTTTGAATTTATAAAAACAAAACTTTGCCTATAACCATCGGGCTGTTAAGACGAATTGAGAGAGACCTCATTCATTAAAATCCATCCAGCCGTTGGGATGTTTCAAGGGTATAAAGAAATCCACATACACAGATACGCGTGAAACACATAACCCTTCTTTTCAGTCGGGTAATAAGATTCATGAAAACTTTTACAGATCATATAGTTTAAAAAAATTAAAAAATACTAAAGATTGTTATTTTTTCCAAAAAATTGAGACTGTAGTTAGTAAAAATAAACACCTATCCAGTTAATATTTTTAGTTATACTTCTGCTCAAAAGCAAGCATAATTGGTTGTAAATTATAAACTTAAAATTCTTTCACCTCATTAATTGAGTAGGTTAGACTGACAGCACCATCTATCGCCTTAAATCTATAGGAATCACTTATACAACATAGCACCTCCTCTATCGGACGCTATCTCTGCTATTCAAGTTATAACTGCCTTTAAGATTCCTGACTCAAGTAGAATAGAAAGTTGCAGAAAAAAAAAATTAAATACCTTAAAGAGATGGGTTAAGATATAGTGCTGCAATGGGTATTCCAGCACACTGTGGAATTTACGGGGATGAAAAAGCTGACCAACTAGCTAAAACATGGACTTGGATTACCCAAACATCAACTAACGAAATGCCTTTCATTTCAATAGCAAGAATTATAACGATAAAAATGAATTCTCAATTCAAAAGGAGAAAACAAAGTAAGATCCAAAATAAGAAATGGAAAAATGCCATATCACGAATTCCTTCAGCACCAAGGAGAGCAAGTGTTGCTGCCTTTAGACTTGCCACAGGACACGACTGTTTACCTAAACATCTTTTCAGATATGATATACTTTAACCCTTTATCTACTGCATCTTTTTTTTTTCAAGTTTTTTTTTTTTCAGTTACTACAATGAAAATTAAAGGATATACATTAAAAAAAAATACTCACCCGTGAGAAATTTAATTCGTTAGAGGTAATTAATTAAAGTGGCACTTTAAAGTACCGTCAATACACTATGCCTAAAATATTCTCGTAACAGAAAACCTGCATGATATTTCAAATAAAGTTTAAACTCGTAATAATGCCAAATAACAAGAAGACACTCATAAGTTAAGAATAAAAAAATATTAAATTGACATAATTTTATTTTCACATGAAAAAGGAGTAAAAATTCAAATTTGATGGTATTAAAAAAACCATTTTTTTAGGTTTCGATTTTGTTAGCAGTCCTTTAGTTATGCGACGCTTATATTCTAAGGACAACATGTTCTCACACATCTCCACATATGCAATATATGAATTTACATATGCCATTTCTAGCATAGCTAAAAAGATCCGGTGCCGCAACTTTTTCGACTTTCTATGAAAAATAATAATGAAACAGTAAAGAAATACCATAAAAAACATTACTAAACTACAATTTAGTAATTACATTATAAATAAGATAAAAACGATGGATAACTACACAGATGAAAAGTAAACAAGAAGTTTTTCTCCAACAGCCAGTGTACTGGCGGTACTTATAAGTACCGCCGAGTAATTCAACTGTTAAATCAAATACATGCACTAGTTTATTGTACTAGTTTACTATACTAGCACATTTGAACTTTCAACATTCCATAGTTCACGAGCAAAATGGCTGTGACAGACGGACAGACAGACACAGGAGTGATCTTATAATGGTTCCGCTTTTACTTTTATAAGTACGGAACCCTTAAATAACGATCTGCTCTAGAGACAAAAAAGTGCGTTCCATGAAAAATATACCGATTCCCAGGGAAATTGGACATTGAAATTGTGATGCTCGGATATACGGACTATTCTTGTAATCTTAAATTTGAAGCATTCTCGATTATCCGAAAATTTCGATTTTCCGAAAATTTCGATTTTCCGAAAGAGGGTCGGTCCCAATTACTTCGGATAATCGAGGTTTTACTGTATATATATATATACTAGGGGGCTCTGCCCCTGCAAGCTACGCTCGCCAACCCCCGTTCAGACACCGCAGAATCTAAAAACACGCTAATCTGATGGGTTTTAAAAATATTAGAGAAGATTGAATTATACTGAAAAAAGCTGTGCAGATCTCCCTGTAAACGGGTTTCCATTCAATTCCCTTTGATTGCAAAAAATTAAGGGCGAATCAGTTGCTGTTAAGACATCCAATGGTTGTTTTCGTTTTTGATTAAAGAGGATCAGTTAAATATTTGAAAAGAAGCTAAAATAAAATAAATTAAGTATACAGAGTCTTTGTCTCCCGGTATTTTAAAACAATCTCTATAACAATAGCCAAAGTCATGTGACTATCATCTACAGTTCCAGGCGGACCACTTCACTATTTATACTCTAAGTGCCATTTTGATACTTTAATGTTAGCACGGTTCAGGCACAGGTGATAAGTCGTAAATATTATTCTATCGCCATCATTTCATCTATATTATAATAGTTCAAGTCGTCAACTGCCATAAACAAATACGGTCTGATCCCTTCGCCGTTCATATGAAAGTTTGGCAAAGATGTCATATGCGTCCCATATTGGCGTGATTTTTTAACGACGCCAATTTGGGGAACGCATCAACAGCATAAACAGCAACATCCGGCTTACCATATCAAGCAAAATAACGATACTTCGGCGCCAGTTATGTGCCTGTTCCGTACATGACATTGGCGTCAGAAAAAAAAATCGCGCCAATATGGGACCGTAAGTTTTCCATTTTGATTAAAAGATCAAAAATTTTTTTTTTCGAATAAAGCTACATAAAAGTTGCCATGGTCGCAAAGAATTCTGGGGACTGTTACGCCAGCAGGATGCAAATCTCGCCAATAACTTTTTTTCAACTCGCCAGTTAGCATTTTTTTTTTTCGAGTGGTAATATTTGGCCAGATACGCACCGCAGGTTTGGTGTGATTTTAATTTTTTTACGAAAACTTGGCAAAAACCTCGTTTTCAAATACCAGTTACATATGCATTTTTGGTATTCCTTAGATATCCCGACGACCAAAAATCTATCGCCAAACTATAAGATTAAATGCCAATAATGTTTGATCGTAAATGTCACATTCACTTGACTTTAAGCAAGTTACACGTGATTACGTCATCAAGTGATTTTTATTTCAACGTTTTATTCGTATATTTATTAATGTTATACTAATTTATTTGTTCTTTCGTTATTTAAAATAAAAATTATGTCAATTTGTATAATTTGGCGAGTGTTTTGGCGATTTATATAATTTGGCGAAATATGTCGATGGAATAACTAAGAGGTAATGTATTTCTTAATTTTTTTCTATTATTTTCTAAAGGAAATATAAAAAAAATAATTAATAATCATAGAACAAAATAATTTATATAATTTGTAAAAAGAAATAAAAGTAAATAAACATTTATTATCAAATAAAGAACAATAGCCTGGTTACCATGTCAACCTTTTCTGAAATATAAAAAAATATATTTGTTTGATTAAAATTTGAGTTGCCATCATTAGAAAAATGTATATAAAATTAGAAAAAAAATAATATTTCGAAAACTAAATCGAATTTAAAAATTCTAATACCAGTTTTGAAATCTGCGGATCAATATTGATTTTTGGTGTCAATTTCATCGCAAAGTATTCCATATTTTAGGAGAAATCACCGTGAAACATAATCAGTTGTTTAATCAGTCGATTCATACTTCCGTTTCATAAATTCGTTTCATTAGGATTTTATATATATAGGGTAGATGTATAAGTATATGTATATATTTAGCCTATTGCTAACTATAGTATTTCTAGTGATCTGATGCGAACTTTTCTTAAGTTACGTCAAACAATCTGAGTAGCGAAGTTAGGATAGCAATCCTCCCCTCACTTTTAGTATTTCAAGTGTAATTTCAAACATCATTAGTTTAAAAGTGCCCACTTCACTGCTATCCATCATTATTATATTGCTTTAAATAAATCTTTGTTATTGTTAATTTCTGGGTAATCCCTATTTTCTTAGATGATGGGTATGAAGAGTTCGTCACAAGTGGTTCTCAACCAGTAAGCTATGTGAAAATCTCAGGCGTGTCACAGAAATTTTCAATTTGTTTCCTTGGATTTTATGAATTAACAGTATCGTTACATTAACATACATTATCCCATATTAAGGTAAACAATTACACCAATAGTGGGTCATTTAGGGACATTATTATTAAAGTGTTAGTTTTATTAAAGTAATTATTGGTAAAGTGTTAGTGAATTCCAAAAGATATATATATATATATATATAGCCTAGTCCTAACCTTCATGTACCAGAATAAACACTCAAAGTTTCAAAATATATTCTTCGGAAAAAATGAAAAATAACAAAGGTTACTTTCCTCTCTGCTCCAGTAGTGAGCCTAGTAAATTTCTGATGCATGAATCTTTAAGTTTTTGGCTTATCCAACTAATTATTTATAACATAATAGAATATATCAACAGTATTTTAATTCAAAATAAAACATAATACAGTATAACCTCTGTTATCCGAAACTCTTTTAATCGAAACTCTCGGTTAACCGAAATCCATTTTTAAAACTTTTTGTTTTTTACTATCACATTCCTTGTAGGCAAGCGGTTCTTTCCGAACCACGAGTACAGATAAATACTTCGGATCCCGTTTCTTAGAATTCCTTTGAATTTAACTTGAGCTCCCATAAACTGCGGAGTGAACTAGAACGCAGTAAGAGGATGGATAACCCGAATATGTGAATGTGGTCTAGCAGGCGAAGAAAATTAGCAATTCTGAAGATTTTGAAAGTTTTGAAAAAGGTTTGGCTGAAGCAGAAGAAAGACTGTGATACTGATGAACTAACAGTATTTAAAAACAACTTCGTGATACAGCTGCAAAGCAAAGCGACAAACAAAACTTTGTTTCAAACCCTTGCGAAATATGTAAAAGGTACTTAATTTGAAAACTAAAATTCAGGTGATTTATTCTTATTTCTATTTTTCTGTTGCTTTATTTTTTTAAGCACTTGTTATCATAATAAGAAAGATATTTATTAAGAGTATATTTGTTCTTAATCTTAAAATTGAAGCATTCTCGATTAGCGAAAATTTCGATTTTCCGAAAGATCGTCGGTCCCAATTACTTCGGATAATCGAGGTTCTACTGTATTAAAGAAACAATGTTTTAAATGAAAAGTAATCTCTTAATGAAATCTCTAAGAATTTGCAAAAAAATGTGTTTTTGAAGACACTCTATAAAATAAACATATGTACCAGTAGAAAAGAAAAAAAAAATGCAATTTAACAAATTACAACGACCATTTGGAAAATGATTTTTTCAAAGACTAAAATTTAAGACATAAAAAATCGCACGGACTTGATCATACATTACGTACGCCATGGATTACATTTTTCGGTACTGTAAACTTTTTAACTTCTACGGAGCAGGTCATACATTACGTAAACCATGGATTAAACATTGATATTCCTGGACCAATTTTAAATGAAATTTCATTCTTAAACTTCTAAACATCCCACAATATTATTTTTTACAACGTCGTATAGAGAAAAAAATGTACTTTTAAATGCAATTTGTCTGAAAGCTGTATCTCAATTTGTTTCTGAGTTATTAATTTTTTTTTGTAGTTTTTATTACTTTTTTGTCATAGTGGCAACAGAAGTATCCATCTCTGTTGAAAGTAAAGGGAAAATACAGATTACTGTATAGACCAATCAGAAAATGAATAAAATGCGGGATTCAACTAATAAAACGCTTCAGATATGTTTTTGATTTCCTACCCTGACCGAGGACAATAACCATTTTTCCAAATGGTTAATAATTATTCCAAACAGTTGGAGGAAAGTTAACATTTAAGGATGTTAGTCAATCAAATTTATTTCAATAGTTCTTCAGAAATACAGTTTGGGCTTGTTTTTAAACTTTAAATGTTATTGGCACACTAATGATAAGTGGCCGACTATAGGTGAATTTGCCTTACACCAGTGTTGGCGAACTTTTTTGTAACCGCGTGCCAATTTCTTTCCAAAAATTTTGTACACCAAATTGACGTACCAATAAATTTAGTAGATTAAAAAGTCTTTAAATAATAACATTAAGATAAAAAAAAACAAATGTGTAACAGACAAGTGAGGTATTGCACTATAATAATCATAAAAAATTAAATTCTAAAAATTATTAAAAAATATATGTGATTAATTGTGTTTTTGTATCTTGGGAAGAAAATAATTAATATCAGGCTCATACTCAGTTAATTGCAACAGAATGCAAACTGAACTGGATTTATATGACAACTGCTTTTTATTTCATATTTTGTATTATTAATTTTAGAATCTAATGACCTTGTAGACATAGATAGTTGGAAAAAAATATTAAAAGATCAAACGCCAGTTTCTTTAAATAGCTCTGAAATTAATTTCTAGGTTGAAATAATTTTATCATTGGTACATTTACTAATGTGGTAATTTTACTGTATTTTAAAAAGTTGCAATTAAAATTCTTCAATTTCCAATAAATCAAATTTAGTCAAGATTAGATCATTTAGAGTTTGTGTATTTTGTGTAGTATCACTGTATATTGATTTAAACAACGTGCCAAAATTATTCTTTCGCGTGCCACTTTTGGTACGCGTGCCATAGGTTCGCTGCCCCTGCCTTACATTCTTTTTCATAAACTTTATTAATTACTGACTGTTGATATTACATAAATAAAAACCTGAAACTTAAATTAAAAACATTTAAAAGTCAGATTGAATTTGTAATGAGAGATACAAACAAAGATGACCAGTTTTTCAATGTAAAAAACTAATGAACACTAGGTGAAATCAGATGAACTTTAGTGTTACGGAAGATAAGTTACGAAAGAAATTAAGAAAACATTCGTGATCATCTTCTTTATATCATATAGTATGTACTTCGTTGGAAAGATGAACACCAGATTAACACTAAACTCAGAAGTATGCGTAATGCACAACTCGTTTTGTTTCTTTTTTCTCCCCCCCTCCCTAAGATCATTAAGAGGAATTATATAATTTTCACGGATTTAAATGCACTATGAAGCGAGAAGATAACTATTAGGAAAAGGATCATGTCCGAAGTTATTAATGAAAATAACATTAGCTAAAATGCAGTTTTAAAAGTTAAAAATAATACTGAAAACTTACCATAGAGAATCATATCTGAAAATTAACTAAACCTGTTTTTTAACCAATGTAATATCTGACTAATTAAACTATTTTTAAGCCTATTTAGCATAATAAACGCCTGCATATTCTTGTTCATAATAGTTTACGACAGTTTTCTAAAAAGAAATGAGGGAAGGTGTTGTAATAAAAGATGGGATAATAAGAGACCATATTATAAATATATAAATATTTAAAAAAAAAAATGTAAAAAAATATTGACTTTTAAATTTTTATTTTTCAAACAAAAAGTTATCATGATATATGTATAACTAGCAAAAGACATGCTTTGTTTGGATTCGCGAAGCATTATTTAATAAGATAAATATTTGAAAGTAACAATATTTTTTTATATTATTTTTGCATCTTTATTAAGCAAAAATATTATCTTATGTTTTGGCGCATTTTAATTTTAGAAATGTAAATTCAGACAAAAAACTAAGAATTTCCTCGGAATTTTTTATTTATGATATAACGAATTTAACAATTAATTTTATTTCCTTACAATTTTTTTGTTGTCACTTTACAAAAAAATAAATAAATAAATAAATAAATAAACGGTCAAGTGCGAGTGTTACTCGCGCTCATAGGATTCCGTAAAGTAAATATATAAATTATTAACTGTATTATTAAAAAAGATCATTGCTAAAATAATAAGACTGTAAAAAACTATACAACATAGCGTTGGGTATAGCTGTATATACTAGAAAAGTATAAATGGTATACCATAAAAGTTTAAAGAGATATGAAGTGTAAGTAATATCAGATACAGTAGAACCTCGATTATCCAAAGTAATTGGGATCAATCCTCTTTCAGAAAATCGAAATTTTCGGATAATCGAAAATACTTTAATTTTAAAATTAAGGAGAAATATATACGCTATTTCTTATTATGGTAACAATTGCTTAATAAAAATAAAGCAATAGCAAGATAGAAGTAATGGGGAATAAATTACCCGAATTTTGATTTTGAAACTAAGTACATTTTACAAATTTCACAAGGGTTTGAAACAATGTTTTGTTTGTCGCAGTTTCGATTGCCTTTGCTTTGAAGCTCTATCACAGAGTTTTTAAATATTATTAGTTCACCAGTATCACAGCCTTTCTACTACTCCAACTATGCCAAATTTTTTGCAAAACGTTCAAAAACTTCGGACTTGCTAATTTGTTCGTTTTCTTCGTTTCACGAAGCTTACAGGAGATCAAGTTTAATTCAAAAGAACTCTAAGAAAGGGGATCGAAAGTATTTATATGTACCAGTAGTTCGGAAAGGATTGCTTGCACACAAGGAATATGATAGTTTAACCCTTTCAGGCGCAAAGCAATTTCATTGCTAAAGCGTTGAAATTAATGAATGACACCGGAATTTGAAAACAGATTTATTACTAAATACGAAAAAGCTATATTTCCTATATATGACAAACCGAATTTTTTCTTACTAAAATTCTGGTGCCAATGTGTCATCTGGGAATTAAAATTAAGTGGTTTCATAAAAATACCAGCGCCCCTCAAGGGGTTAAAAAAGAAAGAAAAAAACCTTTCAAAATGGATTTTGCACATAAGGAATGTGATAATAATAATAAACTTTAAAAATGGATTTCGGTTAACCGAGAGTTTCGGTTAAAACAGTTTCGGGTAAAAGAGGTTCTACTGTATTGCTTTTCTGTATAACTCTTTTTTTTATCTTATCCTAAACTGTCTATGATGAACTTAATTTGGTACTGACAATAAAAGTAGTCATATTTAACTCCTTGCGCTCTGGCTCTGTTTGCGGATGTATGTCACTAGCCACCAGTGTTGCCGCATCTGGCAGATTTTTATTTAGAAATTTTTAATTCACACCACAGAAATTTAATAGATAATTTTCATTTAAATTATTTATGGAAAGTCGATCATCTTGTAAATAAAAATAAGAGTTGAAGCTTTCTGGTGAGAATTCAGAATGTCTAATTAAAAAATCAACCGTGTATCATTGCCGGAAATGGACAAAATGGCATTGCATACGCTGCGTGCGTCATACGACGCAAAAGGTTAAACTTCATTTGGCATTTCATAAAACCATATTCAGCGTAATAATAATCTTTTATTTTTACAGTGTGGCTAAAAAAAAAAAAATCCCTTGTTCAAAGTTTAACCTTGGCATTGTGCTAAGCGCTCTTGGAAAGGATATCGCAAAGTTGCAACGCCGCATTGGTCTGTGCCGTGTTTTTCAGATAGGTTTTTAATTTTTTAAAGACATGGGAGGTGTATTGGGGGTCCACTCAATGCAAACTAGCCACGAATCTCATAGTATTTATGTGAGTAATAATAATTAAATTAGTCTGTTTTTAATAATTTGATTATTGCTTTTATACTGCTACTGGGCATTGCATTATACAAATATATCGTTAAAGTTGCTATCTGGGCTTTAAAAGCCGATGGTACACAGCGTATGCCTCCCCTGTCATTATGTATGTCCTAACCGTCCGTGTCTGCAATATTTAAAGTAATATAATTCTATTGATTTAATGTATTTTTATTACATTGAACAATGATTAATACTTCCAAGGATTGCAATCATATTCGTTACTAAGTTTTTTTTATAAAATGTTCAAAGAATCATTTTTTTTAGCATTTAAAACAAAATGCAGAGAAACCAACATTATAATTTTGCCCTTTTCCAAGACAGTCGGAGGGTTAAAGGGTTAGGCAGCCTAAGAGAGACTGCTCAAGTCCGGCTAGGCCTGCCTCTTGGAGCTTAAAGTCTCTCCCGGTATGTTCCCCGACACGTTGGGGCTCGTCTGTCCAGCCCTGTCTGGCCAAATGCGGACGCACATACATAAGAAGCTTACGGGGCGACGCTCACCCGCCAAGGGCGGCCACGTACCACCGACCACAGAACCCAGAATTTATTTGATAAAGCAATAAGGAAGTTTACAAAAAAAGGGGAAATTCCCCAGCCAGCCAGGAAAACTCCTACTCGCGACAAAGGGCGGCAGTACAGAACATTGAATAATAATAATAATAATAATAATAATAATAATAATACATCACTGCTCCTGGCCACCAGGGGACAGACCCCTCTCGCGACAAGGGGCAGCAGGAAGGGAAAAGAATGATTTGCACGGCACCAGCAATTACTCAAGCGTTGAGAGGATAGGTTCTGGATTAGGTTAGTAAGAATGGCACGAGCAGACACTCAAGCGTCCATTGGAGATGTAACACTAGATATAATGGTGAGAAGCACGAGCTCATGTGTCTGTAGGAGACTACACGATGGATAGGAGAATGCTCAAACCTCCAAAGAGGGCTGGATGCTGCTGCTATTTGAAGCTTGATGTAGTGACAGTGAGACTGGATAAGCAGAACCAGGACTTACGTTAAGTTTGTTAGATAAGTAAGGAAATTGTAAATGTGTTTTAATTTATTGAGTAGGGGGGTGCGTGAAAGGACATTTTGGAGCCAATTCACTGGAAGTATGTCTGGACGACTCAAGTGCCAGCGTTGAGTGAGATTACAACTATAATAGGGGCGATTTATAGTGCCAAGTTCACCGCATTCGCAAGTGGCAGTGGATCTTATCTTGAAGCGGTCCTGATATGCCATGAAAGGGTCATGTCCTGTTAAGAAGCTGGTGGTGTAGGGTGTTAAGTTATAAAGTGTGAGAGAAACTTTAGGAATTAGCTTATATGTGTGCCTGTCCTTGAATGAGGTATCCCAGTGTTCCTGCCCTCGCGTCAGTCTCCTTGCTCTAAGAACCCTTTTGACGTATGACTGGGGCACTGAGAGGTGTGTGTGTTTTTTTCTGTGTGGCCGTCTTCGCTAGGTCGTCTGCTAGTTCATTTCCAAAGATACCTTTGTGAGCCGAGACGTGGCCTAGCGAGATACGGTGTAGGAGATTTTTTAGTTTTAGTTTTATTTGCAGTACTAGAGGATGTTTTATCCTGTGTGCCTGTATTGCCTGCAGGCCGGAGAGGCAGTCGCTGTAGATGGTAATACTATTGCTAGGGTGGTATTCCGCCCACTCTAATGCGTTTGGTATTGCGAACAGCTCCGCTTGGAATACGGAGTTATTATCATCTAGCCTTGCAGACCACTGATGGATCACCACCGTGCCTTCCATGGCGCAGAAGGCTGCGCCCACGCCGGTCTCTGTGCCTGATACATCAGTGAAGAGTGTGGTGCTAAGGGCAGGTGTGTAGCTGTTGTGTGTTCTGTTTACTTGAAAGTGTGAAGTCTCCTCAGCGGGGTGAAGCTGCCAGCTCCTGACTGTGTATTGTAATGTTGTGTTTGGAAAAAGAGAATCTATTACTGTGTCACGTTTTAGCTGTAGGATTGAGGATTTGGCGTGTTCGTATTCTAGTTGAAGTGTGATGGGTGGAATACCTGTGAGTATATGCAGTGATATCTCGACTAATTAACGACGATTTTTTTTCGAAAATCATTATCAACAATGCTTTTATACTTCTACTACGATAGGTAACTCAAGCGCTTCTCAACACTTTTGCTGAATGCCTGCAAAACTACATTTGTGTGTAACTGAAAAATGCATTTGTGATTAACTCATTAATTGTGTAATTGAATCTCACTCGTATGTAAGTGTTATGGGTTATTACACACAGACTGTTGGTTTATTTTGTTGGCAAATACATAACAATTTTTGTTCATTGAGACATTTTTACAAGTAGTTCATGTGGGATTATACAATTTGTACATGTGTTTACTTACACGTTGTGTATGCTGCGTACACACTTGTTCATGTGTTATATTACAAGTAGTTCATGAGTTTGGGGGTTTCTTTTCTCCTCCCTTCACACAAGTACAGTTTTTTTTTGGTTACTTTTCTATCTCTTAAACTTTAAGTCATGTTTCAGTATTAAAATATTCCATCAGTCTGTTCTTTTTAAATTTTTAAGTTTTAAGAAGGTTGTGTTTTTAACACTTTCCAACGAAGTTGAAAAGTGTTTATGCATTCGGTTTGTCTGGCCGTCTGTACGCGCTCTAACTCCCGTAAATGTACTTGGATCGTTCTGAAATTTTTGGATGTTAGTGACCTCTACCATAGCACAAACCCTATTGCAAATGAAGCTTGTAGCATGTTTAGTTCATTTACAGGGGCAGTCAAAAGTTTTCCGTTACATTACGGCCTATGGGAAAAATCGTTTAAAATGATTTTTAATGATGTTACATGCTTTCAAACATAATAAAATTGATATGCATTTATCAATGCCCTAAAATATGCATTCCGTTAATATGCGCTTCAAATAATAAATATTATTCATTTACAGGGCCACACAAAAGAATTCCGTTACATAAAGTTATACGGGTGGAGGGAAATTTTTCCGGCGTATTTTAATTATGTTAAATTATTTCATGTATAATGGAATTGATATACGTCGCTGAGGTTTACTATAAATTTTTTCATGTATAATACGAAGTTCATAGCATTTACAGGGACACACAAAAGATTTCAGGTACTATATTGTATCCGAAGTACTGTACGGTAGCGATGATTGCTGGGAATGCATTTTTAATTATGTTATGCGCTTTTATGGTCCACTATATTTATGCATTGTATATGATGTGTATAAGGGCTACACAAAAGAATTCGTACTGGTTACTGGGTATGATTGTAAATTGCTTAAAGGTGGTTTTAAATGAGTTATGCATCTTTACACTGAACTGCATATTGTTTACTAAGAAATGTTTGTAGATAAAATTATATAACATAGATAAAATTATATACAGTGTCATGCAAAGAATTGGATACACGGTCGTCTATAAATGATAATTTCTGAAAATGTGATTCCAGTAGTTTTAAGAGTGTTTTACTTTGAATTAAACTTTAGCTAAATAGTGGCGTGTAATAAAGGTACTAGGTTATCTACAGGGTTGTACAAAAGTATACAAGTATGTTTCCATCTATTAGTATAAATTGCTGAAAGAGAAATTTCAATCTGTTATTAGTTTTCTTGCTAAACTAAATTTCCCCATTATATAGCATATATATCAACCTACAGATTAAATTCAGAGCTGTTCAAAAGAATTGGAATTCATATTTTCTATGGATGGTAACTGCTGAAATCAGTTTTTCAAATGTTTTATTCGTTTTCTAAAATTTTTACTTAGTTCTTTTATATACGCTAGGGGGGCTTGCTCCCCTAGCTAACGCTCGCCAACCCCCGTTAAGACACCGCAGACTCTTAAAGCATGCTAATTTGATCGGCTTTAGAAAGGTTTCGGAAGATTGATTTATAATTTCAAAAACAGTGGCGATCTACCTGTAAACGGGTTTCTATTCATTTCTCTTTGATTGCGGAATTTTAAAGCCAAATCAGTTGCTGTTAAAAGATACAATGGCTGTTTTCGTCTTTTATTAAATAAAATCAGTTAAACATTTCAAAATAAGCTAATATAAAAAGAATTAAGTAAACAGAGTCTTTCTCTCCCGATATTTTTTAACAAAGAGAAAAGAAAGTTCTTTTAAATAAGACATTTTAAATGTATCGTTTTTAATCTGACGTAATTTTCACCAAACTTTTCTTTATCTTTTTAATATTCACATGTAAATACTTTTGTTAGAAATGAAATATTATTTTCCTGAAATAGTTGAAAAGATCATCTCAAAATATCAAATAAATGTCTCGCGCAATTTTAAAATTTAAACTGTTTTGCAATATTATTTTTTGTTCATTTTACGTAATAAGTGTATTGTGACGTAAATGTGACGTAATTTCTCCTATTTAAGACTTCTAACGCATGTTAATGAATTTATTATTTTACAATATCCTTTCTCTTTTAAAATTCACGTGCAAATATAGTTTTTATGACGTAATTTTCATTAAGTTCCTGTTTTTTATACCTAATTATTTAATTCTGTTTATAATAGCCACGTGTAAATAAATTTTTCATTTGAAGCAAACATTATTGTTTGCGCTGTTTATACAGTTGGCATCAGTTTAAATTAATACTATTTTCTAAAATATGCAAAAAATATCTCTCGAAATGGTGAAAATTTGAATTTAAAATAGAAATAAAACCTCAAAAAATGAGTTAAATTAAAAAAATAAATGCAGTCTGCACACCGGAAACTTCTAACGAATAAAATGTTCTAAAAATGATTAAATTCCCATGTATAGTTTTTGCTCCTATAAAACTTTTTTAATGGAACGATTTTGTCCAACTTTAGCATTAAATATATCTCTTAAAACAATTCTTCGATTTGAAAACTGTCTGCATCAGCGTGTTTATCAAACATTTCTCTATAATACCACAGATTTTCATATTTTTGTATGCAATAGTTTTCTTAATATTAACGAAGAAAGACCTCCGGTCACAAAAAAAATTCAAAACCGGCGGCGGCGGTGACAGCGTTAGTTATTTTTATTTTTAGAGTAGAGAGATTATTTCCCTAAATAACGAAGTTCTGTTAAAGCAGACAGGAAGTGTTGGAAAGTGTTTCATAATCTATGCTTAACGCATGAATTTTCTTACTTGTTTTATTTTATGTGTTTGCATAATGTCATAACATATCAATGACACCATCACTTTGCCTATATACAATGATTTTAAAGTTACAAGGAGTTATCCGTCACATGACATATTAAACTACACGTACATGTCGAATTAGTTGACTTTTAACATGTAACATTTTTTAAAACTTTCATTAGATACTTCTTGCTTGAAGATGGCAGATCGAGTAACGTATCTTGTTACACTATATAAAATTGTATGCAATTTCGTATGAAATTTTTTTAATAATTTTGCCAGGAGTTAAATTTTAATCAATACACAGAAAGTCAGGATGGCAGTGTGAAAATTCATAAAATACAAAATTATATTAGACTTTGATTTTTGGAGAGCAGGAACTTAGTTAAATTACAAGAATCTAAAAAAAAACAAAAAAACTACCTCCCTTATTATTTAATGCAGAAGCCACAAGCTTACGCCATTATAATTGTGTCCCTACACAATATGTCAATATTTAGGGCTACACCTGTGTGCTACAGGTGTAGATGCTACACCTGTGCTGCTTGCACATGTTTGGCTCTGGTAGTCCTTGGCGTTATGCACAATTTTTTTGTTTGTTTCATATACCAGTAATGAAGCAATCTAAGATGATACAAATATGCTTCAATTTTATGAAAGGATTCACCTTTCCTTAAAGTACAAAATTTTTACTAGTGTGTTGTTGTTCTTTGTTTTATTTGCTTGCATTTTTATAACATTATGATCTCACATAAGATCAAATTTTGAGATGTGGTAGATGCAGTTAATGTAAATACTTCTCTTTATGAATATACATGACTAAATAACTGGTACCAGCGCCACAAACACAATGCCACAAAAATTAAATATAGGATCCTATGTCATCAACAAATGTGGCACTTTTATTTTGTGAAGTATCTCTCTATTCTAAAAAAAAGTAACTACCGCTGTCACCGTCGCCGCCGCCGGTTTTGAATTATCTGTGACCGGAGGTCTTTCTTCGTTAATATTAAGAAAAATAATGCATACAAAAATATGAAAATCGGTAGTATTATACAAAAATGTTTGATAAACACGCTGATGCAGACAGTTTTCAAATCGAAGAATTATTTTAAGAGATATTTAATGCTAAAGTTGGACAAAATCGTTCCACTAAAAAAGTTTTATAGGAGCAAAAACTATACATCGGAATTTAATAATTTTTAGATCATTTTATACGTTATAATTTCCCGGTGTGCAGAATTTATTTATTTTTTTAATTTGATTCATTTTTCGAAGTTTCATTTCTATTTTAAATTCAAATTTTCAGCATTTCGAGAGATATCTTTTACTTATTTTAGAAAATTGTACTAATTTAACCTGTTGCCAATTGTATAAACAACGGAAACAATAATGTTTGCTTCAAATTAAAAAATTATTTACACGTGACTATTATAAACAGAAAATATACTGTCAAATTAAAATTAAATAAATATGTACAAAAAGCAGAAACTTGTTAAAAATTACGTCATAAAAAGTATACACGTGAATTTTAAAAGAGAAAGGATATTGTAAAATAATAAATTCATTAACATGCGTTAGAAGTCTTAAACAGGAGAAATTACGTCATATTTACGTCACATTAGAGTTATTAGATAAAATGAACACAAAATATTGCAAAACAGTTTAAATTTAGAACTTGCGCTGGACATTTATTTGATATTTTGAGAGGAACTATTTTTGTTAGGAAAGCGCAAATAATATTTCATTTCTAACAAAAGTATTTTCACGTGAATATTTAAATGGGAAAGAATAGCTTTGTCAAAATTACGTCAGATTAAAAACGATTAATTTAAAATGTCTCATTTAAAAGAACTTTCTTTTCGCTTTGTTAAAAAATACCAGGAGACAAAGACTGGTTATTTAATTCCTTTTATATTAGCTTATTTTGAAATGTTGTTACACGTGTCTACGTCATCAAGTTATTTTTATTTCGACGTTTTATTTGTATTTTTATTAATGTTGTACTAATTTATTTGTTCTTTCGTTATTTAAAATAAAAATTATGTCAATTTGTATAATTTTAAATTATAATTCAATCTTTCGAAATCTTTTTAAAGCCGATCAAATTAGCGTGCATTTAGAGTCTGCGGTGTCTGGACGGGGATTGGCGAGCGTAGCTCGCAGGGGGCTGAACCCCCTAGTTTAATTTTAAAAAAAAGATTATTTTGAATATTATGAGCGCACAGTCATGAACAAAATACAATTCTTTGTGAATTGTCTTCCAAGCAAACAAATATATTTTTTTCTACTTACTTATTGTTGTATAAAGTATTTTACAAGAACTATGGTTTAATAGTTTGAGAGAGTAGTTAAAATAGTTTTCTCTTTATATGTCAACTTAAATAGTTTTTTTTTTTTGTTTGTTTGTTTGTTTATGGTATAGATTCTGTAAGTGCGATAGTGGACAAAGGGTGTATGTAGGTAGAAAACTTCAACGTACTCATTACATCTTTCTTTGGGTGACCCGAAGAGATATGTGACGGAGTTTTCTCACATATCACATTTTCTTTAAAATTAATTTAAATCTTTTATTCTGGCTTTTGATACGTGTTGTTTTCTTCCTTTGTTATGTTAAAATGTATAATTTATTTCTAGGCTTAAAATCCGTATCGAATTTTATCAGTTCATTTTTTTTCTTTCTTTCAATAACCTCTTTAATTTAATGCAGTAATTTTCTGTTGATGATTTGTAACCGTTTCTCGCAGATGCAATTTATTTTTTTTTTCAATAACATCTGAGCCGTTAAAATAAAATAAAACAGAAGAGTTAAAAGCATCTGCCTTTGATTTCAGTGTAGAGGTCTGCACGGGCCGGAATTTTCAGGCCCGGGCCCGGCCCGGCCCGAACGAAAGCTATCTTGGCCCGGCCCGGCCCGGTGTAAAAATTGGAAGTTCGGCCCGAGCCCGGCCCGGCCCGTTTGCATTTTTACAGTTCTCGGCCCGTACAAAAATCAGTGAAAACAGGCCCGGCCCGACACAATTTCTACAAAAAAGAAAAATCCGTTTTTTCTCAACATACAATTAAGATTCTTTTAATGAATACTACATACATATTTATGGGAACATTTTACAGTATATTTTACATTACTATGTTTTCAAAACAGAAAACACACAATAGTAAACATTAACGATTACTTACAGTGTTTTAGTCATCGTGTCTGCAGACATTTCAAAATGGAAATAAGGATTCATTAAAAGATTAATGTAGTTCAGAATAAAGGATTAAAAACGTGATAACTTTTGAAGCTGTATAATAAAAAGTAGATTTGTGAAAATATTTCTCTCATTTTTAAGGCTTTTCTCAAATCTAAAGGAGCTACATTTCGACACATTTATGAATTATTTTCTTTTCGGAAACGCGTAAGATTGGCAGGTATTCTTATTCAGAAGCTATGTAAATGTCGTTTTTTTTCATAGATAAAAGCAATATATCTGTCTGAAGATACTGTCAAAGTTAGCGTTTTGAATCGAATTTCCGGAAGCGATAGCAGAGGATAGGAGAAAAACGTACAGTCACGTGACAGGAATCTCTGTTATCTCTGTAAGTAATTTATCAAATATGGAAAAAGCTATTTGTTTCCAAATGCCTTCAATAGGCAGGCCTGTCAATTTTATGACTTTATAGTTAAAAATTTTGTCAGAAAATGTGTCTGAAAGCTTCGCATTGTTGAGCAGTGAATATGAGAACCACCTTAAGGTATATTTCCAAAGATACTTTTAAGAGAGTTCATTATCACTATTAATACTACAAAACACAATGACTGTTCTACACATTCTGAGATCGATTAAGACCAGTTCCGTCCCGGCACGAGTCTGCTGAAAAAAAAATTAAACTCGGAATCAGACATTTTGTACTGTACGATGCCGATCTGTACGATGGACATGTTACATTTCTGTATTGATATTGTTAAACTCGCATCGGATCGTGACACACATATATACTTCTCGAGAAAATCATATTCATTGAAAACGGTTCGTATTTAATCTGCTTCGGTTAAATTCTTATATCGGGCCGATAGTCCCGATTAATTTTTTTGCCGGCCCGGCCCGGCCCGTTTGTTTTGTCTGTCGGCCCGGCCCGGCCCGTTTGAAAATTCTCCTTCATTCCGCCGGCCCGGCCCGGCCCGGCCCGGCCCGGGTACGGGCCTCGGGCCAAGCCCGGGCCCGTGCAGACCTCTATTTCAGTGTATGTTTTTAGGGTTTCGTTCATCTGACGAAACCCTATTCGTCTCGCTCCTCTGTCTGTCTGTCTGTCTGTCCGTCCGTCCGTCTGTCTGTCCGTCACAGAGCCCGTTCTCAGAAACTATACATGTTGGAGACTTGAAATTTTGCACACTTATAGCTGAACACCACACATCATACAACAAATTATAAAATTTTGGAAAAGTCGTACATTTAACACTTTGGGCTCCCAAATTTGTATTTTAAACAATTCTTTCTAAGTGAGCCCCTAATTAGGTTGAAGGCGTGAAATTTTGCGTACTTATAGCTGGACATCTCAGACCAAACGACAAATCATAAAATTTTGAAAAAGTCGTACATTTAACCCTTTGGTGTCTCACATGTGTGTTTTAAACAATGCTTTCTAAGTGAGACCCTAATTAGGTTGGAGGCCTGAAATTTTACATACTTAAAACTGAACACCTCACATCAAACAACAACCTATACAATTTTGAAAAAGTCGTGCATTTAACCCTTTGGGCTCCCGCATGTGTATTTTAAACAATTCTTTCTAAGTGAGCCCCTAATTATGTTGAAGGAGTGAAATTTTGCCTACTTATAGCTGAACACCTCACATCAAACGACAAATCATAAAATTTTGAAAAAGTCGTACATTTAACCCTTTGGGCTACCACATGTGTATTTTAAACAATTCATTCTAAGAGAGACCTAATTAGGTTGGAGGCATGAAATTTTGCATACTTATAGCTGAACACCTCACATCAAACGACAAATCTTGAAATTTTGAAAAAGTTGTACATTTGACCCTTTAGGCTCCCTCGTGTGTATTTTAAACAATTCTTTCAAAGTGAGCCCCTAATTAGGCTGGAGGCGTGAAATTTTGCATACTTATAGCTGAACACCTCACATCAAACGATAAATCATAAAATTTTCAAAAAGTCGTACATTTAACACTTTGGGCTCCCACATGTGTATTTTAAACAACTCTTTCTAAGTGAGCTCCTATTTAGGTTGGAGGCGTGAAATTTTGCATACTTATAGCTGAACACCATCATGCGACAAATCATAAAACTTTGAAAAAGTCCTACATTTAACCCTTTGTGCTCCCACATGCGTATTTTAAGCAATTCTTGCTAATTGAGCCCTTATTAAATTGGAGATTTGAAATTTTGCATACTTATAGCAGAACACCTGAGGCCAGGCGACAAATCATAAAATCTTGAAAAAGTCTTACGTTTAACCCTTTGAGCTACCACTTATGTATTTTATGGAATTCTTTCTAAGAGAGCTCTTAATTAAGTTGGAGACATGGATTTTTGCATACGACATCAGACTTCTCGACTGAATACCTCAGACTACACGACAAATCATAAATTTTTCAAAAAGTCTTATACTATTTACTCCTCCGGGCTCTAACTTGTGTATTTTAAGCAATTTTTCTGACCTCCTCCCTTTTCACCCGGGGAGCACTTTTCCAACTTTTGTCGACAAACCCTTTGGCCATTCTTTCATATTATGCACCATAGCCTTACATATTTTAGTTCCACTTTTTAGCACCAGGGGCGCCTACTTATCTCGGGTGCTATGGGCCCAATCCCCTCGACTAATATATATACGGATAGTATGTAAAACGGAGTTTCGTTAGGATAGAGGTTTGTTTAGAATAGAGTGCGCCCCTGGTTGCGAAATGTGGAACTAACAGATCTTTCAAAAGGATAAAGTGTTTTGAAAGGAATATTAAACGAAACCCTCTGTGCGATCTGTGATCACACTTACCCACTTGTTTTTTTTTCATGTGCGTCGCCCACGATAGAAATAATTCAGTCTCAGTCTTTACTTAAGTAAAAAAGCCGTTGAAATAAAATATCAAAATGTAAAAAGATATTATTTTAGAAGTGGTCTTTAAATCACTTTTCATGTACGTTAAATTTGTTTGTCAGTTGTTTTAAATCTTATGCCTTTCTCGGCATTTCGCAATTATAAGTAGCAATCATTTAGCATAATCATTTGTTTAGATAAACATTTACCAGGTTTTATGGCGTCTCTAAGAAATACATATGTTGTGCCGTTATTCTGGCAACCGCCTTGCATCACGTGTTTTTCATTGTTTTTATCGGGTTGCTAGATTTTGGGGTAATCATTTGGCTCGCAAATAAAACCCTTTGTCTGCTCTTCGTTTACAGTGCTAATGTTTGAATTTGGCGATGTTGTAGCCCCAAGTGTTATATGTTTCTTATGAAATCACTCACTGTTATCTCGACGGGCGAAGATGTAAGACCAGGTGGTCTGGGGTCACGCTTAGGCGTACCTGTTTATATACGGATTTTCTCTTTCTCACTGTTAATACTTATGAGTAATATTTTTTTTGTAACTTACTTAAAAATGTCGAATAAAATTTACTAGTTCCCGTAATGAATGGTTGGAGTTTTTTTGTATTTAGAAGAACCTTTACACTGAACCCCGCCACACCGTACATGTCATTTGTGATATCAACGTAATTAGGGCCTGATGATTCTGCCTTGGTTCCACAAATATTTCCATTTTTTCATTGTTTACTGTATTTTCAATTCCATCTTGATCTTATTATAAGGGTCTGTTTAAAGGATTTTATAATGGTTTATACGTAATTTTTAATTTGAATAAATTCCTTTATTATTTATACATTGACATTAGTTGATGATTATTTTTATTGGTTTATAATGGTTTTATATTATAGTTATATATTTGTTTTTGAAAAATTCTTTGAGTTTGAACTATTTATAATAACTGAAGACTTTTCCACAATAAAATTTAATAGAGTAAATTTAAACTAAATTTATACATACTGAAAGCGAAAACAGTAGTGTATTTAAAGGCTTATAAATACCTTCTAATAAACAGATTAACATGTTTCGTATGCACAATAAGTGACATTATCAAGATCAATACTGATAACTGAACTACTTTCGCAAAAAAATTAAAAATGAACTTGATAAACAAAACCAGGAGATCACACGTATAAATAAAGTAGGGATTTTTAATAAAAATGGTCATCTGTTAACTTCAATTATTAATGTAAACAAGAAGAAAAAAAATACTAGAATTTCATTTTAAAGGGTCTCAGGACTCTTAAAATTGGAAAAAATGAAAAAAAAAAAAAAGACAATTTTCAACTTTTTATATCTTAAAATGTATTTGATTTTAAGACACAATTTTAAATGGGAATATTTAAAAATATTCAAGATGCAGAATTAGAATTTACATGGGGCTCCAAACTGCCAGGTATTTGACGAGTAGAAAAGCGGCATACCAGTTTACGCGCAGGATTACAAAATAAATTTTGGCAACTAGAAAGAAAAGTTTGGTGTCTACTTATACTTCAGATTATAATAATTACCCTGAACCTAAATAAATCTACATTTATAGCATTTTTATATTTTTAATACAAAGTTGTATTTAGCTAATGCAAAATTTGGAAAATTTCAACAATATAATCACATAAAAAAATATTTTTTTGACCAATAAGAAGGAAAGTTTATGTTCAGTTTATACACACTGTTAAAAATTTGCAGCATCCTGTCCAGTCATTCGACTGTTTTTTGAAAAGACGGTTCCATAACCGTAATTTAACTATATTCTGACCATAAAATGGCCAATAATATGGTCAGAATAGTGTTAAATTACGGTTGTGTAACCGTTTTCGTTAAAAACGGTCAAATGACTGGACTGCAAATTTTTAACACTGCAGACTAACATGACATTTCAGAAGTTTTTGAGATATCGTGCGCGATATGTCCAAAAACGTCATTTGGAGAAAAATCACTTCAAAGTTTCGGAAACTCCGCTTCAGCTATTGAGCGGGTGATATAATGCCAGAAAATTATTTATTTCTTTATTGAGCATTTTAGAAGTGATCTTAGACATAAGAGAAAAGATGCTGAGGATATATATCATATATAACGTTTCTCTGTATTATTTTTTTTTAATTTCAACAAATTGATAACTATCAATAAATAGTTGTCTACATTCTATCCTGTAATTTGTATATGGAAAAGAAGAAAATCGTGCTATTACCCACTAGCTGAGAAACTTAAAAAGATCCTTACTGGACAAGTTTTTTTGGAAGAGAATTATCGAATTATATATATATATATATATAGTCTTTGGACATGATTCCTTTTTATAAGTTCTTTCAATATATTCTCAGAATAGACCACAAATATCTGCACCTGAAACATAAATTAAAATGTATACATACCACATAATTCTTCATGAATTTTCAAATGTTTACATAATAAATTTCATAAGAACATCATTAATGAAATAAGAATACTTATTAAATACGTATTAACTATTTTGTGCACTTATTTAAATTTCTACAATTAGTGTAACTACAATCACAAACAATATTTTTAGAAAGCTGTTAGGGGCATTTCAAATTATGTTTATATCTTTATTTCCAATAGTTCTTTTACCATTTTTCATAAAACGAATTTAGAAATTTGTTAAGTGCATGAAAGATTTCGTGAGCATTAATAAAGTCATAACTTCTGTTCTAATGGGAATTTCAAAGAAACAATTATGTCAAAATGTTCAGAAAAGATAGAAGTTTAACGTCTAAAATATATATAATTTCGAAATTTTTAAAGCTTTAAGAGTCCTGAGACCCCTTAATCCAAAACTTCAACTCAAAAAATATGCAATTTTCAATTTCTGTTCACGACTTTACTTCATTTTACATCTTACACGAGGTGTACGGCAATTAAGATCTACTGTTTTAAGATGAGAAAACTGCTTTTGAATTGGAAATTAATATATTTTTATGTAAAATGAGCTTCATTATTTGGCTTTAAATGAAAGTGAGCAGGTCAAAGTAAAAAACACTTTCTCATTTTTTTTACTTAAAAATGTTCTCGAGTTTTCGAAGTAAAGTGACGTAAATGTATAGCAATTAGATCAAAAGAAAAGCATTTTTTCATGCTGTACTGTTTGTAGTTACTGCACCTAATTCTAAGATTTAATGCATTTTTAACAGAATGCATTTTTTTTTCAAGATTTTACAAATTGAAATTGTTATGTCTAAATTTCTATGAAAGGTAAAGCTATGAAACCTCGTACAATGCTTTTCAGTTCTATGATCTTTAAATTGCCTTCCTGATTTGTATTTTATGAGTAAATTTTGAAACTATGATTCTCGCAGTAATAAATACCAATAAAAAAGTCTTTTTTTTCTTTAAAAAAAAAAATTAATAGCTTCTTAAATCCCAAAGACAACTTAATATTTATTATTTTCTTCACTCAAAAATTAAAAAGAAAAGTATGCAAATGACCTATTCATTCAGAAGATATAGCAATTTTTCAAATTAATTAAAAAAATGTTTTGAAATTTTTAATTAATTTTAATTTTTTTTAAAGAATTTATATTTGAAAGGGAATACATATATAAATATGCATTCCAGGGGGGAAAATAATAAAAAAATAAAATTTCTCGGCGTCCTTAAAAGGATTCTTTTTTTATGGACCCATTCAACCCAACGGCCATTCAGCCCAGGAGCATTGCCCAGTATTCGCAGATTCGGAATCTACGCGGTCCGGGCTGGGTTTTCCTTACACGAGAACGATAATTTGAATCTCTTTCATTCAAGAGTTCACCAAGGTATACCTTTTATAGCACTATGGCAAAATCTGGTCGATGCTTAACAAAATCCCTTCTTTCTTGTTTATAACACTTTCGAACTTAATTGAACATTGTTTATGAATTCGGTTTGTCTGTCCGTCCTTCAAGTCTCGTAAATATACACAGCTTGCTACGTAATTTTTATATGATTTGAGGTTTAGTATTGAATTTTCGGTTACTGAAAATGAAGTGTGTAAGGATTTATAGTTCGTTTACAAGGACACACAAAAGAATTTCATTTTATATTACTACTAGCAGCCTTCGCCCGCTACGCTGGTCGGTTTCTTCAAACGAAACTTTAATCAAGCGAAATATATCACTGTATTTAATCTTGTGTTTTACAGAAATATATACATTTATCTCCAATGATCTTCGCATTGCTGAAAACAATATGAATGCCATTACGGTTATATATCTTCTAATGTCTCAGACAAATTTGGACGGCTAAGAAGCAAATCTAGTTGATTATTTACAAATGAATATGGAAAAGAACAATATGTAGCATATTAAAATTATCCCTGAAAATTTAAAAATACAAATCTCATCAAAATCTATTTAGTAGAACCTTCTAATAAGATTAACTTTTCATATTTGGGTACATCAGACTATAAAACATTCACCGATAATTCTATAGCAAAACAATGTAGAACAATATGTGTTATATACTAAAACCTTTCCTGAAAAAATATTTAACAACCAGTTCTTATTCCATCGAACTCAACTCAACAGAACCTTTTGAAAAGGCTAATCTTACAAAATAGGTTTCACTGATTAAAGAACTTTCGCACATAATTCTATAACTAAGCAACGTAGAATGATATGTGTTATATACGAAACCCTTTCTTGAAACTTTATCTAACTAACAATGTATGTCTTCTCAAAAACCATTAAAAAGAACTAAAGTTGTAAGTGGTCGGGCCGAAATTGATATTTGTATTTTATGTGTGGAGTGATAGTTAAATATAACTTTCATAATCGCATTAACGTGATTGTAGAACTGTCAGGAATGTAGTGTGGCTGTACGCCGTAGTCCTTCTGGATTTTTTTAGAAACTCTACACACCTCCATAGCTATATAACATATATACTCTCTGGTATATACCCTCTGCCTGTAGATTTTATCTTACTTTTTCTACAACTACACCACTAAGAACTTTTCTCATAGCTCCATAACTAAAAATGTAGCATGATATGTTAAATATTGAAACAATCCCTGAAAAATTACCTAGCTGTGCAACTCCAATCAAAATAAGTTCAGTAGAACTTTAAATAAAGAGTAATCTTTTACAATCGGGTTCACCTAATTTTGAAATTTACTCTTGTAATGTGATTTTCTGCAATCTGATTTGTTGTCAAGTTTGTGTTTCAGAAAAAAGAATAACCCAGAAGAAAACTTCGCTACAGAGAAGTATCATCCATGCAAGAAGTACCAATCATGCAAGGAGTAACAAACATCCACAATAAATTATCTAACTAACAGTGTAATCCATATCAAAATACATCCAACAAAACTTGAATTATAAACGGGTGGAAGAAAAGACAAATTTGGCTTTTATATAATTACAGTAGATTTATCTTTCATAATTGCGTTCCCCTTTCTCTATAACTTTTCCAAAAGCTCTATAACTAAGCAACATACAATGAAATGTTCTATACTAAAACCATTCCTGAAAAGTTATGTAACAGCGCCACTTGGATCAAACTCTGTTCAATAGATTTTTTTTAAAGGGCTACCTTTAATAATCAGGTTCACTTAATTTTTTAACTTTTTCCTTTATCTCTATAACTAAGCAACCCAGAACACTGTGTGTATACACAAAAACCGTTCCAAAAACATTACATAATTAATAGTGGCATATCCTATCAAAATATTATAAACAATCGGAATCCCAAAGAAAGATTAATATATGGCTTCTATGATACTTTTATGTTAGCCGGGCGCAAGTAATAAATCAACAATGATTGTTTCCATACCTTATTCGCATTTTATTATTTGCACTCAAAATATAAACGTTTCACTTATTTCATTTAAAATATATATTAATTTAAAATACATGCCTTACACTAATTTCATTGAAAAAACTGAAAAGATAAACAATAACAGGAAATAATGTCATAATTTAAAACAAAGAATTGTTTTTAATTTACATAAGAGAAATAAATGTAACTATGGCTATTGGCAACTTTAAAAATGCTAATGGCTAGATTTACACACGGCTGACATAAAAGTACCCATTTTTTAGGTGCGTTCGTAATTATATAAATACGTAGCACCTATAGTCGTCGTTCAGTCCGTCCGTCTGTCCGTCTGTCCGCATGTAACAGAGCAAAAACTACCCAACCGAATAGTCTGAAATTTCAAATATGTGATTGTTGCAAAATTTTGTCGAGCCATTTCAAATTTTATGAAAATCGGATGTATAGTTTAATTACAGGGACAGCCAAAAGTTTTTCTTTACATTACGGCCAATGGAAAAAATTATTGCAAGTGGATTTTAATGGTATTAGAGCCTTCCGAATGATCTGAAATTTTAAAGATATAATTGTTGCAAAATTTTGTCGAGCTATTTCAAATTTTAGGAAAATCGGATGTATAGTTTAATTACAGGGACAGCCAAAAGTTTTTCTTTACATTACGGCCAATGGGAAAAATTATTGCAAGTGCATTTTAATGATATTACAGCCTTCCGAATGGTCTAAAATTTTAAAGATATAATTGTTGCAAAATTTTGTTGAGCTATTTCAAATTTTAGGAAAATCGGATGTATAGTTTAATTACAGGGACAGTCAAAAGTGTTCCGAAAAAATTATTGGAAGTGCATTTTAATGATGTATCAGACTATGCACGTTATGAAGTGCAAAAAATTATACATTCAGTACAATATGGGGTGCAAAAAATAATTTTAAAACTAGTTATAGTACGAACGCACCTCATTTGCCACGTTTGACGAGCAATTTCCAACTTGTTCTTCTTATCCAGGAGCAAATAATAAATCACGATGTATTATTTCAATTCCAATTTCTTTCATTGAAAAAAGTGGTACTTACGTATTATTCGGACCATGAGATTCATTGCCAAAAACGGTTCACAATTGCCAATCTTGTTTATCGTTTGCCTGTTACTTTCAAAATAGAAATTTAACATTCTTAAATACACAACCTTGTTAAAAAGGGCAAATTGTTTAAAGGAAATAAATAAATAAAATATATAATATAAAACTACATACTATAAACTATAAATTAAAAAAAAAAACTATGATAATAAAATAAATTTAAAACTATAATAAATAAACTATCAAATTGACAAAACTAAGGGTTGCTGTAATTAATGTAATAGTCGCCATGTTTGACACAGTTGTATCTGACATGGCTCGGATGCAAGTACCAAAAAAGTTTTATGTTGTACAAACATTGCTTTCATTTTTAAATATTTTCGTTTTATAATGTTAATTTCTCAGTGGATCGCTTCCTTGTGTTTTAAATAAAATCAATATATATTTTTCTTTTTTTTCAAGGCATTTGTATTTATTTCATTTTGTCAGATTCATATAGCCGTTTTAATTCTTTAACCAAAACGAGTTGGAACCCGTCGAAGTTCGACGAACTAAAATGTTAGAAAGGAACTATCAGATCGAATTTATAATAAACCTACAAAAATAATTACAATAAAAAATTCATCTTACATTGTTTATCTAACTCTATAAATAAATAATATTTTAAACCTAAAATTACCAAAATATTATTTCCACAAACTTGAACTGCTTAAATGATTGAAAAATTAAACTGTATTAGAATACGTAATCAAGATGAGTAATTATGATGAAGTTATCGATTGAGGCTCTTAAGTTTGTTTTTACGGGATGAAAAATCAGTAAAAAGGATTTCGCTTTGTCACATCATAAAATTTTCCCCCATAAAATCTAAACTGTACATTATTTTCACTTTCTCATAATTTACATACCCACCACTCAAATTCACAATTTGAAAGTATTTTAACGCGCAATAGGTTATTAATGAATGTATTTCCAAACTTAAAGTCACGTTTGTCCGATACAACTTTTCATGTGAATAAAAAATTCATCTTACATTGTTTATCTAACTCTATAAACAAATAATATTTTAAACCTAAAATTACCAAAATATTATTTCCACAAACTTCAACTGCTTAAATTATTGAAAAACAAAAGTTTAAACACAAACTTTAAGTTCTAATCTCAGTACCCGCGAACAAAAAATTCAGAAATTTGCCTTTAGTTGTCATAGTATTGGTCAAATATTTAGTTTTATCAAAAAAAAAAATGATCGTCTTGTTTTAAATATGACATCATTTTTACTCACTGAATCATTTTGCCTAGCGTCTTAAACTCGGTATCAGCGTAATGTAAAAATATTGAAATGTAACTGATTTATAAAGAATTCGTGTTTTTTTATGTCTGACGTCGTTTTCTGTTCAAAAATTATAAAAAAAGTTACTTTTATTTGTAATGTGAAAATGGCATCAATAAGGACATAATCAATAAAAATAATAAACCATGACTATTTTCCCTTTACTTTTAAATGGATTTCAGTTGCCACGATTACAAAATTTGTATTAAAAACTATAAAAAAATTAATAGCTCAAAAATAAATTCAGATACAGCTTTCAAACATATTGCATTTAAAACAGCAAATTTTTCCTTATACGACGATGTTAAAATTTAAAATGTGCAATGTTTAGAAGTTTAAAAATTTGCAGTAGAGATAATTGCAAAACAGAAATTTTATTTCAAATTTCAAAGTGTTGCCATTCTCAAAATGACGTATGCGTTACGCACAGATATGTTTGTCCTTTATAATATAGAAAATTAACAAAAAGATTTAATTTGAATTTCTTCCGTTGCTACAGTAACGGATGTACAATATGAATGATTATGGACGAATTATCACTTGTAATGTTAAATATTTTGAGATTTCGACGCCAAAAACATCGCCAAATTCGAAAAATATGGAATATCTCGCGAGCTGTTAGGCTTAAAAGAATTTAATTAGTACCATTCGATTCAGCATACAAAAATACACCAAAATATGTTATCAGCTGAAAAATAACTATAAAATTAGATTTTTAAGGAATTTTTTTTTAAGTTTGTTCTATTTTTTATCCACCTTAGGGGTGGAATTTTGCAAAATCCTTTCTTAGCGGCACTCTATGTTATAAGAAGTATTTTTACCCCAAGTTTCAAAATTTTAGGTTCAGTATTTTGGGCTGCGCGTTGATTAATACGAAATCCAGACTTTCTTTTATATATATAGATGTGAAGAAAACATTTTGCACAACATTTTTGCATCTTACAATATTTCAAACATAATGAGATTGATATACATCACTGAGGGCACTACAACCTACTTTCTCAGAAGTATAGAATAAGTTACATTTCTGGTTCGTTTATAGGACGAACAAAAGAATTCCATTACATTGTGATCTATGGGAAGAAATCAGTCACAGTGCATTTGACTGATGTTATGATGTAATGAACTTAAAAAGGTTCAATGAGGCGCATTACAACATGTTTTCTACAGCTCATGGAAAACGTACCTAGCATAATCGTTCATAATCGATCGTTAGCATTTATCGTTCGTTTACAGAGACGCAGAAAAAACTTCTGTTAGAAGAATGATTGTAATTGATAAATTGTTGAAGTTCGTTTTCCGTTGCAGTATGCATTGTTAAACATTTGAGTTCTTCAGATCATATACAGGGCTGCACGACACAAAATTTGCACATATTACTGTATATGGACAGAAACAGCTGAATACGGATTTTTAATATGTTTTTAAATTTACTATTTAGATAACCCATTTCATTGCATAAAAAATTAAATTTCTCAATAATTTTCTGTACTGTTGCGTGATTTTTCGATTCCTTTTTCTTTAACTGAAACTATGCTGATTTAGAAGCCGCAACGGTCGTCCGTCGTATTAAACGGCCTGCTAGTTTTTAACTTATATATATATGTATATATATATACCATATATATATAAAATCCTAATGAAACGAATTTATGAAACGGATATATGAATCGACTGATTAAATAACTGATTATGTTTCAAGTGATTTCTCCTAAAATATGGAATACTTTGCGATGAAATTAACACCCACCAAAAATCAGTATTGATCCGCAGATCTCAAAACTGGTATTAGAATTTTTAAATTCGAATTAGTTTTCGAAATATTAATTTTTTTCTAATTTCATATACACTTTTCTAATGATGGCAACTCAAATTTTAATCAAACAGATATATGTTTTTTTTCATATTTCAGAAAAGGTTGACATGGTAACCCGGCTATTGTTGTTTATTTGATAATAAATGTTTATTTACTTTTATTTCTTTTTATAAGTTATATAAATTATTTTGTTCTATAATTATTAATTATTTTTTTATATTTCCTTTAGAAAATAATAGAAAATAATTAAAAAATATGGTACTATTCAGTTATTCCGTCGACCAATTTCGCCAAATTATATAAATCGCCAAAACACTCGCCAAATTATACAAATTGACATAATTTTTATTTTAAATAACGAAAGAATAAATAAATTAGCATAACATTAATAAATATACACATAAAAAGTCAAAATAAAAATCACTTGATGACGTAAACACGTATAACTTGCTTAAAGTCAAGTGAACGTGACATTTACTATCAACCATTATTGGCATTTAATCTTATAGTTTGGCTATAAGTTTTTGGTCGACGGGGTAACTAAGTAATACCAAAAATGCATATGGAACTGGTATTTGAAAACGAGGTTTTCGCCAAATTTTCGTAAAAAAAAAAAAAAAAAAAAAAAAAAAAAAAAAAAAAAAAAAAAAAATCGCTCCAAACATGTGCGTATATGACATCTGAACAAATATTACCACTCGAAAAAAAAAATGCTAACTGGCGAGTTGAAAAAAAGCTATTGGCGAGATTTGCATCCGGCTAGCGTAACAGTGCCAAGAATTCTTTGCAACCATGGCAATTTTTATGTAGTTTTATTCGAAAAATAAATTTTTGATTTTTTAATCAAAATGGAAAACTTACCGTCCCATATTGGCGCGATTTTTTTCTAACGCCAATGTCATATACGGAACGGGCACTTAACTGGCACCAAAGTATCGTTATTTTGCTTGATATGGTAAGCCGGATGTTGTTGTTTATGCTGTTGATGCGTTCCCCAAATTGGCGTCGTTAAAAAATCGCGCCAATATTGGACGTATATGACATCTGTGCCAAACTTTCATATGAACATCGAAGGGATCAGACCGTATTTGTTTATGGCAGTTGACGACTTGAACTATTATAATATAGATGAAATGATGGCGATAGAATAATATCTGACGACTTATCACCTGTGCCTGGCTAACATTCAAGTGCCAAAATGGCACCTAGAGTATAAAAAGCGAAGTGGTCCGCCTGGAACTGTTGATGATAGTCACATGACTTAGGCTATTGTTATAGAGATTGTTTTAAAATACCGGGAGACAAAGACTGTGTATACTAAATTTATTTTATTTTATCTTCTTTTCAAATGTTTAACTGGTCCTCTTTAATCAAAAACGAAAACAACCATTGGATGCCTTAATAGCAACTGATTCGCCCTTAAATTTTTACAATCAAAGGGAATTGAATGGAAACCCGTTTACAGGGAGATCTGCACAGCTTTTTTTCAGTATAATTCAATCTTCTCTAATATTTTTAAAACACATCAGATTAGCGTGTTTTTAGATTCTGCGGTGTCTGAACGGGGGTTGGAGAACGTAGCTTGCTGGGGGCACAGCCCTCTAGTATATGTATATATATATATATGTATATATATATTATATATATAACTTTTTATGGACACGATAACTTCCCTAATTCTGCACAAATCTCTTCCAAACTGATACATAAAATCAAGGGGAAGAAAATGTCGTTCAAGTTCGTTATTGGACAAAATCGGACCAAGGGGGTGGAAATAGGGAGGAATTTTGTTAAAAAAAACCATAACCTCTTAATTATAATACATATCAAATCAGTTTAAAGTTATTACTTCTAGAAAAAATGCCAAAATTTTACGTATCACAGATTTTTGATAAAATTTAAAAAGGGCTCAAGAGGCGAAAAAAAAAAAAAGGTTTTAGAAAGAAAAAATTCACAACTTCGTCAATTCTTAAGCTATCAAATTCATTTAAGCTTATTATAAATCTTCTTAATACTATTTACAACTTTTATGCTGACAAGTTTGTGATTGGACGAACTCTTACTGCAAAAAAAATAAAAAAAAATAAATAAAAACGAAAAAAATGGGATGTTGAAGAAGAAAAAAAATGCATAACTTCGTGAATTCACAAGATATCAAATCTGCTTAAATTATTATAAATCTTCCTAATATTATCTACAACTTTTATATTGACAGGTTTTTGATAGGGCCAACTCTTACAGCAAAAACAAATTAAACAAAATTAGGGGTGTAAGAAAAAATTATCGTATAAACATAATTCTGATAAAGCCAAGCTTTTTCAGAAAAATGAAATAAAAAACTTGCCAAAAGCGGGTAGATAAAATTATTAACCTTGGTATATATCTAATCTTGATTTAGTTTTTGTAGGTGAAATTAGTACGTAACTTCGAAATCTACCTCTGCCCCTGTAGGCCGCGCCGGCATGGCACTTCTTTTAATTGCATTTATTTTTAATGATTTTTTTTATCTTTCCCATTTAATATTGTATAATGTATAATATTTATCGCTATTGGTATGGATATGGTACTTTTCTTACAAGGACTTCGAGAATGATCTACTCTTAAATTTCCAATATTTTCATATGTGATGTCGCAGTTGATCGGATAATTTTAATATAGTAATTCCTGCTCAATAGCTGGGCTATATTCAAACAGAAATTGTATGCGACTTACTTATATTGTGGAATATTGCCATTGTTAAAGTGTTTCACAATATAAGTTTTCTTTTTGTAATGCTATTAATTTCAGTTTTAGAAATTTTTTCTCTCCCTTTTTATTAATCAGTGCGTTTAGCAACATTGGATTTAGGGGAGAGTTGTACAAAACCGGGTAGATGGGTAAAACTGGATAGCGCTGATTCCTCCTTAATTTGAACTTTTATCTGTCGGCCAACACCAGGAATTGCTTGTCGAAAGTCATTTGGCATTTGTAGCTGAGCTAAGTACTTGTGTGTGCGGTTATTTTTTGTGACAAGGATTGCGTTTGAATTTTTCTTAAAAAATTATTTTGTTTGTTTCTAGGTTTTCCGCATATATTAACTGTTTGCCAGTATATTAAATATTGGTAAGTACTATAGTTAATTTTTTTCTTTCCTGCTAGTATTTTAACAGTTTTACTGATCTTTTGCTATAAGGACAAAGAGTAGTGATGTCATGTTTAAAAATCTGTGCCACGTTGGGGTTAAACCGAGTACATAAGAGTGGGTCAAAACCGAGAAAACCCTACACTCATGGAATGATTTTTTTTGTGATAGTTAATACTTTAGCATGGAGTTTTAAATTGCAATTTAATGCTGTTAAATACTGTTAACCCTTTGATGCGCCATTCAAGCCACCTCTAAACTTATATTTCAAACAAGAGGTGAGGAAGTGATTACTTCCAATACTGGACGGCCTGTAACAATTTACTAAATTAGAAAACTATTCGAGGCTGCGTTATTTAGAGCAGTAGTTACAAACACCCCAATCAGACGGTTTGAGAAAACTGGGATTTTTCCTTGCAACAATGATGTTTTTACCCGACTGAAAAGAAGGGTTATGTGTTTCACGCGTATCTGTGTATGTGGATTTCTTTATACCCTCGAAACATCCCAACGACTGGATGGATTTTAATGAATGAGGCCTCTATAGATTCGTCTTAACGGCCCGATGGTTATAGGCTAGGTTTTGTTTTTATAAATTCAAAATGGCGGTAGATACGAAAAAAAATTACGCACCCTATTGAGTGGCATATCATTGGATAGGCCTTTCAAAATGAAGACGATGTTTCATTGACTATTTTACAGTCAGAAGCTCCGTTAAAGTATTATACAGCCTGGAAGTTGTGTATGTAGGATCTCTAGCTTCACTGCAACTCTAACCATCATAGACATCTATAGACCTCATCAAAACAGTGTTTATAGATAGGAACTAACAATTAAACACAACTTAAAAGTCATCAATACAAGTAAATAAAAAAAAGTAGGTAAGTAATATAAACAAGTAATATAAAAAAATATTTTAATTCAATTCCTACTTAGGTCAATAAGAAATTTTTTTTCTCTCTCATTCTTCTTTCCTCTTGGTGCTTAAAAGGCCTTGATCAAGAACAGGTCTCTCTCGGTCTTAAAATACCTTGATCAAGAAGAGGGCCCACTCGATAATTGAAAATTAATTAATTTAATTTAATTAATTAATTAATATTTGAAAAAACACTGGATTAACATCAAGTGTCAGCCACTACAAGTTTTAAAAAATTTATTTGAGCTTGATTGGATGAATAATAAGTATTTTATTAATGATTGAAAATTTGAACAAGAGATATATAGCGAAAGTGTGAGCTAATAGTAGGGATTGAAAAAAAATAGTTTCACATTGATGAGAAATAATTAATTAGTTCGCTTTTTAAGCAGTCGGGTTTTTTGATTTTTTAAATTTAATTGTTTATTCCTGAATCTATTTGCTCCTTCGGAATTGACAGAGAAACCCATGAAAGTCAGTGATAAAACACCCAAGTCTACGCAGCCATAGGTTGGCATAGCTGCAGCAATAAATATTTTTGAAATATCACAAGATAATGAAGCTCATCTTTCTACATCTAAAAGTGTCGACATCACGCATCCAGCAGTTGAGAACATCCAGCCTCTTCTATCGAGATCTGATGTTGTATAGCCAGCAATCTGCATTTCCAATTTCAATTAAAATGTTATTACCCCTCACCAGGAAGGCTTTAAGACTGAGAAAAGAGCTGCCAAAAGAAGTGGAAACTGTTATTTTAACTACTTCGTCCTATAAATTAGAGTTCGAAACAGATATTAAGGAGAAAGAAGCTAAACCGTCTGCAAAATGAAAAAGGAAGATTCTTAAAAAGAAAATAAGAATCAACAGGAAAAGAAACCAAGAAAGATTAATGAGTCATCCTCAGAAGATGAAGAAGATAATGAAACCTGAATGTTTTGCAATGAGCTTTACTCCAATTCTGAATCCAAAGAAAGTTTGATACAATGTGTGAAATGCCACGGATGGGCACATAAAGCATGTAGTATGAAGGAGAATATGATAATAAATCTGCTTGTAATTTTTGCAGTTGAAATAACTCTAAGACTTCCAGCGTAAAATAAGTAGGCATATACAATGTAGATAATTTGCTACAGATTTATTTTTGACACATGGGACACATGGAAGAACACATGTGCAATTTCGTTTTGTTAAATATAACAAAAATATATTTTTTTACTATATTAAATAAGATTTTTAAAAAAGAAAATGAGTTCTCCAGGAGTTTTAAATGGATACCCGGTTTTACCCAACCAGTGGGGTAAAACTGGATTTTTGCATATGTCTGAAAAAAGCTATTTTATTTTATATAATCAATTACATTTTTTATTGAAAAGAGTATGTTTTTATATAGCCAAAGGTTCGTTTAATATTAAAAACCGTGTTCAGAGCTTGTTTTCCCATTTAATTGCATTTCAGAACAACAAACATTTATGGTACCCGATTTTGCCCCATCTTCCCCTATATTTTCAATCGTATTCTAAAAGGAGGTTATATTCATATTCTGTCGTCGATTATCGTCTCATTTAATTTTTATGTTAATTGAAAAATGCTTTATGACTATACAGAGAGTCCCAAAAGTCACTGGCACATTTTAAAATTCAGTATAAAATCAAGGAATTCTAATTGTCGACCAGGAGTGTGGTTTATACTAAATTACTTCTCACGATGAAAAGTTTTCTTCAAGCGAATGAAAATAATTAGTTCCAAAATTCGATCATAGATGTCGCCACTACATTTGGTTTCAAACATGCGTTTTTTCTGACTTTCATATTAGTTTTGACACTGTGACACAGAAATGACGACTCCTAGAGAAAAAGCTGATTGCGAAGGTTGGTGCTTCGAAACCAAATCCATCATTACTGTTCAAAGAAACTTTCGTTAATTCCGCAATCAATGCTGTGAACACGTGGATTGAGCTGGAGTTCCGTTTGGATGTGGCTCGAGCTACAAAGGGTACACACATTGAACTATGCTAATGGATTGCACAAATTATTGTTCTGTAACTGCTTTTGACAAAATAAAATGATCTGTAACTGATTGTCTTGAGTTTTTGATGATTCTTTCTGATAATTTAAGGTACAGCACCATCTATAGGTGAAGTTTGCAACTAATTTTTTTATTTGCTTGAAGAAATTTTTCATTATGAAAAGCATTTTAGTCTAAACCGAACGCTTGTACGACAATTACTTGATTTTATATTGAACTTTAAAATGTGTCGGGGACTTTTCGGACACCCTGTATATGTATTTTTTTCACTCTCCTTGATTAATATTTTTTCTTTTCTTTTCCGTGTTTTTTTTTCACATGTGATTTTAATTTGATTATATATATACATATATATATATGTACACATATATATATGTATGTGTGCGTGTGTGTGTAAGAGTGCCTGTAACAGAAGGTAATTTTAGCTATGTTTAAAAATTGCTACATCTTTCCAAAGAATAATGTCTTCTGCATACTTTTTCATCCTTGAGTATAGAAAAGAATAAATACTAATTTGTCTTACAGATTTACAAAAATATTTATTAAAAGTTGTAATTTTTTTTTTTTTTTTTTTTTTTTTTTTTTTTTAAGGAAAAATTTATTTTTATTGGTAGTTTTTATTACGAAAATGCTATTTTCAAAATTCTATCTCAAAACAAAATGCCCTAAAAACAATTTAACCAATATACATTTTAACTAAATCTCCTAAATTTATCTTCTCTAGAAATTTAGATATATCAATTTAAAAATGACTAATTTAAAAAATATATATTTCCAGATAAATGGATTTAAAATGTTAAATAGTCTTTACGATAACCACAGATTAGGTCAAAAGTTGCTATTCTTCATCTAAATATAGTATTTATGTGCGCTTTGCGTCATTTTCATCTAAAAACACACTAGAGTATTTTTGGGTACTTTTATGTTATCCGGACACAAATCTCGCCAACAGCGACTTTTATTTTCTGCACGTGTAAATCAGAAACAATGCTTTGACGCTGAAATAAAACGTTTTGGTTTATGCTATTATTTCTTCTCCTTCTTCTTCTTTCTTTTATTATTATTGTATTTTAAATAAACATTACATTTTTTTAAATGAAATGTGTAAAAAGTTTATATTTTAGAGGAAATTCATGAAATACCACAAATGGCGATTGTAACAATATTTGCGATTTATCACCTGCGCCCGACTAACGTAAAAGTAAAACCAAAAACAGTATAAAAATAAAGCCAAAAACAGTATAAAAGTGATAGGTTCTAGATTTTTCTGTCTGTGATCGCTTTAAATCGATATAGAATAAGAATAGTCTACTCTTCTAACAAAAGGAAATTTTGTACCACAATGATTAGCAAGAAGTTAGGTTTTGAAGTGTGATTATGAGCTTTTATTGCTCGCTGTTGACATCAATTTGATTTAAGACTTTGTTGTAATGACAATAATTTGCTTCTCACGAAATACGCCTAGTCTATTCTTTATCAATAACCTTTAACAGCTCTTAAAACAATGGCAAACAGCTGAAATTTACCGTTTTGTCATTTTAAGTTCACTCTCAAAGAAACATTATTTATTGCTGCGTAACACGAACACGCAGTGGCCGTCAACAATAGAATCCAGCTAGGGAAACGCTAGACGAATTTCGAAATAAAAAGTGATATATGTTGTAACTAAAGCAATTAAGAGGCAGGGGTGAAAAACTCCAATGACTTCTGTTTCAGGTTGTGTGAAATCTATAAATTTTGGCAAGTAGCAGGACAAAGACCTTTATGTACATTGTTGAAAAAATGGCATGCAATATCAAATGCCATTTAATATTGAAAATAAAAATAATCGTGCTGATACTTAGAGAAATCATACATGTAGTAATTTCCCCAACTACGTGGAAAAGCCTCTAGGTCGGGAGTCGAATCCAAAACCCTTGGTTCCTAATACTCCATCCACTAACTTATCTCGACGACATCCCAGCCGACACAATTCACTCAGACAAACTTTTAGTAAGGACATCTGTTACCTGAAACAGCACAACAAAATAAACCGGAGGTAAAGCAACTCCAATAAATGATGTAATACACTGAAAGAAAAAAGAAACAGCGTTCATCTAGAACGAAAGGTTGTAATTTTCTAAATCTCTGAACTAGGAATATACATTTCCGAATTATACGAATAAAGTAAACAAATAAATTGAATAGACGAAATGATCGAAGATTTCTAGTCTATGGTTTTCTAGGTGATGACGCTATACATTATATTATGAATCGTTTGAATTGCGAGAAATTATCACTTGATTTCTAGAATTAATTCTTAAACTAGAATTATAGTTACTGAAACTCCCTTCTTGCGTTCGCATTTATTTGCAGAGATTTTTAACTAAGTTTGACCATGATAATATAGAAAAAAGCCATTGAATTTTAATATGGATAACTAGAACTCTTTAGCAGAGGGAACTAGAATTTATAAGGATGATATGGAACTCTTTTTTATAGAGGCACTATTTATTTTCTAGAGAACCAGTGGCAGAATTTTTTTTTTCAGTGTACGTAATTACACTTTAGTATTTCAACACAATCATACTGATCGGTAAAAAAATTATACGAGTTGTATTGTAATAATTTTTTCAATTCGGTGAGCATTACAACTCGGCCAGACTATTTTCCCCTCAGTTTAGAAAATTATGCATAGTATTATTATCCCTTTAAGCCCTGACCTACACAATTGTGTATGTGATCCAAAAGTAAAGGAAAAAGACTATTTCCTGTTTTTGTGTGATTTAAAACCGAATTTGCACATGTGTAAGAGTTAAGTGACTTCAGATGTTTTGATAAGACACAACTAGGTGGCACCAACTGCAAGACAGGATTAGATTTTCTGCTTTTAAGAAGATTATATCATCCGACAGAAATAGACAAAAAGTACGTACTGTCGTAATTTCTTTTAAATATGATTTTTAGTGTTTGCTTAGATTTAATTTTTCTTTTCATATACGTTATTCATGATTTTAATTGATTTTGGCCTTGATAAATTTAATTAGGCTTTACAAAAGTTAAAATACTAATGACATACACAATTGTGCAAGTCCGGCCTTTACCATTTCAAAAGTAGTTGCAATTCCTAATATTAATAAAGTTTTTATTTAAGTGAATTTTTTTAAGTTATGTTTTTAGCAATTTATTTTTTGTTAATTTAATTTTAAAACAGATTAATTTTAAGTTAATAGGTTTGTACTATTCACGATTTCAATATAAAATAAATACTATTCGAGAAATAATATGCACATGTAACGAACTGTATTTTTCTGCTTTAGGTTATAGATGAGTTATATATTTATATGAGTTAAAAGTATGCCACGAGATACATTTTTAGATTTGAGAAACTCATTTCATCTTGTCGACATAGCAAGTAAACCACCAGAAATGAATAATAAATTATGGTAAGCTCAGCAAATGCTCGTCAGATTCCGTAGTGTCTGCTTGAATTTACCAAGAGATCAGAGAAAATTTTCCATAGATGAGCAGATGATACCTTTTTTAGGACGTGGCCCAGTAAAGCAGTATGTTAAAAACAAACCACACCCCGTGGGGATGAAGAATTTTGTTGTAACAGTATCATCTGGGATAGTTTTAAATTTTGTAGTATACTAGTGGGAAAGTAACAGACCTGATCCACAAGGATCTAGGCTTAGGACCTGCTGTGGTCTTTACTCTGGTCCAGACCTAGTTTTATGTACTTCGATCGTTATTTCAACACATTACCTCCGCTAAAAGAACTAAAAAAAGGAAATTTGAAGGAACAGGCACAATCCAAACAAATAGAGTGAAAGGCATCCCATTTGTAGAGACAATGGCTGTTAAGAAGTTTGAGAGCATTGAGCACGTCTCAGAAAATGGAATTGTAGCGGTTGAGTGGAAAGACTATAAGAAAGTTGTACTGGCGTCGACGTCTATAGGGCGTAACTCACTAATTTGATCGACTTTGATTAAGAAAAATTGAAAGTCGATGTCTCTTGTCCAATCAGCGTTATGAGGTACAATGCACCAACGGGAGGTGTGGAGATTTGCGATCACCAAATGGAGGCATATCGAAACTAGTTTAAAACAAGGAAGTGGACCTTGAAAATAATGGTTCATTTCCTTGACGTGCCTGTAATAAATTCATGCTTTCTCTAAAAACGAGATGCCATAGCAAAAAAGTTACTCCGTAAAAAGCTCTTGATTTACTATCGTTTCGATGAAGTGCGGCTGAGAACCTGTTGGATGTACCATTGCCAAGAAAGAAAAGATAAAGGCTGTCCTCAGCAACAGCGAAGTGGAAGAGATTGAAGATGATGTTGCTGACTCATGCAGATCCAAATTCTACAATCCACCCATAAAGATACCATCTGAAAGTAAGAGGTTAGATGCAACTAGTCACTGGCCTTGTTTCGACAATCTTAACTGCCAGAAGTTGCCGGTTTCAAAACTGTTTCAACCGTACAAGAGTGAGGTGCCAAAAATGTGATGTTTATTTATGTATGTCCAATAACAAAAATTGTTCCAAACGTTTTCATTGTGGCTGATGAATATTATCTTAACTTGATATTAATTTTATGTACAATATGTAGTGAAAATCTGTCTATTCGATGGACCGATTTTAGTTTAGCTCCAAAGAGCTGTATCTTATAGTTAATCTGATCTTATGGTTAACCCGTTTTTTTCTGTTTTGTAATTTACTCTTAGCAATCGTCGCCAATTATTGTAACTCCGCCACTAGTTAATTTACAGTGCTGTTATTAGCAAATTTTCCATGATGATATATATATATATTTTTTTTAATCAGGCTTGAAAATTATTTAAACAGTCAGTAAAAGTCACCACATTGGGCTACAGTTTCCAAACAAATTTTATTACAAGGAATATTTTCCTCCTTATTTGATGATGCAAAATTCAAATCATGCAACATATAGAAGTGACGCACGAGGGGTAAAAATATCAACCTGTTTTTTGTTGTTGTCGTTGTTTTGGCAGGCGTTAAAAATATTCTACACATTTCCGATGACGACAAATAGCTCATAGTGACAGAAATAGGATAGAGAAGGAGAGAAATATCTACTTTTTTATATATTAGAAACAAATTGGGTACTACTTTTTCATTTTGTTGAAAAAAAAAGTTGATATATATATATATATATCTATATTCAATAATTCTGTACTATTTAAATTATTACCAGAATTTGAAAATTAAAACGCAGTGAACTAATAAACTTATACAAAACTGAAACAAAAGAACCTCATATATAGAAATATAATGACTAAATTCTAACTATAAACTCAACAATATAAATTAGAAATTTTCAAATAACTAAATGGAAAATTTAAGTTGAAGACAGTCGCAGGGCTTGTGACATGCAAGCTGTGTTAAACATGTTTTATTCTACCATCATTCTCCAGCCTTGTCAAAACCATTAAAAGAAACAAGCTCCAGGCGTCATTGTACAATCAATTCCCAAAATTAAATCTTTTTCTACTGAATCCCTCACGGACAAACAACTCAATTAAAAAAAATGACCTCAGTTCTCTTTGATAACTTTTGTTTTCAGAAAACTGTGGGACAAATCATTCAAAGGGCTCTGGGTAACCCCGATACAAATCTTGATTATACATATGTGAAATGCCTATTCTATTATATGTATAGGTATGCCTGTCTATCTATCTATCTATCTATCTATCTATCTATCTATCTAATATATATATATACAACCATTAATTAAACATAACCTACCACCGTCAATTATTATGAATTAAAGCTGTAAGTATAAAAAAAAAAAAAAAAAAAAAAAATATATATATATATATATATATATTATAAGAATTATTATGGAAGAAAAAGAAAACAGTGGACACCGACAAAAAATGGAAAAGCTTATATATTGAATTACGTTGTCAAGGGCACAGAATTCAATGATATAAGCAAAATGGTTGTTTTCTGTGAGAAAAATAAGCTAAAGCTAAAAATTATTTTCCCCTGTGCCCAAACAACCATTAAAATCAAGTGAATTGATTAAAAATGAAAGCAGAATAGAAACAAATAATATGAAATGGAAGAATCAATAAAACGTATTTAAATATTTATAGGATATAAAATATAAATAATAAACACCATACCGATTAATATTTCAGTATTTTACAAATATCCACGCGCACATGTCTACCAGAATATCATAAAGATTATATATATATATATATATATATATATACGAGGGGCAGTCAGAAAATAAGTTTCACCTGGCGACTGTGGACAGAGATGTGTATGAAAGACTAAAAATGTAATGAGACATTAAAGATAAAACGTAACTTTATCTTTCCACATAAGTACCAAGTACATTGAGACATTTGTCATACCACTTTATAAGCTTCAAAAAGCCCTCCAGGAAAAAATCAGGGCTTTGCATGCGGACGAAGCGTTGAACTGCTATGGGCGAAAGACGACACAGCAGGTGAACGCGAACGTGCAAGGCACCGATACACCATTGGGTAGAGGTCGAGCGTGATCAAGCAGATGGTGTACCCAAAGGTGCATCGGTGTCTTGCACGTTCGTGTTCACCTACTGTGTCGTCTTTCGCCCATAGCCGTTCAACGCTTCGTCCGTATGCAAAGCCCTGATTTTTTCTTGGAGGGCTTTTTGAAGCTTATAAAGCGGTATGACAAATGACTCAATGTACTTGGTACTTATGTGGAAAAATAAAGTCATGTTTTATCTTTAATGTCTGATTACATTTTTTGTCTTTCATACACACCTATGTCCACAGTCGCCAGAGGAAACTTATTTTCCGACTCCCCCTCGTATATATATATATATATATATATACAGTAGAACCTAGATTATCCGAAGTAATTGGGACCGACACTCTTTCGGAAAATCGAGAACACTTCAATTTTAAGATTAAAGAGAAATATATGCGCTATTTCTTATTATGGTAACAAATGCTTAATAAAAATAAAGCAATCACAAAATAAAAACAAGAATAAATTACCTGAATTTTAATTTTGAAATTAAGTACCTTTTACATATTTCACAAGGGTTTGAAACAATGTTTTGTTTGTCGCAGTTTCGATTGCCTTTGCTTTGAAACTCTATCACGAAGTTTTTTAATGGTATTAGTTCACGAGTATCACAGTCTTACTGCTGCTCCAGCCATGCCAAACCTTTTGCAAAACATTCAAAAGCTTCAGAATTGCTAATTTGTTCGTTTTCTTCGTTCGTCTTGTTCGTTTCACTCCGCAGCTTACGGAAGCTCAAGTTAAATTCAAAGAAACTCTAAGAAAGGGGATCGAAAATATTTATATGTACTCGTAGTTCGGAACGGACCGTTTGCACACAAGAAATATGATATGTAAAAAAGAAAGAAAGAAAAAAAAGGCTTTGAAAATGGATTTTCCGCACAAGGAATGTGATAAGGTTAGTTAGGGTACTGGACCCACGAGGTAAATGGGCCATAGGCTATTTTATAAAAAACTATTGGTGTTTTTTAAGTTTTAGCTTTTGTGAACAATGTCCCTTAATCTCTACTTCTTAAAACAACGTGTATCTATTCAATCATAACTCTCACTTTGCTGTGATAGGTTGTCAAAAATTTACGTTTCTTTTTTTAAAAACAACGTCAATATGGTTGAACTTCCTTGGCTTTTTATTAAAATACTATAAGTACTTTTATTAAACAATATTTTTTTTTAAAGATTAGACATATAACTACATTAATATTATTAGGTATCTATAGATATTTACTTCATGTTTCAAACGTAAGCCCGGTGTCCCAGTTACCCTATAAATTTTTTTAGAATGGGGTAACTGGGACATGTATCCGGGGTAACAGAACCATGCTGGGTCCAGTTACCCCAATAGTTATAAATAATTTTTTTGTGTTTCTCTTACTACGGGAAGTAAATTTCTCCATTGTTTTTTGCTCACAATAAAGAAAATGATAGAATACCTTATTAAAATTACGTAATAAAATTTAAAAAAAGCATATTGAGTGATATCAAACCAAATTTCTTGACCCCTTGAGAGGCGGTGATGCCGTTATGGCATCACTTAATTTTAATTCCTAATTTCCACATTGGCACCTGAATTTTATAATGAAAATTTCACCTTTATTAAGTACGCGAAAATATACTTTTACTTGTTTTCAGATAGATTCTCTTGTAAATATTGGTGCCATTAAATTATTTCAACATTTTACGAATGCAAGTACCTTGCCCCTGAAAGTGAGATAGCCAGACCTTGAAATTGTACTATAACCAGGCGTCGCATTCTATACGGAAACTTTTATCGTTCCTACCACTATTTTGAAAATAATATCTTCATCGCACATTTCTTTAAGGGTTCCGATAGGAACAATAAAATTTTCCCTATAGAATGCGACTCCTGAATAAAGTACTTAAGTACTTACGTAGCCGTTTGTTCATAGATTTACCTTGCTAATTTTTTCCTTAAAATACCCATGTGACTTTTATACTTATTATCTATACTAAAGTACATAAGTACTTACTTAAGTTTTATGTTTTTGGCGTAAATAAATGTAATATTTTCACTTTTAGTTCTTCCTTTAGTTCTTTCACTTTTAGTTTCACACTTTTTCAAACAGGACCTGATACCCGATATGAAAAAATATAAACGCGTGTGGAACATAGACCCCCCACCCCCCACCACCCTGGTCCAGTTACCCCATTTTTGGGGGCAACTGGACCCATGGGGAAAGAAAGATGAAATATGCATATTTTATATTTTTAAATATTAAAATGTAATTTTGAGCATTTCTGTCTGATAGAGGGAACCTAACTGAACACATTTACAGAAGTTCAGACTTTAATTCAAATGAACATTAGCTTTTTGAAGCTGAATTGTCAGAAGCTCCAGAGTCACATTGTAAAATCATGGCCCAGTTACCCCAACTAACCTTACTTTAAAAAAAAGAAAGGAAAAAAAAAACTTTAAAAATTGATTTCGGTTAACCGAGAGTTTCGGTTAAAAGAGTTTCGGATAATAGAGAATCTACTGTATATATATATATATATATATATATATATATTAATAATATTTTATTTTATTTTTTCCAATTTAAATTACCATTATTCGTTGTACAATACTTTTTCTTTCATTTTCCCTCTGCAAAATTGCTTTGGTTCTGACGTCCGTAATTCGTTTTTGTTTTTCATCTCAATTTATTCGATTTTGAAAACATTCTTTTGATCATAAGCCTATTTTATTTTTCTTCAGGGGATGCTTCGGATGTATTTCGCGCGTTTTTGAGGACCAAATTACAGAAATTTGAATCTTTCGCCGGTGATTTCCAAGGCTCGCTTTTCCATTGGCTATGGGCTTTTGTGATATTGCGCATTTTGTATCCTGGTACTTTACGAATAAAACTCGCTGCACTGTAACGGGAAGCACTTTTTTCGTCTTGCTCCCTGTCTAAAGGATTAGCGGCATCAGTGATTTATAAATTTTGTACCGTTAGTGAAAGAAGCTTTTCTTGCTTATTTTTATTTAAATTTGTTTAAGTTAAATTATGAAGAGAAACTGTTTTTAAATTCCTGTAAAAGTCATAGCTTACTAAAATTCTTCCAATTGATGATGGACTTGTTCTATTTACAGTAACGATTTGATTAAGATGAATTGATTTTTTCCCGGAGGTATAACTTTTGCGTGTTCTATGCCTTCCGTAAATTCCTTGGTATCTTGTCTTAACTGATGTTAAAGTTCCACCTATGAAGTTGAGAGTTTAACACTTGTCGATCCTAATATTTCGGTTACCACTTTAAGAATAACTATGTCTCAAATTTTCATCACGGCCTAATTATTAATTATATCTGCACAGCAACTCTTGTCTGTGTCAGCTGTTAGCAATTTATTCATTCCCGCCAAACCGGGATACCTCTCCAATATATATATATATATGGATGGTTTTGGATCATATATTGGTGTTGCTAGCAAGGCATTGCTGGGGGTATTGGAGGGAGTGTTTGACGGAGTGATGGGGGGAGAGACGTCTTTTATTATCAAAAATAGCTATACACTATTAGATAATCTGAATAAATTTAAAAATATTACTGGTTTATACGCTTACGATTTTACAGACCTCTATAACACAATTGATTTGACAGATTTAAAGGAAAAAATAGTAGATTTTTATAATACAAATAGTACTTTGGACGTTCATAGTGATTTTTTCATGAATTTATTTCAGTTGGTAGTACAAGAAAACTACCTCTACGAAGGAAATACAATATTTAAACAGATTCGGGGTATTCCAATGGGGGGGAGTTGCAGTTCCATTTTGGCAGACATCTATTTACATATATATGAAAGAAATAATACTTTAAACAGTAATACATTAGCCTACAGATATATAGATAATGTTTTGATAGTCAAATTAAATAATGATATTGAAAAATTTGATTTTACATATTATCCTACGTCTCTGAGTTTGGAACCCTCCTCCCAGAATTGTAAAAATGTTAATTTTCTAGATGTGAACTTAAACATAGAAAGTGAAAATTTGATATCTAAGCTATTTGACAAGCGAAATGATTTTGATTTTAATACCTTAAAGTTGATATATTTTGATTCAAATGTTCATGTATCGGTTAAAAGAAATGTCCTAAGAAACGGCTTAATACGAATCCAAAGACTAAGTACTAGAGTTAAGGATATGATTAATGGCATTTTGGATTGGTGTCGTCAAGGATTCAAACAGGGTTATCCTCGCAATTTCATCAATAGAATAACTAGTGAATTTATTAAGAGTAGCAGTTACGGAACTGAACTGAATTCAGTGATGGATGAGAATGGTGGTTTTGATGCGTTGATTGATCTAATGAGATAGAGGGATATTTTGATGGATTTGGTAGACCTGTTTAGTTTTTCATGGTTTTTCATTTTGGGTCTCGGCGAGTGAAGGGGGGCGTAGCATGCGTAAAGTCTGACTTAACCCTGCAGAGCATGTCGTTCGCCATGCCGCTCGCCTTCTGTTCTGCTTTGCTGTTATAAATATTTTCCTTAGTTTGGTTTTAAAGTTTGGTTTTAAGTATTAATGTTTATGTTGGTTGTTTTAATATTTTTGATGTAGAGTTTCAGTTTAAATACGGTGAGTGATGAAGTTTGATATTTGTTTGCGGTTTTAAATATATATATATATATATATATATATAACATACCAATTAACGCACGAAGGCATTTATTCTTCTATAAGAGCTAACATAAAAACAACAAGATCGATCGCACATATAGATTTTTTTCTTTTAAAATATGCTTTCTTTAATTTTTTATACAGAAAATCTTCTTTATTATTTTCATTGCTGAAGATTGGGTTCCTTATGTTTTGACATCTTCTGGAATAAGTACTCTAATTTTCATGAGTAATCCTATTACTGCTTTCAGGGGCAAGTACTTGTGATTCTGCAATGCTGAATTTACACCAGCATTTTTAAAAACTTTTATTTGAAAATAAGGAAATGCAATTTTACACCTTTTTTTTTCACCAATCTTAAACACACACACACACACAAAAACATTCTGATAAAAACCTTGATTAAAATTAAGTTACATAAAAAAATATCCCAACGACTTTCTGAGGATTAACTTGCAGAATGCAGCCGCGAAACTTTCAGGAACATAAAGTGCTAGCATGAATAGTTTAATTAAAAGTTAAGCTGTTCATGTATCTCAATATTTTTGGCTAAGAGTGTATGTATGTTTATAAATAATTAATCATTCTCTTCATAGGCACTGGCAGAGAGAAACCTAGGGAGATTTTGGAACAGGTCTGTATGTAGTCAGTAGCCCGGCTGATTCTTTTAAGATGGAAAATATAACCATGAAAAAAGAGCTAAAGTAAGATGTTTTTATTACTCTTCGTGCAAGACGATTTTGAAATATAGCAACGTAATAAGAAATACAGATATACTAAATATGAAAAAAAAACTGACCAGCATTTTTCAAAATGGAGAATTGAAACTGTTCTTTATATTTATCAAAAGCCAGAACACCGCTGATCAAACCGTTTAAGATAAATTTCAAACACATCAACGTAAAAAAAATAATTAAAAAAAAGTAATTAAAAATTGTCTTTCACATGGGGTTCAAGGGGCGGAAATTAATTCTTCTTTTCTTAATGTTCAATTATTTCATGCTACTCGCAAATAATACATTTAACTATATTTTTTTAATTATCAGAGATAATACAATTTAGTTCATTATATTTCAAAACCCAGAGCACCCCTCCTCCTCCCTTCTTCTTGTCGGAGTCTATAATTTTCTTATTATCTATAACAATATAAGCAACGTAAATCGGAGTTTCTTGATGTTTTAACTGTATTTTGTTTGTCATTGCATCCGTTGCTTAAAAAGATTTTCCTTCAGAAATATTAGAGAACTGCGTGCGCCAGTAACTGAAATTAATCAACCTGTACAGGTCACATTTCTTTTCCCCACCCGCAGAGATTCCTATTAGTGCATTTTTTTCCTACTTCAGGCCCCAAAGATCGCATTTAAGCAATCCACGTAAACTCGTTTCTGCACGAGTGAAGATTTTGAAAAATCAAGGATTTTATTTTTTCTTCATCATTTTAACATTTGTCGTTTATCATTTGATATATTTTGGTGAATGTAGCGAAGACCACCCAAGTAGTAAATGTAACCAAGAAATATATTTAGTTAAACATTTTTTAGTAATATTTTATCAGGCATTTCCATAAATGTTTTAACCAAGTAACTTTGACGATCAAAAAATACCAAATTGCACAATAAAAATTCCAGTTAAAAATTTTCTGTGGAATGTCCGAGAATCTACACTGTAAAAAAAATGCTGCCAGTTTTCCGGTAGAAATCGGAAAAATAGTTGCCCTTATAGTACCGGAATAATTTCCGACCCAGCTCGGAATAAAATCCGTAAAAATAAGGAAATAGTCAGTAAAACGGTATTTTACAGATTTTATTTCGATTTTACGGATTTTATTCAGAGCTGGGTTTGAGATTATTCCGGTACGATAAGGACAACTATTTTTCCGATTCCTACCGGAAAACTGGCATTATTTTTTTTACAGTGTACTGATAATAATTTATCTTAAGTTTTATGCAAATTTACTATATTCTACTTACGATATTCTATTAAAGCCATGCAATTATCGTAGACGCTGCATATTTTTGTATATAAAAAATATCAAAGCCTTTGTAAAATTATATGCACAAAAATACTTAAGGCTTTGTAATTTTATATTTAAAAAACACGATGAAAATTGAGGATTATTTTTAGGTAGATTTCGTAAGAAATACTACTTATTACATTCTCTCCTATATTGGAATTTCTGAAAAATGTTTGCAGATCTACGCCGATCATGACCCAGAGAATACAAAACTATCTCCAGTTCAAAACTTTATCTATCTGTCTATCTATATCTATCTAAATATATATATATAACCATTAAATAAACATTACCGACCACCAACGAAAACTGTGAAATTATGAATAAAATAACATTGACAAAAGTACAGTTCCCCAAACACACATAACATAGATTCCAAAAACATAGTAAAAAACAGCAGAAATCGAATAACAGAAACGGAATAATGGAAATTTGTAGAACTTAGGCAGAATCGTTGTGTCCCAAATGCCTAAAGTTCCACAAATAAAATGTGTGGCTTCATCTTCATATTAGCCATAAATTAGCTAAAGAATATGAATTTGAGACAAACACACACAAAAAACAGAGAAATAAACCATTGAACACCAATTTAATTCAAAATAAAACAAGATTAAAAAGGATAGAGGAAATATAAAGAACAAATTACCAAATTGAAATCCATACTGTCTTAGCATTAGGTAAAACAAAATACAATCATTGGAGATCACCAGCACATGTGCCAAAAAAGTTTTTTATATGACGGTAGTCCAAGGATCAATAATTTACAGCATAGACAAGCACCTCGCATTATATATTACCAGTGCCCTCTATACACTATAAAAAAAATAATGCCAGTTTTCCGGTAGGAATCGGAAAAATAGTTGCCCTTATCGTACCGGAATAATTTCCAACCCAGCTCTGAATAAAATTCGTAAAATTGGAATAAAATCTGTAAAATACTTTTTTACTGACTATTTCCTTATTTTTACGGATTTTATTCCGAGTTGGGTCGGAAATTATTCCGGTACTATAAGGGCAACTATTTTTCCGATTCCTACCGGAAAACTGGCAGTATTATTTTTACAGTGTAGATAATTTACAATTGAGAATGAACTGCTCCATGTATTCAAATGTATCACTGCGGGCTATATATATATATATATATATATATATATATATATATATATATATATATATATATATCACTTTTTTATGGACACGATAACTTCCATAATTCTGCTCAAATCTCTTCCAAACTGATACATAAAACCAAGGTGTAGAAAATCTCGGTCGAGTTCGTTAATGGGCAAAATCAGACCAAGGGGGTGGAAATAGGAAGGGTTTCCGCAAAAACAGAAAAACCCATAACTTCTTAGTTATAATACATATCAAATCAGTTTAAAGATATTATTGCTTCTAGGAAACGGCAAAAAATTTATGTATAACAGATTTTTGATATCATTAGAAATGGCCTCAAGGGGAGCAAAAATAGGGTTTTAAGAAGAAAAAAATCCTTAACTTCGTCAGTTCTCAACATATCAAATTCATTTGAATTTATTATAAATCTTCTTAAACTTATCTACAACTTTTACACTGACATGCTTTTGATAGGACCAATTCTTACAGGAAAATAAATTAAATTAAATTAAAAAATTAAAAAATTTAAAACATAAAAAAGTGGAGTGGGAGAGGATGAAGAAGAAAAGAAATCATAACTTCGTCAATTTACAAGATATCAAATCCGCTTAAAATTATTATAAATCTTCTTAATATTATTTATAACTTTTATATTGACAAGTTTTTGATAGGACAAACTCTTACAGAAAAAAAAGTAAAAACGAAAAAAAGTGGAGCGGGGGGCGGGGGGGGGGTGATATGAAGAATAGAATCATAACTTCGTCAATTCACAAGATATAAAATCCGCTTAAATTTATCATAAATATTCTTAATCTTATTTACAACTTTATATTGAAAAGGTTTTGACAGAAAATTGCCAGATTCGCCCATGTTTGAATACAACAGAGGGCGGTGAACCAGATTACGAAATATCACCCTAATGCTTTTTGCGAGAAACATTACAGTTGTACCTTATTTTGTATTGAGTAGAAATGCACCAATTTTTATATTTGAGGTTTCTAAAATATAGAGGAAGTTCGGGTATTATGGAATGGTCGGACAACAGGAAATACTTCAATATCTAGCACATACGGTCTTGCTACCACGCGTAAATCTGTCATACAACTTCCTAGTACTCCCATGAGGCACTCTGCTATCATGTACAAATATCTTTTTCTAATTTTTTAATTTCTAATTAATAATTATACCTTATATAACACATATATGTGGAAGGTAACAAGTTATGTAATTTACAAATGATTTTCCATAATTGAAATATGATTGTCACTGAAAATGAATGTCATTGTCCTGGCCTGCTCATTTTAGTTCTTTATGAGGTATAAAGATGACGCTGCAGAGTAATTCTTCTTGTTCTTGACATAGTTCAAGTCAGAAGTAGTAAAATCCTTGCTACCAGCAAGATCTTTTACATATTTCTTTGAAAATAATGTGTTTAAAGGCTTGAGTAGACTTTTTAGAAGTAGAAAATTAAGTAGAAAATTTAGTAGACTTTTATTATGTCATTTTCCTGGCTTCTATAAATTACAAATAAAACTGAACGTTACACTGAATTTGAGGTACTATAGAGGAAACATGTTCCTTTAAACAAAATTAAAACGTTAGATCTGAAAATAAAAATAAAAACAAGAATGTGAAAAATGGTTTAGAATGAAATTGTCATTATCCTTGCGGCCATTATCCTGGGATACATATGCCAAGAAAAAGACATATAAATATAATTACATAAAAAATGAACTTACGCTCTTCAAACTTTAATAATTTTACATATAAATTCCTTTATTCAGCTGTTCAACCAATATTTAAAAAAAAAAAAATCAGAAGCTTTGAAACGATTTAAATTTTCAAAACTTTTGTTTTCAAAATCTCACATTTTGTGATATTTACCCCTTGAACGGTTTATTTTAACTGAGTTTGGACCAATACATAATACCTATTATTTTTGTTTAATAAAATTTAATTGTTTAACCCTTATTTACGGATTTATTTATCAAGAAATTGCTTCACGTCAGTAATTATCTTCTTTAATATCTGAAGATATACTGGAATTTTTAAATAAAAATGTGAAGAGAAGAGTGCGAGACAGCCATGCATGTGCATAAAATTCAGAATAACAGGTGTATCAATGCGCAATACAGAAAAAAAGACGCAAAAAAATTACAAGAGACTTTAATTCTTTGACACGATGGGTAGAGCGTGAAAAGATGATTTAGGGCGACAATTTGGTTACATGTAAATGACAAAAAAGTACTGTTTAGGAATGATGCAAGACATTTAATATGTCGTGTGCTCTCTTCGAATAAATAAAACTGTCGCATACCTGTTTTCCATAGATTCGATGACATTATCGAGTTTTCGGTGAGTACTGTTCCACTTCTCAAGAATTGCAATCCCCAAGTCCCGGACAATAAAAGAAGGTTTCAGTCTTACTGCAATGCGTCGTCCGAGTGTGTTCCAAACATGCTCGATCGGATTCAGGTCAAGAGAGCATGTTGCCTATTCCATATGCTGTATTGTTTGAACTTTAAGCATGTTCTCCACAAGACGAGCTGTATGCGGTCTGGGATTATCATGCATGAAAAAAGGAATCACCAATTGCTACAACGTAAAATACGACATGAAGTCCCAGTATCTCGTCTGTATAACTTCGGCAGTCAAAGTGCATTCCGAATGATATGCAGGTCCGTACGTCCAAATATGCTGAGTCTAGCACATAGCATCAACCCACCTCGTCTGTAATGTGTTCTTTCACGAACGAATGTGGGATTATTTTGACTGCCCCTTTCTCTCCATGCCAAAACACATCGGATGTCACATCCAGGCTGAATCGGGACGCATCTGTAAACAGAATTTACTCCAACAACGTTGCCTCCAAACTCGATGTTCAGTTTCCCACCTTCTTTGTCCCGCACAGTTGCTTGAGGTTAACGGAATACAGACCATCGGCTTACGTGCATAGAGACCACCCTGATGAAGCCTATTTCGGACTGTTTAGCTGGAAACCCTTCGTCCAGAGGCCAAGAACAACTGTGTTTGCTGCTGAGTAGCATTCTCCGTTCTGTCTCGACGAGCTGGTAACGGGATATATCGGTCATCAGTTTCTGTGGTAGCACATGGCCGACCTTGCCCTTGTGGATGTCCACTATTCCATGTGTCTTGGAATCGATTCCACAACCTTGCGTTGACACTTCTTGCGACTCCAACAGCGCCCGTTACACTTCGTTGTGTTTCCCTAGATTCAACTGTCCCGATAATACGCCAAGCCATGGATTCCGGTAAATCACATTGTTGTGACATTTTCAAGTCACCTTTTCTCAAAACACAAGCTGAACAACTGAATTTTACAAGTGAGAAAGTGAAACAGATATTTCTGCAAAATCCCGATTTCTGCACTTATCTCCCTTTTATGGTTTTGGACATCATAAACTTTGATTTGCACGTGAAGTCTTCTTCATCTATTTTCTACTACGCTTTAAATTCTGGATGTTTCATTTCACGTTACTTATCGGTGCAGATATTTGCGTAATTTTGTTAAAACCATGTGCTTTTCTAATTATTTTGAGCAGTGTATTATTGATCCTCTCTGTAAATGGAAACGCTTTTGCAGCTGAAAATGTTTCATGTAACTTTTTTTTTTTTTTTTTTTTTTTTTTTTTAACGAAAAACTATACCTATGAAAATGATTATGAAAATTATCACTTTTTGAAACTATTTAGCTTCGACTATTTCTCTACTCTATCTAAATTTGATTGAGCAGAGTATATTGTGTGGAAAGAAGAAAAACTTTTATTAATAGACAGAGTAAATAAATTTTATATTAAATTTTATTAAATTACTATTCTTTACATAAAAGTATCGTCAGTACACAAAGGGTTAACTAGTTTAAGTAATAAATAAAAAAATCATTTTTTTTATATAAAATTTTTTTTAATCTAATTCGTTTTTACAATAATGTTTTAGAGAATTTTTCGAAATCGTCACATACTATTTATTTTTTAATGCGCTAATATTTTTAAAAGAACTTTTTAGTAAGAAATAAGAGAAAAATAAACAGAAAAAATGTAATTTATTTTTTAAAACTGACTTTTTACGTTTTCATTATTTTATTCATTTTGTGTAATCTGTTTTTAGAAGATTAGTATATTTTTTATAACGCATTTATCAATGAAATAATAATAATAATAATAATAATAATAATAATAATAATAATAATAATAAAGGCTTTTTAAATAATACCACACAATTTACATTTAATATTACCATATTACCAAGCTAGTGGCATATGGTGAAACAAAGCGATAGCCGATAAAAATCCCCACTTACTCCGAGGAGACGAATTTTCCCTTTCTAAAATATTCTAAAAAAAAACAAAAAAAAAACTAAATTTTCTTTTTTAATATTTCAAATAAAATTGCAAAAGAATTTTAAAAGTGTGTATTTGAATTACAAGTTTTAGCACAGGGAATTAGATACAAGATATGGGAAATGTCTGACCGAGAAACTCAATCAAATGCATTTAACCGAGAACTCGTGTAAATTTACAGAGAGTCTCCGTTTTTTCTCTCTGTTTTTACAGAAATTTTTAACAGTATGTTGGTTCGATTTTGGATTTGAATGCACAACGTGAGAGTTTTGTGTTGTGCTTTTTAGCACTTTCCAACATAGTTGAAAAGTGTTTATGAAATCTGTTTGTCTATCTGTCTGTCCGTGATCTAACTCACGTAAATATAGTCAGATTGCCATGAACTTGATATATGTTTTTGGTGTTGATTATGGCATGTTTGGTATCGAAAATGAAGTGCGTAGTATTTACGGCTTATTTACAAGGACGCTCAAAAGAATTGGGAAAAGTTGTTTGCGATGTATTTTAATGATATTACACTATTTTAAATATATTGACATTAGTATATATCCCGGAGATGTACCACAAGGCTTTAGAATGTACTTTAGAATCTGGTGTGCATATAATTTATCGTTCATTTACAAGGACACGCAAAAGTATTTGACTACAGTACTGCCTATGGAGAATAATTGCTGGAAATGCGTTTTCAGTTGTGATACGCGTTTTAAAATTTAACGATATTTTTGAGTATTACTTGGTTTGTATAAATTCTATAGATCATATACAAGGATAATAAACGATCTCAAGTGCATTTCCGTTTATTGACGGAAATTGCTGAATGGGAAATTTCAACTGTGCGATGCTGTTAATTGAACTAACTTTTAGCAAACTGTGTGTAACCGCTGCGGCGAGCGGCCTCTCTTCGTCCGCAGCCCTTTCTTCTTCCACTCTATCTCGACTTTTTAGCAGAAGAAGGTTCATAGGTCCCCATATGAATATACATATGAATCCATGGATCATGTACAGGGCTGCACAAACAAATTCGGATATTTTGAATTCATGGTAATTGCAGAAATTGGGATTTCAAATGCGTTATGCACTTTCTGAATAGTTTATTTAAACATCTTTCACCTTAATAAATTGTGAAGTTTTGTTACAGTATTCTAAAAATGTTAGAAAGTGTTTCATTATCTATGCTGGACATTTTTCGTTCCTGTTTATATCTTTTCACTACTCACTGGAATGCTAAGTGAAATTCAAAGAAATGCGCTATAAATATTATTCATAAATGCCGTTATGTAACTGTGCTTTTAAAATTAATATATAAAAATGCTATAATAGAAAGTTTTCGTAATGGCTACAACGCGTTACGAGTTCCTTTTCCCCCTTTTTTTACAAAGTTATTCGAAATATCTGCTAAGAAAACTGCATTAACATGGAAAACTAGTTTTTGAGCAATGAGAAGGAGATTATTTATCAAGAAAATCATCTCACTGAAACGAAAGTTTAAAAGAGGAAACTTTCAATTATGAGAAGAAAAACTAAGAATTTCGGCTGTGTGATCTTCCACTTTAGCAATCCCTTAGTGATCTCTACAGATAATGCTATTGCAAAACATAACTTAAACAACTGTCCCGGGAAAGGTCAAGGCCCAATAGTACTATCCTAATTTAACCTGAAAAAATACGTGTTTATTTTTGTTCTCAAATTATACTCTTTAAATGTTTTCATTTAAAATAAATGGTGTTTTATTTAGTTACTATCTACACTGTTAAAAATTTGCAGCATTCTGTCCAGTCATTCGACCGTTTTTTGAAAAAACGGTTTCATAACCGTAATTTAACTATAGAGGAAAAGGTCCAAATACCGGCTATCACTTTTGTTTTCAATCTAGATCATACAATTTTCAAAATTAGTAAAAGAAAAAGTGACAGCAGGTACCTTGACATGTTTTACACTTGTTTATAGAAAATAAATCAGTTTAAAAAGCGTTTTCTGTTTATAAAAAGCAAAATTCCGAAAGTCTTCAAATTTTGAGTTTTGAAAATGGGGTCTAAATACCGGCTACCTAAGTTTTTTTTCCAGAAGATTGCACAAATAGAGCTAATGACAATTATTAAGCAATTAGAATATTATTTTAATAAATTTATTGATTAATAACATTTCTCATGCACAGAAAAAATACGCAATTATTAACCCATTAAAGACGAGCCTATTTTACATTTCTTTTAATTCTCCCACACCAGTTTTTAAAACATTGTCATTTTGAATTGTTTAATCGCTCAAAATTTGAGATTAGATAATGTGAAAATTTCCAAACTAAAATACTGGTATTCAAATTTAAAAGTTTTGTTCACCTTACACAGCAAGTTTACTTGCCAAGCGGCTTGAATGAGTTATTAAACAACCATTCTTGTGAAATTCATAAAATTCTTAACGATTATCTCTCACAGTCTTCTTTCTATTATGTTTCTAATTTTGTTTTTTAACGTGTAAAAAAAAAAAAAAGCTTGGTGATTGAAATGAGAATTATTTTATCTGAAAAAATCACAAACATAATATCACTCTCTGCGTTTGTGTAGTCGCTATAGGCCCACATATCGAATTCTTAACATTAAGCCTAGAATCCCCTCCCCCACTCTTGTCCGCAGAAAAAGCACCCATGCAGAACACACAAGTTGCATCATCTTCCTCTGTTGGATATCTTCCTTTTTCACTTTTAAAAAATCCAATTTCTGCCAAAATTTTGAAATCCAATGCCCCTTTCACCTGTTTTCCTCCGTCATTTTTCTTCTTTCTCTTCACATTTATTGCAGGCGATTTTGGAGTGTCCAACAGCAGTTTTTTGTGAAGTGATCCGGTAACCAGTATCGCTCCTGAAGAATTACGGCCACGGTTGCTTTTTTTCATATTGCGAAATAGGACTGGGGCTATTTCTGAACCATTTAAATTAATTTATTAATTATGGAACTATTTGAATTAATTTTTTTCCTCCCCTTCAACCAGAGCAACCGAGAAAGGTCCAAATACCGGCTAGCCGGTATTTAGACCACTCAAGGTAGCCGATATTCGGACCACTACTATGGTTAAGTTAAAATCGGTATTACCCATTCATATAATAAAATACCAATAACGTGCGCGCGGCAATTGAGAGCTAAATATGTTTAGAAAATAACTTAATCATCAATTCAAATTAGTATATGATCAGTATATTTTTAAAAAATGAGAAACACATATCTGAAAACTTTTGATGTTCCAGATTACGTCGTTTCGCATTTGCTGTTTGTAAAAGAGACAGACTTGAGCCACGTACTTCTCGTAACTTTCTTCTCTCAATTAAAGTTCCAAATTCTGCCTATCGCCGCTAGGCTGCGCTGCGCTCAATTCTCAGAACACCTAGTAGCCGGTATTTGGATCCTAGCCGGTATTTGAACCTTCCCCTCTATTCTCACCATAAAATGGCCAATAATATGGTCAAAATAGTGTTAAATTACGGTTGTGTAACCGTTTTCGGAAAAAACGGTCAAATGACTGGACAGAATGCTGCAAATTTTTAACAGTGTCGGTAGCAACACGGTGTCTTGCATTTGCACGGGAAAAATACGACTGTGCAATTATAATTAAATCATTAAAATGTTTTTTTTTTCGCTTTACATTCATTTAAAATACACAATGCTTCATTTAGGAACTAGCTTGTAACATCCGATGTCTTCCATTTACATTGCATGAGATGTCTTGTAAAAATTAGAGTCCATCAAAAGCACAGGACCAGCTTGCTATATAAGGGCATTCATTTATAAAGTTTATATATTTATATATGTTGCAATATTAGATCCATCTCCGCGATTTCCCTGTACTAGTGTACCATTCTAAATTACTACTCTATATTCACTAAAGAGTATTCATAGAGAGGATCACTCTATATTCACTATAAATCACAAGTGTTTAGCGATAATTATGCAAAATTGTAAATCTTCAACTTAATTAGGGGCTGAGTTAGGAAAAAAAAAGCTTAAAAACACAAGTTAGAGCCCAGAGGGTTAAATATAAGATTTTTTCGAAATTTTATGATTTGTCGTTTGATCGCAAGTGTTTAGCTATAATTATGCAAAATTTCAAGTCTTCAACTTAATTAGGGGCTGAGTTAGAAAAAAAAAGCTTAAAATACACAAGTGACCAGAGGATTAAATATAAGATTTTTTCGAAATTTTAGGATTTGTCGTTTGATGTGAGGTGTTTAGCTTTCTGAGAACGGACTCTGTGACGGACAGACAGACAAACAGGGGAGCGAGACGAATAGAGTTTCGTCAGATGAACGAAACCCTAAAAAATTAAACCAGGCTGTCATGTAAATTATATATCAAGTGAAGAGCATTGTAAGGGAAACCTTTGCTGCCAATGTGCCTAAAAAAAGCACTAAAAGTATAATTGTTAGACTTATTTATACAAAAAACATAAGAATTAAATAAGTACTTATGTACTTTAATATAGGTAATAAGTATAAAAGTTGCATGGCTAATTTTTGATAAAAATAAACAAGATAAATCTATGAACAAACGGGTACGTAAGTACTTAAGTATCTCATTCTCTTTTTTACTTACCTTAATGAAAGTTCGATAAATCCAATAAATCTGTGGAGAATGTAACCATGTTTTTCTATCAAACAGAACTATTTTTTATTGCTTTCGATAATTTTCTAATAATGTCACTTTGTATTATGTATGCCTCTTCATGTGTATCGTAAAATTTTTAGATATGGCTATCTCACTTAAGAAATTTGGTTTGATACCCGCCAACATGCTTTTTTAAATTTTCATTATGTAATTTTAATAAGGTATTATATAATTTTTTTTTATTCCAAGCAAAAAAAAAAAAAAAAAAAAAAAAAAAAAAAAAAAAAACAATGGAGAAATTAATTTTCCTTACTAAGAGAAACTCGAAAAAATTATTTATAACTGTTGGGGTAAATGGATGCAACATGATCCATTTACCCCTGATATATGTCCCAGTTACCCCATTCTTGAAAAAATTATGGGGTAGCTGGAACACCGGCCTTACATTTGAAACATGAAGTAAATATGTATAAATACCTAATAATTTTAATGTATTTATAGGGGAGACCGGGGCTATTAGACGCCGTTTTTAGCTATTGATTTTTATTAATTTTTTGTTTAAGTTTTTTATGAAACTTAAACTGTACTTTTAAAGAACAGGCAGAATCACCCAACCGGAGCACCCACCAAATTTGGCATAGGTTCTATTGCTCCGGCGGAAAACCCTATGCACCACCAAGAAAAACCACCGCTAAGAAAACAGGCCCAGAAAAACCAGACGGCAAATAATTAAACATAGACTAACGTTCAGTAGTGAGACCCGCACTAGAAATAAAATCTACATATGTAAGGTTACATAATTTGTAAACCAAAATAAAATTTAAGCAAAGAACGAGAACACCTCTCGTTAAAGACCAACAGAACCAAAACAAAAACATCACAGATGCCCAAGTCACTGACTTGAAAACTTACACAAAACTGGAATCACATATTGAACTAAATTATAAATTAAATTGACCTGCAAATATACAAATTGCATTAGACTAAAATAAACGAGTCCATCGCCAAAGTCCTACAAAATAATTGTTCGTATCATAGTTCCTAAGAAGGACACCACATACACTCTGAAACACAAAGTCTGTAGAAAGTAGTCCGAAATGTTCGTAAACAGACATAATAATGTTATTAAAAAGTTTTTAAAAGACCATCATGTGTAGCTGCACAACATGCCAATCACTGTTAGCACCGAAGATAAAAAGATAGTTCCGACCAGCAGACCAAGTATTTCAATGTCACAATAAGGGCACAGCTTTACTTTCACCAGCTTGCAGTAAAAACCACAAGAAGTAGACATTCAAAACACATATTTAATAAATGAAAAATTCTTATTTAACGTGTTATAGATATTTCGTAACTTATTATAGTTCCCACGACAAGCAAGAACTCTTCTGATATTCCATGCCACTGGACGGTTCCTAATAAAATCAAATTTCTCAGTAGACACTTGGCATGAGTCAAATAAAAAATGACGAACATCGCCCCTAGTACCACACCTGCACTTATCACTCTCTGCTTTTCCCATTTTTTTAAGATATGCCGGAAAGGCACCATGCTCTGTGTAAAAATAAACACATATCTGAGAATAACATACATAATCCAAATTAACTTTACTTAATAAGTCATATGTAAAACGACCTTTTTTACTATTATTCCAATCAGTTTGCCAATCACAAATAAGTTTTTTAGACAGACCGGCTTTTAACATGCAGATCGGCATAGGAATGTTTTCTTCAATATCATACTCATCGTTAAGAATCACTGATTTAGCAAGGAAATCCGCTCTTTCATTTCCATAAGTGCCAATATGGGCCTTAACCCATCCTATGTTAATAATTTTATCACTCATTAATCTCAGATTATCGTAAATTCTCATTAAAAGATCATCGTTAGGGAAAAGACGCTGGAGAGAGCAATACGATGAAAAACTATCCGTAAACAAATAGAAAACTGAAAACTGTGATGACCTGCACCAATCTATTGCATCAGCAATTGCAACCAGCTCTGCCTGATAGATCGAATTATAATTCTTAAGTTTTATCCTTTTTTCAAATATAGAGTCATGGCCCCTGAACACAACATAAGCTGCAGCAACCCCTTGATCCATCTTCGATCCGTCAGTAAACAGAACTGGGTGACCAGCAAATGTATTATATTTCATTATTGGACGAATAAAATTAACATTATGAGGAGAATAAAAATACGGATAATCAAAAGTTGGTATCCTTCTTACTAGTTTATCCGAATCCATGCGACAGCCACTCAATTCAATAGACGTTCCGCCACGCAGCACATTGTATTTTAAGGCTGAGATCGAAAGCTGAAGAAAAATTGGAGGAACACCAGCTAATACACAAAGCGCATCTGTAGAAGTTGTCCGATAGCCATGAATAAATGAGAACAAAGCCACTCGCTGACAAGAGGATAAACGCTTAATACCGTGATACTTCAAGTCCCCCAGCCAAATCTCATGGCCATAACTTATTTGTTTCAGAAGAACTGTTTGATACCACAATTTAAGATATTGAAGAGGAGTACCCCGGTCACGAATCCTCGACTTCTTGATGTTACAGGAAAAATCTGTTACTTTAGATCTGACAACTTCCAAATGAGGGAGCCAATTAAACAGGTTATCCAAAGTAAAACCTAAGTATAACATTGTATCTTTAACAGGAATGCTGTTATGTAAAATTTTAAAGATTGGTCTTCTTTTCTTCAACGTCTTTGTGCCAAACATCATAGCAACAGTCTTTGATGGATTAATGGTGAGATTCAAATTATTACAAATATTATTAAAATTTTCCACATGATTATTCATTTTGTCTTCAAGCGACTGTCTTGTATCTGCACCATCAACAACAACAGAGTCATCTGCATATGAAATCAAATCCATATGCACCTTACGTGCGTTCTTCAAAATCTCGTCAGCCACTATCGTCCAAATCAAAGGGCCGAGGCATGATCCTTGCGGGCAGCCCACAAATATCCTGAACCATCGGATGCCTCTCAGAAAACGAAAACCGATTTGCCGATTAGAAATGTAACTCTTAAAAGTATACTTTATATAGCTGTAAATCGGTAGGTCATCAATAATCCGAGAAGCAACCAACCAGTCCAGGACATCGAAGGCCCCCGCAATATCAAATGAAATGGCAGAACAGTACTTGAATTTCGTAAGCTTTTCTGCAACCAAAGTCTTGAGAGAACTTAAAGCTGTGAGCGTTGACCTAGTCTCACGAAAGCCATGTTGATTGTTATCAAGAAAATTCAGAGATTCTAACATAGTTAGAACTCGCATCTTCAAAAGACGCTCGAAAACTTTACCCAAAATGGGCAGAAGAGTAATAGGCCTATATGACTTCGGAAGATTCGGTGGACGGTTTCTCTTCCTGAAAAAAATAATAACGCCTTTCTTCCAATTCGCCGGGAAATGGCCAAACCTCAGACAAGTATTAAATAACATTAACAAAAGAGATCTATATTTTGTGCACATATTTTTTACTACCAAAGCATCAACGTCATCAGCTCCCGGAGCTTTATTGTTGTTCTGACACTGTAGAGCAAAGCGTAATTCACGTCGGGTAAAAGGCTTATAATCAGGGTGATCCAGAAAATCCTCATCACTAACAAAATTATGAATCTGTGCTGGAGTATTCGTGATGCCAAAGTGCTCGTTCATAAGTTGGGAAGCCACTTTATTGTAACTCGCAAATGCCGAAGAATTCTCTAGAGTCGTGAAAACCATGTCTGACGGTGAAGTCTTCTTGCCTGAGAGATATTTGTACAGATTACCGTAAGCGTTGTCCGTACGTTGACAAAAGCTGATCCACCCAGCGCGTTTTGCCTGAACCATACTCTCGTCAATTTCCTGATCCAGACTCAATAATAGCTTTAAAGAACAGGCATTGGGCTATAAATACCCGGAGTTTTGAGTTTGTAGCTTTTATAGTTTATGTTTAGCGGAAGCCTAAAGTAAAAGGAAAATTGTGCGCCAACTTACACCGTCACGGCGCAAGTTGCCTATACTTATGGGGTAAGTTGGCACACGCTTTATAAAAATTTAAATAAGACACGCAGTTAAGAGAAATCAATTTCCTTATTACCAGTAGGTTTAATCAAAGGCGTTATCGCCGTACAATGTAAATTCTAAATTATACAGACATAAAAATAATGAATAAAACATTAACACTGAGTAACTTCTATCCTACTCGATAACATCATCAGAGTTACAGTTGTCACAAATAAAAAATCGAGTGTCTCCGTTTGGGCAAGCCCCGTGTGCCCAAAATCTTGCATTGCAACCACTTTTTTCGGTGTTTGCTGTTTTTCAAGCTACCAGCATACACCAAACACCGAGCCCACTTGTCCCGTGTTCAATGCGCCTACTAGCCCCATAATAAATTTCTTCACAAAAGGGACAGGTAACCATCTAAGCATAAATAATCCAAGTAAATCACATATGGGGTAGGTACAGTTAATCATACACTAAGAAAAATTACACAAGTTAAATCGCAATTATTAAGATAAGTATTAGAAATTAGAAAAAGAATGAAGCAACAAAAAATTACTTATGAGCGCAAAAAAACAGAAAAATCGTAATAAATGTCCACTGCACGTAGGTAACGCTGCAAAACTACAATGAGGATTGTAAAACGCAAGAAGAAATGTACTCTGTGACTGGTTGTACAATCTATCCACAAACAGGCGATTTAGGGGGGCTGCGCCTACTTACCCCTGTAGCTAACTAACCCCGGTCTCCCCTATGCCTAATATTAAAAAAAAAGATTGTTTAATAAAAGTACTTACCGTATATTTATAAAAAGACGAGGAAGTTCAACCAAATCGACGCTGTTTGTAAAAAAAGAAACCTAAATTTTCAGCAACCTATCACAGCAAAGTGAGAGTTATGACTGACTTGACACACGTTGTTTTAAGAAGTAGAGATGTGGTGCAATGTTGACAAAAGCTAAAACTTAAAAGACATCAACGGTTTTTTATAAAATAGCCTATGGCCTAGTTACCTCGTGGGTCCACTTATCTTATTATATCTTATGGCACTAGAGCAAAATGAACTCAAAATATAAATGAAAATGTATGCATAATAAAAAAAGTGTATATTGGATAGATAAAATGTCTGCAATCCATCTGTAATTTTGAAACTAGTTTTAAAAACACATAAGTAAATTTAACTCAACTTAATAATAACAATAAACTTCCATAAATAATAATTAAATTCTTTGATTTTTTGAAAAATGCTAAAGAGAATATTAGACACGCGTGACTGCTTTGTTATTAAACATAATGATTTCAGCTCTTGTTATAAATATAAATTAAAAAGCAAGATTTAGTCATTTCGATCGCTTAGATGACAGTTAAAACAGCAATATTTGTATGGTCTTAATTTGAAAAAGCGGCCATATCTGGAGCTATTTTTAACGAAAACATAAAGGTCAAGATTTGTTATTTCAAAAAGAAATGTTGCTGGGAAATGTTTAGAAATGTATCTAACAGCTTTGAGTTTTGGAAATAAATAAAGATAAATAATGAAAAAAAAAACCGCATTTTTTAGAATCATTTTTACAATTACTAATACTGTTTGTCTCAAAGACGATATTACAAACTTTACTCCCTTTCCTTCCTCATCACTATTTATAACAATTCGATATCGTGTACTACCCAAAATAAGGATATTTAATTGAAAAACGATTATAGCCCATGCATTGGACACAACACTCTCGATTAGACAAGCAGAAAAGATCATTGTTTGTGTATGGAGTAAAAAATTGTATTACAGAGGGTGTTCACACATTGGGAACGATTTTGATGTTAAATTAAACAAGTTGGAAATTGTTCGTCAAACGTGGCAAATGAGGTGCGTTCGTACTATAACTAGTTTTATAATTTTTTTTGGGGGGCCGCATATTGTACTGAATGTATATTTTAATGCACTTCATAAGTGCCTATCAATTTCATTCTGTTCGAAAGGCTATAACATCAATAAAATGCACTTGAAATAATTTTTCCCCATTGGCCGTAATGTAATGGAAAACTTTTGACTGTTCCTGTCATTAAACTATGCATCCGATTTTTATAAAATTTTAAATGAGTCGACAAAATTTTGCAACAATTATATATTTAAAATTTCAGACTATTCGGAAGGCTGTAACATCATTAAAATGCACTTGCAATATTTTTTTCCCATTGGCCGTAATGTAACGGAAAACTTTTGACTGTCCCTGTAATTGAACTAGACATCCGATTTTCATAAAATGTGAAATAACTCGATAAAATTATGCAACAATTACATATTTTAAATTTCAAACGGTTCGGTTGGGTAGTTTTTGCGCTGTTATATGCGGACGGACAGACAGACAGACGGACTGAACAACTACTATAGATGCTACGTATTTATATAATTACGAACGCACCTAAAAACAGTGAAACAGGAGAAAAAATCTGGCAACATGTAATAACGTGATAACTGATATATTGACTGCTATGAAAAAATTTCGTCTGCTACTGAAATGCCACGCGAAAAAAGCGAGTGGTTTGAAGGTTATGTATTTGCTCTTTCCAAAGAGATTTATTCATATTCCGGGATTAGAAAACGTTGCGAGAAGCATGGTTTTAAAGTGTCGAAGCATAAAATAAGTGATATTATTAATTGCAAAGGAAATATTCGTCAATCTTTAAAGTTATTCAAAAGAAAATACCAAAAGAACTATATTAAAAAGGTACATATTTTCTCTAACATTTCTAAAGTGCGCTCTATGATTATAATGGAAAATCATCAAAGAACTATCACAAAATCTTTGCATTCTTCTGCAGCAACTGTAAATAAAATAAGTAATAGAGATTTGAATTTAATTAAAACAAAAAAATGAACAGTTCATCGCCTGCTACCAAGACATGTTGTTGAGAGAAAAGACAAGATGCAGACTGTTATATTGAAAATCCTTTAGCAGGCGAGAAGTGGAATTCACGCTTCACAATCGATGAAGCGTGGATTTATCTAAATGACTGTAATAAAAAAAGATCGATTTATTAACGGAAAAGAAACCAAAAACGACTTAGAACTTTGGTGCAAACACTGCAAAGCAGGTTTCTCTAAAGGACTTATGATGATTGCTGGAATCTCTTACAAGGGAAAATTAAACTTCGGAAAAGTTGAGAAAAATGTCAAAATTAACTCTACTTATTATCAAAATAATGTTCTAATTCCTATTTTAATAGAAGAAATTCCAAAACTTTTCCTATAGACGTTAAAAGTGATGAGTTCCCACCAGGATAAAGCGCGCAGCCACACATCCAAAAGGACAGTCGCATTTTTTGGAAAATTGACAAGAGAAACTGGAATCAAGTGTATACCGTTTAATCATATTCCAACCAAGTCCCCAGATGTTTTATCGATGAATTACCGTGACTTTGAACTATTAAAACAAGTTCTTGGGAAATGCCGGTCAACTAAATAGAGTGGACTCTGAAAATGTGTGGTGGAGGAATGGAAAAAAATTCCACTTCCAATTTTACAAAAAGCCCTACTATCTCGGAAATACCACTGCAATATGATAGTCCACAACAAGGGCTACCAGACAGAACATATTAAAAAATAATTGTTTTAATTTATGTAATTTATTTTTGTTGTCAAAATCGTTACCGATATGTTTAAACACACTCTGTACATGGATCCTCAATGATTCATCTTTATCATGTATCCATTCCTTTGTTCCTATGTAGTAACTTTCGAAATCGACTTTTGGCCAAACAGATTCTTGAAATGTACCACAACTGCTTTTTTCCAGCCATTTTCGTGATGTCATCGCACTTCACATAAGGCATTTCAAATTAGTTAAGAAATTCGTTAAAATGCCTGCATTATTGTTGAAGTTATGTACAAAAATGCGGGTTCAGATTGATGTGAGACACTCTGTATTTTCTTCTGAATAAATGGATTCAGAACCTTGTTTCTAATTTGAAAATTGTTTATTGCAGTGTGCTCTACTTTCTCAACAACTTACTGGACAGGTATTCTGAATCAACCTGATTTTTTTTTTTTTAATCTCATTCTCTTTCTGATTTATATAGAAAATTTCATCCAGGTGTCTCTGAACTCATGGGCTAAATTGTAAAGAAAGAAAAAGTACACACAAAGAAGTAATTTTGGTATAGGAATGTGAGGTTGGAAAAGAAAAGTTTTGGTAAAAACAAGAAATGCGGAGGAAATGAAAACAAGCATTTTATTGATATAACAATTACAGTGAGTGCTCAAATGTGCCACTGTTCACATCGATACAGACCTGGCATCGTCTAGCAAGTGATTGGCGTACCCTTTCGAAGATTACAGGTGTTTCACGATCAGTTGCAGCAGAGATTGAAAGTCTCGCAATGAGGTCCTCACCGGAGTCAATTGGTGTCTCGTAGATTCACTATTTTACTGTTTCACTTATTTACTATTTTCACTAAAATGATACTATTATAGCATTCACTAATGCAAGACTTAATTTTGAATTGCTACGTAAAACTCAAAAGTTTTTTTTTTTTTTTACTTAAGAATTTCTGTTTGTTCTATAGTATGTTAAATTTTATTTAATTCAGTTTTTCATGTGTTTTTAATTATTCTTTTTTTTTGTTACTTAATTTGTGTTTGTTCTATATTATGTTAAATTGTATTTAATTCAGTTTTTCATGTGTTTTTAATAAATTTCTTTTTGTTACTTAATTTGTGTTTGTTCTATATTATGTTGAATTGTGTTTAATGCAGCTTTTCATGTGTTTTTAATTTTTTTTCAATTTACATGTTCTTTACATCTGTCGCCAGCGGCGAGAAAAATCTTGTTTATTTTACCATGTTCTGCAAAGCAATTGTAATACTTTTTTTAAAAAAACTAGGGGGCTCTGCCCCTTACGAGCTACGTTCATCAACCCCCGTTCAGACCCCGCAGACTCTAAAAGTACGCTAATTTGATCGGCTTTAAAAAGATTTCGGAAGATTGAATCATAATTTAAAAAAACAGTGGCGATCTCCTTATAAACGGATTTCTATTCATTTCTCTTTGATTGGGGAATTTTAAGGCCAAATCCGCTGCGGTACTAGTTGATTATCCCGTCGACCAATTTCGCCAAATTATATAAATCGCCAAACCACTCGTCAAATTATACAAATTGACATAATTTTTATTTTAAATAACGAAAGAATAAATAAATTAGCATAACATTAATAAAAATACAAATAAAACGTCGAAATAAAAATAACTTGATGACGTAGACACGTGTAACTTGCTTAAAATCAAGTTAATGTGACATTTACGATCAACCATTATTGGCATTTAATCTTATAGTTTGGCGAATGATAGATTTTTGGTCGACGGGATAACTAAGTAGTACCAAAGATACAATCGCTGTTTTCATCTTTGATTAAGTAAAATCAGTTAAACATTTCAAAACAAGCTAATATAAAAGGAATTAAGTAAACAGAGTCTTTTTCTCCCGGTATTTTTTAACAAAACGAAAAGAAAGTTCTTTTAAATAAGACATTTTAAATTAATCGTTTTTAATCTGACGTAATTTTGACCAAACTATTCTTTCTCTTTTTAATATTCACGTGAAAATACTTTTGTTAGAAATGAAATATTATTTGCGCTTTCCTGACAAAAATAGTTGAAAAGTATACTCCAAAATATCAAATTAATATCTAGCGCAATTTCTAAATTTAAACTGTTTTGCAATTTTATTTTGTGTTCATTTTATGTAATAACTGTAATGTGACGTAAATATGACGTAATTTCTCCTATTTAAGACTTCTAACGCATGTTAATGAATTTATTATTTTACAATTTCCTTTCTCTCTTAAAATTCACGTGTAAATATTAGTTTTTAATGACGTAATTTTTAATAAGTTCCTGCTTTTTGTACATAATTATTGAATTCTAATTCCAAATGTTGTTTTTTTTTTTGTTTATAATAGACACGTGTAAATAAATTTTTAATTTATTTACACATATAAATATTTTTTTTTATTTGAAGCAAACTTTATTGTTTACGCTGTTTATACAGTTGGCAACAGTTTAAATTAATATCACTTTCTAAAATATGTAAAAAATATCTCTAGAAATGCTGAAAATTTGAATTTAAAATAGAAATAAAACCTCAAAAGATGAGTCAAATTAAAAAAAGAAATACAGTCTGAACACCGGGAACTTCAAATGTATAAAATGATCTAAAAATGTGTAAATTCCCATGAATAGTTTTTGCTCCTGTAAAACTTTTTTAGTGGAACGATTTTGTCCAACTTTAGCATTAAATATCTCTTAAAATAATTCTGCGATTTGAAAATTGTCTGCATCAGCGTGTTTATCAAATATTTCTATATAATACTACCGATTTTTATATTTTTGTATGTATTATTTTTCTTAATATTAACGAAGAAAGACATCCGGTCACAAAAAATTCAAAAACGGCGGCGGCGACAGCGGTAGTTACTTTTTTTTTAGAATAGAGAGATTAATGTCCATTTTTTGGGCTTGTTTCTGAGGCTGGGGTTTGCTAGATGATGATAAGGATCTTACCACCGAAGCATTCATCCATAAACCGAAAGGTTGGAGCTCCGGTTAGGTGATTACTGGTGCCTCGTAGATGAGACACTTAGAATCTTCTAAAACGTACGCCAATCACTTGCTACTCGCTGCCAAGCCAGTATCTATGTTGGTGATGACACATTTGACCCCTTACTGTAATTGTTATTGCTTGTTTTTATTTCCTCTGTATTTCTGGTGCTTCGCCAACACTTTTCATTTCTGACCCCTACATTGCTATAACAAAATTGCTTCTTTATGCGACTTTACCTTTCCTTACATTTCGACCCATGAATTCAGGGACACCGTGTATATTAAATCTTAACTGCTGTGACAGAAATTGAGTCAGAAAAAAAGATACTAAATTCACGGTCTCTGAGGCTACTTGATCGAAAAATGAATTAACCCCTTATGCACGGAATTATTTATCCAGAGATTTCTCTATAACAATAATTATATTCCTGAGTGTCTAGACATATATGGCTATTTCCATGAGTACTTTTCGTGTAAGTCACATGCTACGATTTTTGGCAACCAGAATTTTAGAACGGAAAAATGAAACTTATTTTATGGGAGATATCCCATTAATTGAATAAGGCCAAGCAAACTTAACAAAAATAACGGTGACCATCAAGCATAGCAGATATCTGCTTCGTATCTTACACTACAAAAACCCATAAAACTAGCCATATAAGGAAACCTATATTATAATATTATATGACATTTAGATAAGATTTTTCATTAAAACTGATTTAATAAATCGATAGTTATGGCTCTTTTTCTAAAATATTTACAAGTATAATTGGATTATTTAACAAAAAAAGGCCGTTAAGAAAATCTTACAATTGTTTATAAAAACGATGCAAATAAATGTATTGTAATCCTATAGATGTTTTTGTAGTCAAAATTTTTTTACATAACACATTTTTAATACGAGAAAACACCTTTGTAATACGACACCTTTGTAAATGGTTCAGAAACTACCACTTTATAAAATAATTAGCTTCGAATGCTTCATTGTGCTTTCTTAATGTGATCGAGCAAAATATTTTGTATGAAAAATAAAATCTACAAGAGCATTTGAAGTTTGTTCAAGCCATCTCCTAAAAGAAGAACTAGATGCAATCGGAGCCCGATAAAGCTGAAGTTGGGCCCAGGGCTTGTTAAAAAGTTGGGCCCCCCTACCTCCCCATTCCCGGGGACACTTTCAGAAAAAAAGTAGGTTTATTTGATGAGTTGACAAAGTTTTTTGGGTGAAAGTTTCAAGTTTACAAAAAAAAATTTAACTTGCAAGAATAATCAAGCAAATGAATTACCGCCCACTTTCTCAAATAAGCATTTGTATAAGTCACAAACATCTATGATCCACAGTTTATGTTGCAGAATAAATGAGGACGTCTTTTTCAAAACTCGCCTTATCCAAAATCATAAAAATTGCGTTTTCCCTAACAGTCTAGTAATCCTTTTAAATTATAATTCTGACATTCTAAAATCCTCGTTTATATTGAAACCAATAGACACAGTATGCAGTTTTTGGTATTTTTCCCAAATTTGATTTTCTGGATACGGCAAGTTTTGAGAACTATAGGTACTCTCAAATTGAAAAGGACTTTTACAAAAAAAATTAAATATGGAGGTTTTTTATTACAGTAAAACTTTGTTTTTACGTCAGGGACCAAACTATAAAATGCAAACAGTGGAAAAACTTAAATTGCGAGAAAATACACACAAATTTGTGGGCCCTGAAATTGGGCTTTGAAAGTGGGCCGAGGCCCCGGAGGCCCATGCATTAATCAGGCCCTGGATTCAATTAGAAAAATAGCAATAGAAAATAGAATTCCATCCCGTTTTATTGAAAAAATCATAAACAAGTTTGAAGTGGAAGATTATGGAAAACGAAGCGCAGTTCTAGATAAAAGATTTAAATTTTGTAAAGTTAACTACATTCCAAAGCTTTTTGAAAATATGAGGCATACCCTTTTTAAATATGATGTAAAATTAATCGCAGCCCCTCCCCCAAAGTTAAAAGATCTGTTAAATAATAAATTTGATCCCGTCCAAGCCATCAATAAATCCGGAGTATACATTATACCTTTCCAAAAAGATAATAAATATTTTATTTATGTTGGTATGACGATGAGAATATTTCGTGATAGAATTAAAGAGCATAAAGATTAAATAGACCCCATACTACGTTATCAAGATTAGATCAAACTCATCCTATAAAAATAGATTTTAATAAATCGAAAATTATATTCCGCACAAATAATTACCAGGAAGCTATTATAAGAGAATCAATTGAAATAATCGCCAATTAAGATACAGCTTGTAACGATACACTATCGTACGATATCCAAGGAGTATAGAGAAATTTGCTGCATAATAAATGAAAGCTTGTTTTGTTGAAAATTTGAATAACCTTATCTGGCATCTCAGTTGACGTATAACTTTTAAATTGAAATAAATTTCTTCTAGACAATTCCCAAATAAGCGCAAAGAAAATAATAAAATTTAAATCCCATTGACGACGGCCTTGTGAAGATTGAAAATGTTCTGTTTTTTTTTTTTTTTTCTGGTGTATTTTAAATACTTATAAATCATATATATGCAACAGAAAGTAATTCTTGTACAGGTATATGTACTGTTTATATGAATTTAAGCAAAATTTTCTTTTAGTAATAGATGGATTAAATAACTTTTAAATAAAATTTTCTTCAATTGCACTTAAAAGTACCGTCAGTGGATAAAGAGTTAAAGGCTCGATTAACTCATATGTTATTGTTTCTATTCTGAACTCTATGCACAGGACTAGTAAAAGTAAAATTATCTTATTCAAAACTCTCTAATGATATTACCCGGGCTAATATATAAATATATACATATATGTATGTAAATATAGATACAGTAGATTCCCAATTATCCGACTTTATATGGACCAAGCTCACCTCGGATAAGCAAAAAACTCGGATAAACCGGATTTACACAAATCGTCACCAACTAAGGAGATGAAATAAAAAATTTCACTTAATTCATTAATTAGTTCATAGCTTTTTTCAATCGAACTTATACCTTTGGAATGGATCATTTTCTTCTGATAGACTGATGGCTTCCATTATTATGAAACATCCATTATATATGAAGTATTAGGTGAGGATGAAAGATCAGTCGTAAAAAGTTAGAACTCTGATTTTGTGGTCAGAATGGGGGGAAAAAATGGCCATAATTTTTTTTGTGTTAGGTGAAGATAAAAGAGCAGCCGTAAAAAGTTAGAACTCTGATTTTCTGGTCACAATGGGAAAAAAATGGCAAAAAAAAAAAAAAAAAAATGCCAAAATTCTTTTCTCATTCTGACCAGAAAATCAGAGTTCTAACTTTTTACGAAAAAAGAGATTTCGTCATTCAAGAAGCTCGACCAAAAAAGTCGGCTACCTCTTGTTTCATATACCTTCATTTGTTTGTAGTATTAATACAGATACTTAAAATTAAATTTAGTTTATAAATGTCCTCAATGTTATATAAATGCTCCATGTTTTATCAGAAATCATTCATTTATATTTTTTCAAAATAGCACAAGTGCATTTTTTTCAATTTTTATGGGAAAATGGCAACAAAAAGATAAAATTACTATTTTCCAACTATTTTTTACTTTCTTCTATCTTCAATAGAAGAAAGTATTGTAATCGAAATTTTTTTCGACTTCCGGTTTTCGACGGATTTGCATGTTTTAGGGGTCAGAGATTCCAAAAAACATGTTTATAGAAAATGTCTGTCTGTCTGTGTGTCCGTCTGTCTGTCTGTGTGTCCGTCCGTCTGTCAGTCTGTCCGTCTGTCCGTCTGTCTGTCGCCATTGTACCATCAAAACGTGTATGAAGTTATGTATAGAATTAAACCAAAATTTTATTATAAGTTTTTGGCTATGGCAAGCAGGTCCTCGCGGAATTTGGAAAAAATTCGCCGGTAGGGGGCGCTGATATAACAATTTTTGTGCGATTTTGAATATTGTACCATCCAAAAGTGTATGGAGTTATGCATAGAATTGAACCAAATTTTTAGTTTAAGTTTTTGGATATGACAAGCAGGTCCTCCCTGAATTTGGAAAAAATTCGCCGGTAGGGGGCGCTGTAAATGCGTTTTTTGTGCGATTTTGAATATTGTACCATCGAAAAGTGTATGAAGTTATGCATAGAATTGAACCAAATTTTTATTTTAAGTTTTTGGCTATGGCAACCAGGTCCTCCATGAATTTGGAAAAAATTCGCCGGTAGGGGGCGCTGTAATAGCGATTTTGAATATTGTACCATTCAAAAGTGTATGGAGTTATGCATAGAATTGAACCAAATTTTTATTTTAAGTTTTTGGATATGGCAAGCAGGTCCTCCCTAATTTGGAAAAAAATTCGCTGGTAGGGGGCGCTGTAATAGCGATTTTTGTGCGATTTTGAATATTGCACCATCGAAAAGCGTATGAAGTTATGCATAGAATTGAACCAAAAAAAAATTTTAAGTTCTTGGCTATGGCAAGGAGGTCCTCCCTTAATTTGTAATAAAATCGCTCGTAGAGGGCGCTGTAATAGCGATTTTTGTACAATTTTTGTGCCGTTTTGAATATTGTACCGCCGAAAAGTGTATGAAGTTATGCATAGAATTGAACCAAATTTTATGTGTTTATTTTTGGTCATGTCACGAAGGTCCTCCCTGAATTTGGAAAAATTCTGCCGGAAGGGGGCACTATAATTGCGATGCCTGTACCATTTTCATTATTGTACCATCGAAAAGTGTATGAAGTTATCCATATAATTGAACCAAATTTTTTGTGCACGTTTCTGGCTATGGCAAACAAGTCCTCCCTGAACTTGAAAAAATTCCGAAAGAAGGGGTCGCTATAATTCCGATCTCTGTGCCATTTTCATTATTGTACCATCGAACAGCGTATAAAATTATGCATACAATTGAACCAAAATGTTTGTGCCTGTTTTTGGCTTTGGCCAACAGGTTCTCCTTGAATTTGGAAATATTGCGCGGTAAAGGGGCTCCGTGCTAGCGATTTTTGTATACTTTTCTTGATTTTTCGTAGTTCTATTGTGCATCGGCGGCTCATGCAGCGGCGGGAACTCGCTACCTGCTATGCCGGCTATTCGCAAACAGCTGATAACGACAGAATAAGGAAAAATTAATAATTTTAACAAATATCATGATATAGATTAACTCGTTTTTAGTCCGTTTAATTGACTTGAGCAGAAATTTAAGATGAAAATCAAAGTTGGTATAGTATTGAACTAATAATATAGAAGTATTAACATGTGTAACTAGGTTTTGAAATATTAAGATGTATAAGATAGAAGAAAGTTTTGGGATTGGCACATCCAACTAGTTTCTTTAGTTTCTACAAAAATGGAGTACTTGAATTGCCAAAATTAAATAAATGGCGTTAAAAACTACAAAAACTAGTTGGATGTGCCAATCCCAAAACTTTCTTCTATCTTATACATCTTAATATTTCAAAACCTTGTTACACATGTTAATACTTCGATATTATTAGTTCAATACTATACCAACTTTAATTTTCATCTTAAATTTCTGCTCAAGTCAATTAAACGGACTAAAAACGAATTAATCTATATCATGATATTTGTTAAAATTATTAATTTTTCCTTATTTTGTTGTTATCAGCTGTTTGCGAATAGCCGGCTTAGCAGGTAGCGAGTTCCCGCCGCTGCATGAGCCGTCGATGCACAATAGAACAACGAAAAATCACAAAAGTATACAAAAATCGCTAATGGCACAGAGATCGGAATTATAGCGCCCCCTTCTGGCGGAATTTTTTCAAGTTCAGGGAGGACTTGTTTGCCATAGCCAGAAACATGCACAAAAAATTTGGTTCAATTATATGGATAACTTCATACACTTTTCGATGGTACAATAATGAAAATGGTACAGACATCGCAATTATAGTGCCCCCTACCGGCAGAATTTTTCCAAATTCAGGGAGGACCTTCGTGACATAACCAAAAACAAACACATAAAATTTGGTTCAATTCTATGCATAACTTCATACACTTTTCGACGGTACAATATCCAAAATAGCGCAAAAATGGCACAAAAATCGCTATTACAGCGCCCTCTACCGGCGATTTTTTTACAAATTAAGGGAGGACCTCCTTTCCATAGCCAAGAACTTAAAAAAAAAATTGGTTCAATTCCATGCATAACTTCATACACTTTTCGACGGTATAATATTCAAAATCGCACAACAATCGCTATTACAGCGCCCCCTAACGGCGAATTTTTTGCAAATTCAGGGAGGACCTGCTTGCCATATCCAAAAACTTAAAATAAAAATTTGGTTCAATTCTATGCATAACTTCATACACTTTTGGACGGTACAACATTCAAAATCGCACAAAAATCGCTATTACAGCGCCCCCTAACGGCGAATTTTTTGCAAATTCAGGGAGGACCTGCTTGCCATATCCAAAAACTTAAAATAAAAATTTGGTTCAATTCTATGCATAACTTCATATACTTTTGGATGGTACAATATTCAAAATCGCACAAAAATCGCATTTACAGCGCCCCCTACCGGCGACTTTTTTCCAAATTCAGGGAGGACCTGCTTGCCATAGCCAAAAACTTAAAATAAAAATTTGGTTCAATTCCATGCATAACTCCATACACTTTTGGATGGTACAATATTCAAAATCGCACAAAACTTGCTATATCAGCACCCCCTACCGGCGAATTTTTTCCAAATTCCAGGAGGACCTGCTTGCCATAGCCAAAAACTTAAAATAAAATTTTGGTTTAATTCTATGCATAACTTCATACACTTTTTGATGGTACAATGGCGACAGACAGACGGACAGACGGACAGACGGACAGACGGACGGACGGACAGACGGACAGACGGACATTTTCTATAAACATGTTTTTTGGAATCTCTGACCCCTAAAACATGTAAATCCGTCGAAAACCGGAAGTCGAAAAAAATTTCGATTACAATACTTTCTTCTATTGAAGATAGAAGAAAGTAAAAATTAATATCTCAAAAATAAGTGGAGATGAAGTTTTCAAACAAATTGCATTTGAAAGTACTTTTTTCCCCAATAAGACGGTATAAACATTGAAAATGTGCGATGCTTAGAGGTTAAAAAAATTGTAGTAGTGTATTTAACAGTACAATGATACATCTGCTTTGTCTTAAGGCTGGTTTATACAACGGAACGTTATTTTTTGGAGACGACATTTTATTTGCTGGGTGAAAGAAATAGCATATCGGGGGCTAAAAAGTAGTGGTATATTAGACCGCTAGCAACAGTTAAGGGTTAAGTTACTACTGTGATTGACAAACGGCAGTAAGATTACACGTGTGTTGTTGCATCTGATTATTGCTCTTTTTTCTATGCTTTTCTTCATATTGTTTTTTAAACGGGACATAATCACAAAAGTACAGAAAATGCAATATTTCTTTGTTATTTTCGCAATCACAATCTTTCGAAATCTTTCTCAAGTGAAATGTCGGGCTCCCCAAATGATTTAGAACAACAAAACCATTAAAAATACAGAGGATGTTCACAAATCTTTGTAACGATATTGGAAAAAGAAATTTATAAACAAAGATGAAAATTTTATTTTATAATATAGAGAATCTGATAGCTCTTTAGTTGAACTTTCATATTTCATCTTCATTTCCCAGATAAAAGAGCTTTTCGTAAAATATCAAGGTTGATTGTGTTCCGCTCCACGACCACAATCTTGCAGAGTCCATCCAATGTTTTGGGAAGGCATTTATAAATAACTTATTTTAAAAGTCCAAAAGTACGGTAATCCATAGGAGAAAGTTGGGTGGGAGGCATTTAAATGTAATAAACTCAATTCCGTTTCCCTTTATAATTTTTTCTAAAAATATAGCAGTAGGTTTAGAGGTATATTTAGTTGCCTTATCCTGATCTAACTTAACATAATAGAGATTGTTTGGGTAAAGTGATGGAATTTCTACTTTGGAAACACGTGTTAAAACATATGTTTGATTTTAATCCGAGTTAATTTTGAAATTCTTTCATGCTTTTCTAATTTTAAGTTTTCCGTTATAAGAGAATCCAGTAATAACCATAAAAACTTTAGCTAAACGTTCCCTGTTTTCTCTAAACCAACATTTTAGATCTTTTTCTCCTCTTTTTCGGTAGTAAATCGATCTTATTCTATTGCAATCAGATAAATATATCCAAGCTTTATCAATTGTCACTACATATTTACATTTTTCACCTGGAAAAAAATTTTCGTACAACAATTTGCAAATAGTATTAAGTTGAAAAACATGTCTTCGCATTAGGCGGTAAATATCATGTATTTTGTTGTTGTTGTTGTTTTAATTAGCATTAAATCCGATTTTATAATTTTGTTTACAGTTCCTATAGAGGTGTTTAAAGATTTTGCGGTAGTACTTTGGGGTTGGATTTTCTTTTGAAACATGAGATGTGACACTTAATAAGCGGTGAACGTACCTTTGTTGGGTATGATTTTTTCACTTTTTTCCACCCAAATGTAAACTTGAATTTTCCTTTCCTTTTTAACACTTGCCAATATAGTTGAAAAGTGTTTATGAATTGGGTTTGTCTGTCTGTTTGTCCATGCCATAATTCAAGTAACTATACTACGATTCCCATGTAATTGATATATTTTAGCGATTCTTATTAGCACGCTCGGTATGGAAAATGAAGTGTGTAGCATTTACTATTTGTTTACAGGGATACTCAAAATAATTCCGTTACATTACGGTCTATAGGGAAACACGTTTGCGGTATATTTTAATTATATTACACTATTTCAAAAACATTGAAATTGATATATATCACACAAGAAGTTTACTATAGAATATGGTGTGCATTAGCATTCATCGTTCACTTACAGAGACACACAACATAATTATCAATAACTGCTCGAAGAGCGTTTTAAGTTGTGGCACGGGTTTTTAAATTACACTAATTGTTCCCTGGTGTGTATAAATTCTGTAGGTTATATGCAGGGCAGTACAAAAATTTCGAGTAAATTTCCGTTTATTGACGAAAATTGATATACAGGGTGTCCGGTCTCAACGGTGTCCAATGGCTAATTCCTAAACCGTTAGTCATAGACATATAGTTCCAATTACAAAAATGTTTTAAATCAGGTAAAGAAATATTTTAAAAGTGATTTGGGTCAATAAAAACATTTCTTAAAAAATTACGAAATTTAAATTTTTATATGGTCCCCCTGTCCTATAAGTTATATTTAGTGAAATTTTCCTTTTACACTGACAAGTAATACAAAAAAAGTCCCGTTATTCTACGATTAAAATTGACCGAGTAATAGCTGTTTAAAGTTGGAGCCTATTTTTTGCTGCAAATTGGGTGTCATTCACAAATTTAGTCGAAATATAATTTCGTCAGATATAAAAAATGCTTGGGAGTAAAATTAATATTGCAATATAAATTTGAAATCTTTAATCATTCTGGCATATTAATGGAAAATATACAATTTGTAATAAACATTTAAGAAGAAAGAAAAAACAGAATTTTTGTTAAATAAAATGATTCTAAATTAACAGCCTCAATACTTTACAAAATGATACGTATTTAAAAATATTATTAGATTTCACAAGCTTGCAAAAGTTGGGTTATGTCATGTTTTTTAGCTTTTGATAATTGATTCTTATATATTCTGTACCGCTGAATCCGAAATTGACCTTCATTTTTTAACTGTCATATCAGGATTTTTCGCAAATTGTAAATTTCAAAGTTAAGAAGTTCAATGTTAAAATTGAATTTCCTCCCCCATCTCATCGGACCACTCAGCTGTTTAGCTGTAAGAATCCCAGGATAAACAAAAATATCAAATAAATTTTTTAATTAAATCAAATCAAATAAAATAAAATAAAAAATGTTTTACATATGTTTTATAGTATGAGATTTTCGATATATTTTAACTTACACATTTGCGATTTGCAAAAAAATTCTAACGTGATGGTTAAAAATGAAGGTCATTTTCAGATTCAGTGCTAAAAAGTGCGTAAAAATCAATTATCAAAAGTTCAAAAACACAACCATCTCCTCTACTTTATAGTATTCGATTTTTGTTATTCTTTAAATTTTAAAATTTATGATTTGCGAAATATCCTGACATGATGGTTAAAAATTAAGGTAATTTTCAAATTCAGTGCTAAAAAATACATAAAAGTTAAAAAACCCAACAATCGCAGTCTTGTATTATCTTATCTAAAACTTTTTCTTAAACTCCTTGGCAAAAATCTATCCGAAATTTTTTGTGTTATCCTGTAAAATAAGTATAAATGGTAACCACCGAAAATCTTAATAATATTAGATTGTTATCGGATTTGCGCCAGTATGTAAAATGCAATCTCGATCGGATATTTAAAAGTAGGTTAAAGTTCGAGTACAAATTTTGAACTGGAAAAACATACATACGATTGTTGAAGTAACATAAAAACTTATAAAAAAACATAATTTTTGTTAAAAGAAATCATAAGAGAAACAGTCTCAAATCCTGACAAAATAAAACATATGTTATTTTAGCCAATTTGAAACTTAATCATAATTATTGTAGGATTTTTTTTTCAAAGCGCCGATACACATGAAGTAAGATCTTCGAATACTTTAAACACTTGGTATATGATCCCTCAAAGCCAAGCCGAACTCATTTATTTTCAGAGTAGAAAAGTGGCGTAAGTCATGCATTTTTAAAGTTTCATAACTCGCTCAATTTTAGCGTTGTATGAATGGGACTTTTTTTGTCTTACTTGTCAGTGTAATAGGAAAAAATTACTAAATATAACTTATAGGACCGGGGAACCATATAAAAATTTAAATTTCGTAATTTTTTAAGAAATGTTTTTATTGACACAAATCGCTTTTAAAATGTTTCTTTACCTGATTTTAAACATTTTTGTAATTGGAACTATATGTCTATGACTAACGGTTTAGGAATTAGCCATTGGACACCGTTGAGACCGGACACCCTGTATATCACACAAGAAGTTTACTATAGAATATGGTGTGCATAGCATTCATCGTTCATTTACAGAGACACACAACATAATTTAGTTACAATATTGTTTATTATCAATAACTGCTCGAAGAGCGTTTTAAGTTGTGGCACGGGTTTTTAAATTACACTAATTGTTCCCTTGTGTGTATAAATTCTGTCGGTTATATGCAGGGCAGTACAAAAAATTTCGAGTAAATTTCCGTTTATTGACGGAAATTGCCGAAGGGAAATTTACAACTGTGTGATACGTTCCCTAACTGATATAAATTTAAGCATACTATGTAGTATATAGTACATACAAATCTATAAATTATATACAAGGCTGTACAGAAGAATTCGGATATTTTTCCGATTACTAATGGTAATTCCTGAAATTGGACTTTCAAATGTGTTATTCGTTTTCCAAATTGTTTACTTAGACATGTCACCTTATTAAGCGGTGAAATTTTGGAAAGTGTTTCATAATCTATGCTGCACGCATGAGTTTTTATTAATGTTTTTTATTTGTGTTACTTATTTTACGTGTAGAAATATTATAACGAAGTTTTTCTCACCTTTGTTTAAGTAATCAAATAACAGTATTTATAGGTTGTTTTTGTTTTTAGATAGCTTTCATTACAAAAAGCTACCTATTGCAGCCGTTCGGAGGAAAGCGATTTCAAAAAATTTTGGTATATTTTCATCGATCATGACCCCCAGACCCCGAAACCACCCTCCGTTCAAAAGTTGATATATATATATATATATATCCATATATGTATATATATATATATGACCTTTGTCATACTGTAACTCTCGAATTTATGAACCGATTTGGATCTAATTCGGTATGTACATAGTACATACCAATGTCTCGACCGAGTTCGTTGTCCAGCTTCATTCGCCATTTTGTTTCAAAATGGCGGCCATTTAAAAATTTAAAAAAAAAATTAAATTTGAAATGTGGTACCAAAGAATTGAAAAAGGAAAAATATTTTTTTCTTATGTATTTGACCTTTATACAAAGATTCCGAAGTAGTTTTTGTTTCGTCTATATCTTAAAAAATGGCTGAGTTATAGCATTTTGAATTTCTAGCGTGGCTGACATTTTGAAACGTCCTGAACTTTGTCACGCGATAAAAGGCGCATTTATGAACCGATTTGGATGTAACTTCGTTTGTACATAGTACATACTAATGTCTCGACCGAGTTCGTTGGCCAGCTTCATCCGCCATCTTGTTTAAAAATGGCAGACATTTAAATTTTTAAGAAAAATTTTAATTTGAAATGTGGTACCAAAAAATTGAAAATTGAAAAAATATTTTTTTCTTATGTATTTGACCTTGATACAAAGATTCGAGAGCAGTTTTTGTTTCGTCTATATCTTAAAAAATGGCTGAGTTATAGCATTTTGAATTTCTAGCGTGGCTGACATTTTGAAACGTCCTGATATTTGTCACGTGATAACAGGCGCATTTATGAACCGATTTTGATGTACTTTGCTGTGTACATAGTACATACAAATATCTCGACCGAGTTCGTTGGCCAGCTTCATCAGCCATCTTGTTTCAAAATGGCGGCCATTTAAAAAAAATTAAAAAAATTAAAATTTAAAATGAGATACCAAAAATTTGGAAAATGAAAAAGATTTTTTTCGTATGTGTTTGACCTTAATACAAAGATTCCGGAACAGTTTTTGTTTCGTCTATATCTAAAAAAATGGCTGAGTTATAGGATTTTGAATTTCTATTGTGGCTGACATTTTAAAACGACCTGATTTTTGTCACGCGATAACAAGCGTATTTATGAACCGATTTGGATGTTACTTGGTCGGTACATAGTACATACCAATGTCTCGACCGAGTTCGTTGGCCAGCTTCATTCGCCATCTTGTTTCAAAAGGTTTGCCATTTAAAGAAAATTAAATTTAAAATTTAAAATGAGGCATTAAAAATTTGGAAAATGAAAAAGATTTTTTTATGTGTTTGGCCTTGATACAAAGATTCCGGAGCAGATTTTTTTTTCTGAAAATTTGTTCTTTTGTTTATATCTTAAAAAATGGTTGAATTATAGCACTTTGAATTTCTAGTATGGCTAACATTTTGAAACGATTTTGTATTTGTCACGCGATAACACACGTATTCGCCTATTTCCATGTAAGAAGGCATGTGGATAGTATACATCAACATCTCAGCCAAATATAAGTTACTTTAAATAAAAGCAGCTTGGATAAAGCTGACTAATTTCGTGAAATTCTCATTCATAATGACTTAGTATTGATAAAAATTAGTATTGAATCTCCTATATTCGGTTTCCACTAAATTGAGCTTCGTGTGTTTGAATAATATAAGTTGGCTTTTTTTAAATAAGGAATTTGAAAGCTACCTCTTCCTCCCGGCACTGGCCGGAAGGACTTTTTTTTTTCATTTAAATTTAAACGAGTCAAAACCCGTCGAATTCGACGAATGAAAATGTTTAAAAGAACTGATTGACTGAATTTATAAAAAATTAAGAAAAATAATTACTATAATTAATCAACATTTAATAAATATATTCCCAAAGTTGATATCATGTTTGCCAGTTACGATTTCGCATGTAAACATCCGCACTCTTTAGTTGAAGCTCTAATCAAAAGTACTATGAAATGCAGAAATTTTTTTTAGAAGCATTCGTAATAAAATATTGAGTTTCTCTCTATTCTAAAAAAAAAAAGTAACTAACGCTGTCACCCACGCTGTTTTTGAATTTTTTGTGACCGGGGGTCTTTCTTCGTTAATATTAAGAAAACTACTGTATACAAAAATATGAAAATTGGTGATATTATGTTTGATAAATACGCTGATGCAGACAGTTTTCAAATCAAAGAATTATTTAAAGATATATTTAATGTTAAAGTTGGTCGAAATCATTCCATTAAAAAAGTTTTACGGAGCAAAATCTATACATAGGAATTTAATAATTTTTAGATCATATTATACATTAGACGTCCCCGGTGTGCAGACTGCATTTATTTTCTTAATTTGACTAATTTTTTTTGTTTTATTTCCATATTAAATTCAAATTTTTAGCATTTCTAAATATATCTTTTACATATTTTAGAAACGCTTATTATTTTAAATTGTTGCCAAAATTGTAAGAACTTCTGAAGTAATAATATTTTCTTTAAATTAAAAAATTATTTACACGTGACTATTATAAACAGAAAAAAAACCTATGAAATTAGAATTAAATGATTACGTGTCAAAAGCAGCAAAAATATTAAAAATTACGTCATAAAAATTGTTTATACACGTGAATATTTAAAAAGAAAAAACTTATAAAACAATTAATTATTTAATATGTGTTAAAAGCAGTAAATGTGGGTGAAATTACGTCCTATTTCAAATAGCCAAATAATATTGCCAAACAGTTTAAATTAAAAAATATATATTTCACGGTTCTTCCTCCGTGATATATATAATCTTTTTAACTACTGTTGCCAAAGACAGCGCAAATAATAATATTTCCTCTGTAACAATTAAAATATTTCCAGGTGAATATTACAAAAAGAAAAGTTTGGTGTAAATCACGTCAGATTTAAAACGTGTGATTTAAAATCATTTTCTTATAGCGTTATTAAAAAGTACTTGGACACAAAAGACTCTGTTGACTTAGTTCATTTTATATTAGCTTATTTTCAGATCAACTAATCTAATTTAATCAAACATTAAAACAGCAATTTACAATAGCTTATTTGGCCTTAAAATCCTTCATTAAAAGAGAAATAAAAGGAAACCCGGTTACAGGGATATCGCCACTGGCTTATTAATTATAATTCAATCTTCCGTAGTCTTTTTTAAGCCGATCAAATTAACGGATTTTTAGAGTCTGAACGGGGGCTCGTAGGAGGTAGAGCCCCCTAGTTATACAAAAAAAAAAAAAAAATACTCATTTCACTTTTACTATGACATCATTTTCACCCACTGAAGCCGTCTAAAATGAACGTCTCAATCTCAGTCTCAGCGAAATGAAAATTAAATTGAAAAGTAGCCACTTTATGAGTAAAAATGCGCTATTTTAAATTGTGACGTTATTTTTAATTCAAAAGTATTAAAAAAGCTATTTTTAAGTGTAATACGCAAATGGAAATCCGTAATGATATGGTAATTCTCATTGTTTCCCTTCTTTCTTCTACAATGGAACTAGCCCGATTGCCACCAATGAGAAGAAATTTCATAAAGGACTTTTAAAATTAAAATATAAAAATGGGATTATTTAAATAAATATCGAGTGCGGGCACGTCTACAAATAAAGTGCTTTCATTTAAAAAAATAATTATCAAAATCGGTTCAGTAGAAAGCTCAGGCCAGATGACTAAAAAAAAACAGCCTTGTCTTTTAAATACATAGATTATAGAGAAAGTCAAAATCGTTACAAAAATTCGTGAACATCCTCTTTATATCAAATATATAAATATTAGAGATGACATTACACGTTTCAAGTTTCCCTTCCTTTCTTTTCTTTGCAAGTCTGAAACTGAAGAAAATTTAAAAAGAGCCTCTAAGATAAAAACTACTTTCTGGACAAAACTAAAAAGTCTTTTTTAAAGTTTTTTACTACTCCCTTCCGGCATTTACTTCTGTTTGAGACACAATTCTTGTCCAGTTTAGTGAAGGCGTCCCCTTATTTTAAAAGTGATCGCTGGAGTTTTGTTTGTTTTCGTTTGATTTAGTTTGTTTTGTGATATAAAAAAGGGCGACTCGCATGGTCTGTAGAACGTGTCAACTTCATTTTTGCATGTGTAAGTAAGCTGACAGCTGGTTGCGTTTTGTAAGTTCTAATGAATAACCTCACTTCAAGAAAAAGTCATACTTAATCAGAAAAAAAGTTAAGGTTTATTGTTGGACTGTTATAGTTAGGAAATTTTGAAAGCAATTGGACTTTTAAGTCTGGCTTCCTTTAAGGGACTCTTCACTCACTTGAAAACACCCAAACCGTAATGCTAAACCTATGGGAAGATTGTTTTGGAATTTCTCATTTAAATTTGAATATTTTTAAACGATTTTTTATTTATTTATTTATTTATTTATTTATTTGCATAGGATAGATGAGATCGATCTTTAACATGATTACTTTTTACTTTTTCGATTTCGGTTGCAGATTTTTTTAATAAAAGTACTTTCAGTTTCGAAACCGGTTCTGAAAGTGAAAGTACCTTTATTAAAAAATCTGCAACCTAAATTGAAAAATTAAAACTAGGTATATTAAAAATCGACCTCAGCTATCCTATGCAAAAAAATCGTTTAAAAATATTCACATTTAAACGAGAAATTCGAGAACAACCTGCCCATAGGTTTAACATGACGGAGCAAGAGATTTCAAGTGAGTGAAGAATCCCGTGTGTTTAAATTTCGTTTGAATGCGGCTTCTCTTGTTCTGTGCCAAAATTGCGGAAAGCGTGATAGCGCTCCTCTTGTTTTATGCTAAAATTGTGGAGGGGGTGATAGCGCTCCTACTTGTTGTCTCAGAAGCGTACGATTTCTGTGTGTATCGTCGGCTTACAAGTAAAAGTGACTAAAGTAAAAAGAATAGTTTTGCAGGATTTTTTTTTATTATTTATTATTTTACGACCCTCATTTATATATAACGGGAGAGTATTCTCTGAAAATATATGGCCTGAGACTAACTCAGAATTGAGTAGTGATGAGAGAGTGCATAGCAGTGTCTATAAAAATGAGTTAGGAGATCAAATCTAATTTGCTCTATTTCTAAAAGAGGGCTTCACTCGCTTAGTACAGCAAACCATAATTGAGAAGACAATTTTTGAATAATAATTTTCTTACTGCTTTCAAAGAAATAAATCAAAGGCAAATTAATTGAATAAATCCTATTTTTATGTGTTTTTTAACACAATATTTGTGATCTAATTAGTTAATTACGTTTATTATATATATATATATGTGTGGGGGGGGGGGGGATTGCATATTGCATTTACAAGCTGCGTGCCTACAGCGCCTAACAGGAGTGATTGATGATCATAAGTCTCATCATCAAGGCTCTCTAGAATTCGTCTGAATAAAGGAGGCGTGTCTTAAAGCCAGTCGCAGAAGAGAAGCGAAGCGAGCTGGTTTCGAACAGAAAAAAGAACGTTCGATTGTGTTTTGGCGGTGAATGTAAGATATGCTGAAAAATGTTGAAAAGAGACGTATAGATGGATGTTCTAATATCGATTAGATAGAATTTAAGATGTATTACTAATCTTTGTAAATAATACCTTTTTTTTTTTTTTGTATATATTATCAGCTGCTGTAAATAAGTTTTACTCAATGTAAGTATAATTAATTAAGAACTGTCAGTAGTTCCTGGTGTCAAAGATGATTCTTATTAGTGTCAACGAAAATATTATCCATATATATATATACACCCAAACACTTTCGCATTTTGGCATATATCTACAAGATTTGTTCCACACTCAAACGGTTAAAATGTTGTATTTATTGAGAAAACGTATTTCCTATATTTAACGTAATATTAAAACCTAACACATTAGTATCCAAAAGTCAATATGCCCATAATTTTGCTTGTAATTTTTTAATTAATTCAGTAACATACCGTATTGTAATTACCTGTAAACGTAGAGAAATTCAAGTACGACAGATTAAAGTCATTATGAGAAAAACGTACAATATGCAGTCACTACCAATTTGTATTTATTTAGTATAACTAGGGGGCTCTGCCCCCTACGAGCTACGCTCGTCAACCCCCGTTCAGACACCGCAGACTCTAACAGCGCGCTAATTTGATCGCCTTTAAAAAGATTTCGGAAGATTGAATTATAATTTGAATCTGACAATTATAATCTGACGTAATTTTCACCAAACTTTTCTTTCTCTTTTTAATATTCACGTCAAAATATATTTGTGTTAGAAATGAAATATTATGATCATCTTAAAATGTCAAGTAAATGTCTCGCGCAATTTTTAAATTAAAACTGTTTTGCAATATTATTTTTTGTTCATTTTACGTAATAAGTGTAATATGACGTAAATTATACTATTTAGGACTTCTAACGCATGTTACTGAATTTATTATTTTACAATATTCCTTCTCATTTAAAATTCACGTGTAACTATAGTTTTTATGACGTAATTTTCAATGAGTTCCTGCTTTTTATATTTTTTGTTTATAATAGTCACGTGTAAAATAAATTTTTAATTTGAAGCAAACATTACAGTTTGCGCTGTTTATACAGCTGGCAACAGTTTAAATTAATACAATTTTCTAAAATTTGTTAAAAATATCTCTCGAAATGCTGAAAATTTGAATTTAAAATAGAAATAAAACCTCGAAAAATTATTCAAAATAAAAAACTAACTGCAATCTGCACACTGGGAAATTCTGACGCATAAAATGATCTAAAAATGATTAAATTCCTATGTACAGTTTTTGCTCCTATAAAACTTTTTTAATGGAACGATTTTGTCCAACTTTGGTATTAAATATCTCTTAAAATAATTCTTCGATTTGAAAACTGTCTGCATCAGCGTGTTTATCAAACATTTTTCTATAATACTACCGATTTTCATATTTTTGTATGCAACAGTTTTTTTAATATTAACGAAGAAAGACCTCCGGTCACAAAAAAATCAAAACCGGCGGCGGCGGCGGCGGTGACAGCGGTAGTTACTTTTTTTTAGAATAGAGAGATTTTAATGCTACATTCAAATGAAAGGAGTAAGAAAGAAAACTTTTTGATGTAATCCTATGTAAATAAATGTAAAAAAAGTAAAATATTTTTATTTTAAAAATGTCCACAGACTGTGATATGCTGTGGACTATTACCATTCTGGTGTTACGAGTATAAATGTAAGAATACCTTTTTTAAAGTTAACTATCCAGTTAGCATTTTCATTAGTATGCATAAGAGGTGTATTTTCTGCTATTCAATAATTTTTTTTTCTATCTTTTAGCAAAAGGATATCTTTTTTCCTAGATTTGTTATTGTCACTAACTTTTGTGTCTTGTCTGTGAATAGAGCATAATTTACCATAAAAACCGATCAAATGGCAGCACAGTGCAATTTGAATGCTAATCTGAACTCTTTTGCAGCCATTTTGTATGAACAAGTCACAAGTGAATGTTTGGTTTAAGTAGGTCATTATCAAAAGTATATGTACAATTTGATCATGATATATTTTAATTTTAAAAGTTTCTCTGAAAACTTCTATATTATTTTGAGGTAACCCTTACCTTTACAACTAATACTAGTGTAGTAGTAAATATCATACATTGCAATTTCAATTTTAAGTCATATTTAAAACAAGTAAAAATCCACAGACATGATTGTGAAGTCCACAGACGCGATTTAAATAACTAGTTTTTGATCGTTATTGAAATTCACGTAAACTGTAGTTGCTTGATTAGAATCCTAAGAACTACTTAAAGGTGTAATAACACAGAAAAGCATTATTAAAAAATAATAAACTTTTAATATTCGAAATACATGAATATTGAAATAAATGATATGAAGAAAGCTTACTAGGAAATAAACTAAAAGGAATTTAAGGCAAAAAATTGCTACCGCAGCTAAATAAAATGGATCAAGTCTACTGACTCAGTTTAATAATAACTAAATCAAGCACCTAGAACAAATGTTTATAACTTGAAAAATAAAAGTCACGTGACCTTAAAAATAGATACCAATTGATTTTTCGAAGATTACATTTCCTTTTTAACTGTTGTTTTTATAACTTTCAGCATTACCTTAACGTTTATTTCACTTTTTTTAATCCACTGGCGATAGTTTACAATTTTATCTTCAAATTGGTTCCATTTAAATGATTTTTCTGAACATTTATACCATTGTCATTCTAGACATATTTCTACCCGACTGCCAAGAAGGGTTATGTGTTTCACGCGTATCTGGGTATGTGGATTTCTTTATACCCTCGAAACATCCCAACGGCTGGATGGATTTTAAGGAATGAAGTCTCTATCGATTCGTCTTAACCGTCCGATGGTTATAGGCTAGGTTTTGTTTTTATAAATTCAAAATGTCGGCCGTGAAATACAAAATGGCGGTAGAGACAAAAAAAAATTACACACCCTATTGAGTAGCATATCATTGGATAGGTCTTTCAAAATGAAGACGATGTTTTATTGGCAATTTTACAGTCAGAAGCTCCGTTTAAATATTATACAACCTGGAAGTTGCGTAGGTAGGATCTCTAGCTTTACTGCAACTCTAACCATCATAGTTGGTTGGGCCTCATCAAAGGAACTAACAATTAAACACAACTTAAAACTCACCCATACAAGCAAATGAAAAAAATAGGTAAGTAATATAAAAAATAGTTTCACATTGATAAGAAATAATTATTTAGTTCGCTTTTAAAATATGTCGGGTTTTTGGATTTTTTAAATTTAATTTTTACTTGTTTCTCCCTTTCTTTTATTCGAACAAGTAAGTAATGCAATAACTTCATTTGGTGAGCTTGCATCAATCATCTCTGCTGCCATGACTTTTTCAAAAGTAGTTAAGAGCTTCGATGCACTGAAGACAAACATGTATATCTGTCTTTTGAAGTTAGGTTATACCACCAAGAAAGGTTTTAAATGGCAAAATTTTGAATAACTTATCATTTGGATTTGTGGAAAAATCAGAAATAATTTTTTTATAAAGAGTCACACAGAAGTCTCTTCTGTTTTTTACTTTATTAGCCCCCGGTACGGTATGCTATTTCTTTCTCCCAGCTTATTTTGTGTCGTATCCAAAAAATAACGTTATCTTGCAGAAGTCAGCCGTAAAACAAAGGAGTACGATTAAATATTCAATAGCAATTTTTTAAACTTCTAAGCATTGCAAATTTTCAATTTTTATACTGTCGTATTGGGGAAAAAAAGTACTTTTAAATGGAATTTGTTTGAAAACTGCATCTCCATTTATTTTTGAAATATTAACGTAGTTTTTGGAGCCATTTGCTTAATATTGGCAACGGAAGTATTCCATTTCTGTGGAAAGTGAAAGAAAAATAGCAATTATACCTTTTTGTTGCCATTTTCCCATAAAAGCTGAAAAAAAAATTAATTAAAATACGTGCTATTTTGAAAAAATATAAATGAAGAATTTCTGATAAAACATGGAGAACTATATTTAATTTAAAATATAAAACTATATTTAATTTTAAATACCTATATTAATAATACAAACAAATGAAGGCCTGTGAATCTTCAGATAGCCGAGATTTTTTTGAATTACTAAATCTCTTTTAGGTAGCTTTTATTACAAAAAGCTACCTATTGCAGCCGTTCGGAGGAAAGCGATTTCAAAAAATTTTGGTATATTTTCATCGATCATGACACCCAGACCCCGAAACCACCCTCCGTTCAAAATTGATATATATATATATATATATATATATATATATGTATATATATATGACCTATGTCACACTCTAACTCTCGTAATTATGAACCGATTTCGATGAAATTCGGTGTGTACATAGTACATACCAATGTCTCGACCGAGTTCGTTGGCCAGCTTCATCCGCCGTTTTGTTTCAAAATGACGGCCATTTAAAATTTTAAAAAAAATTTAAAATTTGAAATGTGGTACCAAAAAATTAAAAATGGAAAAATATTTTTTTCTTATGTATTTGACCTTTATACAAAGATTCCGTAGCAGTTCGTTTTTCGTCTATATCTTAAAAAATGGCTGAGTTATAGCATTTTGAATTTCTAGCGTGGCTGGCATTTTGAAACGTCCTGAATTTTGTCACGCGATAAAAGGCGTATTTAGGAACCGATTTCGATGTAATTCGGTGCGTACATAGTACATACCAATGTCTCGACCGAGTTCGTTGGCCAGCTTCCTCCGCTATTTTGTTTCAAAATGGCGGCCATTTAATTTTTTTTTAAATTTAAAATTTGAAATGTGGTATCAAAAAATTGAAAATGGAAAAATATTTTTTTCTTATGTATTTGACCTTTATACAAAGATTTCGGAGCAGTTTTTGTTTCGTCTATATCTTAAAAAATGACTGAGTTGCAGCATTTTGAATTTCTAGCGTGGCTGACATTTTGAAGCGTCCTGAATTTTGTCACGCGATAAAAGGCGTATATATGAACCGATTTGGATGTAACTTCGTTTATACATAGTACATACCAATGTCTCGACCGGGTTCGTTGGCCAGCTTCATCCGCCATCTTGTTTAAAAATGGCGGCCATTTAAATTTTTAAGAAAAATTTTAATTTGAAATGTGGTACCAAAAAATTGAAAATTGAAAAAATATTTTCTTCTTATGTGTTTGACCTTGGTAAAAAGATTCGGGAGCAGTTTTTGTTTCGTCTGTATCTTAAGAAATGGCTGAGTTATAGCAATTTGAATTTCTAGCGTGGCTGACATTTTGTAACGTCCTGATTTTTGTCTCGTAATAACAGGCGTATTTATGAACCGATTTGGATGTACCTTGGTGTGTACATAGTACATACAAACATCTCGACCGAGTTCGTTGGCCAGCTTCATTCACCACCTTTTTTCAAAATGGCAGCCATTTAAAAAATTAAAAAATTAAAATGAGATACCAAAAAATTGGAAAATGAAAAAGATTTTTTTCGTATGTGTTTGACCTTAATACAAAGATTCCGGAACAGTTTTTGTTTCGAATATATCTAAAAAAAATGGCTGAGTAATAGCATTTTGAATTTCTATTGTGGCTGACATTTTAAAACGACCTGATTTTTGTCACGCGATAATAGGCGTATTTATGAACCGATTTGGATATAACTTGGTCTGTACATAGTACATACCAATGTCTCGACCGAGTTCGTTGGCCAGCTTCATTCGCCATCTTGTTTCAAAAGGGTTGCCATTTAAAAATAAATTAAATTTTAAATCTAAAATGAGGTATTAAAAAATTGGAAAATGAAAAATATTTTTTTTTATGTGTTTGGCCTTGATACAAAGATTCCTGAGCAGTTTTTGTTTCTGAAAATTTGTTCTTTTGTTTATATCTTAAAAAATGTTTGAATTATAGAACTTTGAATTTCTAGCATGGCTAACATTTTGAAACGATCTTATATTTGTCACGCGATAACACACGTATTCGCCTATTTCGATGTAAGAAGGCATGTGGATAGTATACATCAATACCTCGATCAAGTTCGCTGGCCGGATTCATCAGCCATCTTGTTTCAAAATGGCGGCCATTAAATTAAAAAATATATATATATTTAAAGTGAGGTGCAAAAAAATTAGAAATTGAAAAAGGTTTCTTTCTTAAGTATTTGACCTTGATATAAGGATTCAGGAGCATTTTTTGTTTGTCTTTGCCTTAAAAAATGCCTCAGATATAGCAGTTTCAATTTCTATTGTGGGTGACATTTTGAAAAATCTGATTTTTTGCATGCGACAGCACTCGTATATATCAACCGATTCCGATGTGAGTGAGCATGTGCACAGCAATTACTAAGGTCTCGACCAAGTTCCCTAGTTAGCCTCATCCACCATGTTGTCTTAAAATGGCAGGAACTTTAAGAAATCGCCGAATTTGGCAGCCAAATATAAGTTACTTTAAAGAAAAGCAGCTTGGATAAAGCTAATTTCGCGAAATTCTCATTCATTATTGATAAAAATTAGTATTGAATCTCCTATATTCGGTTTCCACTAAATTGAGCTTCGTGTGTTTGAATGATATAAGTTGGCTTTTTTAAAATAAGGAATATGAAAGCTACCTCTTCCTCCCGGCACTGGTCTGAAGGACTTTTTTTTATTTGTGTATTATTCAGCGATAGTGACGTCCTAAGCGTAGTTTACTGTAGATGTTGTTTAAAACTGGATCGCAAATGTTGAATTCTCCAGTGATGTGGATGACGTCACTTTATGTAAAATAAAATCGCGTTTTATAAGTTTTAAAACTGAACTACAGTAGAGTCCCGATTATCGGAATTTCCGCTTTCACCGAGTTTTTTTCTTCTGATAAAAAAAAAAAAAGTTATGGCCATTTTTTTCCCCATTCTGACCAGAAAATCAGAGTTCTAAATTTTTACGGCTGCTCTTTCCTCTTCCGCTAACACTTCATTTATAATGACTGTTTCATAATAATGGAAGCCATGAGTCCATCAGAAGAAAACGATCCATTCCAAAGGTATAAATTCGATTAACTCAGATAATCGGGACTCTACTGTATCTATATTTATATACATATATTTTTTTGTCATCGGGGGCGACACTAAATTCTGAAAAAGCAGAATTCTTGTTTTCTAGTTCCTTGTAATTGTTTCTTTTTTTTCCTGCACACATTCGAGTATTTACGTCTTGCTCGAGGAATCTAATACCAGCATTTTTTTCTTTCAACAATTTTTCTCTCTTTATATCGTTGTATTTCTGGACTTAAAAGTACTCTCCGAGTTGTTATAGATGCAATCAGCTGTTGACATCTGTATTTACACTGGTATTACAATTTTAATTATTATACAGCAATTAAGTTCCTGTATTACAATTAAAATTGGATTTTGGCTGTCTTATTTAGCAGAGTTTTGTAGATAACTATCACCTAAGGAATTTAAAGCAACAGAGAATTTAATGGGGAGGGGGGGGGGGATTTAGGTTAGCAAACCTGTATTAGCACTGCTTATTAACGTCAACAGTAAAGTTCATCGTCTGCTTGCTAACATTTTAATTTTATGTAAAACAATTTAAGTTATGATCACATTCTGCCTATAGATATGCCTATGGAAATTGCATGCCCACAGACCTAATGTCCGCAGACATGACATATTCAAGCATTTCTTCTTTTAAAAAAAAGTAAGTTTGAGCCATACTTTATGATATTGATGTTCTCAATTCCATATAATGCAGATTTACATTATTTGCAAGCATTGATGGAATCACACATTGTTTTATCCCTTTTTTAGAAAGCATAGATGTGGTTCTATGATCTGGGTAATCTACAGTTATTCACTTCTTTGTACAAACTAGTGACAAAAGAGTTCAGATTGGCATTCAAATCGCACTGTGCTGCCATTTGGTCGGTTTTATGGTAAATTATGCTCTGTACACAGACAGGATACAAAAGTTAGTGACAATAATAAATTAAAGGAAAAAATATCCTTTTGCTAAAAGATAGAAAAATATATTATTGAACAATAGAAAATACACATCTTATGCACATTAATAAAAGTACTAACTGGATAGTTAACTCTAAAAAGAGTATTCTTATGTTTATAGTCGTACAGCAGAATGGGGATAGTCCACAGACATGAGATATCCCAGTCTGTGGACATTTTTAAAATAAAAAGATTTTTCTTTTTTACATCTTTTTACATAGGAATATATCTAAACGTTTTGTTTCTTACTCCTTTCATTTAAATTTAGCATTAAAGTTATACTGAATGAGTACAAATTGGTTGTGTCTGCATATTGTACGTATTTCTGATAATGACTCATATATGCAGATGAGATTCATCATTAATATTTAACAAACAACTGTTACATGATTATTTTAATACCATTAGACACATTTTTTTCAATCTTCAAAATGTGTTTCAATATTATGGCAATCAAACTCCACCAAAATTCTTGGACTGAATTCCCCTTTAGCGGTTCAACCCTCAGATTTTTTTTAAGTTATTGAATTTTAAAGAATTGATAAATTTATAAATAATCAAACAATGCATCTAATCTAAAGTTAAAAAATACTAATAGTGATAAAAAAAATACCTTTATTTAGATCAAATACCTTTATTTAGATCAACATCTGTTTCATCGTATTCGATGATCATTGTATTCGATCTGTTTCGTCGTACAGTTTCGTATAAACGACGACATTTTCCAGATCCTTCTTTATAGAAATACTTTCGAATTTTTTTTTTATTTTTTTTTTTTAAACAAGAACTTGGTAAATAATAATATCACGAGACTTCATGTATGATGAAAACCAGTGTAAACATAAAATAAAATAATAATAATAATTTATAATAATAATTTATAAAGTAATAATTTATAATTTTTTTTATAAAGTTTAAAAAGAAGTAACGCTTAAAAAGTTATATTGAAGTTTTTAAAACGTTGAAGTTGAAACATATGTATATATTTTTATGTAACACTTGTCTCACAATATTGACACATTCTCCGAGGAAATTTTAACTCCTATTTAAACCTCTTCACCGGCTACAGGTATGGAGAAACAGTGCTTTTACCCGCGACTTATCTCGGGGCAACCGTTGAAGTAGTTAATGTGTTTTTCGAGATAGAACAATAGAAATTTGTATTTCGGATAAATTTTGCATGGCAAATCAAATGAAAGAAAAAATATATAGAGGTTGATATAGAGATATTCAAACTTCGTATGAAAATAAATATGTGTATTGTTCCTCTAGAAAATTTTACACAAATATAGGAATGGACTTTGGCGCAAATAAACTTACTCTGCTACTTCAAGAACGGAAAATATGAGTAGCGTTTGGAACTTTTTTTCTACATTACATTTAAAAAAAATAAATTTTCTATTCTTATAATAGAAGTTTCTGCAGTGATTACGTTTAATGGGGGAAAAATTAAGCACCAATAAAATCCAACACTGTCGTGTTATAGGAAATATAAAGTGTTGAAGTATGTTTGCGAGAGGTTACAAAATTGTGTGAGATATGATATAAAAGCCACACTGCCATGAAAGTTCATTTTGGATGACATATTAACTGCAAAAATCACATGCATAAATGTGATATGCCATAAAAATAAAAGTTTCACCACTGTTGAAACCAAGTTACATAGAGATATGTTTTACAAATGCAAAATTTTCATCAACTGCAACGAACATTCACCAGCGCACAGTGGTAAAATTTTCCAAACCGCTGGCAAAAGCCCGGTAGTAAAAGTTACATTCTTACTAAGCCCGCAAAATATGTTTATCTCACATTTAGCGCGTACAATTTTTTTAACTCATACCATAGCGCTTTTGAATATTTTGAAAATTAATTATCTTCATTGTTCAAAACGGTACAAAATTAAACTTTTCTAGGTATAATTTATAGTATTTTGTGATGGAGTTTGGTTTTGAAAATATGTGTCAGTAATTTTTTTTTTTTTTTTGTAATCTTTTGTGAATTTCTGAAAAAACACATCCAGAATGAGCAATTTCATATTACTTATATATATCTAAATGAAAAAAGTTCGATTTACAGCCGAATGCTGTATATTTAATAAATGGTAGAAACAGTTTACAGCATGATTAATTTTAATTGCTGCTTTTTACTATTTAAAGAAAAAACTGATGTTTTGTTACTCAGTTATTTTGCTCAATAAATGCCCGAAATGGCTTGATTTTTGCAGAGAGATTCATAAATAACACTTTAGGGTACTGTGAACCCTACGTTTCATAAAATACACCTTTACAGATATTTAGTAACGGAATTTTTCATTCTGACTATTAGGTTGTTTTCGAAGAAAACTAAGAAAGGCAGAAATAAAAATTGACTTTGGGCCTTAAAATTTGAGTGTTTTGGGTTAGATTTTGAAAAAATTCACCTCTATCCAACGCAAAACTAAAGCAAATGCTTTTTACTTTTTTAAGAAATTTATTTTCTTGGCAATCTGTGTAAATAATATCAAAATTTTTAGTAAGAGATATGGCTTCCCGGTAGGCGAATAACGTTGAACACCTTTGAGGCGTGGAGTCAACCAGGCTATTAATGAGGAGCTGTGGTATTCTGTCTCACTCCTCCAGAAGAGCTCTTTCCAGTTCCTGGAGAGTTTGTGGGAGTGGTAAGCGGCCAGAAATTCATCTCCTAGAATGTCCCAAACATACTCTATTGGGTTCATGTCCGGAGAAAACGCTGCCTATTCCAGTCATACGATTCCTTCCTCGAAAAGGAAATCATCCACCAAGTGAGCACCATGTGGCCTGCAATTGCTGTTCATTAACATGACGCCATCTCCAATTATTGCAGCGTAAGGCACTACAATAGGTCTGAGGATCTCATCCCTATGACCGGTCAGAGCTCCATTTCGAAAGATGTGGAGGTCGGTGCATCCATCAATGGAGATGCCAGCATAGACCACCAATCCCCCTCCGCCAAATCTGACAGTTCCTTGCACGAACGCAGGGTTGTTTCTAGTGCCAGTCCAGTTCTGGTTCCCCCTAGATGAAAATACGCATATTATAAGGATGACCAGAAAAACGGGACTCGTCAGAGAAAAGAATATTGCTCCATTCATTTCTCCTCCAGTTCACATGCTAACTGTAACCACTCGGGATCTTTCGGGCGCCACGGTGCCTTGCAGTTAACGTAACGCATACCATTGGTGTGCGAGCATACAATTCTACAGCGCGGAGCCACTTTCGAGCAGTTTGAGTCGAAACTGTGGTGCCAGTACCCGAGCGAAGGTGTTGTTGGAGAAGAGCGGCATTCATATATCTTCGAGCCGTTACGTTAAATATTGATTATCATTTGGCGCTGTTGCACGTCTACGACCTTGCCCTTGTCTTCGATCTGCATTTTCAGTACCAAAAAATGGCTCCACATCCTTGAAATTACACTTTGTGAAATAACAGTGACTTCTCTTACTTTGGCTTGTGTTTGGCATCTCCTCTAGCCGACCAACATATCTCCAAGCTTTTGCTTTGGTTAAATGACTTCGTTGAGACATCGAACTCATCGAAACAAAGCACTTACTAAATGTCGATCATTGTTTTCTGCTTTGTCCTTCAGTAAGTTGAAAGACAAATTTTATTATTTGCCGCCAAAGCGTCGTTTTGTACGTCAAACTCAAAATTCGCTTACTCCGAAGTTTGAAAATGAGAAAAATTTGCATTTGTGACTGTCTTCTTCCATTTTCTGAAAAAGAAATCACTTATACCGTTATTTTATATAAGACTTACATTATCCTTTGTTTTGTGTAGTGTATTTGAGAGATTTTTTTTTAATGTAAAGTGTCTCTCCCCAAAGATAACAATGTATAATATTCTCAATGTTTTTTTATCACATATGATATAAAATTTGCCAGTAATTTTTTTAATATTTTAATAAAATCGGCAACCGTTCTGACATTTATTGATGTCGTTTTAAAAGTAAAACTTTTCAGCTATATAGAAGTATAGCCAAAATCTCAAATATTCAAGCAATTTAGTTTTTATGAGGAAAAAAAAAAGATTCACATGGAACCGAAGAGCTTAGGATACAAAATTATTAAAACTTTTCTTTCTGAAGTGAGATTCTTGGTTGTTACATAATAAAACAAAGTCGATCGCCAAACTCATTATCTATCTGTTTTACTTTTTTGTTTGTTTGTTTTGCCTTTTAGAAATGCATAGCTGAAAAAGCAAACTTTTACACAAGTAGGACAAAGATGAACTACCAGTCCCACGAGAAAATATGAAATTTTTGAAAAGATGACCTTATTATTTAAGTAATGACAGATAGCTAAATTAAACTTCCTGATATTCGAAGCTAACTTACATCAAACATTATGCGTGAACTGCGGAACTGTTTGATAACTTCGTATATAATTTCAAGTAGAATGAAAAAACTCTGACAATTGACCTTCATATGATGAGATGTTAAATATTTAGAGAAAGCTAACAAGGTTGGGAAGTTCTAACGATAGATCTAAAAGCCTTGTTCTATGTTTTATTTCTTATTTCAATAGTTGAATATGAATTAAGACTTGTATCTGATTTCAAGCGAACGGAACAAGCTAATTTAGGCATAGAAACTGCACTCAAAAGAGCTACCGCTGTATCATATTATTTAAAATACATAAATAGCGAGTTGAGGTTTGAATTACTATATTAAGGAATCACTAATCCACTTGTGAAAATCAATCTAGATGATTAATTAAATCGCAATAACTGGATCTTTAAAAAATAACAATAAAAAGCAGAAATGAAAAAAAAATCGAAAATGAAAAAAAAATCTCTTTCATGTTTCATTAAAAAACATTTTTGTCGTAGCATTGTATTTTTCTGAACTATAAAAATTATCGTTGAATCAGTTACACTGGGAAAGTAGGATATTCTCTAAATATTCAAAGATTTGTAAAACAATATCAAAATATTGCACTGATAGGTACAATTATTTTATCAGTTGAAGACATAATATCAACTATTTAAAAAATAAAAATGCACAATAAAGGGCATTCACTATTTATTTTTTTTTTTATTTAAGGAAAATATCGGCTTTGATCTATTTATTCATATACCCTAATATAACCTTTTAAAACATTTTTTAACCTCAAGCCACATTTAAACCTATGGTTAAATATCTAGATCACGCTAAAATTATGATGATAAAGTAATATCTGAAAGAAATATATGACATTTTAAGTTACATAACACAAACAAAATGTTCCATCAAAACCAAAAAAGCAAAATATGTAATTCGGAATATAAAGATTCTAAAGATTCTTAAAAATCTATTTTTTTTCCCCTGATTATATGAAACGTTTATAGTAGTGCATATCACTAATTTTGAAAATTAGCATTGTACTTTATTTCTCAACAACTCTGATTTGAAAAATAGTTACTCAGGTGTAAGAATACATCATTTTAAGCATGTAAAAAATAATTAAAATTTTTTTTAAATATATATATATACTATGTTTTTGGTATCCATGTTAAGAATGTTGGGGGACACTGTATTATTGTCATTTCATTCATAATATCACAATTTTCGTTGGTGGTCGGTAATGTTTATTTAATGGTTATATATACAGGGTGTCCCAGAAGTAATGAGACAAACTTTAAGGGGAGGTAGGGGACATCACAAGGATTCAGAACTGCATAGCAACCCATGGTCGGAAACGTCATGGGAAGGTAGTATGGCAGGTACAAGGGACGAAGAGACACAAGACTGAGATCATCTGAAATAATTTATTGGTCAACGTAATTACATTTACTGTGGTAGAAGATATGTGAAAATGTTACAAAAGATGTTCAAAGTTTCCACCATTTAGCGATGCATGCATTACACCGTCGAACCATGGATTGGCGAACTCGCTCAAATACACCTGGATTTTGTTGGATATCCGCAGTAGTACAGTTGAGTCTTGCAACCAGATCCATATCAGAATACACAGGCGTTGCGTACAAAGCACTTTTCAGTGCATCCCATTGAAAGAAATCTATGCTGCTTAAACCAGGAGACCGTGGTGGCCAAGAGCGTGGGTCTTGTGAGCAACACCACCTAGCGGCGAACGAAGCCGTTTCCGACCATGGGTTGCTATGCAATTCTGAATCCTTGTGATGTCCCCTACCTCCCCTTAAAAGTTTGTATTATTTCTGGGACACCCTGTATATATGTATACAATATATATATATATATATAAAGAAAAAAATTTAATTTCTCAGTGTAGATTTAATGGTATGGTAATAGAATATATTGTAAGCATTTTATTAACATTTAATTTATTTTAAAATTTTTTGAATAATGATATACAGTATGGTATTGTTTATATTGGGATGTGTGTAGGAATGCAGTTGATATATTTTAATTTCATTAGCATGTATTAGGTTCTTCTTTTTGTGACATTTGTATAATAATAATAGTTTTAAAATAAAATAATAGATGGCAACAGCATAAATTTTGTCTTTTTAAAGATTCTATTAAAGTAATAATTTTAATTTTTTACACCAGGTGGAATTAAACGCTGATTTGGCAATATTGTAAAATTGTTTTTAGGTATTTTAAATAATGTAATTATTTTTTATTTGTATTATATTGATTATATTTATCACGGTGTTACAGGATGAATTGACTGACTCCATGGGTTTTAATTTCTGTGTTAACTTAACTGTTTTATTCACCTTAATCTTATCATGCTTTTTGGATTCCATGTGCGGGAATGTATTTTGAAAATCTACTGAGAATTAATACGGTATGTTGTGTAGGATTTCTGTTGCTATGGGTTAAATATTTAATGGGTTGTAGTTTTTTTCCATTTCATGCCATTTGATAGTGTTCTGTTTTCATCTTGAAACTGTTTTTTTGGTTATATTGGTTGTTTGAGTGCAGGGGAGAAAATTTTTTCAGCTTATAGCTTTTTTCTCACAGAAAACAACAGATTTGCTTATATCATTGAATTCTGTACTCTTGAAAACGTAATTCAGTATATAAGTTTTTCAATTTTTTCGGAGTCCATGTTCTTCGTTTTTTTTCTTCCATGTTGGTTCTTGTAATTAGGTGTAAGGTACTTTATTTTATACATACAGTTCTATATTGTGGGTTTGTGACGCATTTTTGTTATCAATTCATTCACAATATTGCGGTTTTTGATGATGGTCGGTAATGTTTAATTAATGGTTTTATATATATATATATATATATAAATTGACTAGAAGGTACATTTTGCAATCAAATCTTTCACATCTGCAGTAAACAGAAAATTCCATACTTCTCATAAATTTTGTCAATTTTCTAATACAAAATTGTAAAGTATGTCAACTAACTTTTGTAAAAAATATATTTCTAGGATGACTCCTGCCTTTTAAATTTTACAATTTTACGACATTCTTTTTAGCACTAACTATGCAAAAATTCTCAAATAATAAAAATAAATTTGGCATGAAAAATTAAGTCAGTATCGCCGTCTGTTGAGAATTGAACAATTTATATTAACTGCTGTGTTGAGAGATAGCAGCAATTAATAAATTCGCCTTTTAAAACCCACAATATAAGTAACATTGACTTTGGGGTATGTTGCAGATATACAACGCAGTGATGTATAGAGTTAAGTGGGTGGGGGGTAAATAGAGATAGACATGTCTAACTATAAATAAGAATATCCGTATAGTACTGCAGCATCTGCAAGAGTTAGTGGACATTCGCAGTTTTCTGTTGTTTAACGAACATTAAGTTCAAACTGAAACGATAGATGGCAGCACACATCAGCGCACTGATTCTCTCTCCAGACTCTCTCAGAACTCTCGTGTGGACTCAGTTCATTGCCGGCTGTCGTCTAGTACGGACGTAAAAAGACTGTCTCGCGAATCGTTTATAGACGCACTTCAATTAATGTTTTAAGAATGTAATCTGTAATTTAATTTGTAAATATTGGTATTCAAATATAATTTAGTTACTGCTAAACGCATCTTTATTGAATTGAAGTACATCGAGCTATTTAGTAAACTGGTGGAGTTAGATTCCCTAAAACGTGGAAGTGACGCGTAGCAGACACTTCAAGTGGTGACCTTGCATTAAGGACTAATGGACACGCATACTACACTGTTGCTTCAATTCTTCAGCATTCCGTTTTCCCAGATTTGATTGGGGACTAATCATTGCTTTTTGCCAGTTCTGATTACAGATGGAAGTTTCCGCATCTCTCATGTGACATTACGGAAGGTAAGTGGCTAATTTATTTCCGTTCACGTTTTTTGTCAGGTGTGCTCATTGTTTTATTTTTTTGTATTTACGATGCCAGCCGATCCCTCACAACAGGTTGAGAAAGTCGCAGTTAAATTTCCCCCTTTTTGGGACAAAGAAGCAGACTTATCTATACTTCCTATTATAAAGAGGAAAAAATTGTTTATTTGTCGGAGGTAAGCTCTGGAACTACCGAACCGATTCCAAAAGTAATGGTATCAAAATGATGGTGTTAGTCCAACTTAGAACATAGGCTATATTTTATGTCGGTGCCATTACCCAAAAGGGGGTGCAGGAGCAAAAAACGTTCTAAAAATGCGATTTTTGCGTTACTGAAGGGCCTAGAAATATGAAATTTGAAATATTAGCTACTTATTAGATATAAAGGATTTATAAGAACAGTTCTTAAACAATTCGAAATTTAAAAGGGGTGAAAATGCACGAAAAGCGTTCTAAAAAACGTTCTACATGGTGGTTTACACACAATCTCAGGAAATACCAAACCGATTTTTAAAAAAATGGCGTCAAATTGATGGTGACAACCCTTGTTCCAACATAGGCTATGTTTTATGTTGGTGCATCTACCCCAAAGGGGGTGCAGGGGAAAAACGTTCTAAATTACTGTTTTTGCGTTACGGAAGGGCCTAGAATCGTGAAATTTGGAATGGTAGTTAGTTATGAGATATCAATGATCTTTAAGGACATTACCTAAAAAAATCGAAATTTAAAAGGGGGTCAAAATGCGCAAAAAGCGTTGTAAAAAACGTTCTAAATTCCGATTCCTATGCAATATCAGGAAGTACTGAACCGATTTCAAATATAATGGTGTTAAAATGATGGTGACAGACAGATCTTGCTCCAAGATAGGCTATATTTTATATCTGTTTCCACTACCCCAGAGGAGATGCAAGAGCAAAATGCGTTCTAAAAACATTCTAAATGCCGATTTGTCAGCAATATCTCAGGAAGAATCAAACTGATTTCAAAAGTAATGGTAGGAAATTGATGCTGACAGCCTCTTCTCTAACATAGACTCTATTTTATGTTGGTATCACTATCACCTAGACGTTGCAGGAGCAAAAAAGTGTTCTAAATTTCGATTTTTGTGATCGGTAGGGGCTAGCAACTTAAAATTAGGCAAGGTACATATTTTTTAGATATAAATGATCTTTAAGAACAGTTTAGAAAAAATTGGAAATTTAAAATGAGGTGAAAATGCGCGAAAAAGTTTCTAAAAACGTTCTAAATTGCGATTTCTACTCAATCTCAGGAAATACCAAACCTATTTCAAAAGTAACGGTTGCAAATCAATGGTGACAGTCCCTGCTATAACATAGGTTATCTTTTATGTTGCTGTCACTGCCATCTCAGGGTTGCAAAAGCAAAAATGTTTTAATTTGCGTTTTTTTGCATAACTGAGGGGTCTAACATTTTGAAGTATGGCAGGGTATTTACTTTCAAGATGCAACTGCTTTCTAAGAACAGTCGAAAGAAAATTCCTGATCTAAAAAGGTGAAGTGAGCGAAAAGCGTTATAAATTACAATTTTTATGCAATCTTATCAACTACCAAACCGTTTAAAAATAATGATGACAAGTTGTTGGTGATAGAACCTGCTCAAACATAAGCTATATTTTATGTCTCTGTCACTACCACCAGAGGGTTGCAGGAGCTAAAAACTTTCTAAATTGTGATTTCTGTGATACTGCAAAGGCTAGAAACTTTAAATATGGCATGGTGGTTACTTATAAAATATAAATGCCCTCGAAGGACTGTCGAAAATAAATTCGAATTAAAAAGGGGTGAAGCGAAGGGGAGATGCGTGCGAAAAGCATTCTAAAAAAGCCCTAAATTACGATTTCTATGCAATTTCAGGGAATATAAACCGATTATAAAAGTAATAGTTGCGAATCAATGATAACAGTGTCTGATCCTACACAGGCTATATTTTATGCCAATTATTCTACCACCTGGGGTTCACAGGAACAACAAACGTTCTAAAAAAGGCCTTTAAAAGCTTTCTAAATTACGTTTCTGTGGCATATTAGGAAATAACAAACCGGATTCAAAATTAATGTTGGTAAATTAATTGTGACAGTTCCTATTTCAACATAGCCCTTTATTTTGAGAGAGGTGGTAGGACTTGGAATTTGACATGATAGTTAAATTTAAGATGTAAGAAAATAAGAAGATGGTTTCTAAAAAATTCAAACCTTCAAATGAATACTGAAATGAGCGTATTAATTGAGCATAAAAGTCTCAAAATATTTTCTAAATTATTATTTATTTAGTTTTACTTCGTTTTATTAATTTAAGTCTCATTTCTGCTTCATGCAGTGTAATAATGATGTTTAATCAAACTGTGTTTTAAATAGTAATTTTTGAATTATTCCTAAAAGTAATAAGTACATTTTAATAAAATAAAATATTACCTTTTAATAAAATAAAAATTTAGTTAGTATCTTTTAATAAAAATTAGACACATAAATATCACTTGGCATATTTCAAATATTACGCGAGCAAAGCCGCGGGATTTGCTAGTGGTTTATAAATATTGAAGCGCAGTTTATTTTAAATAATATTACACAGGATACTACGAAGTATTACGCCGTGGTTTCGGCCCTCAATTCTGAAGTACTTTCTTATGTGAGCGATATTGTGAAAAATCCCCCGAATGCTGATTTGTATGTAACCCTTAAAAATCGCTTGATCGCTGAGTTTGCGGATTCTGAGCAAAAGCGAGTGAAAGATCTGCTAATGCATACGGTTTTGGGAGATGAAAAGCCATCACACCTTTTACGGAAAATGCGACAGCTCGCCCAGGAAAAAGTTGGCAAAGAATTTTTAAAAACACTATGGATTCAGCGTTTACCGAAAGAAACGCAAGCCATTTTATTTGTTTCGGAGGGTAATTTAGATAAATTGGCGCAAATGGCTGACAAAATCATCGAGGTGGCAATTCCACAGGTCGCGGAAACACAACGGTGCTGCGAGCAAAATAAAGGAATCGCGTCAGTTTTTGAGTTGCAGGCGCAGATCGCGGAGTTGACCGAACAAGTGAAGCATTTATTACGCTTTAACCAGCGGCGGGAAAATAGATCTCGGGACCGTTCTACGCATATAAGGCATAGATCACAGACTCCTAAGCGCATGAAAGAAGGCTTATGTTGGTATCACGCAACTTTCGCCGACAAAGCAAGGCAATGCCGTCCCCCATGTAATTATACAAAATCGGAAAACTAGAGATGAAATCGCATGTGGCGCAATGTGATTTCAATGTCAACACATCCAGTCGCCTTTTCATTCATGATCCTACCTCCTGACGCCATTATTTATTCGATAGCGGTAGCGATGTTTGTGTTTTGCCATATACGGCCAAGACGTCTTTTGTGGCCCCATCTAATTTAACACTGTATTCAGCCAGCAATTCTCCAATCAAAACATATGGTACAAAAACGGTAACACTAAGCCTAAATTTACGCCACGAATTAAAATGGCCATTCATAATCGCTAATGTTAGTAAACCAATTATCGGCGCCGATTTTTTAAAACATTATGGATTATTAATTGATTTGAAAAATTCTTGTTTACACGACCCACTCACAAAGTTTTCTTCCAAAGGCACTACCATTAACTGCCACAACAAAAGTGTTACACTTATTTCTAGTAGTGAAAAATTTCATGACATTTTAAATAAATACAAGGATATCATTCGCCCCTACCCTGCATCGCCTCAGCCAAAGCACAATACCGTGCATAGAATAATTATAAATGGACAGCCAGTCTTCAGTCGTCCACGGCGGTTGAATCCAAAGCAATTGGCAATCGCAAAGCAGGAATTTCAGACCATGATGGAACAGGGTATCTGTAGGGATAGCAAATCAAATTAGTCAAATCCCCTACATATGGTTCCGAAAGCTAACGGTGAATTTCGTCCCACCGGTGATTATCGCGCCCTAAATAAACAAACTCAAATGGATAGATATCCTTTACCACACCTGCATGATTTTGCACAAAATTTACATAAGAAAAAATATTTTTCAAAAATTGATCTTACCAGAGCATATCACCAAATTCCGGTGCATCCCGATGATGTGCCAAAAACGGCAATTACGACACCGTTTGGACTTTTTGAATTTGTATTTATGCCATTCGGTTTAAAGTGCGCAGCCCAAACATTCCAACGTTTTATGAACGAAGGGCTACATGGTTTTGATTTTGCTTTTGACTACATCGATGAGATATTAATTAGTAGTTCATCTGAGCAGGAGCATGCTAAGCACTTAGATATGGTTTTCAGTAGCCTTTCTGAATATGACATTCGAATTAACGTAGATAAATGTGTTCTGGGTGTTCAAGAATTGTCTTTCTTGGGCTGCCTCATTAACGAGCAGGGTATAAGGCCAATGCCCGAGCGAGTAACACCTATCTTGAATTGCGATAAGCCGAAAACTGTTGAAGATCTGAGGCGATATCTGGGGTTACTTAATTATTATCGGCGTAATATCCCGCAGGCTGCTCATGTCCAATCAGTTTTAAGTGATTATTTAAAAGGTTCCCGAAAGTCAGACAAAAGTGAGATTGTGTGGAACGAGGAGAGCAGTAAAGCATTTGAGGATTCGAAACGTCAGCTCGCATATGCAGCTTTGCTTTTTCACCCTTCGCCAAATGCTCAACTTGCCTTATTTGTTGATGCTAGAGATTTTGCTATATGCGCGGCATTGCATCAAGTGCATGAGCATGACCTTCAGCCGTTAGGTTTCTTTTCGCGCAAATTGTCCGATACCGAAAGAAAGTATTCCGCGTATGATAGAGAGTTGTTGGCTGCTTATTCTGCTATTAAACATTTTCGTTTTATGCTGGAATGTCGTAATTTCACCTTATATACTGATCACAAACCACTTACTTATGCTTTTTCCCAAAAAAGCGATAAGTGTTCCCCACGTCAATTGCGGCAACTGGATTTCATTAGCCAGTTCACCACCGATATTAGACACGTTAAGGGGGTTGATAACATACCGGCCGATGCACTCTCGCGAACCGAAGCCATAACTATGAGCAAATAGCTGAGGATCAGACCACTGATAATGATTTACGAACTTGCTTGGCAGATAATTCAATATCGCTTAAGCTCAGTAAATTCGTTACGCCCGGCAGCTCTGTGGAATTTTATTGTGACACATCTACTGAAAAAAAATCAGACCTTTTATCCCATTAACTCAACGAAAAACAGTTTTCGATGCTCTGCATAACATTTCTCATCCTGGTCGTAAATCTACCATTAAACTCATCACTGACCGTTTTGTTTGGCCTAATATTAAAGCTGATTGTGATAAATGGGCCAAAACGTGCATTCCATGCCAGCGAGTTAAAATTCTGACTCACACAAAAGCCCCTATGAGTAATATTCCAGTCGAAAATCAGCGTTTTTCTCATATCCATTTGGATTTAATCGGCCCTCTTCCAATATCTCAAAATTTTATGTATTGCCTCATAATTATTGATAGGTTTACTCGTTGGGTGGAGGCCGAGCCTCTTAAAAATATCGAAGCAGAAACAGTTGTTAGTGCATTTTATAAAATCTGGATTGCACGTTTTGGCATACCCAAAATCATAACAACTGACCAGGGCCGTCAATTTGAATCGCGTCTTTTTCGTTCCCTGGCCAACTTCCTTGGTTCCAAGCATATTCATACTTGTTCTTTCCACCCTCAGGCTAACGGTATGATTGAAAATTGGCATCGTACTTTAAAATCCGCCCTTAAAGCATACCTGACAGATCGGTGAACGGAGATACTCCTGACCGTTTTGTTGGGGTTAAGAGCCACATTCCGGCAAGATTTTAAAAGCACACCTTTAGATCTGGTGTATGGACAAACTATTCGGCTACCAGGGGAATTTTTTTCATCTTCTACCGAAAATATTCATACTCCAGACTTTGCTAAATCACTCAAGCAGTTTATGATGCAGCTACGTCCTACACCAACTCGGGTGCAAAAGCAGACTCGCTTCTTCCTGCCAATGGACTTGATGAAATGCACCCATGTTTTCATCCGCCACGATGCTGTGCGGGCACCTCTGCGACCACCATATGACGGGCTGTTTTTGGTTACTGACAGAACAGATAAATTTTTCAGAGTCCAAAAAGATGGAAAGAGGCAGTAGTCTCAGTTGATAGGCTAAAGCCTACCTTCACATTAATAGAGGACGCACCAGCCACATCTACAGATGTCCAAGAAGAGGTTGACATTCCAATAGCCGAACCTACTTATCAGGCTCCTGTCTCCAGGTCTGGACGTTTCATTCGTCGCCCTGTGCGTTTTTCTTAGCACATTGCTAGGAGGGGGGTACTGCAGCATCTGCAAGAGTTAGTGGACATTCGCAGTTTTCTGTTATTTAACGAAAATTAAGTTCAAACTGAAACGATAGATGGCAGCACACATCAGCGCACTGATTCTCTCTCCAGACTCTCTCAGAACTCTCGTGTGGACTCAGTTGATTGCCGGCTGTCGTCTAGTACGGAAGTAAAAAGACTGTCTCGCGAAGCGTTTGTAGACGCACTTCAATTAATGTTTTAATAATGTAATCTGTAATTTAATTTTTAAATATTGGTATTCAAATATAATTTAGTTACTACTAAACGCATCTTTATTGAATTGAAGTGCATCGAGCTATTTAGTAAACTGATGGAGTTAGATTCCCTAAAACGTGGAAGTGACGCGTAGCAGACACGTCAGTACCAGGAAACTGCATGAAGATAGTCAACCGCATTAGAATTCATTGTTACCACGCATCAGATGCAGGATTGTTTTTCAGCGTGCCCACACAGCCCAGCAGTGAATATGTTGCCACCGAATGAAGTGCTTGGACTGAAATTCGCAGGTTCGACACTAGCGCGATCTAGACGCAGTAACAGTAAAAGGTTTTCAGGGTTTTCCTTGTGCAAGAAGGACGATTCGGGTCATTTCCCCATCAAATGTCCTCCCTGAAGGTGTCCCTCATGTAGTAATATGGCGAAAACTGGCCGTTGCTTACCAAAATTCCTTCTATTCTTGTTTTTGAGCATTAAAGAAAATCTAACTTACACCAGGATGATTTTAAGTGCTTCATATATTAGCAACTACTGAGACGTCGAGATTGGTATTTTTTCTTTAATTTGAAAATTTTCTTTCTATGACAGAATTTTCAGATAGTTCACACTCTTGAATCTTTTTCCTAAACTAAGATTAATTTTAACATTTAACTGATGTTACCGGTCTCACAGACCGCTGCTTTTTTCTATTTTTCTAGTTTAATTTGTAACTTTCAGTTTAACTACAAATATTACCGAAATTTTGTTTCGTTTGGAACTTTAGTAACTATCACCAGAGACTTTTGAATAGGTGAATTTTAATTATAACAGTCCTGTACAAAATGTTTAGTGCAAAACACCATCCTATGAGTTAATCGCACCTCATATTCATCTTTCGATGGAGCGGTCTCACAGACCGCTTCGCAGCAGTTATGTGACAATTTCTGTCACACCAGTTAAATATTAATATTACTCGCCGAAGAAAATCTCATTTCTCATAAATATCATTTTGAAAGCGAAAGTTTATTTATTCTACAGAGTCAGCCTAAATGATTCATCGGGTTTCAAAAAACTGTGTATTGAGAGGTATATGACCTACAAGGACGGGTGATACATGACAAGATAGATATACTCATCAAGTTTAAAAGCACGGCTCGTGGCTCTCGTGCACGCTAGATAGCAAGCCTGTGGTGACACTGTACAAGATGGCAACAATGGCGGGGGCTATTATTTTCATGGCAATAATTCGCTAAGGGGGGGGAGCCTCCCCAAAAAAGTTTGAGAATTATGTTACACTTGTCAAATTTACAAACATAGTTGGCAAATTTGTTTAAATCTTTAATAAAAACTATAATACACTTTCTATTTCTGATAGACTTAGCAAAAGTTACAAATCTAATTAGGAATATTATTAAACTTTCTACAAATAAGAACTATATTATAATTTTTAATTATGGTAACTTGGCAAAATTATAAAACTAGTTGGCAAATACTGAAATTTGACTTGGAAATTTAAGTTCATCTCCCCCCCACCCTAAAGAAAATGTCTTAGCGATGGCCATGTGGGTGATGTTCCTCTGTTGTCATGCCTTCCCCCTCCCAGGTCGCCAGATCTTATACCATGTAAATTCTACCTGTGGCGTCATGTGAAGGGCAAAGTTTATGTGCCCCCCATGCCAACAACGTTGCAAGCATTGTAGGAACACATCATTGCTGCTGTGACGGACATTGACAGAAACATGCTATTGAATGTATGGACGGAACTGGATTACCGTTGGGATGTGTGCCGGGTTACTAAGAGCGCACACATTGAACATTTGTAGTTACCAGAGACTTGGTGAGTATACATCTTATCATGTATCACCCGCCTTTGCGCGTCGTATACTTACTTGCAAATAAATAGTCTTTTGAAGCCGGATGAATCATTTAGGTAACCTTGTATTTATTTATATCTGTAATACATGAAAAATTGAGGATTGAAACAAAAACAACAAATTGTCACACCCATTTTCGAACTTTTTTTTAATTGCAATCCTCTGCTATTTCTTAATTTGTTAACTTCTCCTCTTTTGTAAATAATTAAATTTTCTGACATGTATGCACACGCGCTTAAAGCAAAAACATTTTTCTACTTATCTAAAAAAATGCTGTCGAGTGGGTTTTAGATGGATGCATTCTTAAAAAATTATTCAATATAAATCTAAAGTTTTAAAATTTGACCAATAAAATTTTTATTTAAATTACACCCTATCACTACCTTAACCCATAATACTTGAGTAATTTCTATAACATTATTTTTTGTAATCGTTTTCCTTTTACAAAAGTAATTATTTTCTGAAAATATTAAATTTCACCGAAGATGTGAAACCATTCACGATTTTCCCCCATACTCTTATAAAGATTATTGTAATAAAAAAATGCAAACGTATGACATTAGTAAATTGACACAAAGTAAATTGTATAAGGTAAATTCACCTATACAGTGCTGTAAAAAATTATAAAGCATTATAAAGCCGATAGAAAAATTTACAAAAGTCAAAAAGTAATGGAACTGTTGATAACGCAAATTCTATTTTCATTTGCATGATCAACATCGCAATAATACGCATAAATTTTGTTTAGAACAAGTAAAAATTAAATTTAAAAAATCAAAAAACCCGACTGCGTAAAACGCGAACTAATTAATCATTTCTCATCAATGCGAAACTGTTTTTTTATATTACTTATCTATTTTTTTATTTACTTGTATTGATGACTTTTAAGTTGTGTTTAATTGTTAGTTCCTATCTATAAACACTGTTTTGATGATGCCTATAGATGTCTATGAAGGTTAGAGTTGCAGTAAAGCTAGAGATCCTACCTACACAACTTCCAGGTTGTGTAATATTTAAACGGAGCTTCTGACTGTAAAATAGTCAATGAAACATCGTCTTCATTTTGAAAGACCTATCCAATGATATGCCACTCAATAGGGTGCTTAAATTATTTTCGTCTTTATCGCCATTTTGTATTTTACGGCCGCCATTTTGAATTTATAAAATCAAAACCTAGCTTATAACCATCGGATAGTTAAAACGAATCGATAGAGACCTCATTCATTAAAATCCATTCAGCCGTTAGGATGTTTGGAGTGTATAAAGAAATCCACGTACCCAGATACGCGTGAAACACATAAACCTTCTTGGCAGTCGGGTAAAAACGGAAGGGGGAACATAAATTATGCTAATTTCTTACAACCAATGAAAAACAACTTGGAAAAAATTATAAAGCCGATGGTTGTAGCCTCATTTGACATAATGCCAGACTTGAGAACGCAGGTCGCCAGCAAAGTTTAGGTAAATGTAAACGTGTTACGTGCATTCATTTTATATTTGGTTTGTTTAATACAATGCCAAGAGGAAAAAAGTTATCCGATGGTGAACAAATTAAAATATTATCCAGCTTCATTTAAAATGAAGCTGGAATGTCTGATTTTAATATTGCAAGAAAAATAGGAAGGTCCAAGCCTGCAATAAACAGTTTCCTCAGTAATCCCGAAGATTACGGAAGTAAGAAGCGCACAGGAAGACCAAAATCCTTAATTGTAGACAAACAAAACAAATCAGGAAGTTAGCTTGCGGACAAAAATAAATGTCGTCTGCCCAAATTCAAGAACAGTTACAACTACCATGTACAAGCCGAACGGTAAGAAATGTTTTAAGTAACAATCCCATCGATCAATTAAAAAAAATTAAAGGAAAACTCCCTCTTTCTAAGCACCATAAAAATCCTCGCTTGGACTTTGCCTGAAAACATTTAACCGAATGCACAAATTGGAGATATGTTGTCTTTCCGATGAAAATAAATTTAATTTCGATGGACCCAACGGCTATAAATTCCTTTGGCATGATTTGTGACAGGAACCTCATATTCTTTCAAAGCGTCAATTTGGAGGTGGCTCGGTAATGGTTTGGGCTGTATTTGCTGCATGTGGAACCAATTCAATTGTTTTCATGCATAAAAAATGAATTCACTTATGTATCAAGATATGTTAGGAGATAATTTATTACCCATTGCTCATCTTATAACTTCAAAAGACTGGACATTTCAGCAGGACAACGCTTCCGTTCATGTTTCGAAGTCAACTAAATCTTGGCTGGAAACTAATCAGGTTAAATGCCTTTAATGGCCAGCTCGTAGCCCCGATTTGAATGTAATGGAAAATCTTTGCGGAATTTTAGCCCGAAACGTTTACAAAAATGGACGACAATTCAATTCAAAGTTATATTTGATGAATCCTATTAAAAACTGCTGGAATAATATTGATGCAAGTACTTTGTGTGGTCTGATAGATTCAATGAACAAGAGACTAGTCAAAGTCATCGAAAAACTAGTTGGATGTGCCAATCCCAAAACTTTCTTCTATCTTATACATCTTAATATTTCAAAAACTAGTTACACATGTTAATACTTCAATATTATTAGTTCATTACTATACCAACTGTGATTTTCATCTTAAATTTCTGCTTCAGTCAATTAAATGAACTAAAAACGAGTTAATCTGTATCATCATTTTTGTTAAAATTAATAGTTTTTCCTTATTCTGTTGTTATCAGATGTTTTCAAATAGCCGAGTTAGCAGGAAGTGAGTTCCCGCCTTTGCACGAGCGGCCGATGGACAATAGAACTATGAAAAATCAAGAAAAGTATACAAAAACCGCTATCGCAGAGCCCCTTTACCTCGCGATATTTCCAAATTCAAGGAGGACCTGTTGGCCAAAGCCAAAAACATGCACAAAAAATTTGGTTCAATTGTATGCATAATTTTATACACTTTTCGATTGTACAATAAAGAAAATGGTACAGACATCGTAATTATAGCGCCCCCTTCCAGCGGAAGTTTTCCAAATTCAGGGAGGACCTTCATGCCATGACCAAAAAGAAACACAAAAAATTTGGCTCAATTCTATGCACAACTTCATACACTTTTCGATGGTACAATATTCAAAATGGCACAAAAATTGCTATTAAAGCGCCCCCTACCGGCGAATTTTTTCCAAATTAAGGAAGGACCTGCTTGCCATAGCCAAGAACTTAAAATAAAAATTCAGTTCAATTCTATGCATAACTTCATACACTTTTCGATGGTACAATATGCAAAATCGCTATTACAGTGCCCCCTAGCGGCGAATTTTTTCCAAATTCAGGGAGGACCTGCTTGTCATAGCCATAAACTTAAATTAAAAATGTGGTTCAATTCTATGCATAACTTCATACACTTTTGGATGGTACAATATTCAAAATCGCACAAAAATCGCTGTTCCCCCTAGCGGCGAATGTTTTCCAAATTCAGGGAGGATCTGCTTGCCAAAGCCAAAAATTTTAAATAAAAATTTGGTTCAATTCTATGCGTAATTTCATACACTTTTGGATGGTACAACATTCAAAATCGCACAAAAAACGCTGTTACAGCGCCCCCTACCGGCGAATTTTTTCCAAATTCGGGGAGGACCTACCTGCCATATCCAAAAACTTAAAATAAAAATTTGGTTGAATTCTATGCATAACTTCATATACTTTTGGATGGTACAATATTCAAAATCGCTATTACACGCTCCCCTACCGGTGAATTTTTTCCAAAATCAGGGAAGACCAACCTGCCATTTCCAAAAACTTAAAATAAAAATTTGGTTCAATTCTATGCATAACTTCATATACATATTCAAGGCTGGAGTAGCACAGTTGAAGTTTAATCCAACAGAGCGAAAAATGTCCAGACCAGGGACTTCAACTTACTGTGCTTAAACTTCAACTGTGCTACTCCAGCCTTGAATATGATTTAATCCAGTTGAAAAAAATATTCGTTCCCTTCATTATGAACTTCATATACTTTTGGATGGTACAATATTAAAAATCGCACAAAAATAGCTATTACAGCGCCCCCTACCGGCGAATTTTTTCCAAATTCAGGGAGGATCTGCTTGCCATAGCCAAAAACTTAAAATAAAAATTTGGTTCAATTTTATGCATAACTTCATACACTTTTTGATGGTACAATGGCGACAGACAGACAGACATTTTCTATAAACATGTTTTTGGGGACCTCTGACCCCTAAAACATGTAAATCCGTCGAAAACCGGAAGTCGAAAAAAATTTCGATTACAATACTTTCTTCATTTGAAGATAGAAGAAAGTAAAAAATGGGTCTCACATCGATTATTGATTATATACATGTATCGACTTTATAATTGTTTCCAACTTTCATACAGAAAATTTTCTTAAGTCTGTTAACCTTTTATTAATGTAGTTATTAATGAATTTATTTTTTTTTTCTTTATTTCCTTGTAGCATATAATATATATGTATGAAATTTCATAAATGTTCTATCTTTTGTTTTTTATTTATATCATATTTTCAAGTGGCTTTATAATTCTTTCCACCACTGTAGTGGGCAATGTAGCAGTAGTGGGCCGCTACTTTTTAAAGTTTAAAAACAAGCCTACAATTTATTTCTGAAAAACGACTGAAAGAATTCTGATTGACTAACATCCTTAAATGTTAACTTTCCATAAACTATTTGGAATAACTGTTTTTTACCCGACTGAAAAGGAGGGTTATGTGTTTCACGCGTATCTGTGTATGTGGATTTCTTTATACCCTCGAAACATCCCAACGGCGGGATGGATTTTAATGAATGAGGTTTCTATCAATTCGTCTTAACGGCCCGATGGTTATAGGCTAGGTTTTATTTTTATAAATTCAAAATGGCGGCCGTAAAATACAAAATGGCGGTTGTAAAATACAAAATGGCTGTAGAGACGAAAAAAAATGATGCACCCTATTGAGTGGTATATCATTGGATAGGTCTTTCAAAATGAAGACGATATTTCATTGACTATTTTACAGTCAGAAGCTCTGTTAAAATATTATATAACCTGGAAGTTGTGTAGGTAGGATCTCTAGCTTTATAGCAACTCTAACCATCATAGACATCTATAGGCCTCATCAAAACAGTATTTATAGATAGGAGCTAACAATTAAACACAACTTAAAAGTCATCAATACATCTAAATAAAAAAAATAGATAAGTAATATAAACAAGTAATATAATAAAAAAAAATTAAGTCAATTCCTACTTAGGTCAATAAGAGAAGTTTTTTTCTCCCATTCTTCTTTCGTTTTGAGTGGCGCTTAAAATGCCTTGATCAAGAACAGGGCTCTCTCGATTATTGAAAATTAATTAATTAAATTTAATTAATCAATTAATATTTGAAAATAAACTAGATTATCACAAGTTTCATCCACTACAAGTTTAAAAAAAATTATTTGAGCTTGATTGGGTGAATAACAAGTATTTTATTAACGATTGAAAATTTGAACAAGATATATATAGCGAGAGTGTGAGCTAATAGTAGGAATTGAAAAAAAATAGTTTCACATTGATGATAAATAATTAATTAGTTCGCTTTTTACGCAGTCGGATTTTTTGATTTTTTAAATTTAATTGTTTATTTCTGCTTGTTGTTTATTTTCTAGAGTGTCGTCAAAAACAGATTTTTTGGCAAATTCCTAGCGATTTCATTAAGAATTAAGTTTTTATTCTAAACAAAGTTTCTTTAATATTATGTTTTATTTCGAATTAAATTGCTGTTGATATACTCTATTACATTGTAAATAATTTTTTAGATAAGCCAAAAGCTTAAAAATTGATGCATCAGAAATTTACTAGGACCACTACTGGAGCATAAAGGAAGGTAATATTCTTTTTTTTTCATTTTTTCCAAAGAACATATTTTGAAAATTTGAATGTTTATTCGGATACCTGAAAGTTAGGACTAGGCTAAAAAAAAATATCTTTTGAAATTCACAAACACATTAATAATAATTAGATAAATGTCCTTAAGTGACCCACTACTGGTGCGTTTACCTTAATACGGTATATTGTAAGTTAATGTAACGATTCTGTTAATTCATACAATCTGAGGAAGGAAACTGAAAATTTCTGTGACACACTGAGGTTTTCTCATGGCACACTGGTTGAGAACCACTTGTGATGAACTCTTGGGGCCCGTCAGCTTATGAAATAGCGATTACCCAGAAATTAACAATAACAGAGATTTATTTAAAGTAGGGATGCACAACATGTGGCCCGCGGGCCAAAAGTGGCCCGCCATGGGTTAACTTGTGGCCCGCGATCACAATTTATACACTTTCTTCGTGTTTTTTTTATACAATTTCGTCAATTTATAACTGGAAAAATTGCAATTTTTGTCTATGTGTCGCAGGAAAAAATCGCGAATTTCGTCAATTTGCCTCGGGAAGAAATTGCAAATTTCATTAGAGCCAATTAAGAATCGCAAATTTCGTTGACCGAGTTCGGAAAAATCGCGAATTTTATCAGTGAGTCGCAGAAAAATCTCAAATTTCGTTGATCGGTTGGGGAAAAATCGCGAGTTTTATCATTTTATCGCGAGAAAAATTCGCAAATTTCGACAATTTGCCGCTGAAAAAATTGCAAATTTCGTCAGAGTCAGTTAAAAATCGTGAATTTCATTGATCGGAATCGGTAAAAATCGCGAATTTTGTCGAATATGAGATCATTGATCGGTTGCAGAAAATGCGGTTTTGTTAGTTTTAAATGAGAAAAAATCGGAATTTTGTCAATTTGCCGCGGGAAAAATTACAAATTTCGTCAGAGTCAGTTAAGAATAGCAAATATCGTTTATCGTGAGCGGAAAAATTTCGAATTTTGTTGATCGCGAGAGGAAAAATCGCGAATTTTGTCGACTCGGCACGGAAAAAATCTCAAATTTCGTTAATCGGGCACAGAAAAATCGCGAATTTTGTTGATGAGGTACGAAAAATAGCAAATTTCGTTGATCGGCTGGAGAAAAATCGCGATTTTTTTCAATTTATCGCTAGAAAAAAATCACGAATTTTGTCAATCTGTCGCGGAAAAAATTGACGAATTTCGACAGTTGATTGAAAAAAATAAGATCGATCGCAGAACAAAAAAGTCGCAAAATAATTCGATCGGGGGCGGAAAAAAATCGCAATTTTCGTTGATCCGTTGTGGAAAAAAAATCGCGAATTTCGTCAATCAGTCGCACTTTATTGACAAAAGAAAAAAAATCGAGTTTCGTTAATAGTCCGCAAATAAAATAGCATAATTAGTCCATCATGCCTTGTTATTTCAAAAATAAGAAACGTTCAATTATTTAGAAATTTTGTGTATTTTTTTTTCCTTCAAGTTACCATTTATCAAGAAAGAACCGTTAGTCTTCATAAAGCGTGGTTATTCATACAGATGCGAAGAATCCCTGCATTCCTGCATACAATTATTTATTTCCATTTGTTTGTTTTTGTTACAGACAAAAAATAATTATTCATCAAGAATAAAGACTTATTACCCCCCCCCCACCTCCCCGATATTGAATTTTCTCTGTGATACTGATGTGGCCCTCGACAACCCAAACATTTTTGTAAGTGGCCCTTCTCTTAAAAAGGTTGTGCACCCCTAATTTAAAGCAATAATGGGATGGATAGCAGTGAAGCGGGCACTTTTAAACTGACGATATTTGAAATTAAACTTGAAATACTGAAATTGAGGAGAGGACTGGTATCCTAACTTCGCTACTCAGGTTGTTTGACGGAACCTAAGAAAAGTTCACATCAGATCACTAGAAATATTGTAGTTATCGCTATAAACTCTCGTTGAAAACACTAGAAATTGTCACTTTACAATACTGGAATAACACTAACAAGGGAATCCCATGGATTCCAACTTCCTTTCTTTGAAATACCAAGTTCCAATATCTTATGACGCTGTCGAAGTTATCAGTGGAAGATTTAACGTCAAAAATCAGCTTAAAATTTTGACACTGCCTTTTCAGCATGTAGCATATTCTACATTCAAAATACAGAAGCATTGAAACTCCAGTCTGATTCTCCACAAAGAGTAGGATGCGACTAAATCCGTTGAATTTAACTCCTACCGCTGTATATATAAAAGCTAGACAGCCACAGATAACTAGTTATCACATCATTGCACAAAATAACGGTGAAAATCAGATTCGCAGATATTCAAACAAACATTGCAAAATTTAAAGGGACGGCAGAATAGATAGCTCATTAACGCACAAATGTTAGAGTCGAGGACACGCGCATATATACGAGTACATATATGTATATAAAATAATTTTAAATAAAAATTTATCTGACAAGTTCATATAACAATAATAACCAAATTTCTAAAATACATACAAATGCCTTCGCAAATGCGTTTTTATTGTTATATGTAATATTTGCAAATATTTTTGCAACAATTGCGCATATTTACGAAAATTTTTATAACGTTTATGAAGGTAATATAATGTTTATTTTTAAAAAGTCCAATTTATTTTGTAGGTTTCTTACAATAACTTTCAGAGTTTTGAATCAAACTTTACATAACTTACAGAGTTTTCAATTAAACTTCACGTTACAAAAAACTTGATAGAAAACTTGATTCCTAGGCTATACATGAACGTTCATATCACTTAATTTTTATTTAATACTTCAGCGTGATTAAAAGAAAACGAATTTTGCCTTGCTATTACTTAAAAACGAGAGAAATAGAAGAGGTGGAAGGGAGGTAATCAAAGAAAAATAAGAGAAAAAGTTTCTGGCAGTTATGCGTCAAAGTGTACAAGTATACAATATGAACTTTAAAAAGCTCACCGTCTTATTTAAAAAGCGACAAAGATAATACTAATTTAGATACTACAAATTAAAAATATACATTTTATTTAAATTTTCTAGCACTTTCGGCTTGCAATCCCGCGGCCATCGTCAGGGAATATATTTATTAATTGCTGCTCCGTTCATTCAAATACGCCACTTCGTTTGAAATGGGAGAGGCTATAATTATTAGGGTAGCTGTAAGTAGAAGTAGCAGTTCCTTGGATTGGACTTACGTAGAGAAAAATTTTTAATTGCTAATAATTATAGACTCTCCCATTTTAAACGGAGTGGACGTATTTGAATGAATGGAACAGCAATTAATAAATATATTCCCTAACGATGGCCGCCGCACAGTGAAGTATTTCTAAACAAAGCTGGACAAAAGTCGAAAAATGAACTTCATTAAAAACAGCAATACTTTATGTGTTTGTATAGCTTATTAGTCAGTGCTTCCGCTAAACAATATCTTAGAAATGTTCGGTAATACTCCCCGTCGCGTTATCAGTCTGAACATAGCTGTCGTTCATCGTAGATTTCTCTTTCCTCAGCGATGTGGTGAGAAGCGCATTATTTAATTGCAATTACTGTTGCATACAGTGGAGATCTGAATAAAATCCTTTATGGACATAGAAGTGGGAGGTATGTAGCTTAAATTACTGTATCTAGTTTTAGTTATAAAAGAATATAATTAGGAAAAAAGGCATATTGTTTTATCTTTAAAAATAAGTGTAATTTTTACTAGTTCTTTTAAATTTTTAGTGATTTATGAATGCTTGTCGCCCTTTATCGGGCAAAACTTTTTGTTGGAATATAAAATATAGATATTCCTTATTATATTCATAAAATAAAATGTTGCCCCAACTTGCCCCAATTTTTTTTTTTTTTTTTTTTTTTTTTTTTTTACCGTTTTATAAAAAAATGGTATCAGAAGATGATGATATTTTGAAAACGAAAAATCTTCATTTTTGTTTTAGAAACTTCAATAACGGCAAAAGATCTTTCAAGAAAGTTGCTGTTTGACCTTAAACAAGATTGTTCTAATACGAAAACAGATGAAAAATTATGTTTCATGGAAAGTAAAGTTACAAAAATGGTGAAATATCCAGTAGATAAACAAATATCATTAATACGTTCGTTAAGCCGTTTTAAATCGGATTTTTTTTTTTTAAAAAAGGAGGCTGCCAATAGGGCAAAATGGCACTTTCTTAAGGTAAATGAACATTGGCTTAACAGTTCCATAAAATTAACTGTAGAATATACTATCTGTATAATATCAAAAAAGCTAGACCAACAAAAGATTTCGCCGAACTGTGCGACAGAAGCAATTGACAAAAAACAAGAGGTTTAAGGGAGCAAGTTCCTCTTGATCAATTAACATATGCAGCTAGTACAAATCAACGAGCTGCTGGTAATATTGATTCCTCGACACTCATAAAACTCTAAGTCAACAAGAGATACAAAAATACAGAAAAATTCAGCAAAAAAAAAAAAAAAACCACTATTAAGAAGCATGCACCATCAGAAGTCTTATCAATTTTTGTAGAAGCTGATCTAGTGAGAAAGCAATTGAAAAATATTCATAGTGCAAATAAGAATATTTACTAATTGTTTTCTGATTAAGAAAGCGAAGAAGGATTGCTATTTAAGTGAGGAGTCGATGAATGTGACAGAAACAAGCGCAGAAGTTAACCTACAGATTTTCTTGATCACACTTCTTTAAGACTGTGTAAATATTTAGAAGAAGTTATTCTAAATAATACAGAAGAAGAAAATCACAATTTCGAACAAATATCTAAATGGTGTTGTGATGGCTCCCAACAGATCGCAATTTAAACAGATATTTCAGAATACTTCTGATAGTGATGCAAATATATTTCAGAGTTTTCTTGTTCCTTTACGTTGAGAGGCACTGTCCAGTGGACATAGAATTGATGTTAAAAAATTTCAAATTACACCGAAGAAACTGCAAATCTTTATGTCGAATTATATGGGTAGCACCCAATGTTACCAACAGTACATAAAGTTTTAGCACATAGGGCCACAGTAATTAACCATGCAGTATTGCCTATCGATCAACTTTCGAACGAGGCTGCTGAAGCTAGAAACAAACATTTCCGCCAATATAGGCAAACTTTTTCCCGAAAGTTTTCTCGAGAGCAATGTAATAAAAATGTTTTGAAAAGACGTTTACTAAATTCTGATCCTTTTATAAGTAGTTCAAGGCCAAACCTTAAGAAAAAAAAAAAGGCCTTTTTCTAGCCAAACAACCAAAAACACCATACGGACAACATCTAAAATAAGAGGAAGATAAGGATGAAGACGAAACAGATGAAGATTAATATGATTAGAATAGTAAGTTACAGAAAGAACTTGTTATAAATATGTTTAAAAAAAAACGGAATATTTCATTAAATATCATAAATGTTTATTCTAAACTGATTTAAATAGTAGTTTACTTATTAAAAAGCAAAGATTTTTTGTAAATTCGTAAAAAAATTATATATATTTTTTAAAAAAATATATATAATGACTCTAAATAGCTTTTTACAACATTTCAACTTGATACAGCTCATAAAATAATTTTGTCCACATTTTTCAGAAAATACTCCTCTGTGCGCTGGATTGCAGGCAGAAAGTACTAGGAAATTTAAATAAAATTTATATTTTTAACTTGTAGCCATGTATATTATTACTAGCAAATCCCGCGGCTTTGCTCGCGTAATATTTGCAATATGCCAAGTGATACTTATATGTCTAATTTTTATTAAAAGGTACTAACTAAATTTTTATTTTATTAAAAGGTAATATTTTATTTTATTAAAAAGTTTTTTTTTTTATTAAAAGGTACTTATTACTTTTAGGAATAATTCAAAAATTACTATTTAAAACACAGTTTGATTAAACATCATTATTACACTGCATTAGGCAGAAATGAGACTTAAATTAATAAAATGAAATAAAACTAAATAAATGATAATTTAGAAAATATTTTGAAACTTTTATTCTCAATTAATACGCTCATTTCAGTATTCATTTGAAGTTTTGAATTTTTTAGAAACCAACTTCTTACATCTTAAAATTAACCATCATGTCAAATTCCAAGTCCTACCAAGCCTCTCAACATAAAGGGCATTGTTGAAACAGGAACTGTCACCATTAATTTGCCAACATTAATTTTTAAATCGGTTTGTTATTTCCTAATATTCCACAGAAACGTAATTTAAAAAGCTTTTAAAGCCCTTTTTTTAGAACGTTTGTTGTTCCTGTGAACCCCAGGTGGTAGAATCACCGGCATAAAATATAGTCTGTGTAGGAACAGAGACTGTTACCATTGATTCGCAAATATTACTTTTATAATCAGTTTATATTCCCTGAAATTGCATAGAATCGTAATTTAGAACTTTTTTAGAATGCTTTTCGCCCCTCCCCTTCGCTTCACCCATTTTTAATTCGAATTTATTTCCGACGTTCCTTGGAGGGCATTTATATTTTATAAGTAACTACCATGTCATATTTAAAGTTTCTAGCCTTTTCAGTATCACAGAAATCGCAATTTAAAAAGTTTTTAGCTCCTGCAACCCTCTGGTGGTAGTGGAACAGACATAAAATACACCTTATGTTTGAGCAGGTTCTATCACCAAAATTTGTCATCATTATTTTTTTAATCGGTTTGGTAATTTATAAGTTTGCTTAAAAATTGTAATTTATAACGCTTTTCACTCACTTCATTTTTTTAAATTTGGATTTTTCTTTCGACTGTTCTGAGAAAGCAGTTGCATCTTGTAAGTAAATTCCATGCCATACTTCAAAGTGTTAGACCCCTCATTTGTGCAAAAAACGCAAATAAGAAAATGTTTTGCTTTTGCAACCCTCAGATGGTAGTGACAGCAACTTAAAATATAACCTATGTTATAGCAGGGACTATCACCATTGATTTGCAACCATTACTTTTGAAATAGCTTTGGTATTTCCGTAGATTGAGTAGAAATCGCAATTTAGAACGTTTTTAGGACTCTTTTCGCGCATTTTCACCCCTTTTTAAATTTCCAATTTTTTCGAAACTGTTCGTAAAGATAATTTATACCTAATAAATATGTACCTTGCCTAATTTTAAATTGCTAGCCCCTACCGATCACAAAAATCGAAACTTTTTTGCTCCTGCAACGTCTTGGTGATAGTGATACCGACATAAAATAACGTCTATGTTAGAGCAGAGGCTGTCAGCATCAATTTCCTACCATTACGTTTGAAATCAGATTCATTCTTCCTGAGATATTGCCGACAAATCGGCATTTAGAACGTTTTTAGAACGCTTTTCGCGCATTTTGCTCCTGCATCTCCTCTGGGGTAGTGGAAACAGATATAAAATATAGCTTATCTTGGAGCAAGATGTGTTACCATCATTTACACCATGATATTTGAAATCGGTTCAGTACTTCCTGAGATTGCTTAGAAATCGCAATTTAGAAAGCTTTTTACAACAATTTTTGCGCATTTTGGCCCCCTTTTAAATTTCGATTTTTTTAGGAAATGTCCTTAGAGATCATTGATATCTTATAACTAACTACCATTCCAAATTTCACGATTCTAGGCCCTTCCGTAACGCAAAAGCCGCAATTTGGAACGTTTTTCTCCTGCACCCCTTTTGGGTTAGTGGCACCGACATAAAGCATCGCCTATGTTGGAGCAAGGGTTGTCACCATCATTTTGACGCCATTATTTTTTAGATCTGTTTGGTATTTCCTGAGATTGTGTAGAAACCACCATTAGAACGTTTTTTAGAACACTTTTCGCGCATTTTCACCTCTTTTAAATTTCGAATTGTTTAAGAACTGTTCTTAGAAATCCTTTATATCTAATAAGTAGCTAATATTTCAAATTTCATAGTTCTAGGCCCTTCGGTAACGCAAAAATCGCATTTTTAGAACATTTTTTGCTCCTGCACCCCCTTTCGGGTAGTTGCACCGACATAAAACATAGCCTATGTTGGAGCAAGGGTTGTCACCGTGATTTTTACATCCTTATTTTGACACCATTATTTTTTAAATCGGTTTGGTATTTCCTGAGATAGTGTAGAAACCACCATTTAGAACGTTTTTTAGAACGATTTTTGCGCATTTTCACCCCTTTCAAATTTCGAATTGCTTAAGAACTGTTCTTAGAAATCCTTTATATCTAATAAGTAGCTAATATTTCAAATTTCATATTTCTAGGCCCTTCAGTAACACATAAATCGCATTTTTAGAACGTTTTTTGCTCCTGAAAATCCCTTTCGGGTAGTGACACCGACATAAAACATAGCCTATCTTGGAGCAAGCGTTGTCACCATCATTTTGACACTAATATTTTTTAAATCGGTTTGGTATTTCCTGAGATTGTGTAGAAACCACCATTTAGAACGTTTTTTAGAACACTTTTTGTGCATTTTCGCCCCTTTTAAATTTCGAATTGTTTAAGAACTGTTCTTAGACATCATTTATATCTTATAAGTAACTAATATTCAAAATTTCATATTTCTAGGCCCTTCAGTGACGCTAAAATCGCATTTTTAGAACGTTTTTTGCTCCTACACCCCCTTTGGGGTAGTGACACCGACATAAAATATAGCCTATCTTGGAGCAAGCGTTGTCACCATCAGTTTGACACCAATATTTTTTAAATCGGTTTGTTATTTCCTGAGATTGTGTAGAAACTACCATTTAGAACGTTTTTTAGACCACTTTTTGTGCATTTTCACCCCTTTTAAATTTCGAATTGTTTAAGAACTGTTCTTAGACATCATTTATATCTTGTAAGTAACTAATATTCAAAATTTCATATTTCTAGGCCCTTCAGTAACGCTAAAATCGCATTTTTAGAACGTTTTTTGCTCCTACACCCCCTTTGGGGTAGTGGCACCGACATAAGATATAGCCAATGTTCTAAGTTGGACTAACACCATCATTTTGATACCATTACTTTTGGAATCGGTTCGGTAGTTCCAGAGCTTACCTCCTACAAATAAACAATTTTTTCCTCTTTATAATAGGAAGTATAGATAAGTAACTAATATTCAAAATTTCATATTTCTACGCTAAAATCGCATTTTTAGGACTTTTTTGCTCCTACACCCCCTTTGGGGTAGTGGCACCGACATAAGATATAGCCTATGTTCTAAGTTGGACTAACGCCATCATTTTGATACCATTACTTTTGGAATCGGTTCTTTAGTTCCAGAGCTTACCTCCTAGAAATAAACAATTTTTTTCCTCTTTATAATAGGAGTATAGATTATCTTCGTCGCCTTTTAAGAAAAGGGGTTAGCTTTTAAAAGTTCATATTGCATATTTTGGGATTGAATCAAGGTGGAATATTACATTTCGTTTTATGATTTGTGTACAAGTATATTAAATCTTCCTCTAAATGTATTAATTTTTACCATAATTAACGTTTAAATTAATGGACGCGTTCCCAAAATTTGCATTTCTCTTACAATCAGATCCGCAACGGAAAAATTAGCACCAACCCCACCCGAATCGAAATCCGGGCCGTTTCGAGTTTGATAAAGAGAAGTTACCCGAAGACCGTTGCCGGGCTCTATTTTGCATTATATTTTTTTTTTGTAAAAGGATAGATTTACGCATACTTTGTAAGTTTCGTCATACTAGGAAGCGGAAATGGTAAAACTCCTGTCAAAACTCACCCACCTACAATAAATGATCTGATGCAGCAAAAAAGTAAAATCTCGAGGAGGTAGGGTGTCGTCGCATCTAATCCTCACATCTGAGATTGCATTGTGACAGATCCATTATGTTCCTCATGACCCCAGTAAGCGAAACAGACAATATTTTACGCATTCTTCTGGTACAGTAGAGTCCCGATTATCCGTGTTTCCGCTTTAATCGACTTATTTTCTTCTGATGGACTGATGACTTCAATTATTATGAAACAACCATTACAAATGAAGTGTTAGGTGAAGATGAAAGGGCAGTCGTAAAAAGTTAGAACTCTGATTTTCTGGTTAGAATGGGAAAAAAATTATGGTCATTCCGCCCCCCCCCCCCCCATTCTGACCAGAAAATCAGAGTTCTAACATTTTACGGCTGCTCTTTCATCTTCGCCTAACACCTAATTTATATTGGCTGTTTTATAATAATGGAAGCCATCAGAAGAAAATGATCCATTCCAAAGATATAAGTTCGATTGAAAAAAACTGCTTTGAGCAGAAAGAAGAGGCTACACCTGCAATTTTCATGACGCTAATAGAATCACATAGCTGCCAATTTGTACGGTTTTGTTAACTTCTAAAATTTAATACAAATTTTTGCCATATTTAATCGTTTACAATTGCTAGATTTCGGCGATTGAATAGCGCAAAATTTATTGGTAAGTTTTAGTGGTGAGAAAAAATCTTAGAAATTGATAGCTATGCAGTAGCGTAATACTGCAGGAAAAAAACTGCAAAAAAAAAAAAAAAAACTGCAAAAAAAAAAAACTATCAAAGGCTTTTTCAAATAAACAATTTCATTCTCCGTTTTTCTTAAAAGTAACGGGAATGTACATCAAAGAAATATTACTAGTACCATAAAGTTTAATGAATTAAAGGAAAATATATATTTTATCTCCTTAGTTGTTGACGATTTGTGTAAATCCGGTTTATCCGAGTTTTTTTGCTTATCCGAGATGAGCTTAGTCCATATTAACTCGGATAATCGAGACTCTACTGTATTTTGTAAGTTTCGTCATACTAGGAAGAGGAAATGGTAAATCCCCTGTCAAAACTCACCCACCTACAATAAATAATCTGATGCAGCAAAAAAGTGGCATCTCGAGAAGGTAGGGTGTCACCGCATCTAATCCTCACATCTGAGATTGCATTGTGACAGATCCATTATGTTCCTCATGACCCCAGTAAGCGAAACAGACAATATTTTACGCATTCTTGTGATATCACCAGCGCAAATGCAAAGCTATATGTTATCCTTCAGCTAAATGCATGTAAGTTGTTTAAAATTCAGTAGAAGTTTGCTATCAACCTCAGTTATCAGAAACCCTGCTTTAGTAACGGTCATCTGAATGCCCCTGGCTATAGGTTTATCTTCTATCTTAAAACTTTAAGTTTTAAGTGTCTTGTTTGGGTTACCTGACTAGTTTTTACTAATGGAGAATCAGATGCTAAAATGTAAAGAAAGAAACAGTATTCAAGAACATGATGACAGCTCATCATAAAGCTATTGTTTACATAAGAACAGTTTCTTTTTTTTTTACGTTTTTGGCTCTAATTATTTCTAAATAACTCTTGAATAAATATAGTATGAAATATGTTAAACTGGGGATGTATCTCAGTTTACCAAGCTCTGGTGACCAGAAGAAAGAACATTCACAAAGATAACACTAACAAAACAACAAGATAAGGTAAAAATAATAATACCTCTCCTATTGCAGAGTTTTATCAACAATCCAAAGTGGTTAATAAATACTGTTTTACAATGGCATGTTATCAAAACGGTAGGCGGAAAAAAGCGCACCCGGAAAAAAGCGCACCATTCTGAACGACTATTTTTTCATGGAACGAAATTTATTCCCATAGGCTCAATACTAATTTTACCTCCATTCAGAGACCATCCCAGTTGAATTCCCTCCATGATGGACCAATTTTTTTTAAAGAAAATGAAACAGGTTTTGTAAGGTACGCAGAATCAGAATATAAACATCAGGTACTTATTTATACAGTGAAACCTCCCTGTGTGACCACCTCCCTGAACGACCATTTTTTCATGGAACGAAATTCATTCCCATAGGCTCAATACTAATTTTACCTCCATTCAGAGACCCTCCCAGTTGAACTCCCTCCACGAGCGACCATTTTTTTTTAAAGAAAATGAAACAAATTCCGTTTTTTCCAGGTCTCTTGAAGAAGGTTTTATTAAGAAAATAATTCCGGAGAGCGCATTATTCATCAAACTTCTATACTAAGTTTAGATTTTTAAAAATTCCTTTAAGTGTTTAAAGACCTTTGTGCCTTTTTAGGCAATGAATTTAACTCTGATGACAAATTAGGAATGACAGTCTATAAACTCCCTTGCCCTATTCTGTCAGGAAACTCTCAAAGAAATAGATAAATTAATGATATCGTCATTATTTGTTTCCGTCCAAAAAAATTGCATTTATTTACTGAACTTCGAAAAGAAATAAAAGTTATAAAAGATAAAACCGTAAAATCAAAGCAAAGGTCAATGTATTCATTTTTTTTAACTCTAAAGTAATTAGCTTATGTAATTAACTTTTGTTTTGATATTTAAAGTTTTATATTTTTTCCTAATGTGAAAAATAAATTTAGTAACGTAAGTTATTAGATTTTTCAACAATTAAAATCTAGCTTTAAACATGACCTCCATTAAGAGGCCACCTCTCGGAGCGACCCATTTTTATTGGAACGGAACGTGGTCGCTTTAGGGAGGTTTTGCTGTATTTATATATATATATATATATATATATATATATAGTCTCCCTTATCCTTCTGGAGTACGGCTGTTTGTGTGTAGGGGGGGAATCTACAAAATCCGAATCTATTACGGCTTTAGACGATAAAATTTTGGATCAGGATAAAAACAGGACGTTTTCTAAGTATATAAACATCAAATTGGATTTGTTTCTTTTTATTTGACCCTTTCTCTCCTCCTTGGCGGGGGGTGGGGGGTGGGGGTGGGGTTACAAAAAGCTACGATTACCTTCCTCATAAAACTGTACAGGAGTCCATTATCATTTTATATAACTGCCCCCCCCCCCCCACACACACTAAATTTTATTAAAAAAAATGAATATAAGACACGAGAATTTTAAATTGTTATAACTTGTGACCAAATTTGTCACAACGGTTTGTTCTTTTAAGGGTGTTCTCAAATCCAAAGGGGCAACTTTCTGACATAAATTTTAATTTATTTTTGTTCGAAAATGCATGAAACTGGCTGGTGTTGTTCAGAAACTATGTAATTGAACTGTTTTTTCCATTTTTTTTGCAAATGCAATAGATCTTTCAGAAAATAATGTTAAAGTGGGCGTTTGAAACCGAATTACGGAGGAAGGAAGAAAGAGCCTCAAGAGCGGGCGAAAAACGAGTTTGTCACGTGATCGAAATCCCTTATAACTCAATAGGTAATTGATTGATCTAAATTCTAAATTTCATAAATTAATTCTAAATTTTTAAAACGGTATAAAAAAGCATTGAAATCTAAGATGAAGATAATTTGTAAAGTTTCTATGGATATATTGTCTGATGAATAAACGAAACATGCTTTAAATACGTATTTACATAAGCTTAAATGATTACGTTTGTTAAAAAATAAGTACAGCCAGTTTGTAAAAAGCAAATTCTTATAGGGCATAAAATGCATTCGATTTTAAAATGATATTTCAATCCAATGCTGCTATTTTATGAATTTCAAATATAACTTCAGCAGAAACTATGTAATTGAACTGTTTTTTCCATTTTTTTTTTTTTTTTTTTTTTTTTTTGCAAATGCAATAGACCTTTCAGAAAATAATGTTAAAGTGGGCGTTTGAAACCGAATTTCCGAGGAAGGAAGAAAGAGCCTCAAGAGCGGGCGAAAAACGAGTTTGTCACGTGATCGAAATCCCTTATAACTCAATAGGTAATTTATTGATCTAAATTCTAAATTTCTTAAAGTAATTCTAAATTTTTAAAACGGTACAAAAAAGCATTGAAATCTAAGATGAAGATAATTTGTAAAGTTTCTATGGATATATTGTCTGATGAATAAACGAAACATGCTTTAAATACGTATTTACATAAGCTTAAATGATTATGTTTGTTAAAAAATAAGTACAACCAGTTTGTAAAAAGCAAATTCTTATAGGGCATAAAATGCATTCGATTTAAAAATGATATTTCAATCTAATGCTGCTATTTTATGAATTTCAAATATAACTTCAGATATAACTGGTCATTCTCATGTTATTTTGTATGTGCAAATTAATGGTTGTAAACCATTTCCATAATTTGTTTTAATTAGCATGAACATACATACAGGCGTGTAAGTTTTGATTTATGGTATTAACAGTAATTTTTACACACATAAGTTGAAATGCAAAAAATCTTGCCGTGATATTTGTTTGATATGTTATTTGTGTTAACTCAACTGATGAAATTACTTATTTGCAGTTTATATTATTTTTTTATTACATTATTTACAATTTTATTAATCAAAACATAAAATGATAATATTCTAACTAGAGAGTTAATTTTTTAATAACTATTAATTTAAACAGTATTAACAATTTAATATTAAATGCAGTTATTAATAATTTTAAAATATGTAAATGTCTGCACCCGCACACACACACTGTGCCTTATTAGATAAAAAGCTTTAAAATGGCTATTTAAGGTGGCTGACGTTTTTTCATTTTTGGATAATTGAACTGCATATTGAGTTAAAAGCGATTGTTGTTGAAAGACGGCAGTTTTTTTTTCACTTTCCTTGACTAATATATGGTTCAAAGCACTAACTTTCAATGTATTTTCTAAAAAACCGCCTTTACCGAAAAATGGAACTGAATTACACAGTTTCTGCATACGAGAACGTGACAATTTTTGTGAATAAAATAAAGTGAAAAATATATTAGAAAGCAGGTAGTTTGGATTTGAAAACACACTTAAAAGCAAATTTGAATTTTAATACATAAATTTGGAAACTTTTAATAACATTTGTTTCAGAGTGACATCATTTTTATCTATTTTAAGTCACATCTATTTCGGGATTAAAACTTATGAAATATAGAATATTTCTAATGTGAAAAAAATGACAAAATAATAATATAAATAAACTTAACGGCAGTTTTTCATATAAAATAAATAAATTAAAAAAATAGAAAAGGAAAATTTTTAATGGAAAAATAATAAGTTTAAAATTAAAGCAAATTTTGTACATTCCTATGAAAAGTAAGAATATGTCACTTTCAGTTGTAAAAATATGGCTGTTTTTTTATTACTCTTTTATAAAGTTATGACTAAATTTAAAAAAATCCTATTTTTTTTCTTTGTAAAAAAGTATAGTTTATTACAAGGGAAGTTCCTATGGGATAGATAAATTTTATTCACTAACGGGAATCATTTCGCATATTTTATATATTTCTTTATATAAATTTAGGAAAATATCTGCAATTTCGAAAATCTGGGAAGAGTAAAAAAAAATATTAAATTTTCCTTTAAATTCTTTCTCTGTATTTCCTTATACAAATGTGAGTAAATTCTCTTGGTTTGGTCATTATCATCCGCTGCATCAAACCTCCCACCACCCTCCCGAGTTCTTGAAACCTATCCTATCAGAAGAGAGAAGGCCCCTTCTTTGTATGTTCGGGAAATGGCAACGCATCTTATCTAAGGTTTGTAATATGATCGTATTGGACACGTCGCCTTCCCGGAAACTATATCCACTGCAAAAAGAAATAAAGAAAAAAAAACACGTTTGTCTTGTACCCACGTAAACCCCCGTAAACAACGAATTTAGCGGAAGAAAACTATCTATGCAAAACATTATATGATAAAAAATTCTTTAAACTATTATAAATTCTGAAATTTAAGATTTTTTTTTATATCAGTTGGAGCCAAAAAGTACAGCCCATCTTGTACAGTTTTATGAGGAAGGCAGTCATAAATTTTTGACCCCCTCCCCCGCCAGAGAGGTGGGAAAATTGCAAATTAAAAGAAACTCATCCGATCTGATGTTTATATACTTAGAAAACATCCTGCCAAATTTTTATCGTCTAAAGGCGTAATAGTTCGGATTTTGTTGACCTCCCCCCCCCCCCCCCACGCACCCCAGAAGAACAAGGGTGACTAAATGTATATATATATAGTACCTGATGTGTATATTCTAATTCTCCGTCCCTTACAAAATTTTATCATTGAAACAATGCAGGTTTTGAGATACCTCTTAAAGCTCCCCCCCCCCCCCCCCTCCGTCCCGAGAGAGCAAGGATGCCAGATTTCAAAAAATCATTTCAATCTGGTGTTTATATTCTGAGGTTAACCATGTGTATTATTAAAAGACTTATTTAATATGTGATTTGTAAATGGGTGCGCTGTTTTCCGTGATTCTATAAAAACTGGTATAAAACATAATGCAATGGAAAATCATCTTAAAAGCTCAAAATGCGTTTCAAAAGAATATTTTTTCTTCAGTATCCTCAAAAGTACTTTATTTTTCCCGTGACGGTTGAAGAAAGACTATGTGCTTTCAAAATACTTTGAGAAATTTTAATTTTTGTATAGTAGGGTCCCGATTATCCGCGTTAATATGGACCAAACTCACCTCAGATAAGCAAAAAACTCGGATAAACCGGATTTACGCAAATTGTCACCAACTAAAGATATGAAATATAAATTTTCAATTAATTCATTCATTTTTATGGTACTAGCAACATTTCTTTGATGTACATTTCCGCTACTTTTATAAGAAAAACGGGAAATGAAATTGTTTATTTGAAAAAGCGTTTGATATTTTTTTGTTTGTTGAATGCTGCAGTTTTATTATTATTATTATTTTTTTTTTTGCTTGTTTTTTTTTTGGCTGCAGTATTATACTACATAGCTATCAATTTCTAAGATTTTTCCTTACCACTAAAACTTACCAGTAAAGTTTGCCTAATTCAATCGCCGAAATCTAACAATTATCAACGATTAAATATGGAAAAAAATTGCATTAAATTTTAGAGGTAACAAAACCGTACAAATTGGCAGCTATATGATTCTATTAGTGTCATGAAAATTTCAGGTGTAGCCTCTTTTTTCTGCTCAAAGTATTAAATAGTTTTTTCAGAACTTATACCTTTGGAATGGATAATTTTCTTCTGATGACTTCCATTATTATAAAACTTAAAAAAAAATAGCCACAATTTTTTTTTCCAAAAAAAAATTGTAGCCATTTTTTCCCCCACTGCAAAGAACCATATTGATCTCACCTTTTATATTTGTCCGGAAATTCGTGGAACAACTTGAAGGTGATTTCCGTGATGAAGCATCTTCAAGATCAAGAAGATCATCGTCCTCAGATAAAGAGGAAAGGCTTAAGGGGCTACTTTAGTCAAACGAAGAGACGCGTTCGCTAATGCTAATCCTATGGAAGAAATTTATAAAGATATCTCAGTCGCATTTAATTATTTAAAAAAAAATTTTTTTTCATTGGATGACTGAGATCAATCTGTATGCAGGCCGCTTTTTACTTTTCCGATTTTGATAGCAGATTTTTTTTTTTTATGAGGATGCTTTCACTTTCGAAACCGGTTCCGAAAATGAAAGTGTCCTCATTAAAATTACCTGTAAACAAAATCGACAAAGTAAACAACGGCCTTCATACAGATCGATCTCAACTATTCAATGCAAAAAAACTCATTTAAAAATATTTAAATTCAAACGAGATATCTTTATAACTGTCTTCCATAAGATTAGCATTAACGAACGGGTCTTTCCGTTTGACTGAAGTAGCCTCTTAATGGATAACTACATATATTGAGGCACTGTGAAGGTGTAAAAAGTAAAGATTGTTCTGCATGTTCAAATAGAAAAATTACGTGCAGAAGACACCAAACTAATTAATTTTGCGACACATGTTCCCGAAAACTAGGGCTTCATATTGGAGGCTGCTTTGAAATATACCACACGATGGAGAATTATAAAATATAATTTTTTCGTAAAATTAAAACATACTATTGTGTTACATATACCCAAAAATTGAAAGAAAAATTAATAAATTTTGTTTTTCCTTCATAATCTTGCATGTTATATATTACTGGTCGTTCAACGAAAATTAATTCTTTCCTGCGTGACACCTATGTATAAAATTGATACGACCGCAAAGAGTTTATCTGCAATTATGCAAAATTGTGGAAGGAAAGCATGCAACATTTATTTCCGGGTTTTTGCCAGAATTTTGGGAAATTTAATTCTTGCGAAAACTTTTCGATTTCGCTAAGGGATTGGGTACCTTTAAAACTGAAAAATTGCATGTAAATGTGGCCCTAATATAAATTACAATAGCTATCCATCTGATTAACTTTTGGATGTGAAATTTTAAACACATATTAATAGAGAATATATGCTAACAGTTAATGTTCTGAAAAAGAGTATAGAAGAGTATATATACTTTTTTTTTATTTAATTTGAAATTCGAAGTTTTTTTAATAAAGGAATTTACTTTATATGTCTTGCGCGCAAGGTTTCTCATAATTGAATTGTCACAGTGAGCCAACACTATTTTATTGAAAAGAAATTTAACATGCGTTTTAAATGTCCTACAGTGAACAAAAGATGCTTTGAAAAAAAGTTTTTAAAGAGAAAAAAAAAAAAAAAAAAAAAAAAAAAAAGAAAAAGAAAGAAAGAAAGAAAAAGAAAAGAAAAAACTAGAGAAATTGGAATTCTGCTTTTTCAGAATTTAGTGTCGCCCCACCATTTCCATTGCTTCATTTTCTTCTGGTGGTTTCTATTATTATGAAACAGCCATTATAAATGAAGCGTTTAGGTGAAGATGAAAGAGCAGTCGTAAAAAGTTAGAGCTCTGATTTTCTGGTCAGAATGGGGGAAAAAATGGCCATTAAAAAAAAAAAAAAACTATGGCTATTTTTTTAAGCCCTGTTAAGCGGGACTCGGATAATCGGGATTCTACTGTATATTTCTTTTTAAGAATGATCTTCAGAATATTTTTGCTGGTGTTCAGAAGGGGCTCATGACCCCCGTGACCTCCCCCTTGGATCCGCCATTGGTTTCTATATCAAATTTTAATAAAATCTATTAAATAAAAAAAATGATTTTTTGACACTTTCAAAGGTACCTATGACCACTTAAAACAAGTGGCAAATGTATTAGTTGTTCATTACATTATCATATTTTTATTTATTTTTTATAATCTATTTACACAAAATCCAAGTGTAGGAACGCATAGGTAACCATTCCGGAGTGAACCGTGCCATTTATATTTTTAAAATACAAGACTGTTTTTTTAGGCATCTATCCTGAACTTTCAAGTAAACCAATTTTGCTAATTATTATTATTATTATTATTATTATTATTATTATTATTATTATTTGATGAAAGCCGTTCATTTGAAGATGTGCCCGCTCTAGTTATTTATTTATTTATTTTTAATATTCCCATTTTTATATTTTAATTTTAATTTTAAAAGTTTTTCATGAAATTTTTTCAAAATGATGGCAGTCGAATTGCTTCCTTTGTTGCAGATAAAAGAGAAATAATGAAAAATATTCAGAAAAGGGGTTTTTGGTTGTATTTTTTGTTAACAAGTTATTTTCGGTAAAAAAAATAATAAATATATATATATGTATATATATATATATATATATATATATATATATATATATATATATATATATATATATATATATATGTATATGTATATATATATATATATATATATATATATATATATATATATATATACGTGTACTTTATTTTTATAAGCGAATAAAAATTCATATTTATTGCAACATCACGAGAATATTTCCTATTAGGTTTATTTTATCTTTATGCATATGGCACTTCTATTTTTTCATTACAATTAAATAGAAACTGTACAGTGTGACTTCAAAAATCCGGCATTCAGAAATCCGGCAACTTCAAAAATCCGGCATCAGAACCATGTTTTCCATTCCTATTTCTTTTGCACTTTCAAGTTATGGTAGACGAAAAATAGAAATTGTTTATCAATTAAAAGCTTCAAGATCGAAAGTAAAATGATAATAATAATAATATTTTACACTAGCGAACATGCCCGGCGTTGCCCGGGTACGTCAAAAAACAGCAGGAATTACGAAAAAGCTCTGAAAATCACAATAAGATATCGCAAAAAAATTTTAAATCGCTTCTCAAATTCTGAAAAGAGAAAAAATATATATATTATGTTCGAAGATTGCAAGTTGATTCCTTTAACTAATGTGGAAAAATAGTAGCAAATCGCTAAAATACACTAAAAATCACATACAAAATTCCCGAAAAATTCGAAAATTGCTATACGAAATCTGAATAAACTTTATTGAAATGAGGGCTGAATGTACTTTAGGTTAAAAATGGAATGTCAAAAAATTGCAGCAGATCGCGAAGAAACGTAAAAAGTGCATTAAATATCACAAAAAGTTCAAAAATTACGAAAGTTAAAATTTACTATAATTGGATAAAAGTTTCAAATCTAATTCCTTTGACTTGTGGGCTCTCTTAAAATTTATGTTTCGGAAATCATGCTAAGCATTAGGTCAAGTTACTTTTATTCATAATTAATTTACTTGGACTCCCTTAAATATAATTAATATAATCCCTTAAGTTAATATTACTTTTTGTTGCATTAAAATATCTCAATTTGTTGATTTTCTGTAAGCAAGTAAGCTCTGTTGTTTTACAGTGGAAGTCTATGGGAATTTGGCGAAATATTAGAGATATCGCCAAGTTGGCGTCACTTTTGGCGACTCATTTTGGTCGCCAAATTCAACGATATATCGCCAAGTTGGCGTCAGAACTGGACCCCCCCTACGGTAACCCCCCCCCCCTCCTTGTAGTATGGACATGCATTACATGCTCTTCAATAATCGCATAAAAAATTCGCTAAAAATTCAAAAATCGCTGCACGAATTCCGAATAAACTTTTTTGAAAAGAGAACAAAATTTACTATATTGGGTTAAAAGAAAGAAACTGTATTCTTTTCCTAATGTGGAAAAATCGAATTAATATAATCCCTTAAGTTAATATTAGATTTTGTTGCATTAAAATATCTTTATTTGTTGATTTTCTGTAAGAAAGTAATCCATATTGGTTTACAATGAAATTCTATCGGAATTTGGCGAAATATTAGAGATATCGCCAAGTTGGCGTCATTTTTGGCGACTCATTTTGGTCGCCAAATTTTGCGATATACCGCCAAGTTGGCGACAAACTTGGCTGCATTTGGCGACAGAACTATGTCCCTCTACGGTAACCTCCTTATAGGTATGGAAATGCATTAAATGCTGTTCAATAATCGCATAAAAAATTCGCTAAAAATTCAAAAATCGCTGCACGAATTCCGAATAAACTTTTTTGAAAAGAGAACAAAATTTACTATATTGGGTTAAAAGACAGAAACCATATTCTTCTCACTTATATGGGAAAATCGCCTCAAAACATGAAAAAACGCTAAAAATCTCATAAAAAAACTAAATTAAAAAAAATCTAATCGAAAATCTGGCTTCGAGGTGCAAAACTTCATATATAGACGTACCTTTTCCCTAAATTTTGTAGCTCTACGTGCAACGGTCTCTTCAGAACACCGTGGACACACTCACTCACTCACACACAAACTTCTTTCTTTACTATTATAGATTTTTTTCATTTGTCAGTGCCGATTATTTTCTGAGAGCTGCACCTTTGTTCCTCAACGGCGTGGAGACTAGTATACGATTTCTTTGGGAGAAGTTCTTTGGAGTCTCTCTTCTGACGCTGTGCTAAACAGAACCGTCGATAACGCTAGCAGTTCTGAAAACAAGGAGGAACAACACGCAAAAGAAAAGGTGTCGGAAATTTGACCGGAAGAAAATTTGACCGGGGAATTAATATCTGCTTTAGAGAACAAGACTGTATTTCAGAAATAGAGATTCTTCATTTGTATAAAATAAAAGAAAAACTTGTTAAAGAAATGGCCAAAAATTGATGCAAACAAAATTGACATCGATGTCTCCGAAATTACACGAGAAGAAATAATTTCACTCTTTATTAGATTTTTTTTCTGTACCATAGGAACTATCAATTAATGTAAGGTTATATTTATATTTAATTTTCTCTTTTTCTTATTTAATTCTCTCTTAATAATGAATTAAATTACGCCTAAAGGCAGCATTAAGAAAATAGTACTACTTTTGATATTCCTAGTTACAACTTTTGACATTCCTTCAAAAATCCGGAATTTTCAAAAATCCGGCATAGTCTCCGTCCCGATGGTGCCGGATTTTTGAAGTTATACTGTATTTTTATTTGAATATACTGTAGTTAAGCATAAAAGTACGTATATAACATCTGTTTGAAAATTTTGTGCCAGTGACGCAATGCTCAGCTTGAAATGTATTTTTACATTAATAAAGCTAAGGAGAAAAATTGATATGATTGTGTCATCATGACGTAATTTTCACTGATTTTTCATTTCTTAATTCTTAAGATTTGCATCGGAGCCTTTATTGATCGTTGAACTATTTAAGAAATTGAATATTATACTGAGTAAAAAAAAAAACCCTTATGTACTTGTAGAAATCATTTGTCATTATTAAAATGAACTTTTATACAATAAAACCTTTCAATAATAAAATCTTCGTGTTGTATGTTTGTATGAAGGTTTATGAAAATGAAACGCAGATCATCATTTCATTATTTTTGACGTTGGTTATATACTAGTCATCAATAATTTCGTTCTTAGTCATCAAACTTAAAAGACTTGTTTTGAGAATTTCGTGAAAATTTTTTCATATTTTTTCAGATTATTGCAAGACATGACTTTTGAACATAAAATTATATATTTGCGTAAAGAAAATAAAAAATAAAGGTTACCTTGAAATTCCCATCATAAACTGAAGAACTTTGAGACATAATTCACAATTGTGCGCCTCAATCTTTGTGTGAAGATGACCTAACTTTTAGAAAACATGAGTAATTTTGTCGGAATAGAGAGAAAATACAAAATGAAGCTTTTTATAATAGATCTCAAATATATATTGAATCATCCCCGTCGGCAATTCGCTACTGTCATTGTGTTTCGTGACGTATTACATCTCTCTTTCCCTCCATTACATACTGTCACGTATTATAAAGATCAATAATCTGGAAATGCATTTTGCATGTACCCAGAGTCATCAAAGAAGCGTACTTGGGTTCATATTTTATGTCTTTCATAAATTTGCAGTAAGATAAATCCTTAAGTATACTATAAACAATGTAATGTAAACTTGCCTTCCCGAATTATAAGGTATCGGGTAATGCGCAATACATTGGTTTCGGAATAAAGAACGTAATTTCTATGCCAAGAGCAAATACTGATAACTTGGAAGCCAATATTTACTTCTAATGAATGATCTCTAACCACATGGTGTAGGAAAACCCACTGACATGATCACATTCAAAGAATATGCTTAAAAAAATAAAAAATAAATAAACCATGCTCCAATAATCGTGAACTTTATCTCTTTTTTCAATTATAGATGTTGAATTTTCCCAATCATTATAGAAACCTGTAAGAAGAAAATTTAACATTCAAAATCAAAATTATGATTTTTTAATTATTAAAAAGGTGCTAAAAATATTTAAATATAGGATTTAAAATATAAAAGCCACCGTAGATGTTAAAATGAAGTTACAAATTGGACAGCCGAGCGCTTTCGACTGATTCACATAGTCATCATTAGGAGAAAAATTTCTTTAAGGTGACAATTTTCATGAATGATCGTTTGTTTATTAGCTGTAGACGAGTCTATTTCAATATATATTTAGTTTTAAAATTTATATGTATATATTTTTAGCATCTTCTTAGTAATAAAAAGATAACAATCTTGATCTTACCATTTTTAAATATTCTTATATAATCTGAAGGTGAACACGATCTTCCGAAGTTATAGTTAAACTACTTATTTTAATTAACCTCTAAGAATTTTTATGTAAATTTCTACATGGAAAATACATTTATATGTTCACGAAAAATGAAGCTAAATGCAGAATACATTTATATGTTCACGAAAAATGAAGCTAAATGCAGAAACAAAATCATCTGCCGGATTATTTTATGTCTTCCCTGAGAAAGACGACATTGCTAATGTGCAGGCATCCCAAATTGTCAGAAAGCTATCTCAATCAAGCTGCAACAGTGGCTACCAGTATACATTTTGTGCATAAACTTTCATTCAGTTATAGCTAGTAATTAACTTTATAAATTGCTTTTGATTAAAAATTGATTTTTCAGGGAAACTTAATTTCTCATTTTTTCCTACAGATATTCATGCTGATATCCATCTTCTTTTGAATTGCATTAAATAAATTTAAAAAAAAAACTTTTAAAATGACACACTGTTAGAAACATGATTCAGAGCATGGATATAAACTGATGTGGTAAAAATCTTGGTCAGTTGTGGGGGAGGGGTGGGGGGAGGATAGGATTTTTTGGTACTCACATCTTATTTCTACTAGTTTCATAAGAATATTTCTATTTGTTAAATGTAAACAAACTGAAAATGGAGGGGTTGTGCCCCCTCCCCTCGCCCTCGCAGTTTACACATATGATTCAGAGGATGAAAGTACAAAGATTTTAAATGTTAAACTTTTAAACTTTAAAATGTTCCGGCTTTCATGCTCACGCCAAATTAACGTATTGTAACTTTTTTTTCTTTTTTTAAAATAAAATAATGAAAATTGTAATCCTGAAATTAAGCGTGATTTTCGAGATAACCATTGGATATACTTATCAGAGAATATTTGTAAAATAATTTTTTTTTTTTACTTTTATACTTATTTATAATCAAGTTCCTTGTAAAGTTTACGTGTGGACCAGGGAGCCGCTGCTTAGACCTCATCGAGTTCGGGGCTGAAATTCCAGGATTAGACAGAACTCGATTAGCATATCAAAATGCAACTGATTTGTCAAGTCATATCTTGGTGGAAACTATCCGGAGACCCAATTTCAGTGGTTAATCGGCAGGTTTATTATTGTGTTTTCCTGCACCCAAAGGTATGAAAACATGGAGGACTGGAAGCAGGAAAACACAATGATAAAGCTACTAGTCAACCACTAAATTCGGATTTGCAGTTGTTTTGCGCCAAGATATGACTTGGCAGACCAGTTGCATTTTAATATGCTAATCAAGTTCTGTCTAATCCTAGAATTTCAGCCGCGAACTCGATGAGGCGATGGTTTGTGCAGCCGCCTCCTGTCTAATTGGTAAAATGGATTGCATCTCCAAACACGCAAAAAGCCATCCGGTCAATTTTGAAAAGCATGTACTCCTTGTCCGCTGTTTTTACAGTTCTTTCGGTATTTAGCAGAGATAAGAGAGTCTGAATGACTGACTGAATTTTTTTTTAATCATGCCACACCTATCACACCGATTGGTGTTTTTGTAACTAAATTTTTAATTTGCCAAACAGATGGAAATTCTCCATGTATTTTTTCGCGCTTCTCCTTTAAACATTTACGCTTGCGCACTGCTTGCGGTTGTTTCCTATGCAACACCTATCACACTGATTGTTCTCTGGTGTCTTTATAACTAAATTTATACACCAAACAGGCGAAAATTCTGTATGTATTATTTCGCTCTCCTCTTTTAAACTTTTTTCTCTTGTGCACCGCTTGCGGCAGCTCCTTATGCAACACCTATCACATTGATTGATCTCTGGTATCTTTATAAATAAATTTATAATTTACCAAACAGACCGAAATTCTCTGTGTATTCTTTCGCTATCCTCCTTTAAACTTTTTTCTCTTGTGCACCGCTTGCGGCAGCTCCCATGTACAACACCTATCACATCTGATTGATCTCTGGTATCTTTATAACTAAATTTATGATTTACCAAACAGACGGAAATTCTGTACGTATTCTTTCGCTATCCTCTTTTAAACTTTTTCTCTTGTGTACCGTTTGCGGCCACCCCCTATGCAACACATATCACACTGATTGATCTATGGTGTCTTTATAACTAAAATAATAATTTACCAAACAGACGGAAATTCTCTATGTATTCTTTCGCTATCCTCCTTTAAACTTTTTTCTCTTGTGCACCGCTTGCGGCAGCTCCCATGTACAACACCTATCACATCTGATTGATCTCTGGTATCTTTATAACTAAATTTATGATTTACCAAACAGACGGAAATTCTGTACGTATTCTTTCGCTATCCTCTTTTAAACTTTTTCTCTTGTGTACCGTTTGCGGCCACCCCCTATGCAACACATATCACACTGATTGATCTATGGTGTCTTTATAACTAAAATAATAATTTACCAAACAGACGGAAATTCTCTATGTATTCTTTCGCTATCCTCCTTTAAACTTTTTTCTCTTGTGCACCGCTTGCGGTCGCTCGCTATGCAACACCAATCACACTGATTGATCTCTGATGTCTTTATAACTAAATTTATAATTCACCAGAGGAAAATTTTTCCTTTATGTCGAAACTGAACTTGGTAGAATTTTTTGAGTGTTTTTAAAACTACATGAATTAATCAACATAAAAAATACACGAGAAGTAACTTTTATTTTGAAGAAAAAGTTTCGTCGCAGCTGTCTGTATTATTAACATTAATAACACTGTGCAACAAAAATCGATAAAGCTAATTCTTCTTATATAAAATTATTCAAATTTTAATGGATTCGATATACCCAACAAGAATAGGGCCATGAAAAAGCTAAATTGACTTATTATTTTGTTTTTGTCTTTGCTGTTGTATATTGCACGCGTTACATTAGATTTCTTTGTAAATACCGTAGAACCTCGATTATCCAAAATAATTGGGATCGACCACCTTTCGGAAAATCGAGAATGCTTCAATTTTAAGATTAAGGAGAAATATATGCAATATTTCTTATTATGGTAACAAGTGATTAATAACAATAAAGCAATAGCAAAACAGAAACAAGAATAAATTACCTGGATTTTAATTTTCAAATTAAGTACCGTTTATATATATCACAAGGGTTTGAAAAAATGTTTCGTTTGCCAAGATCTATCGCGGAGTTTTTTAATATTATTAGTTCACCAGTATCACAGTCTTTCTGCTGCTCCAGCCTTGACAAACCTTTTGAAAAACATTCAAAGGCTTCAAAATTGTTAATTTGTTCGTTTTTTGTTTTTTTGTTTTTTTTTTTTGTTCCACATCGCAGCTTACGGGGTTCAAGTTAAATTCAAGGGAACTCTAGGAAAGGGGGATCGAAAATATTTATATGTACTCATAGTTCGGAAAGGACCGCTTGCACACAAGGAATATGATACTTAAAAAAAAGGCTTTCAAAATGGATTTTGCACACAAGGAATGCGATACTTAAAAAAAAAAAAAAAGCTTTAAAAATAGATTTCGGTTAACCGAGAGTTTCGGTTAAAAGAGTTTCGGAAAAAAGAGGTTCTACTGTAAATACAACCAGAATCAAAAAATGTAAATTAATGTATCAAAAAAATTGTAATCATGATACAATTAAAATTACTTAGCGTAATTATTTTCATGTACATTTCTATTAAATTTAGCTTTGAGACATGTACGTAGGGTAAACACACCGGTAGTGGGCCACGTACCTGTAGTGGGCCACTAACTTTCAAAGTTTAAAAACAAGCTCACAATCCAATTCAGAAAAACGACTGAAAGAAATCTGATTAGTTAAAGTCTTTAAATGTTGACTTTCCATAAACAGTTTGGAATAATTGTTATTTTCCTGTAGATATATTTGTTTATCTTCTGGAATGTCTTCAAACTCATATTTTTTGGCAAATTCCTAGTGATTTCATGAAGAGATAAGGTTTTATCTAAAGCGTTGTTTCTTTAATATTATGTTTTATTTTGAATTAAAGTGCCGTTGATATACTCGATTACATTGTAAATAATTTGTTAGATTAGCTGAAAACTTAAAAATTGAAAATTATATTGATTTTAAGCGGTGGCCCACTTTTGGATCACAATTTCTTAAATTGTACCAATAGTGGGCATGGTGGCCCACTACTGTGGCACATGCCAAAGAATTTTTTTATGTTTAAATTATTTTAATTAAGTATTTTTTGAGGTTCTAAAACTTTGTATATAATTTATTTAGTATTTTGTTCATCAGAAGTTTTGTTCACCAGTAGTGGGCCAGGGGCCCACTACTGGTGCACAAGTGGCCCACTTCTGGAGCAGCGAAAATGCAACTTCACTAAGCTATCAGACATATGATTCTTAAAAGAAATTAATATCTAAAATAATTTATATTTCAAAGGTTCAATACTCAATAAAGGTTCAAATTTTTTAGCCATATTTAAATAAGCATTTCTTAGAAAAACCTGTAGTGTTAGTTATGGATGGTACTTCTCACATGTCTTTGAATGTAAGAATCTTCTGTTTGGCTCATGGAGTTGAAATGGTAGCTTTGCCCCCAAATTCCACATACCTAATGTAACCAATGAACATTTCTGTTTTCCATACTCTTAAAAGTGCTTGGCAACAGGAAGTAGTGCACTTCAGAATAATTCATGAAGGCAAACAGATGCAGAAACATGAGTTTCCACACCAGTCCTAAAATCAGCACTAGATCGTTTAACTCCTGCAACCATTGTGAGTGGATTCAAAGCAAGCGGACTAGTTCCATGGGATCTACAGAAAGTAAATGTTGAATCCACACTAACATCAAAGAATGTGATAATATCACCAATAAGGGAGGGAGAAATGGCTTCTTTCTTGGAAGTTCTTGAACATAAAATTGGAGAAGAAAAATAAAATCTTTCTCAGAAAATAAAGGCAAATTGTAAGGTTCTGTGGAGCAAACAGATCTTTACTACGTATGAATGGAGATGAAGGAGACTTTGAACATGGATCCAATTTCTCAAATAATCTATCGCAAAACAATTTGGGTATAAAACACTTGAGTATATATTTTTTACTATTATTTATTCCATTTTTACATTTTACTCGTTATAGGGTACACCAGTCACCATCTGTTGAGGCGGCGTATACTGAATAGACTATTGACACTGTTGATACTGAAACTATTGATCAGGAGCAAAGAGCAATTGTAGAAGATGCTGAGGTGAACTTTTTCATTTCTAGAAGGATCAACTGAGACTGATAGCCATTCAGTGTTTTCAAATGGTGGGCCATCTAGAAATGTACCATCTCCCTTCAAAAGAGTTCTATTTTGGCCAGAAGGGGGAGATAACACAAAGAAAAAGTGAGAAAATTCCTGCAGTTGTGGCTTCTCCCTAAATGCTTCAATATTATAAGAATAGAGAAGGCCTTAAAAATGCTAAAGATGCAGAAAAATAAAAAAAAACTGAAAGAGAAAAAGAAAAATTCAAAAGGAAGAGTTAAAAAAATAGCCGATGGAAAAAAAGGAGAGTCAGGAAATTATCGCCCCAGTCTGATGCCCCTCTTTCATTGTAAGTTTCAACCTAAAGTACTCTTTGTAATAAATTGACTATAAACCCCTCTCACATGTTGAACTCTTTTTCATTTTTGGATAAATCATTTTGTTTTGCAGTCATTTTAGCTTTTAATTATCCTGTTTATTATATTTGTCTTATTATTTATCATCACTGCGAAATAACAAATTGGGCGGATTTTTTTTAAGTTACAAAATACAACAGACTGTTATTTAGAGAAAACAAAAGCTATGCATTTCGATTTAAAAAAGGTTGCTAAATTGTCTACTATTATTGCGGATAAAAACTGATAATTTTTTTCTACCATTTGTATCATTCTGGTACAAAACACAGAAAATGAATTTTAATGTCAGAAATCGCATAAAATTCATTGTAGCACAATTCAGAAAGTCTTGATCACAGAATATGGGAATATTTACTGTTTAACAACTGAAAGCATATAAGCAGATTTTATAAATATAACTTATAGATCACAAAAACTGTACAAAAATTAAATTCCGTAACATTAAGAAAATGCAACTATTTTGATGGAAATGGATTTTCACATGATGAAAAACATGTGAAATAGTTCAGCAATTAAAATTATACCTCTAAAACTAAGCTTCTTGGGAATTAGCTATATTTAAACGATACGAAAGGACACCCTGTATATAATCTAAAAGAATTACTTTGCAGCTTGTAGGACATTAGCTTTTATGTAAAGTGAGATAAAATTAAAATTGATTTACAGAACTGAAGTTGAGGCCCCTGATCTGCAGATTTACTAGTGAGATTATTTTACGTAATCATCTAAACTTCTATGTATGATTTCATTATTGTGAACATTCTATTCTAGAACTGTAAAAAAAAGTATAACTTCAGTATTTTCACACTAAACTCAAAACTGGATTGGCCCACTTCAGGGGGGCCCACTACTGGTGCATCAAAAATTTACTATGCCCACTACTGGAGCATCGAGGAAGGTAACTTTTTTTATTTTTCATTTTTTCCAAATAATATATTTTGAAACTTTGAATGTTTATTCCGATACATGAAGTTTAGGACTACGTTAAAATATATATATATCTTTTAGAATTCATAAATACTTTAATAATAATAAGATAAATGTCCTTAAGTGGCCCACTACCGGTGCGTTTACCCTACAGTCGGTCAAAAAAAAAAAAAATGACATCCCATACAATTTAATCGCCCAAATTGTCGCAGAGAAAAACAAAAGTAATCAATCGTTCGGCGAATTATTTCTTTTTACAATTTATGTTAAAGGGAAAGGCTCAGGCGGCCGTCTCACATATTGAAATTATAACAAGTTTTGAAATTAACATGTTTGGCATATTGGATTTGTCGGTAAAATTTTACTTTCAGATATCAAATGAGATGTATTTTGGTGAGAAAATTTAAGAATTATTATTTAAGATGTAAAATTTTAAATTTCTAACTTTAGATTTATTTTTAATAGTTGCAAAACAAACTGCAATGCACGTTGAGGCTTTTAAGCATAACGCAAACAATACTTTGGTGAAATGAGCTGAAACTTCGAAGACTCATATTTGAAGCTTCTAAAAATCCATTCCCGTTACACTTTTAATAACAAAATAGCTACAGTTGTAATTAGTATACCTATTATATTAGTAAGCTAATACGCTGAGGCCATTACAAAACCTCCTTCTATATTATTCTAATATATTTATTTTAATAGCTCTTTTAAACACACATGATTCAGAAGTGAAGCGCAAATCTTTGAATTTCACTTGAAACTACGGTTAAGGGTTGTATAAATAAGCCCAATTTAACAGCGCTCGCTGTTGGGCGATCAAACACATAATTGGACCAACTCTCATATACAACTTCAAATATAAAATTTGGCTTATTTCTACACAACAGTACAAGAAGAACAGGATTCGTTCTTCAGATTTGCAACCTACGAAATTTGTGATACAGACAGACATGTTCTAAAATAGACAATTTTTAGGGACATCCCAAAACGTGCAAATCCGTCAAAAAAAAAAAAAAAAAGTCGAAAATTTTCACTATTACAAAGCTTTCTTCTTATGTTTATAGAAGAAAATAAAAATCAAAAGTTCTTTCCGGCTTGGCCTACGGGCACAGGTACATTTCGAAGTTAAGTACTAATTTCACCAACAAAAAGGAATCAAGATTAGAGATAAACTTAAATAATTTTTGGTCTTTTCTGGGAAGTAATAACATCTTGAAAAAAATTAGGCATGTTTTATAAATAAGAAGTTATGGTATTTTTAATGATTCTATAAATCGCCACACCCAATTTTTTTGCCATAACAGTTCATCCTATCAAAAACTTGTTACTACAAATGTTATAGATAATATTAAGAAGATTTATATGATAAATTTAAACAGTATGGGGATTGTTTCATTTAATGAAGCACACACTACAGTTCATATTCAAAATATTAGAATAATTACTTTTTTTTTACAAATTGAAAATATCGATTGGTAATTTAATGTCTTTTTATGCAAACATGCAAACGATAGTTTTATTATGAACTTATTGTTGATTAAACTTATTTATTATTTTAAAATTAATATTATTTTTGAAAAGATTAATTGAAAAGTCAAAATATTAGAATATTTATTCAAGTGGTTCGAAATATTAGAATATTTCACATTAATTCTCCTTTAGTTATCACCAATTCATTACTGGTAGCATCATTGATTAAATTCAGACGATTTCATTTAAAATCAGTATTCTTTTAGCAGTTTGTTTGCTTTTATGTCTTAAAATGGGTCGTGTGAGTGATATTCCTGAATCTATTAAACTTCGAATGGTTGATTTGTATCGGCACGGTAAAAATCAATGTTATATAGCGAATCATTTACATTGTTCGCAATCGAGTGTTAGTAAAATACTAACACAATATTTAAAAAAAACGGAAAATTTCAAAATAATCGCCGAAATGGCTGCCGAAAACCAAAAACATCTGCTAGAGATGACAGGAAACTGAAGTGTAATAGTTAAGAAAAACCCTTTTAAAAGTGTGCGATTCTTGCACCGAAAATAGAAAGAAGAAGGAGTTGAAGTTTCTACATGGACAACACCAAGACGTCTCCATAAATTTAAGTTTGAATCTCGTGTACCGAAAACAAAACCTCTCATGACTGCAAAACAAAAGCGTATAATATTGAATTGGTGTAGATCAAGACGTTTATGGAACGAAGAAGATTGGAAAAACATATTATTTAGTGATGAAAGTATGTTTTGTGTTTCATATGGTAATCAAGGTATTCGAGTTTGGAGAACGAAGCAAGAAGCATTTGATAAAGAATGCCTTAAATGTTCCGTAAAATTTGCCGCTAGTGTCATGGTTTGGGGTTGCATGAGTGCAGAAGGACCTTGAAAGTTATGCATCGTCTAGGAAAAGGTTAACTCTCAGATATGACAAGAAATTTTGGAATATTACATGATTCCATCATCAGAAGATTTATTTGAAGAGGATTTCATCTTTCAACAAGATTTAGCGTCACCACATACCTCGGTGTCAACTAAGAATTGGTTCCGCCAACGCAACGTTAAGGTACTTCCTTGGCCACCAAACTCACCAGACCTTAATCCCATCGAAAACTTATGGTGTATAATGAAGAAAAAACTCCAAGAAATTTCTCCTTCAGGTAAAACTGAGTTAGTGGCATGTATAAAATCTATTTGGGCTGATATTGATAGAAATCTTTGTAAACACCTTGTATATAGTATGCAAGATGGATTGTATGCTGTTATGAAAGCTAAAGGAGATGCTACAAAATATTAACTACCATTTACTTCATATTCATAAGGCAATATCGTTGCGTAAAATAAAATATTCTAATATTTTGAACCAATCTAAATTTTATTCTAATATTTTGATGTGTTGCCGAAAGCTGTATACTTAATTTATTGTACTGTATTTTATTTTTTGTAAATACTGAAATCTTATCTAAACATTCCAGATTTAATTTAAAAGAAACTTAATTGCATTTACTTAGTATCAAAAATAAATAAATGAAAAATAATTTTTTCTTAATACTTTTTCTCAATTATTTAATCCAGTGTCACTTCTCAATGTTAATTTAACATAGAAAAGCCTATGGAGATGATAACTTTTTCATTTTTTCTTCCCACCTTTTTGTCCCTGATGCCACTCATTTTTAATTCTTTGCTAATTCTAATAATACACTGCTCAAAATAATTAAAGGATATTTGAAGTTTTATATAAAATAAAGATATAAACGAAATTTTTTTTGCCGAAAATAGAAGAAGAGAATCACAAATGCAATTTTTTCTGGTTTTCAAACTGTGGAGTATGCGAATTTTGAGTTCGACGTCAAAAACGTCGCTTCAGCGGCAGCGAATGAAATTTGACTTTCAACTGGATAAAAGAGAATGAAGACAAGGATGATCGGCATTCAGTGATTGCTTTGTTTCGATGAGTACGATATCTCAGCGAAGTCATTTGACAGATTCAGAAGCTTTGAGAATTGTTCGTAGGTTAGAAGGGGGCCAAACTCAAGCCGAAGTAGCGCAAGCCATTGGAGTGTCACAAAGTGTCATTTCCAGGATCTGGAACCGTTTTTTGGAGAGTGGATGTGCAGGCCGAAGACCAGGGCAAGGTCGTAGACGGGCAACAACGCCCAATGAAGATCGGTATTTAGCGTTAGCAGCTCGGAGACACCGAACCATGAACGCTACTCTTCTCCAACAACACCTTCGCTCGGCTAAAGGCACCACGATTTCAACTCAGACTATCCGAAACCGGCTCCATGGTGTAGGTCTGTATGCTCGCTGACCGATGGTATGTGTTAGATTAACATCAAGGCATCGTCGCGACCGCAGGGAGTGGGCAACCGAGCATGTCAACTGGAGGAGAAATGAATGGAGCAATATTCTGTTTTCTGACGAGTCCCGTTTTTCTGTGCATCCGGATAATAGGCGTATTTTCATCTGGATGGACCGTGGCAGTAGGAATAATCCTGCGTTCGTGCACGAAAGTGTCAGATTGGGCGGTGGAGGAGTGTTGGTGTATGGTGGCATCTCCATTGACGGGCGCACTGACCTCTACATCATTCGAGATGGAGCTCTGACTGGTCGCCGATATAGGGATGAGATCCTCAGACCTATTGTAGTCCCTTACGCTGCAGCAATCGGAGATAACTTCATTTTAATGGAAGATAACTGCAGGCCACATCGTGCAAACCTGGTGGAGGATTTCCTTTTCGAGGAAGGAATCGTTCGAATGGAATGCCCAGCGTGTTCTCCAGACATGAATCCAATCGAGCACGTTTGGGACGCTCTAGGAAGACGAGTTTCTGGCCGCCAACAACCCCCACAAACTCTCCAAGAACTGGAAAGAGCTCTTCTGGAAGAGTGGGGCAGAATACCCCAACTCGTCATTAATAGCCTCATTGAGTCCATGCCTCAAAGGTGTTCAACGTTGCTGGCCGCCCGTGGAAACCATACCCCCTACTGAAAATGATTTTCTTTGAAGAAAACACCTTTTTTTATTCTTTTTTTCTCATATGCACAAATTGTGTTTTTTTCCTTTAGTACACAAATGCGCAATAAAATGCATTTTTTTCTGCCAAACATGTGTAATTTATTCTCATATAACCTACTATGTCTGTCGACCATGTATCAATCAGCTAAACAGTTTACCAGATACAAAATCCACCTAAAACTGCAATATCCTTTAATTGTTTTGAGCAGTGTATTATAAATTCAAAGTGTGAAAACATTTGCCTGACGTCAGGGTCAAAACGGATCATAAAATGCCTTTGCATATAAGTGGATTATAATCTAAAGAGTAACATGGGCTAATTTTTATTTACATTATTCAAATATTTTTCTTAATAATTCCAAATTTCGCTTTTTTCACTGAGAATCAACGGACATTTTCTAATAAAATTTAACTTTTTTTCCTTCATTGTTGTAAATAATTCAAAAGCCGTAATAATAATTTGCCTATATTTAGTTGAATGATTTTCACGTGAAACATGAAACTGAAATAGTTTTTTTTTTTTTTTTAAGAATTAAAAAGAAGATGAATATGGCGTCATAGTGGAAATAAAAATGACATTTTCAAGCAGATTTTTTTAAGTTCAGATTGTAATTTTTTGACCAAACTACAGCAACCTGCATTACTGCACTGGTGAAACATTTTGAATTATACATAGATAAATTGCATCACAAATTGTGATGCGATATCGCAGAAATCAAAGCCTGATGATGATATACCCTCCATTAATTTTGAAATGTGTTCGTCTTAATCATAGCCTACTATGATATATACGGTCCACGCATTTCGCAGAAAACCGTCGAAAAAGTGAAGTCGGATTCAGCTTCAAACCCTGAACCAAAACATCACAACGTGCACTTTTTTGTTTACATTTGTACCCTGCCCAGATAGCGGCTTGTTTCTCATCGTCGAAGTTTCAGAATCATTGATCGCATTTTCAGAATAATAAATTAAATACTTATGTTCTTCAATTTCCTTCGCTTTAAAAGGATATTTTACACAGATTGTAGTATTTTAGTGTTCACATACTTTTAAGATTAGCTAAATTACTTATTGTTTACTTGATCGTTTGGTTCATTCTGTTATTCTTTTTTGAATGCTCCGTATTTACATAAAAATGGCTTGTGTTTCATATACACGTTTTAAAATTAAAATTTGGTTTTTATCAAACTACAGTTCTCATAACTGGCTTGAAGCAGTTATTTTTGACAAATTTATTGTTACCCGTAAAATGTTTGTTTTTGATATTGTCCGAACTAAAAAAAAAAAGCAACATATCAAATTACAACGACCATTTGGAAAATTATGTTTTCGAAGACTAAATTTTAAGACATAAAAAATCGCACAGAGTTGATCATACATTACGTACGCCATGAATTAAACATTAATAGTGTTATTACACGTAAAAATTCCAAGCGACAAAAATCGCCTGCCACTCGTACGTATTATCCACCTGAAACCTATGTATTATCCAAGCATTTAATTGGCTGTTCGGGAAAAGGATTCCAAGGATTCGTCAGATTTCCAAGAAATATGACGAGCCATTTTAAATGAAATTTCATTCTTAAACTTCTAAGCATCCCACAATATTACTTTTTACACCGTCGTATAGAGAAAAAAATGTACCTTTAAATGCAATTTGTTTGAAAGCTGTATCTCAATTTGTTTCTGATTTATAAATTTTTTTTGTAGTTTTTATTACTTTTTTGTCATAGTGGCAACACTCTATTGTCTATCTCTGTTGAAAGTAAAGGGAAATGCTGTATAGACCAATCAGAAAACGAATAAAATGCGGATTAAACCAATAAAAACCTTCAGATATGCTTTTGATTTCCCATCCTGACGAGAACAATAATCCTTTTTTCAAATGGTTAAAAAAAGAAAAACACGATCTTCCTTAAACATTAAATATTCTTATTTTTAATCAGAGAAAGAAATGGTGATCGCAGATATAAATATCGTTGCAATATTTTATGTTATCCAAGCAATTTTGATTAAATCATGTAAGGGTATTTGTTATTTAATAAATTACATTTATTAATTATTACAAGGAATTTTATGAGTACTTTAATATATTTAAAAGAAATTCCATTAGTTTTATTGTTTCAGCAGTGAAGATAGTAAATAAATTTATGACATTGATGTTTTTAGACTATGCATGTTTTTATTTATTGGGTTAGAATACTCTACTCCTCAACCTGGCGATGAATGCGCCAAAGTGGCAACCTTGGTATTTAGTATTAACTTGGTATTAAGTGGCAACCTTGGATGTTATAAAAACGCGCCGATTTGGCGATTTTTTTAAATCGCACCAAAGAAGTAAAGTATTCTCCGGTCGCACCATTTATTATTCCGATAATTGTTAAAATAATATATATATTTCTTTTTAATTTGATGATTAGAATTAATATTTTTTTAAAACTCTTTTTGAATCATATCTATACGAAAAAAAAACGTAAACACATTGGAATTCTCTGAACCCTACCCAGAGCGGTTTGATTGGTTCTCGTCGTTGAAGTTACGGTTAGAGTCAAATTTCTGTTTTGGGCAGCGTATCAGAGTCCTCTGGCGAGCGACTTGATACATTAAACGCAAATCGCTCTGCCTGTAATAGTATCTAGGTATACCTTGGTCTCAATTCAGTAGTTATTAAAAAACTTGACATATTAAACAAAAACCTAATTTGCAGAACAAATTAAAAAAACAAAATTTATTTCCTAAATTGTTTAAGCCCGAGAAGGGGAATATATTAAGATATTTCATTCAATTCGTTCTACATTTAATGTTAAATTTTTGTAACAAATAAGTTAAACCAATTAAACATTAAAAAATAAAAAAAGAAATTCGTACAATATAATACTTTAAACACCTATATACTTAGATTCCGTTCAAATGAAATCGAAATAAATCTTAGACTTTTTCCATTTTTAAGTTGTAAATATTTGTACTGCAGATTTTGCATTATGTTTATGACGATTGTACATAATATGATAAGATACATGCAAAATACAAAACTTTAAAAAAGTCTAAGATTTATTTCGATTTCATTTGAACGGAATCTAAGTATATAGGTGTTTAAAGTATTATATTGTATGAATTTCATTTTTATTTTTTAATGTTCAATTGGTTTAACTTATTTGTTACAAAAATTTAACATTAAATGTAGAACGAATTGAATGAAATATCTTAATATATGCCCCTTCTCGGGCTTAAACAATTTAGGAAATAAATTTTGTTTTTTTAATTTGTTCTGCAAATTAGGTTTTTGTTTAATTATAATATTTTGAATATGGGCTGTACATTTTAAATGCTGATGTTCTGTTTATTGAGACTCGTGCGTTTAATATTGCGATCCCATCTCTGAGGGTTGGCAAAAATTTTCATCACGACAATGATACTTTTTTATTGCCTTAGTGGTGGATTAACGGAGGTGTAATTTTTTTTTCTTCTACAACGCCAATTTTTTTTCTGTAACAAATGGTCGTATCAAAAACTTGTCAACATAATAGTTGTAGATAATAAAGAATATGTATAATAAATTTAAGCGGATTTGATGTGAATTCACGAAGTTGTGAGTTTTTTTCTTCTTAAACCCCTATTTTATTCACCCCTTCAGGCCATTTTTAATGATATCAAAAATCTGTTATACATAAATTTTTGGCCTTTTTCTTAGAAATAATAATAACTTTAAACTGATTCGATATGTATCATAATTAAGAAGTTATAAGGTTTTTTTTCTGTTTTCACAAAAACCTTCCCCATTTTCACACCCTTGGTCCGATTTTGCCAGTTAACAAACTTGACCGAGATTTTCTGCTCCTTGATTTTACGTGTGTGAATCAATAAGTTTCTGCCCTACATAGAAAAAATAGAGTGAAATTTATGAAATTGCTACATTGTCTTAGTCCTTTTCTATATAATCATACCGCGCACAGTAACACATTTCTGCAAACGGTATTTCAAAGAGAGGGGGGAGGATGTATTCCAGGATGCGCGATAGTAGACCCAAAGAGGGGCATTTTTCTAACTTTTGCCGACTCCTACATGTGACATATTGTTGGAAATGCCTGTGACCACTTATTCATGTTATACATCCCGAGTTCTCCCCCCCCCCACACACACACACACCAAATTTGCACCCCGGGGCGTATGAATGATGTCCGCAAAATTTAGAGGCCAAATTTGGGGAGAGGGGGCTCGGAAGGTGCATAACATGAATAAGAGGTCACAGGCCTTTCCAACAACATGTCACATGTGGTGGTCGGCAAAGGTTAGAAAAATGCCCCCCTTTGGATCTACTGTCGCGCCTCCTGGAATACATCCACCCCCTCTCTTTGAAATGCCATTTGCAGAAATGTGTTACTGTGCACGGTGACTATATAGAAAAGGACTAATACAATGTAGCTATTTCATAAATTTCACTCTATTATTTCTATGTGAGGGCAAAAACTTATTGATACACCCTCGTATGTATCAGTTTGGAAGAGATTTGTGCAGAGTTATGGAAGTTATCGTGTCCATAAAAAGTTATATATATATATTGATAGATATATAAAGTTTTGAACTGGTGGTGGTTTTGGGTTCTAGTGGTCATGATCGGCGTAGATTTGCAAAAATGTTGTAGAAATTCCAACCTAAGGGAGAATGTAATAGGTAGTATTTCTTACGAAATCTACCTAAAAATCGTAACGTCGCCCATGTGATTTTCTGAAACAAGAACCAATGTTGTTTTTATGAAGATATCCGTGTTCAGTGAGTTATAATTTCATATAAAATTGCACACTTTCACTCCAGAAGCATTTGAATTTTTGCACAGTGAAATCAACTTCAAAAACTTTACTATAAAGTTTAATTCTTTTTTTTTTTTTTTTGTTAATTTCTAAAATTACAAAATCAATTTGTAGAATTCAACCAGTTCATCAATAGTTATTATTACAGTCCCATAAATCTAGCTTATTCTTTAAATCAATTATCCAGTAGTTCTCCACCAGTTGAAATAATGCAGCGCAAAAGCGGCCATAAAAGAAAGTAAATATTTTCATGCCTCAATTGATTCCAACACTTCACAGTTGCCAACAAGATCGCAAAAATAAAATACAATCGAAAGGGGAAAAAATAAAGTGGACACGCTAGCATTAAAGCCACTGACCTTTTAAGGAGTGTCAAAAGAAATAAAGAAATAGTAGAAGTTAAAGATTTCTCTTAACTGTTAAATAAATAAGAGACTACTGTCTTAGGTTAACTCCCACTAAGTTAAAGTTTATCAGCTAATGTTAGAGAATTAGAGCATCAAATTTGAATACCAAAAAGTTCAGCAACGCTCCGCAAAAACAGTAGATTGAATTCAAAACAAGCCATTACTATTTGTATTACAAAACAAAAAAAAAAAATTGCGAATGCAATTATTTTATTCTAAAATAAATTAACTTGTTTATTTTATTAACTTCATTTCAGTAGTTTTATGCTTATCTGAAGATAGTTAACCTTTTAAGCCGGGTGATTCAAAATAGATGTTGTGGTGATTATCTCTTAAAATGTTCAATGATAGCAGCATGCTTCTAATTTTCAAAAAAGGATACAAATCAACTATAGATTTTGGATGCAGTACTTATATCACGAGGCATTCATATAATTACTCAATATTTGGTTAATAAAATGCGAATTTTTTTCTTTTTATTTACACAGACCCTGGATACTATAAGTTTCATTTATAAATGCTTGCTCCATACTTTATAGATATGGACAGCAATTGCTAAAAATGGATTTTTACTTACTGAATTATATGTTTTTTAATTTACTTACTTATAGGTATCTCATTTCGCAGTATGAAACTAGTTGGATGAGCCAATCCCAAAAACTTCTTCTATCTCATACATCTTAATATGTCAAAAAGTACTTACAACTGTTAATACTACTTCAATATTAATAGCTCAATACTATACATATTTCGATTTTCATCTTAAATTTCTGCTTCAGTCAATTAATCAGAGTAAAAACGAGTTAATCTCGATCATGATATTAATTAAAAACCAATAGTTTTTCGTTATTCTGTTGTACAACAGCTCTTTGCGAATAGTCGGCATAGCACAGGATGGGAAGTTCCCGTCGCTGCACGAGCCGTCGATGTACAATAGGTTTACGAAAAATCGAGAAAACTATACAAAAATTGCCATTACAGCGCCCCCTTCTGGCAGAATATTTCCGAATTCAAGGACAACCTGCTGGCCATAGCCAAAAACATACACAAAAAAAGGTTCAATTATATGCATAACTTCATACTCTTTTTGATGGTACAATGGTGACAAACGGACAGACAGACACATGGGCAGATCGCAAAATTGAAGTCGAAAAAAATTTCGATTACAATACTTTCTTCTATTGAAGATAGAAGAAAGTAAAAATGAAACTTTATGGTTTTCTGTATGTGTTGGAAAGTATTTCAATATCTGTGCTTGATGCTTGATTTTTCTTTCTTGTTCTATTCGAAATTGGCTCTCTATCAGTAACTGTTAAAAAATTAATCTTCGTAGCATCTATTTTGAATCCTCCAGTATTCCAACAACTCTTGAATCTTCAACTTAAAAAATAATTTGTTCAAATAATATATACTAGGCGGCTCTGACTCCTGCAAGCTACGCTCGACAACCCCCGTTCAGACACAGCAGAATCTAAAAGCACTCTAATCTGTTCGGTTTTAAAAAAATTAAAGAAGATTGAGTTATAATGGAAAAACCTGTAGCGATCTCCCTGTAAACGGGTTTCCATTCAATTCCGTTTGATTGCAAAAATTTAAGGCCGAATCAGTTGCTGTTAAGATATCCAATGGTTTTTTCGTGTTTGATTAAAAAAAATCAGCTAAACATTTGAAAAGAAGCTAAAATAAAATGAATTAAGTAAACAGAGTCTTTGCCTTACGGTATTTTTTAACAGAGTTATAAAACGACTGACACTGACATAATACAATTTACTACAATTACTTCAATTTTCTGCTTTAACCCCATCAAGAGCAGTGGTTCATTTTTGAACCACAAAATTTTAATTCTTAAATGCCACATTGGCACCAGAATATTGGAATGAAAATTTTCCTTTTATTAAGTAAGAGAACAAAAGCATTTTCGTATTTCGAAATTTGTTTGTGAATTCTGGTGCCATTCACTGATTTCCACATTTTACGAATAGAAGTACCTCGCCCCTGAAAGGGTTAAACGCATATTAATGTATTTATTATTTTAAAGTTTCTTTTCTCTTCTAATATTCACGTGTAAATACAAATTTCAAGACATAATTTTCAATACTTTCCTGCTTTTAACACGTACTCATTTAACAGTAATTTTGAAGTTTTTTTTTTCTGTTTTCATAGTCACGTGTAAATAAATTTTTAAACGTAAGGAAATATTATTCTTTGCAATGTTTTTTAGAATCTAAAACAATCTCTATAATAATAGCCTAAGTCATGTGACTATCATCAACAGTCCCTTCGCTTTTTATATTCCAGGCGGCCATTTTGGTACCTTAATGTTAGCCAGCCACAGTTGATAAGTCTCCAGATATTATTCTATCGCCATCATTTCACCTATATTATGATAGTCCAAGTAATGTAACTGCCATAAACAATTATGGGCTGATGCCTGCGCTTTTTATATTCCAGGCGGCCATTTTGGTACTTTAATGTTAGCCAGCAACAAGTGATAAGTCGCCAAATATTACTCTATCGCCATCATTTCACTTATATTATAAAAGTTATAAAAGTCCAAGTCATGTAACTGCCATTAACAATTACGTTCTGATCCCTTCGCTTTTCATAAGAAAGGTTTTACAGTTTGATTAAAGAATCAAAATTATTTTTTCGAATAAAACTACATAAAAGTTGCCATGATCGCACAGAATTCTTGGTACTGTTATGTTAGCCGAGTGCAAATCTCGCCAATAGCTTTTTTTTTTTTTTTAACTCGCCAGTTAGCCTTTTTTTTATTTTTCGAGTGGTAAATTAAAACGGTACAACTTGGTTATCCCATCGACCAAAAATCTATCGCGAAACTACCGGGTGTCCCAAAAAGGACTGACTGATTTTAAAATTCAATAACTTGTAAACGGTGACAGATATTTAAAAAATTCTTGCAGGAGGGTTATGAATGAGGTCAAAAGTTTTTTTACAATGATTTTCAATTTTAGTTCGAATTACAAACAATAGATGGCGCTGTAAGCAATAGTCGCTAAATACAGGCTCGATTTTTGGTCCTTTATCTTGTTCTATGCGGAAAAAGGAGATGGAAACGTATTATCCGGGCCACGAAGTACCAAAAATCGAGCCTGAATTTAGCGTCTATCGATCGCAGCGCCATCTATTGTTTGTAATTCGAACTAAAATTGAAAATCACTGTAAAAAAACTTTTGACCTTATGCATAACCCTCCTGCAAGAATTTTTTAAATATCTGTCACCGTTTGCAAGTTATTGAATTTTAAAATCAGTCAGTCCTTTTTGGGACACCCGGTATAAGATTAAATGCCAATAATGGTTGATCGTAAATGTCACATTCACTTGATTTCAAGGAAGTTACACGTGTTTACGCCATCAAGTTATTTTTATTTCGACTTTTTATTTGTATTTTTATTAATGTTATACAATTTATTTGTTCTTTCGTTATTTAAAATAAAAATTATGTCAATTTGTATAATTTGGCAAATTGTTTGGCGATTTATATAATTTGTCGAAATTGGTCGACGGGATAACTAAGTAGTACCATTAAAACATTGATCTGAAGTTGAAATTAGCTGTCATGATTTGTTGCATTATTTAATATTTAGCACAGATGTCATATGTTTGGCGTGATTCTTTTAAAGACAATTTGTCAAAAACCTCGTTTTCGAATACCAGTTACATACGTATTTTTAAATTATTTTCTATTATTTTTAAAATGAAATAATAATAAATAAAAAAAAAGTTTAATTAATAACTATAAACAAAACAATTTATAACATTTTTTTAAATAAGAAGAAAATAAATGTAAATAAACATTTATTAACAAATAAGCAACAACAGCCGGGTTACCATGTCCGGCAAAATAACGCCATTTTGGCGCCAATTAGGTACCCTGGTGTGTATATGACATCTGTGCCTAATATTTTTCTTTTCGTTTTGTTTTTAAAAAAAAAGAAAGAAGTGAAAGCCATTTTAATTTTAAATGTTTCAGTTTTAAATGACAGTTTTGTATTAAATAAAATGATAAAGAAATTTAAAAAAATGCAACAAATTGAATTATGAATAAAGTAACATGATACATTTCTTAGCATACATTTATGGGAGGCCAAACTGGTCGCAAAATTAGTTTAAAATAATAACCTTTTCTAAAATATGAAAAAAAATATCTATTATGATTAAAATTTGAGTTGCCATCATTAGAGAAAAGTATTTAAAATTAAAAAAAATAATAATATTTCGAAAACTAAAATTCGAATTTAAAAATTCTTATACCAGTTTTGAGATCTGCTGATCAATATGCATTTTTTGGTGTTAATGACCTCGAAAAATATTCCATATTTTAGGAGAAATCGCCGTGAAACATTATCAGTTGTTTATTCAGTCGTTTCATAAATTCGTTTCATGAAATCGTTTCATTTCAGTCGTTTCATAAATTCGTTTCATTTCAGTCGTTTCATTACGATTTTATATATATATAGGGTAGATATATGAAACGCTTTTCAATTGTAGAGTAAAACATGTCGAAAATAAGCAGTGAAAATACACCCGTCATATATCACCAACCCGAGAATTAAATGTTTGCAGTCGTAATTATTGGTCAGTGTGGAAGGCCAGCTCGCAAATCCTTGGTAGATTTCCCATAGATAATAAAAGAAGCTTCTTCATCAAATAGTTTATTAGATGACTTATGGAATGACACAATTCCACTAAATTCCATTACCCATGTTCGAGTCGTGTCACGTTTTAAAACATAGACTTAAAGGTGTTACATGATTAAAAGCAACATTACGAAAAGCAGCTCTTCCGGTGACATGGATATTTTAAGCAAGACAAAAATCGTACAAATCTTCTCTTCCAGGTCAGTGTAAGCTATTAAGTACTAAGAAATAAGCGCAAAGTTACATTGACGCGCTGTACGCAGGGCCAACCAAACCACATTAGGAGGGACGCGAGGAAAAGGGGGCGTTTAGCGATAGGACAAAAACTACGAAATGGGAGAGGAAGAGCATGACGTAGCGACAGGACTCTGTACTAAAAGCGGAACTTTAAAAGGGGAAAAAAATAGAAGCGCCAAACACTTGCAATGACTCATGGGATATAGAATAATATTTTAATAAAAGATAAAACGGTATTAATAAAAATTCGACAGAAATAAGAATTTGATACCTCAAAATATGAAAGAATAAAATAACTTAGTGGGTTTTTTGCAAAGAAGTGTAGCTGTTAACCGATAAAGGTTTTTAGAATATGAAATAAAAGAATGCGCTGAATTAAAGGCATGGGATTAAAACATAAAGGATATTTAAGATATTATAAAAAGACAGTTAAAAAAGGTAGATATTATAAGAATTTGGAATAAATTAACAAAGGTAAAAAGGCGAAAAATTTTTATTATTACATATATATATATATATATATATATATATATATTATATTATATTATATTCTGACGAATTTGCAGATTCTTACCATCTCCCGGGATTACTTTAAACATATCTCACATCGCGTAATCGATAATATAACCTTATAAAATGAAACAATTAAACAGTCTTAGCAAAAAAGGAAAAGAAAAGAAAACTAACCTGAAAATTTTGACTGCCATAAGAATAGATAATGTGACAACTTATCTCTTACTTACGAAGGAAAACACTCGCACCATAACGACAGACTTTTTTGCAATAAAAGGTAATATTAGCACTCTTCACTGGGAACTTTTGATAATCGGAAATTTCTCTTTCCTTAAAGTTTTTTTAATTCAAATTAATCAAACTATTAATACGTTTTAATTTTTTTAATCGATTCCATGAATTCTATCTATTGTATACACGGATATAAAATGTAAGATTTGATGGCATCAAGTAAATATTGGTTGATAAAAAAATAATCTTGTCAATGTCGGTGAACTTTGATTTCTTTAAAAAATATCCCGAAAACTTCCGAATTCCGAATTAACTTTTTTTGAAAAGAGGACAAAATTTACTTCATCGAGAAAAAAGTTTGAATTTGGGTTAAATGTTTTGGGTGAGTTGGGTTTCATGAGTGGGACAAAATCGTCTGCAAATTTGTAAAATCGGGGACGTACGCGAATCTTTCTGTTCTATATAAAATAACAAAACATTTAATTATGATTTCATAATCTGAGCCTCACAAGGAAGGTCTCCTTACGGGCATATTCAGAAAAATCTGAAAAAATTACAGAGTGTTCTTCTCATGTGTATATATATGTTTATAATAAAAATTTTGGCGGAACCGCAATAGAACGTTCGTAAAAAAATAATGAAAATTTCGTTTATTTGGCGATTTATCATCGGTTGGCGATGAAATGAATTTTCGAAAAATACTTTTTTATGCCGAATAATCTTTAAGATAAAAATGTTTCATGTTGAACTTGTTAAATAAATTTAATGTAAATTACTTTAGTTTTGTCAGTTTTAGATTGATTTAACTATAGTTTTGTCATATATATATATTTATAATGAAAGCAGAATATCAAATTTTATGAATTAAAACAAAATTAAAATAAATTAAAGTTTCAATGTCTAAGTCCAATTGAGCACTGTAGATTCAATTCTGTTGCTATGGAAACGACGAATTCTTTGAAATGAATAACTGGTAATTGAATCTTGCCTTTATTTTGGAATACGTTTAAATATATGAAAGTATTTTTTGTATATGAAATTGTTTTTAAAGTAATAAAATTAAATAACAAGCAACATAAATACGTAATACGAAAAAATGTATTTATAAAACTCCCTCATTAAGTTTAAATTCATTAAATACTATTTACACGCATTCTAAAAATCAATTAACAATCAATTTTCAGGTGCACTAAAATCGTTTGCTTTTGGCGCGGAAAAGTATTGCTCGCCAAATGGCATGACGCTTTCGCCTTTTCGCGCCAAATACTCGAAAGTATTTTATTTTTTTACAGACTTTTTACTGTAATTCCGCCGCTAAATTTGACTGATCCTTTATTACATACATAAGCAGTTTAATTAGTATTTTTTTCAAAATATTCTGAGTATGCCCAGTATGGAGACCTTCCTTGTCAGGTACATTTGAATTTATCTTAATCTATCCGGAATCAAATTTGCAGACATCTACATACGGTAGATTTTCCTAGCCATCGCGCATACACAGACACAGAAACATATTTCTTTTATTAGTATTGATTTCGGTATTGCAGCTTGCAGCCAATTTGAAACTTTTTTTTTTCCTTTTTCTTCTAAAAAGATGATAGGGAAAATTCATGTAAGAACGTTCATGTCTAATTTGACGATTTCAAACACGTAGAATTTGTATATAAGTGTGCCACAAATATTGCTGTTGAAGAAAATATCGATAAAACTGTTGATTTAGATGACATGGAGATCAATCAGATCTTTTGAAGAATACTGTGGAACTGATTACGACGTTGTAACAATCAGATATCTTGAAGATGATGAAACCTTAGAAATATCGAACGAAAATTTGTATGTATGAGAAGATTTGGGTACTGTGTAACTTAATTTACAATAAATAGATCTTTATTAGTCTGGGGGGTATACTGACCAACATGTGTCGCTTTTACGATTTTATTGAAAAATGCGATACCTGTATCTTCTTTTAAATTGCACACAATTCAACGAACCTACTCACATAGCATTTTTAGTTTGCAAAAAATTTGCAGAAGTCTTGCTTTGAAAACCTACAAAGTTGCAACAAGCTCAGCATGACAAGACTGAAAGTTCATAACAAGACTGCAGCAAAATAACGCAAACTCCGAAGTCACCACACTTTGAACTTGCAGCTAACTTGTCGTGCAAGTTAAATTCACGCTATACCCAGGGGCGTCGCCATGGAGGGGTATGGGGGGGAGCCTCCCCCCCAATATATGTGAAGTTGGGAAATTTGAGCTTAGAGTTGGGAAATTCTAGATTTTTGTGACAATTTCTTTTTTTAAAAGTAATAGTAAAAAAATTACGAAATTTTTATTGTTTTGGTGATTATGTTTCTGAGTACTGTAACAGTAAACAAGTTAAATTATCAAAAGAAATCAGCCGCACTCAATTTATCATTGTGTTTTTCGGTTATACAAAAATATTATACATCTACCAGACCTAAATTTCTCTACTCCTGTCCATCAATAGCTGGCTTTCCAGTTCCTTTATTTCCTCCAAAACTTTGTTCCTTTCTCAAAAATTTCAACCTACCTCACCTTCTCCTCCTAAAACAGAATCCAGCTATTTTAATCCAAAGGGGTTGCATCTTCTTTTGAAAATTGGAGATCACTTGTATCATAACAGAAAGGAATGTAGTCACCAACATGAAACACAGCTGGGCAAGAAGATTTGATGAGTTTTCACAAATTGCAATAATTTTTTAACTAATTTGCCGATTTTTGGACAATATTTTACTCATTCTCGTGATTTTTTGCCACAAAAATTAGTTAACCCTTCGCAGTAAAGAAAAGGGCGTTATATGAGCAAATGTGAATGTAAGAAGTCGTTGGTTCTGATAAATTTGTCACATTTTACTTTTATTTGTGTGTGTGCGAAATATACATTAGTCCTGTTCGTTTATATTTATGGGTGTTTGTTAAATTTTAAACCAAAAGTCCAGTGTTGTGTGTTTAAAGCTGTTCTAAAAAATGACTATAAATACCAGAACGAAAGAACCCTTCATAATAGGAAAAGAGTTTTCGTGGAAGATTTTGGAACATCTAAAAATCCATTCGAGGATCATAAAGGTAAAAAAAGGACGATTTGAATTTGGAAAGAAATATGATTATGAAAGCTGTCCATCATCTGAAGAAAAAATCGACATGCACGGTAACGCTGACACGTTGCACTTGAATAAAATTTTGAAGAAATAAAGATTTCTTTATAGACAAGTTCACAAACAATTATGAATATTAGGATATGACTGAAGAAGCTAACTTCCGAAAGCGCGGTAGGAAAACGGTTTCACCAAAGAGAATAGATAAAAATAATAGCACAGCAATGAACATTGATACACATAAGTTTTACAGGAAATAATTATAAGAAATACAAGAAAATTTCGGCAATTTAGTAATGAGCTTAAATGACAATGTTCCCTTTTATCAGGAGAATATTGCACCAATACATTTCATATTTAAATTTCAATTATCCAAGGCAAATTTGAGTATCACTAATTTAGAAAAGTTAATAATGTTTCCGCCTATATATGAGAAACGGATGTACATGACTTGCGGAGTCAAATAGAAATAAACCAAATCCTAACTGACTAGCTGCTATCCGATTCACCAACTTTTCAGCCGATTTTAAACCCAACTTTTTCCCGTTCAAAGGGAGAAAAAGGTTGTCGTTGCTCACGTTGGAGGAAAACCAGTACCACTAGTACCAGTCGTTAATATTTATCGCCTATTCGTATCAATCGCTTATCTCTGATTGGCTAAAATGTTGAAAGTTGGGGGGGGGGGGAAGCGCGCCTAGTGCATACTCTTTTAGAGCTGTGGATAAAAAGTTGGGGATATTGCTGTTTGCTATCACACTGGGTGTTGAGACAATATTTCACGAAAAGTTGGAGGAAATCAAGAGTTGGCTCAAAAATTGCTCGAAAAGTTGGTGAATCTGATAGCAGCTTTAAACAAACCTTTTACTCATGCCATGAAATTCAAAGACTATTTGGGTCATGACGTCAAACTATATACTCATATCTTAACATTCACAGAAGCTTATCTTTATGGCGTTGCATCTAATGAAAGAATCTTCAGTCAAATAAAAATTAAAAATATATGTATTATAAACTACAATGAGGGATGACAGGCTTGACAGCCTAATGCTTTTAAAATGTGAAAGTCAAATAGTGGATTTTATTAAACTGGATAATGTTATCATCATGTTGGATTCTTTGAAGAGAAGAAGAATTAATGTTAAATGAAAACAATTCAGATGTGCCAATCCCAAAATTTTATTCTATCCCATATATGTTAATACCTCAAAATTTGCAACCACAATGCTAAAATTAAATAATAATTCTATGCCCATAATAATGAATTCTAAAGGTATAGATTCGTTTAATTGTGTTCATTTAAAAAGGAGATAGTAGCCTCGCATTTTTCAAACAAATCATTGAATTTCGGCACACAGCCTGTTAGATGCAACCAAAATTCCAAACCCAAAGAACACAAAAGTGATACCTTTGGACAGTAAACACCCAAGCCCAATAAGGAAGTGCAACCGAATATGAAGTTTGACTAAATTCCGTGGATTAGTTTTTCAGATATAGCTAACGCGAAAATCGTGAAAAATACTGCTCGTGAAAAATACTGCACAGCAGTGCCACCTGTTATATAATATACACAAAATCCTAATAAGTACCAAATTATGTCAAGGTTTAACAGAATATGAAGTTCGATCAAATTCCGTGCAACAGTTTTTGAGCGATAACTATCTCTAAAATCATGTAAATCGTGAAAAATGCAACTTAGCAGCGCCACCTTTCGGGTGATTTACACTAAAACTTATCAGCATTAATTCTTATCAACATATAACTGAATCAAAAGTTTTATTAAATTCCGCACATTAGTTCTTGAGATAGAGAAACCACAAAATTTGTGTCAGATACACACAGACAGACATTTTCTAAAAACAGTCAAATCGTGTGTCTGGACCTGCATGTTTGATTTTTATTAAACAAACCAATAATTAGAATTTTTATGTTTCCAGTTTCAAAATTTTTCTTTGGAAAGGAATTTTTTATGCATAATTTTCATTATCATTACTATACACATTGTGGTACATGTATTATACACACTTTAGTTGAAAGTTGGAAGAATTTGTTTCAAGTTGGGAAATTTTCGAATTCTCCCCCCCGAAAAAATATCTGTAGCTACGCCCCTGGCTGTACCAAATTTATTCATATTAACTGCAAACAAGTAATCAAAAATACTGCAAACTTACTGCAAAGTAGTAATCTTTCCATGCAATATTAACTGTTTACAACTGTTACACTATAAGTTTAACCCCTTCGAAGGGGTCCATAGACCTGATCAGGTCTATTAATGCATACGCACCGTTAAGGTGCATACATCGTTTTTACTACTATAAACAAGTTAGGGTAATATTTGTCCTTTTCAATTCGAGCCATTTTTGGTATTTGATAAGTATAGCGTTTAAAAAAAGCTGTGCCAACCAAATAAAATTTCTGCAATTTCTGCTTATCTGCTGAATATCTGTTCTCTCAAAAGAGGGATTTTTTCTTTCGTCACTTTCGTGAATTAAAAACAGTCTTGTCATCAGTTTCACAACAAACTACTCATGCAAGTGAGTGATAGTATACCTTGCGGGAGATTTGCTGCGAATTTTTCAAATCAAATTTGTTATGGCCAGATAATATCAGTAAATATCAAACTTGCTGCTAATATTCATGCTATCTGGATATACCTTTAGAATCCTGATGATGGTGATAGATTGTCATTTAATTGTGCACTGTGATATTGCGAATGTTGAAGTATTAACATGCATGAGATAGAAGAAATTTTTGGAATTGGCTTATCCGACTAGTTTCAATTTGTGACTAAATAAAATTTTCACTTTGCATCTGAGCCCGAAGACTTACATAAAAATCAAGCGTGTGTCGTCGTGCCCTGGCCGCCTCATCTATAGCATTCATTGCCTGATTTACGGCAGGGCATTCGGGGCACGGGCCCAGGGCTCAAATCAAGGGCCCCAAGTGCTGCTGAAGGTTTTTCAATTATTGTCCAAAATCTGATGTAGTTTTCATGTCTGATGTAGTGCACATTTCATTCTACACTCTATTGTGTTCGTATTGTATTTTTATAAAGTATTGTATTTTATATTTATTTATATATATATACAGGGTGATTCATAAAAGATGGGCAGAACTTTAAGGGGTTATAGTACACTTAAAGACAAATAATATTAAATAGGAGACTAAGGGTCCCAGACGTATTTCCAAGGAGATAGGGGGCATTAAAGTTTAGGGTCCGAAATTTCAAATGATTATAAAACATGGAAAAATTGGTCGATTCGCTTGCGGTTTTTGCAAAAAATTTTCTTTATGCCAGTATTTTCTTGAAATAAAATTTTAAAGTTCAATTTCAAAAAATGCCGATAGGGGGCGCTTTAGACTTTGGAGTAACAAACAACTATTTTTTAACGTTATTTTTTGTATTTCTTTAAATGATTTCGAAAGCTTAGACTTAAACTTAAATTTTCAGCTCAAAATCTGAATCGCTGAGCGTGGTTCAGTAGCGAGGGGAGGGGGTTCAAATTTGAACTTCTGAACATAGTTCAGTTTGCACTACTTAACCATGCCCAACGATTCTGTGCTGTGATACGAGGCAAAAATACAACTTTCGTCAAGGACTGCATAGTCGGAATTCACTCATAAAGGCACTGGCACAGTTGGAAACGTCGCTCATGCAAACGTTAAAGCTCCATTCCTGACGCTAGTCACCGGGTGAAGAAGGAAACAGAAAGTATGTAAATGTCAAATGGGGAAGAAGAAGAACACGTATGCAAAATTTCGACACGATTCAGGCATAAAAACCACTGAACGGTGAGTCAAGTGTAAGTCGCTGTAGTAATGAATCGGAAGATGGTGCCCTTCACGAATAAGGAAAAGGCTGAGATGCATTTAATTTACGGAGCGGCAGATGGAAATGGTGCAGAAGCACAACGAATGTACGGAGAGCGATTTCCCAACAGGCGGTTGCCTAACCGCAAAACTTTCGAGCGCTTGCACAGACAGTTGTGTGAGACGGGATCATTTCTCGCTTCCCGGTCGAATGCAGGTCGTGCAAAAAAGGACGAATCAGTAGTTGTTGCAGAAGCCATTCTGGATGTAGTAGTGGCGCAGCCAAGTACAAGTACACGAACAGTGGCTAGGCAGGTGGATACCTCACAGTCCATGACTTGGAGGGTACTGAAGGATGAACATTTGCTCCCGTTTCATGTGCAACGAGTCCAGAAACTGTCTCCAGGGGATTATCCAAATCGTATTGAATTCGCCCGCTGGTTTCTGCAGCAGAACGCGCTAAATCCACATTTTGGACGAACTGTGCTTTTCACCGATGAATGTACCTTCACACGTGAAGGTACATTTAACACACACAATGCACATGTATGGGCGGATGTCAATCCACATGCTACGTATCCACATGCTCATCAGAGATGCTTTTCCATCAATGTTTGGGCAGGAATCCTCGGAGACCACCTAATCGGACCGTACCTTCTTCCTGAACGCCTCAACGGTAAAACATACCTCACATTCCTGCAACATGTGCTGCCAGACCTGTTAAACGTTGTTCCTCCACGCATCCGGCGGGTCATGTGGTTCCAGCACGATGGAGCGCCAGCCCATTACGTACGAGACGTCCGCAACTATCTGGACATCACATTTCCGAACAGATGGATTGGTCGAGGTGGTCCTGTTGCTTGGCCTGCTCGCTCGCCAGATCTTTCACCCCTCGATTTCTTTTTTTTGGGGACGATTGAAAGCTCTTATGTATGAGACACCCATTGAATCCCCCGAGGAACTGGTCGCCAGACTTTCCGCCGCTGTAGGGGAAGTGCTCGAAAAGCCTGATGTTTTCGCGAATGTTCGCCGTTCCATTCTTCGCCGTTGTTCTGCGTGCATAACCTCTGGTGGTCACAATTTTGAACATTTATTGTAATTACATGTTAATAAATATGCTTTGGTAACATAATCCTAATTTGTGTCTTTTTACCTCGTATCACAGCACACAATGTGTGGACATGGTAAACTGAACTGTGCTCAGGAGTAGAAATTTCAAACCCCTCTCCCCAGAAACTTAACCACGTCTAACGATTCAGATTTTGGGCTGAAAATTTAAGTCTAAGCTTTAGAAAGCATTTAATGAGACACAAAAAATAACGGTATAAAATAGTTGTTCGTTACTCCAAAGTCTAAAGCGCCCTCTATCGGAATTTTTTGAAAATTTTCTTTAAAATTTATTTTCAAGAAAATACTGACATAAAGAATAATTTTAGCAAAACGCGGCAGTAGTTAGAGCCTAATCTACGACACAAAGATCGGGAATAACTGATTTTTGTTCTGGGGGGAGAAGGGTTTCAAATTTCAAATTTCAGTTTACGCTACTTAACTACTCGTTAGGACTCAGATTTTTAGATCAAAATTTAAGTTTAAGTCTAAGCTTTCGAAATCATTTAAAGAAATACAAAAAATAACGTTAAAAAATAGTTGTTTGTTACTCCAAAGTCTAAAGCGCCCCCTATCGGCATTTTTTGAAATTGAACTTTAAAATTTTATTTCAAGAAAATACTGGCATAAAGAAAATTTTTTGCAAAAACCGCAAACGAATCGACCAATTTTTCCATGTTTTATAATCATTTGAAATTTCGGACCCTAAACTTTAATGCCCCCTATCTCATTGGAAATACGTCTGGGACCCTTAGTCTCCTATTTAATATTATTTGTCTTTAAGTGTACTATAACCCCTTAAAGTTCTGCCCATCTTTTATGAATCACCCTGTATATATATTTTGTCTGAAACATCCATATTTAATTACTTTATTATAGTGAATATTTTCTTTTACCTTTATCACTTTAAAAATATATTGTATTTTTAATTATTATTTAATCCTAATCCTGTTCTCGTCATATTATTTTGGGGGTTGGTGAGCGTAGCTCGTAGACGGCAGAGCTCCCTAATATTTTAAATATTGTAAATTGTTTTTGAGGAAAACTTGTTATTAATTTTTGCATATTTTTTCATTCTTGATATTTGGACTTGCATACGAAAATGTGATCAGCACCACACAATTTATTATAAAACGTCTACTCATTTAAATTTCATAATTATGAAATAATTATTTTCAAAGTAAATTAAGCATTATCAAATTAATTTTTTTAATTTATATTTTAAAGTAATTATTAAAGTCAATAGTGGTTATCTTAGTAAGTGGTAAGTAGTTTTCAATATATTTTTTTTAAAACTCAAGCGCCTTGTAAGTGTCGGTGCAAGGGAGACAGGTATCTGTTCCCGGGACCCCGAAATTTGGGAATCAGTCCCTGCTAGCACTATTCATAGCAATAAACACAATTTGCCAATAAGGTTGTTTTTTCTTGTTGTTTTCAACCATTTATCTTCGTTACATTTACTATTTTAAAATGTCGTTGACGAGAAAATCCGACCATGCAAGGTGTCAACGGCCAGCCACAAAGATTTTTTTTCTAATCCCTCTTTTACCTCCTGATAACGACGGATCGGAAATAAACACATTCTACAATCAACATTCCTCCCGTATTACGCTGGGTCCTCTGCATCACACGCACTGTGACAATTTTTCATTTCGTTGAGAGAGTGATACAGATAAAGAAAATCCTTAGATAGGAATCGCTGTAATCGTCCTCACCCGGCTGGAAAAATTAATTATTTTCACTCGAATGTTATTAGAATCTGCGGTGGTTTGATATCGGAAGTCTTTAAATTCTCCTTCGCTTGAGTGGAAATGTAAAAACATATGTCAGATAAATTTTAATAGGTTTTAAATGCCATTGTCTGAGATAAATCAGTCCCTGGCGTCTCTAAAGAGTATGACAATAGTATATAACATGTTAAAAAGATTCATTGAAACAGCTTGTCGCTGATAATAGTTATTTTACGTCAAATGAGATCGAACTCTGTCTTCTACATTTTTTTTTCTATTCAATTAGAAAGTCTGGATCTATTTTATCTAGATTCATTTTACTTGTCCATTTAAATATAGTATCATAAAAGCGTTACTTTGCTTAGATTTTCTCTTTGATACGAAAAATTAAATTTTGACATTTGACATTTTGACATTTATCGTAAATGAGTGTGACAACATTCAGTGTATAATTGAACATTTAAACACCTCGGGGGCATCTATTAATAAACATTACAAAAGGAAGGAAGGAAGGGTCCACAAAGTGTGATACAGTGTGACGATTGGACAAGTGCGAGTTAACAGGTTGTGACGTCACTTCTAAAAATATATTTTTTTTTTAAACAGGTAGGTATTATTTTCAATCAGTTATATAACAACGATTATTAAAAGAAATATGTATTTTATTCAAGTAAAATTGCGTATATATTTTTTTTCTTTTCTTTGAATTTCATCAGCTTGAAGTAAAAACACACAACGGGTTTATACTATTTATATTACTATCTATTTTAACTTCTTATCTTCATTTAGATCAGTAAAGTAATGCAAATAATAAATGTATAACCATACCTGTATATTATTGCAAACGTATAAAAAGAAAAAAATTATAAAAATAAAAAATAATTTTTAGACATTGATAACAATATCATTAGGGGAGAGTGGGATGGGGGTAGAGGAATGATAACATATGATATAGTAAGGAGGGGGGGGTAGGGGTTCCAAAATTCCCAAAAAGATGATAATGTTATTTATGTACAGCCCCTAAGGAAAATTAGTAATGTTTCATATTAAGACACAGTTAGTCAAAGCCAAAAAAAAAAAAAAAAAAAAATCAATTTATGCACTTCTACTTCTTACCAACAGAAACTATAGTATGGTAACAGAATACAATTAATTGCTCTTACCTCTGAGTAAGCAAAGAAGAATGTTTCACAGAGGTAGATATCTTCCACAACGAAATTTATTTTCTTCAAAATTTAGTTGTTTTTACAATTGTTTTTTCTAGTTGCTACTTTTTCTCTTGTGATGTTTATAGTTAATCGTGCGGAGAGATGCTATTCAAAGAAAATGCAAGAAATAAAAATCATGCAACAAGCATAGAATATGAAAGACTTTCGCACACATCCAGAAAACTGTAACGGAATTTCACAGTTAAATTAGGTTAAAGAAGATGCGTAAGTAAACCGCTTAAAAAACATGTAACACAATTAAAAATGCTCTAGCTCTTATAAAACTCTATAAAACTCTTAGCAATTTCCGTTCATAGTCAGAAAAATACTCGAATTATTTTGAGCAGTCCTGTATGTGATATAGACATCATATATATTTTCAATATACAAATTGCATATATACATATTAGGTTTAGTTAGAAAGCTTAGTTGAAAACTCACTTTTATCAATTTTCGCAAATAGGAAGAAATACACCCGAAGTTTTTTGTACAGCCCTGTATATCATATACAAACTTTTTTCATGCCACATATTAAACTAAAATTTAATTCGAGTTTTAAAAAAAAAAGCACCAAACAACTAAAATCAAATTTCCTGCAATTACCAACCATAAATAGCAAAATATCCAGCTTTTTCCATACTTCTGTATGTGAATTTAGCATATACAGGGTGCAATATGTTATCTTTGGCCGACCTTTAATTTTTCAACCGTCAGTCGTAGACATATAGTTCCAATTACAAAAACGTTTCTCATGAGATAAATAATCATGTTGTGGCATTACTTAAAGTGAAAAATCAATTTTATAAAAATTACGAAAACTAACTTTTTATACGGTCCCCCAGTCCCTATAGTTTTATTTAATAAAAGTTTACACATGTCATAACAGATATAGTACAAAAAGTTTGACGTCTGTACTACAAAAATTGACACAGTTATTAAATTTCAAAGTTTAAGATTTTTGCACATGATTTTGTCTTTCATGGAGGGATCAGTTAAAAGATGAATTAAAGTAATTCGAGATCAAAATTAGAGTACAATGTCTTTTTGACCGATTTTTATTTATTTATTTATTTATTATTTTTTTAACCATTTGGAAAAATGGTTATTGTTCTCTGTCAGGGTAGGAAATCAAAAATATATCTGAGGCGTTTTATTGGTTGAATCCACATTTTATTCGTTTTCTGAGTGGCCTATACAGTAATCTATATTTTCCCTTTACTTTCCAATGAGATGGATACTTCTGTTGCCACTATGGCAGAAAAGTAATAAAAAAAAACACTACAAAAAAAATTAATAACTCAGAAACAAATTCAGATACAGCTTTGAAATAAATTGCGTTTAAAAGTACATTTTTTTTTCTCTACTAGGGGGCTCTGCCCCCTACGAGCTACGCTCGTCAACCCCCGTTCAGACACCGCAGACTCTAACAGCACGCTAATTTGATCGCCTTTAAAAAGATTTCGGACGATTGAATTATAATTTGAATCTGACAGTTATAATCTGACGTAATTTTCACCAAACTTTTCTTTCTCTTTTTAATATTCACGTCAAAATACTTTTGTTAGAAATGAAATATTATGATCATCTTAAAATGTCAAGTAAATGTCTCGCGCAATTTTTAAATTAAAACTGTTTTGCAATATTATTTTTTGTTCATTTTACGTAATAAGTGTGATATGACGTAAATTCTCCTATTTAGGACTTCTAACGCATGTTACTGAATTTATTATTTTACAATATTCTTTCTCATTTAAAATTCCATTTAAAATTCATTTGTAACTATAGTTTTTATGACGTAATTTTCAATGAGTTCCTGCTTTTTATATTTTTTGTTTATAATAGTCACATGTAAAATAAATTTTTATGTTGAAGCAAACATTACTGTTTGCGCTGTTTATAGAGCTGGCAACAGTTTAAATTAATACAATTTTCTAAAATCTCTCTATTCTAAAAAAAAGTAACTACCGCTGTCACCGCCGCCGCCGGTTTTGAATTTTTTGTGGCCGGAGGTCTTTCTTCGTTAATATTAAGAAAAATAATGCATACAAAAATATGAAAATCGGTAGTGTTATACAAAAATGTTTGATAAACACACTGATGTAGACAGTTTTCAAATCGAAGAATTATTTTAAGAGATATTTAATGCTAAAGTTGGACAAAATCGTTCCACTAAAAAAGTTTTATAGGAGCAAAAACTATACATTGGAATTTAATAATTTTTAGATCATTTTATACGTTATAATTTCCCGGTGTGCAGAATTAATTTATTTTTTTTTAATTTGACTCATTTTTCGAGGTTTCATTTCTATTTTAAATTCAAATTTTCAGCATTTCGAGAGATATTTTTTCTTATTTCAGAAAATTGCACTAATTTAACCTGTTGCCAATTTTATAAACAACGGAAACAATAATGTTTGCTTCAAATTAAAAATTTATTTACACGTGACTATTATAAACAGAAAAAAACTTTCAAATTAGAATTAAATAATTACTTATAAAAAGCAGGAACATATTGAAAATTACTTCATCTATAATTACACATGAATTTTAACAGAGAAAGGATATTGTAAAATAATAAATTTATTAACATGCGTTAGAAGTCTTAAATAGGAGAAATTACATCACATTTACATCACATTACAGTTATTACATAAAATGAACACAAAATAATATTGCAAAACAGTATAAATTTAAAAATAGCGCGAGACATTTACTTGATATTTTGAGATGAATTTTTCAACTATTTTTTTTTTGGACAGCGTATATAATATTTCATTTCTAATAAAAGCATTTTCACGTGAATATTAAAAAGAGAAAGAAAACTTTGGTGAAAATTACATCAGATTAAAAACGATATATTTAAAATGTCTTATTTAAAAGGACTTTCTTTTCGCTTTGTTAAAAAATACCGGAAGACAAAGACTCTGTTTACTTAATTCATTTTATATTAGATGATTTTGAAATGCCATTGTATCTTTTAACAGCAGCTGATTTTTCCGTAAAATTCCCCAATCAAAGAGAAATGAATAGAAACCCGTTTATAGGGAGATCGCTTTTGTTTTTTTAATTATAATTCAATCTTCCAAAATCTTTTTAAAGCCGATCAAATTAGCGTGCTTTTAGAGACTGCAGTGTCTGAACGAGGGTTGGCGAGCGTAGCTCATAGGGGGCCGAGCCCCCTAGTTTGTAAAAAATATCTCTCGAAATGCTGAAAATTTGAATTTAAAATAGAAATAAAACCTCGAAAAATTGTTCAAATTAAAAAACTAACTGCAATCTGCACACCGGGAAATTCTGACGCATAAAATGATCTAAAAATGATTAAATTCCTATGTACAGTTTTTGCTCCTATAAAACTTTTTTAATGGAACGATTTTGTCCAAAGTTGGCATTAAATATCTCTTAAAATAATTCTTCGATTTGAAAACTGTCTGCATCAGCGTGTTTATCAAACAGTTTTCTATAATTCTACCGATTTTCATATTTTTGTATGCAACAGTTTTTTTAATATTAACGAAGAAAGACCTCCGGTCACAAAAAATTCAAAACCGGCGGCGGCGGCGGTGACAGCGGCAGTTACTTTTTTTTAGAATAGAGAGATACGACGGTGTAAAAAGTAATATTGTGGGATGTTTAGAAGTTTAAGAATGAAATTTCATTTAAAATTCGTCGTCAGATTTCTTGGACGATGTAAAAGCCTTTTCCCGAACAGCCAATGAAATGCTTGGATAATACGTAAGTTTCAGGTGGATAATACGTAAGTTTCAGGAAATCTGACGAGTCGCAGGCGACTTTTGTCGCTTGCAATTTTTACGTGTAATAACACTATTAACTTTTAATTCATGGCGTACGTAATGTGTGATCAACTCCGTGCGATTTTTTATGTCTTAAATTTTATTTCTTTGAAAAAATCATTTTCCAAATAGTCGTTGTAATTTGTTAAAATGCCTTTTTTTTTTTTTTTTTTTTTTTTTTTTTAAATGTGGTTTAAATGGTAAACTCACCTCATTTCAATATTCAACTAAAAGTACATTTTGAAAAAAAAAATTAACTGCATATTTCATTAAAAATTTAAAAAAAATTAATATTTTTAAATCCCTACTACTTTTTAAATATTGATATTTTTGCCCAATTTTTTTTTAAAGAATTCAAATGTGTATTACACAAGACTGCGCATGGATTTTTAGATATATCTAACATTACATCTACCCTATATACACTGGTGTCCAAAATTAAGGACCAGTCACAAAATGCTAATTTTTAAGTAAGCGAATACTCAAAAGGAAATAATATAATTCAAATAATTATTATCCCTGCAGCACAGCTAGTCCATATAACATCTCATTCATGTCACACATGGTCACAAGTGACACAGCCACTACGGTGAAGCAAAAATTAGGAAATTCCATACATCTCATTATGAGTCTCAAATGATCACTATATTTACCTCCACTGAGACGTCACTATGACTGCTGCTTTGTGACGATTCACCATGTGACTTTGCAATGTAGTTACATTGTGATTCTCATGTGATTGTCATCTGCAGACTCAATTTCAAAGTCATCGTGAACGCTGCATTGTGATAAGTCACCCAATAATGTCACATTAAAGCCACATGATGACTTTCAGGTGACAGAGAGACTACTGTGAAGTCACCATTGTGCTCTTTTGGGAAAAGGCACCATGTGACTATAATGTGATATTATTTGGTGACTTAATGCAACATGATGACTTTGAAATTGAGTCTAAAAATGACAGTCACATGAGAGTGAAAATGTAACTACATTGTAAAGTTTCCTGGTGACTCGTCACAAAGCAGCAGTCATATTAACGTCTCAGTGGAGTCGCATATAGTGATCATTTGAGACTTCATTGAGAATTTTCCATTTTTGTGTTTCACCGTAGTGACTATAACACTTGTGACCATGTGTGACATGAATGAGATGCTATATGGACTAGCTGTGAGGTAGGGATAGTAATTATTTGAATTATATGATTTCCTTTTGAGTATTCGGCTGCTTGAAAATTAGCATTTTGTGACTGGTCCTTAATTTTGGATACCAGTGTATATAAAATCCTAATGAAACGAATTTATGAAACTGATATAAGAAACGGCTGAATTGAAACGAGTTTATGAAATGGCTGATTAAACAACTGATTATGTTTCACGGCAATTTCTCCAAAATATGGTATAATTTGCGATGAAATTAACACCAAAATGCCGTTTTGATCCGCAGATGTTAAAACTGGTATTAGAATTTTTAAATTCGAATTAGTTTTCAAAATATTAATTTTTTTCTAATTTTAAATACATTTTTCTAATGATGGCAACTCAAACTTTAACCGTAACAGATATTTTTTTTCATATTTCAGAAAAGGTTACTATTTTAAACTAATTTGGCGACCAGTTTGGCCTCCCTTAAATGTATGCTCAGAAATGTATCATGCTACTTTTATTCATAATTCAATTTGCTTGAACAATCTTTCGCCAAATCGAAAAATTCTGATAGAGAAATCAATTCTGACGGTATTTTTATGTTAGCCAGACGCAGGTGATAAATCGCAAAACATTTTTCCTGTCGCATTTTTTTATATTTTATTAATTTCATTTAAAATATAATCCTTTCATTCATTTTATTTAAAATACAAAACTTCCATTTAAAACTGACAATTTTAAAATTGATGGCTTTCACTTCTTTTTTTTTTTTTTTTTTTTTTTTTTTTTTTTTTTTTTAACAAAACGAAAAGAACAATATTTTGCACAGATGTCATATACACACCGGGGTACTTAATTGGCTCCAAAAGGGCATTATTTTGATTGACATGGTAACCCGGCTATTGTTGTTTATTTAATAATAAATGTTTATTTACATTTATTTCTTTTTTTAAATTATATAAATTATTTTGTTCTATAGTTATTATTATTTTTTTCTTATTTCCTTTTGAAAATAATAGAAAATAATTAAAAAATACGGTACTACTTTGTTATTCCGTCGATCAATTTCGCCAAATTATATAAATGGCGAAACCACTCGCCAAATTATACAAATTTACATAATTTTTATTTTAAATGACGAAAGAATAAATAAATTAGTATAACATTAATAAAAAAGGGGGGGAAATGCAATTTAACAAATTACAACGACCATTTGGAAAATGATTTTTTCAAAAGCTAAAATTTAAGACAAAAAATCGCACGGAGTTGATCATACATTACGTGCGCCATGGATTACATTTTTCGGTACTGTAAATTTTTAAACTTCTACGGAGCTGGTCATACATTACGTACGCCATGGATTAAACATTAATATTACTGGACCAATTTTAAATGAAATTTCATTCTTAAACTTCTAAACATCCCACAATATTACTTTTTGCACCGTCGTATAGAGAAAAAAAATGTACTTTTAAATGCAATTTGTTTGAAATCTGTATCTCAATTTGTTTCTGAGTTATTAATTATTTTTTTTTAGTTTTTATTACTTTTTTGTCATAGTGGCAACAGAAGTATCCATCTCTGTTGAAAGTAAAGGGAAAATACAGATTACTGTATAGGCCAACCAGAAAACAAATAAAATGCGGGATTCAACTAATGAAACGCTTCAGATATGTTTTTGATTTTCTACCCTGACCGAGGACAATAACCATTTTTCCAAATGGTTAATATACAAATAAAACTTCGAAATAAAAATCACTTGATGACGTAAACACGTGTAACTTGCTTAAAGTCAAGTGGATGTGACATTTACGATCAACCATTATTGGCATTTAATCTTACAGTTTGACGATAGATTTTTGGTCGGGGGATAACTAAGTAATACCAAAAATGCATATGTAACTGGTATTCGAAAACGAGGTTTTCGCCAAATTTTCGTTAAAAAAAATCACGCCAAACCTGCGGTGCGTATATGACATCTGGCCAAATACTAAATAATGCAAAAAAACCATGACATTTAATTTCAACTTCAAATCAATGTTTTAATTTACCACTCGAAAAATAAAACAAATGCTAGCTGGCGAGTTGAAAAAAAGCTATTGGATTTGCACCCGGATAGCGTAACAATACCAAGAATTCTTGGCGACCTTGGCAACTTTTATGTAGTTTTATTCGATAAATTTTTTTTTATTGTTTAATCAAAATGGAAAACTTTCGGCACAGATGTCGTATATGGCCCCATATTGGCGCGATTTTTTTCTGACGCCAATGTCATATACGCAATGGGTACTTAACTGGCACCAAAGTATCGTTATTTTGCTTAATATGGTAAGCCGGATGTTGTTGTTTATGCTGTTGATGCGTTCTTCAAATTGACGTCGGAAAAAAATCGCGCAAATATGACATCTGTGCTAAACTTTCATATGAAAGGCGGATGGATCAGACCGTATTTGTTTATGGCAGTTGATGACGAACTATTATAATATAGATGAAAGGATGGCGATAGAATAATATCTGGCGACTTATCACCTGTACCTGGCTAACATTAAAGTACCAAAATGTCACCTAGAGTATAAAAAGCGAAGTGGTCCGCCCGGAACTCTTGATGATAGTCACATGACTTAGGCTATTGTTATAGAGATTGTTTTAAAATACCGGGAGACAAAGACACTGAATACTTAATCCATTTTATTTTAGCTTCTTTTCAAATGTTTAACTGATCCTCTTTAATCAAAAATAAAACAACCATTGGATATCTTAACAGCAACTGATTCGCCCTTAAATTTTTGCAGTCAAAGGGAATTGAATGCAAACCCGTTTTCAGGGAGATATGCAAAACTTTTTTCAGTATAATACAATCTTCTCTAATATTTTTAAAACCCATCAGATTTGCGTGTTTTTAGATTCTGTGTGGTGTCTGAACGGGGGTTGGCGAGCGTAGCTTGCAGGGGGCAGAGCCCCCTCGTTTAATATAATTTTTTACTGATATATCTTATATTATAATACGAGCAAAAATTGTGCGTGTATGTAAATTTTATCTTGAAAATGGCTCTAACGATTTTAACTAAATTTTGCATTTTACCATTTTCGGGCACGAGAAGACGATTGAGCTAGGTCACATGTTCGAAAAAAATTCAATTAGTGGGTCATTTTGGGTCATAATGGGTCAGGGTCAAGCTAATTATATCTAAAAAATGGCTTAATTGATTTTAGCTAAATTGTATATCCAACCGTTTTGGGGCACAAAAAAACTATTGGACTACGTCACATATTCGAGAAATGTCGATTAGTGGGTCATATTTGGGTCATTTATTGTCAAGCTAATTTTATCTAAAAAACGGCTCTAACGATTTTTACTAAATTTTCTATTCTATCGTTTTGGATTACGAGAAATCCATTGAGCTAGGTCACATGTTCAAGAAATTTCGATTAGTGGGTTATTTTTGGGTCACTACGGGTCAAGCTAATTTTATCTAGTCTCTAACGATTTTGAATAAATTTTAATTTTTATCCTTTTTGTTATCGAGAAGACTCTTGGGTTACTTCTCATGTTTAAGAAAATTCTATTAGTGAGTCATTTTGGGTCACTATGAGTCCGGGTCAACCTAATTATATCAAAAACAGTCTTAAACTATATTGACAAAATTTCTTACTATACCGTTTTCGGCCACGAGAAGATCATTGAGCTAGGTCACATGTTCAAGAACTTTCGATTAGTGGGTCATTTTTGGGTCGCTACGGGTCAAGCTAATTTTATCTAGGCTCTAACGATTTTGAATAAATTTTATTTTCTATCCTTTTTGCTACCGAGAAGACCATTGGGTTACGTCTCATGTTTGAGAAAATTCTATTAGTGGGTCATTTTGGGTCACTATGAATCCGGGTCAACCTAATTATATCAAAACCATTCTTAAACGATATTGACGAAATTTCGTACTATATCGTTTTCGGGCACGAGAAGATCATTTGACTAGATCACATGTTCGAGAAATTTCGATTAATGGGTAATTTTTATATCACTACGGGTCAAGTTAAGTTTATCTAAAAAACGGCTCTAACGATTTTGACTGAATTTTGTATTCTACCGTTTTGGGTCTTGAAAAGACCACTGGGCTGGGTAACATATTCGAGAAAATTAGGTTAGTGGGACATTTTGGGGTCACTATGGGTCAAGGTAATTTCATCTAGAAAACGGCTTAAACGATTTTGACGAAATTTTGTATCCTACCGTTTTTGATTACCAGAAGACCATTAAGCTAAGTCACATATTTGAGCAGATTTGAATAGTGGGTCATTTTGGGTCACAGTGGGTCAGGGTCAAGTTAATTGTACCCCCAAAAATTCTCAAATGAGTTTGACAAAATTTTGTATTATACCGTTTCCGGGCACGAGAAGATCATTGGTCTAGTTTACATGTTCTGGAAATTTCGATTAGTGGATCATTTTTGGGTCACTACTGATAAAACTAATTTTATCTAGAAAACGGCTCTAACGATTTTGATTAAATTTTGTATTCTATCGTTTTCGGGCTGGTGAAGACCATTGAGTTAGATCGCATGTTCGGGAAAATTCGATTAGTTGGTCATTTTGGGTCACTATGTGTCCGGGTCAAGCTAATTGTATCTAAAACAGCTCAAACGATATTGACAAAATTTTGTATTATACCGTTTTCGGTCTTGAGAAGATCACTGGCTTGGGTCAGATGTTCGATGAAATTAGATTAGTGGGTCTTTTGGGGTCACTGCGGGTTAAACTAAGTTTATCTATAAAATGGCTTAAACAATTTTGGCTAAATTTTGTATCCTACCGTTTTTGGATTATCAGAAGTCCATTAAGCTGAGCCACATGTCCAAGGAGATTTGAATAGTGGGTCACTTTGGGTCGGTACGGATCAGACTCACGAAGCCGCGAATTTGGCAATATTTGGCCGAAAATTCGACTTTCAAGATTATGAATGACAAAACAAATATTTGGTGCCAAATGAAAGAATGTCGCCAAATTTGTCTATATTTGGCGAAAAAAAAATAATCTTTCAGAATGTGAAGGAATTTTTTAGAAATTCGTAATAAGACTCGCGATACATGATTGAACCTATCAGAGTCGAGCTCAAAATGTAATTTGGATCGATGCTCTTTCGTTGTAAATGTGTAAATAATGTAAAATTTAGAAACATTTATGTACATAGTTTTCCGATTGATTGTTTTAATACAGAGAGAACGATACAAAGAAAATATTATATCGTGTTGAACACAAAGCTAATTTTGACCGAGCATAGCTCGGTTATTCCCGCTTGTTTAGTGTAAAACGATGAAATCTAACACATCTTCATATACTTTTATTTAAAAAAAAAACTGAAGGATTAATTGCGTGCGCAGATTTGTCACATATATAATAAAGAACATATACAGTCGTGAAAAAAAAAAAGTAAACACCCTTTACTAACTCTTCAACAAATTATCGTAGACGAAAGTCACTGGTACCGAACGTTTGGAAATAAAGTCTACTTTTAAATGACGTATATAAAATTTGCTTAGAGGGCCATCTACATATTAAAACGAACCATAACTTTGTTTTTCTCAATGGCAATACCCAATTTTAACGAGATATTTCAAATCTTTGATTCAAACTATGCCTAGATACCAAATTTCAAGTCATTTGAATGATAAGTTTTTGAATTATAAACATTAAAAATTCAATACTTCTAATGTTAAATTACATTTTCATATTTTTATTTATGTCCCCTGAAATTATGCTCCTAATGTGCTAATTTTTTGTGTAGCAATAATACTAATATAGCCAACCATAAATACGCTGAATTTGCAATTTTTATAATTTTATGATATGAATTATGAATTATAAAATTAATATTTGAAAAAATTATGGATTGCAACCTACAATTTTTTTGATGGATTTAGATTTATTAAGTCCTTCTTTATGGAAATCCAAAATTTCACATTTTTCTTCTAAGTAGTTTTCAAATTATGCTTTAAAAACGGTAAAATGATGGTTTAAGGGGCCTTCTATGATAGAAGCGATTAGATATTTTGAAATTTCTTCTGCTATTCTGTAATCTAGCAAGCTTCATTGACTGCTTGAGTAGTGCTTAAGGTGCCTTGATCAAGGACGGGGCTCTCTCGGTTAACAATCGAGTAACGAACTGCAATTTGGATACAGCCCTTAAAATACGCTCGTTTTAAAATAAATAATTTCTCGGAAACGTATGGTACGAATTGCATAAAAATTTGTTTTGGGGCCAATTGAAGGATGTAAAGTTCATTTATGCTGTCAGAATTGTGTACTGCTATTGAAAAAATCAAAGTTATGGTTCGTTTTAATATGTAGATGGCCCCCCTAGTAAACTTTATATACGTCATTTAAAAGTAGACTTTATTTTCAATCCTTCGGTACTAGTAACGTTCTTCTACGATAATTTGATGAGGAGTTAGTAGGGGGTGTTTACTTTTTTTTTTTTCCACGACTGTACAAAAAAGCTTAAATCTCTATCTCAAGTACAAAAAAGCCTCAGTATTTTTAAAACATGAAAGTGAAGAAAATATAAACATGATGAAAAAGCCATTTAAAGTATTAATTTGTGTGGGTAATCGCCCAGGGTGCATTAACAAAATTTACAATATCTCGCGATGTAATTGCCGTATGGGTAAAAATCAGGTGTCAAAATATTCGCAATTAAACACGCTTTCATTAAATATTTTTAAAAAAGAAATCGATTTTTTCGATAAATTTCGAAGTAAACCGTCCCCTTAAAAACTATTTGAAATTTATAAATGTAGGAAGGTTATAAAAATTTTATATTAAACTAATCCAAAAGTATAATTTATTTTTTTATTTTGGAAAATTTCGTTGCTATTGTTGTAGTTAATATTCATTTTAATACGAAGAAAACCGCGTAAACTAAGTAAAACTAGTTGGATGTGCCAATCCTAAAACTTTCTTCTATCTCATACATCTTAATATTTCAAAAAATTGTTACAGATGTTAATACTTCATTATTATTAATTCAATACTATGTCAACATTGACTTTCATCTTAAACTTCTGCTTCAGTCAATTAATCGGAGTAAAAACGAGTTAACTTCGATTGTTTTATTTATTTATTAACATCAATAGTTTTTCGTTATTCTGTTGTACATCAGCTGTTTGCGAATTACCGGCTTAGTAAGATGCGAAATTCCTTTCGCTGCACGAGTCACTAATGTACAATGGAACTACGAAAAATTGAGAAAAATTATACGAAAATCGCTAGCACAGCGCGTCCTTCTGGCGGAATGTTTCAAAATTCAAGGAGTACCTGCTTGCCATAGCCAAAAACATAAATATGAAATTTGGTTCAATTATATGCATAACTTCATACACTTTTCGATGGTACAATAATGAAAATAGTACAAAAATCGTTATTGCAGCAACCCCTTAGGGCGGATTATTAGCAAATTCAGGGAGGACCTACTGGCCATAGCCAAAAGCATACTCAATAGATTTAGTTCAATTCTATGCATAACTTTATACACTTTTTGATCGTACAATGCCGACACACGGACGCACACACAGACAGACATTTTAGCATAAACATGTTTTTGTGGATCTCTGACCCCTAAAACGTGTAAATCCGTCGAAAACCGGAAGTCGAAAAAAATTTCGATTACAATATTTTCTTCTATTGAAGATAGAAGAAAGCCAAAATACATAAATCATTGTAGACATTCTTATATGTCAGTTGGTACCATAACTATCTTCTACTACTTTTTTTGGAAAAATTAATTGAGGTTGTTAATATTTTTTATAATAAAATCTCAAAATTGATGGTTCCGTTAAATTTTACTTTTTTGAGGTACTGAATTTTATTTAGAGTAAAGTTAAATTTATATTTTTGAGATAAAATACAAAAAGAAGACAGACTTTCCTCCATGCCCATAGTCAATAAAATTAGTAGGAATAATTCTATTCTCATCTTCAAATCTTTCTACGTAAATATGTTACACATGAAGCATTTATTAGACTATAATTTGAATCCCTTATAATATAATCTTCGTTTACATTTAAAAATTTAAACAAATAATAATTTATGGTTTTAGATGTTATTTTCAATATTGTATATATACAGTAGAGTCTTGATTATCCGAGTTAATATGGACCACGCTCACCTCGAATAAGTAAAAAACTCGGATAAACCGGATTTACACAAATCATCACCAACTAAGGAGATATAAATTCTCACTTAATTCATTAATTTTTATGGTACTAGTAACATTTCTTTGATGTATATTTCCGTTACTTTAAAAAAAAAACGGTAAATGAAATTGTTTATTTGAAAAAGCCCTTGATAGTTTTTTGTTTGTTACATGCCAATTTTGCTGCAGTTTTTTTTTTCTTTTGCTGCAGCATTACGCTACTGCATAGCTACAAATTTCTAAGATTTTTTCTTACCACTAAACCTTACCAGTAAATTTTGCCTAATTCAATCGCCAAAATCTAACAATTGTCAACCGTTAAATATGCCAAAAAAATTTATTAAAATTTAAAAGCGGAAACTCGGTTAAGCGGGACTCAGATAATCGGGATTCTACTGTAGCACAATTTTTTTTTCTGTTGTTTTTGTTGTTTCAGTGGCTTCCATGATGGCCTTTAATTTCCTGAACACGAAATTTTACTTCCACTTCCTATTTTTCTGTGCGAAAAGAAACAACATGAGCGTGAGAATACTCGACAGAAAAATCGTCTGAAACTTTCATTCACTTGAAATCTAATTCTGAATTATGTTATAATAGTCAAGGCAGAAAATTTATGAATTTTCTATCTCGGTGAGTAGTTAGTTGCACGGGCATAGTTGTGATCAGCAATTCAGATCTTTACTTACACGCACAACATGCAGTGAAGCGAAACTGAATGATGCAATTATTTAATCTTTAGATTTGTTTGATACTTTTTAGATTGAAATCATAAACATTTTACAATGAGAACTGTTTGAGTCCAACACAATATCTGGAAGTAATTCTATTTGTTGCAGATATGTTCAAAAGTATCCATTTTCCATCCTCTAATCATATTAAATTTTATTTTATGGGGTGTGCCTGTAATTTAAATTTATTTTAACAAACTACGAATTATTTTAAGGAACTTTTATGTAAATTTAAAATTTATGGTTCTAAAAACGCAAAAATATAGTACTGAAAGATATCGATACGATGTTAATTCTGAGATCTCACAGTAAAGTATCATATTTCTTTTATATATAACATTTTACTAGAGCACTTTTATGTTTCAAGGTTACAAAAAACATTTTATTTCGAAAACTTTTCCATTATCTTCTAAATAGGAACCAGACAGAAACGGATACAGATAACACCTACCTAGATGTACTGAAGATTTATTTAGCCTTTTAAAGAGATGTTGATTTAAATTTTAAGTAGTTATTTTAGCTGTATAAAATCAGCCGTATCAGCTTTAAGTACTTTGCATGTGTGCAAGAACTCAGGCCGGGAGATTCAATAATAAGTCCAAGCTAAGCATGTGGAATTTTATTAAAGGCAAGCGAGCAATGAAATATTGACACGGGGTGGCCCCGGTGCAGGAGACAAGGACTGCTCTACATGTTTACAACAGAGCGGTCAGAGATAGAATGAATACTGCTGAACAGATTTGATTGTAAAAGAACCGAGCCGAAAATGTTTGAACTTTGCACAATTATAATTCCAAAGAATACGTCTATTAACGGAAATTTTGAATTCTAAATCACCTCAGCAATTCATTAGCTGACGCAACCAAAATTTCAACGTACAGTAGAACCTCTTTACTCCGAAACTCTTTTAACCGAAATCCATTTTTAAAGCTTTTTTTTTTTACTATCACATTCATGTGTGCAAAATCCATTTTGAAAACTTTTTTTAAAAACTATGATATTCCTTGTGTACAAGCGTCCTTTCCAAACTACGAGTACATATAAATATTTTCGATCCTCTTTCTTAGAGTTCCTTTGAATTTAACTTGAGCTCCCGTAAGCTGCGGAGTGGAACGAAGAAAACGAACAAATTATTAGTAATTCTGAAGCTTTTGAATGTTTTGCAAAAGGTTTGGCATGGCTGGAGCAGAATAATGACTGTGATACAGGTGAACTAACAATATTAAAAAACTCCGCGATAGAGCTTCAAAGGAAAAACAATCGAAACTGCGACAAGCAAAACATTTTTTCAAACCCTTGTGATACACGTAAAAGGTACTTAATTTCAAAATTAAAATTCAGGTAATTTATTCTTGTTTCTATTTTGCAATTGCTTTATTTTTATTAATAATAATATGTATAAGCACTTGTTACCATAATACGTAATATTGCATATTTCTCTCCTTAATCTTAAAATTGAAGCATTCTCGATTATCCGAAAATTTCGATTTTCCGAAAGAGGGTCGGTCCCAATTACTTCAGATAATCGAGGTTCTACTGTACTTATTCGATGCCCAGGGTTGAGAAAATGGAGAAGTTGTATTTAAGAGCAACCATTTAGGCATTACTGCATGCCTGTCGACTTCTTTATCATAAAAACAGTAGATCTTTTAGAAACGAAATAATCATTTGTATTGACTACCAGTCTGAACATTAACAAAGAGTTTAAACAAGTGGGTAAGTGTGATCACAGATCGCACAGAGGGTTTCGTTTAACATTCCTTTCAAAACAATTTAACCTTTTGTATAATCTGTTAGTTTCACATTTCGAAACCAGGGACCGCACTCTATTCTAAAGAAACCTCTATCCGCACGAAACTCCGTTTTACAACCTGTCCGTAGATATATTAGTCGACGGAATCGGGCCTATAGCACCCGAGATAGTTAGGCGCCCCCTGGCTGTAAAAAGTGGAAATAAAATATGTAAGGCATAATATGAAAGAGTGGTCAAAGGGGTGTCGACAAAAGTTAGAATATATAAATTAGAATATAGAAAAATATATAATTTTTTGTATGTTTATTGTTTTACCCTTTATTTACGAAATTATGGATCTAGAAATTGCTCCACTTCTATAATTGTATTCTATGATATCTGAAGATATACTGGAATTTTTAAATAATAATAATATGAAATTTAAATACATTTTTTCATTAAAACTGATTAAATAAATAGGTAGTTATAACTCTCTTTGTAAAATACAGTGAAACCCCGATTTAACGTAACCCGTATTTAACGATTTCCCGCATGTAACGTCATTTTTAGATAGTCCCAATTAATTTCCTGTACTTGTAATGTTAAAAAATCACGGATTTAACACTATCATTTTGAATTATTTCCCGCATTTAACGTTTTTTTTTGAGCGATAAAATCTCAATGAAATTTTTCTAAGATAGTCAGAATTTGTGATTAAAAAAAAAAAAAAAAATCTTATCAAAACGTTTAAAATTTGGAGTCTCTCTCCCTCTTTTTTTTCATCCTTTCTTACCAATTGCAGGTGCAATATTCAAAAATTCTCCTCTTTTTCACACACATCTTTTTATTTGATTCTATTGTGCTTTCTGTATTACAACGCAAGATTACCTACAACTGAGCTGATAGTATTCGTTAAAAAATTTTCATTAGCTTTAGATTGTATGGCGTCAAAAAGAAATCGATTTTTTTTACTTCATAAACTGGAAGTTATCGCGAAAGCCCAAATCTACAATTAATATGTTTAATTTTAATTCCGTATTCAAATTTGTAAACAATTTTATAGAAAGTAGATTTAATGGAGCAAAATTTTAAAAAATGGAAAAACAGGTCAAAAAAAGAAAATATGTGAAATCATCATCGTTTAAGGAATTTGAATTTTGGAAGCCATTAACTTTCATAACACTGAAAGCATTCTTTTGAAATACTGGAGACTAAGAGAAAAGCTTACACAAACTCATATACGTTGAGAAAGAGATTTGTGATGTAGCTGCTAAAAACAGGACTCAAAATAAAATAATTTTTTTTCTTTAAAACATAATTTAGAAACCTGATGTCTAAATCATTGTAAAGCAAGGAATGAAACGTATCTTACATAAATTAGTCTTTATTTTATGGTCAGTGTTTTGTTTTCGTCTTGCCCCGATTTAACGTTTTGCCGCATTTAGCGTTATTTCTTTATGGTCCCTTGAATAACGTAAAATCGGGGTTTCACTGTATTTACAAGAATAATTACATTGATTAACAAAAAAAAATAAAAACTCTTATGGAAATCCCACAATACTTATAAAAAAAAAAAATAAAAAAAAACAATGTAAATAAATGTTTTGTGATCCTCCCTATAAATGAAAATGTTTTTGCAGCTCCAAATTTGTCCTGTAACAAATTTTATTCAAACAAAATCTACATCTCCGTAATGGTTGGGAAAATTACCACTTTAAAAAATATTTAGCTTCGACTGTTTTACTTGGCTTTCCAAATTTGATCGTACAGTGCATTTTGTATGGATAGAAAAATACACTTTTACTAACAGACAGATTAAATAATTTTTATATTAGATTTTTTTCAATCGTACTTAACCCATTAATCGCCGAAACTATAACATAGGGATCTTCAACTTTGTTGCAGAAAAAGTTTGCCACCACAAGTTTTCAAAGAAAATATTCGCTTTATTTAATGATCAAAGTTTCTGTTATTAAAAAGGATAATTTTTTAATTCAAAAATAGCGGTAGCAAGATAGTAAATTTAAGCATGGGCATTTGATTTTGCTGTTGCGTGAACGCAACACAAACGGGTAATGGGTTAAAAGTACCGTCAGTGAATAAAGGGTTAAGAAATGGAACATTATTTAAACTATCTTTTTAGGATTTCTAAATGGATTTCTCAACGTATAATCGTAAATTAATTAATATTGTACTATTAAATTGCACAAGCGTATTTTTGTTAAAATATATCACTTTAGATTTTTTATGTATAATTTATTAACCGACTGCCAAGAAGGGTTATGTGTTTCACGCGTATCTGGGTATGTGGATTTCTTTATACCCTCGCAACATCCCAACGGCTGGATGAATTTTAATGAATGAGATCGATTTCTCTATCGATTCGTCTTAATCGTCTGATGGTTATAGGTTAAATTTGGTTTTTATAAATTTAAAATGGCGGCCTTAAAATACAAAATGGCGGCAGAGACGAAAATAAATTTTTACGCACCCTATTGAGTGGCATATCATTGGATAGGTCTTTCAAAATGAAGACGATGTTTCATTGACTATTTTACACTCAGAAGCTCCGTTTAAATATTATACAACCTGGAAGCTGTGTAGGTAGGATCTCTAGCTTTACTGCAATTCTAACCATCATAGACATCTATAGGCCTCATCAAAACAGTGTTTATAGATAGAAACTAACAATTAAACATAATTTAAAAATCATCGATACAAGTAAATTAAAAAAATAGGTAAGTAATATAAAAAATAGTTTCACATTGATGAGAAATAATTAGTTCGCTTTCTACGCAGTTGGGTTTTTTGATTTTTGAATTTAATTTTTTATTCTCTATTTGTTAGCCTTTAAAATGCTTCATTGTTGCAGTTTAACAGCCATTCAGGCTATTTTGTCGAGCGTTTATTTGCGCGCAATTAAATCCATCGTTGATTCAATTCGTAAACAAATTTACGAGTTACGTCGAGCTAACGGTAAAACACCTTAAAATCAATGTATTGATTTATTAACAAGTTTTAAAAATATTAAAAGTTTGTATTATCGTCAGAAACACACATGTGAACGTATTTTTTATAATTTTAGTACATCGGGAAGTGGGTTAAAAATCGATTATAAAATTCCATCTTTACATACAAAAACAACACTGTTAAAAAAAAATCTATAAGGTTACTAAGAATTTTCTAGGAACGTGAGATGCCTAGAACTTTTCATATAACTGCAACAACAGCAAAAAAAAATCATGTACTAGATTCACGTTCCACTGTAAAAAAAATCTTCAAGATTACTAAGAATTTTCTAGGAAACTGGGATGCCTAGAACTTTTCATGTAACTGCAACAAAAAAAAAAAAAAATCATGTACTAGATTCACGTTCCACTGAAAAAAAAATCTGTAAGGTTACTAAGAATTTTCTAGGAAACTGGGATGCCTACAACTTTTCATGTACCTGCAACAAAAAAAAATCATGTACTAGATTCACGTTCCACTGAAAAAAAAAATCTGTAAGGTTACTAAGAATTTTCTAGGAAACTGGGATGCCTACAACTTTTCATGTAACTGCAACAAAAAAAAAACATGTACTCGATTCACGTTCACACTGTAAAAAAAAAACAATCTGTAAGGTCACTGAGAATTTTCTAGGAAACTGGGATGCCTAGAACTTTTCATGTAACTGCAATAAAAAAAAAATCATGTACTCGATTCACGTTCACACTGTAAAAAAAATCTGTAAGGTTACTAAGAATTTTCTAGGAAACTGGTACGCCTAGAACATTTCATGTAACTGCAACAAAAAAATCATGTACTAGATTCACGTTCACACTGTAAAAAAAAAAAAAAAACAATCTGTAAGGTCACTGAGAATTTTCTAGGAAACTGGGATGCCTAGAATTTTTCATGTAACTGCAACAAAAAAAAAATCATGTACTAGATTCACGTTCCACTGTAAAAAAAATCTTCAAGGTTACTAAGAATTTTCTAGGAAACTGGGATGCCTAGAACTTTTCATGTAACTGCAACAAAAAAAATCATGTTCTAGATTCACGTTCCACTGAAAAAAAAATCTGTAAGGTTACTAAGAATTTTCTAGGAAACAGGGATGCCTACAACTTTTCATGTACCTGCAACAAAAAAAAATCATGTACTAGATTCACGTTCCACTGAAAAAAAAATCTGTAAGGTTACTAAGAATTTTCTAGGAAAGTGGGATGCCTACAACTTTTCATGTAACTACAACTAAAAAAAATCATGTACTCGATTCACGTTCACACTGTAAAAAAAAAAACAATCTGTAAGGTCACTGAGAATTTTCTAAGAAACTGGGATGCCTAGAACTTTTCATGTAACTGCAATAAAAAAAAATCATGTACTGGATTCCCGTTCACACTGTAAAAAAAAATCTGTAAGGTTACTAAGAATTTTCTAGGAAACTGGTACGCCTAGAACTTTTCATGTAACTGCAACAAAAAAATCATGTACTAGATTCACGTTCACACTGAAAAAAAAAATAAATAAAATAAAATATGTAAGGTTACTAAGAATTTTCTAGGAAACTGGGATACCTACAACTTTTCATGAAACTGCAACAATTCTGTATGGTTACTAAGAATTTTCTAAGAAACTGGGATACCTAGAACTTTTCAGGTAACTGCAAGAAAAAAAATTCATGTACTAGATTCACGTTCCACTGAAAAAAAAATCGGTACTTTTCGGTTAGCCGGGCGCCAGTGTTATATATACATATATATGTATGTATACATATATGTATAGATACATATATATTTACATATATATATGTGTTTATATATAGAATATGTGTATATGTATATATATGCATATTTACATATATGTATGTATATAAATATGTATATATAACACTGGCGCCCGGCTAACCGAAAAGTACCAAAAAATCTGTAAGGTTGCTAAGAATTTTCTAGGAAACTAGGATGCCTACAACTTTTCATGTAGGCATCATGTCTGCAACATGTCTGCAACATTTTTCATGTCTGCAACAAAAAAAATCATGTACTAGATTCACGTTCACACTGAAAAAAAAAAATAAATAAAATAAAATATGTAAGGTTACTAAGAATTTTCTAGGAAACTGGGATGCCTACAACTTTTCATGAAACTGCAACAAAAAAAATCATGTACTTGATTCACGTTCACACTGTAAAAAAAAAAAAAAAAAAAAAAAAAAAAAAAAAAAAAAAAAAAAAAAAAAAAAAAAACAATCTGTAAGGTTACTGAGAATTTTCTAGGAAACTGGGATCCTAGAACTTTTCATGTAATTGCAATAAAAAAAAAATCATGTACTCGATTCAAGTAAAAAAAAAAAAAAAAAATCTGTAAGGTTACTAAGAATTTTCTAAGAAACTGGGATACATAGAACTTTTCAGGTAACTGCAAGAAAAAAAAATCATGTACTAGATTCACGTTCCACTGAAAAAAAAATCTGTAAGGTTGCTAAGAATTTTCTAGGAATCTGAGATGCCTAGAAATTTTCATGTAACTGCAACAACAACAACAAAAAAATCATGTACTAGATTCACGTTCCACTGAAAAAGAAAAATCTGCAAGGTTACTAAGAATTCTCTAGGAAACTGGAATGCCTACAACTTTTCATGTAACTGCAACAAAAAAAATCATGCACTATATTCACGTTCACACTGTAAAAAAAAAAAATCTGTAAGGTTACTAAGAATTTTCTAGGAAACTGGGATGCCTACAACTTTTCATGTAACTGCAACAAAAAAAATCACTATATTCACGTTCACACAGTAAAAAAAAATAAATCTGTAAGGTTACTAAGAAATTTCTAGGAAACTGGGATGCCTAGAACTTTTCAGGTAACTGCACCAAAAAAATCATGTACTAGATTCACGTTGACACTGTAAAAAAGAAAATCTGTAAGGTTACTAAGAATTTTCTAGGAAACTGGGACGCCTAGAACTTTTCATGTAACTGCAACAAAATATCATGTACTAGATTCACGTTCACACTGTTAAAAAAAAAATCTGTAAGGTTACTAAGAATTTTCTAGGAAACTAGGATGCCTAGAACTTTTCATGTAACTGCAACAAAAAAAATCATGTACTAGATTCACGTTCCACTGAAAAGAAAAATCTGTAAGGTTACCAAGAATTTTCTAGGAAACTGGGATGCCTAGAACTTTTCATGTAACTGCAACAAAAAAAATCATGTACTAGATTCACGTTCCACTGTAAAAAAAAATCTGTAAGGTTATTAAGAATTTTCTAGGAAACTGGGATGCCTAGAACTTTTCAGGTAGCTGCAAGAAAAAAAAAATCATGTACTAGATTCACGTTCCACTGAAAAAAAATCTGTAAGGTTACTAAGAATTTTCTAGGAAACTGGGATGCCTACAACTTTTCATGTAACTGCAACAAAAAAAATCATGTACTAGATCCACGTTCCACTGTAAAAAAAAATCTGTAACGTTACTAAGAATTTTCTAGGAAACTGGGATGCCTACAACTTTTCATGTAACTGCAACAAAAAAAATCACTATATTCACGTTCACACTGTAAAAAAAAAAAAAAAAAAAAAAAAAAAAAAAAAATCTGTAAGGTTACTAAGAAATTTCTAGGAAACTGGGATGCCTAGAACTTTTCAGGTAACTGCACCAAAAAAATCATGTACTAGATTCACCTTCACACTGTAAAAAAAAATATCTGTAAGGTTACTAAGAATTTTCTAGGAAACTGGGACGCCTAGAACTTTTCATGTAGCTGCAAGAAAAAAATCATGTACTAGATTCACGTTCCCACTGTAAAAAAAAAAAAAAAAAAAAAAAAAAAAAAAAAAAAAAAAATCTGTACGGTTACTAAGAATTTTCTAGGAAACTGGGATGCCTAGAACTTTTCATGTAACTGCAACAAAAAAAATCATGTACTAGATTCACGTTCACACTGTAAAAAAAAAAAAATCTGTAGGGTTACTAAGAATTTTCTCGGAAATTGGGATGCCTAGAACTTTTCATGTAACTGCAAAAAAAAAAAAAAAAAAAAAAAGTGTAAGGTTACTAAGAATTTTCTAAGAAACTGGGATGCCTAGAACTTTTTGTGTAGTAAACAAAAATGCATGTAATTATCCCGGGTTACTTATAAAATTTTGGTAAACATACAGATTACTGTACATTTGCAAAAACAAGTTTTTAAGATTTACATATTTTTTCTTTACAATCTACAGATAAAATTTTAGTAAGCATATACAGATTTCTGTAGCTTTTACAAAAACTATTTTTGTAGATTTACATCTTTTTTTCTTTTTACAGTGAGTAATAAAAGAATGTAAAAACATATCATATTATTATTGTATAGTAGTTTCATGAACCCAGAAGTCTGCTTTTGAATGGATATACAACTACTGATAAGAGAGATTATCAATTGTGTTGGTTACCATAAGTTGGAATTATCTGTTAAGAATTTCTACATCAGAAATTTGATTGAATAAGAAGTAAGATGAACATACAGTTTTCGATATCTAAACACTAAAATTTTAATAGTTTAATCTTAATACTGTGATATTCTTAAATGAATAGATAATATCTCTAAAAATATCTTAAAATGTGTTTCAGAAACCTTGGCTTCTGAAGAAAGTGACAGTTTTTTGACTAAAGCCGTAACCCCAAAAATATTTCGGAGGGGGATTTGTAGGCTCAAAATTTGATACTTAGTATCTCGTTTTCTATGTTAATTTTCAATTTGTTTTAATATATCAATATAAGATTCTTATTAAGTTTGATTGTAAAATTTAAAAAATCAATAATATAGTTAATCCAAAAGAAAATTTAACCATTCAGCTATCTTTTATGCAAATAAATTTACTATCTTATTTGCATTACTGTTACTTCATTGATATATGGATATTAGTATCAAGAAAATTAATGTTTCTTTGCTTTTTGTCTGTTGAAATTTTTATTCCATAATTGTTAAAGTGTTTAAAATATTTAAAATATTTCTCCGAAACATTCGTCAAAATAGCTAAATTTGCCAAAATTTGCAAAATTGAATTCTCTGGAACACAACATTTCCAGGGCTGCTTCATCTAAATATCCTGTTACCTGGTAAAATAACAATGAGAATTTATCAAACTTACGATATGTTTGTGTTTCTATCACCAATTTAAAAAATAAAAAATGCAGGTTTCCAACGTGATTTTAATACTCTAGATTCCACATCCTTTTATTTTTTTTTCTCATTGTCTTTAAATAAAATATATTTTCGTAAAATGTACTTCACTTTCATAGTTATACTTATCTTTAAAAAAAAACAATTTTGATGGGATTCAAACCCCAGTAATTCCTCTTCGCATATATTTAGCAATGAAATCTTACTATTGGTTTCACTATTTATGTACTGCTGATTTATATTTCCTGGTATTTGATAAATAAAATTTCTATTCACAATTTCTTTATTATTGCTAATAAAGCTGAAATTAATTAGTTTTCATCTTAATACTCCGAGCATATTTGAGAAGTAACATATTGTCTGATATATTTTCTTTCACTTTGCACAAAATGATGAATGTATGAATTTCCTACTTTAAGGTCCTAAAACTACAATGTTAAATTAATGTACAGTCGTGGAAAAAAAAGTAAACACCCCTACTAACTCCTCAACAAATTATCGTAGAAGAAAGTTACTGGTACCGAACGATTGGAAATAAAACCTTAAATGATGTATATAAAATTTGCTTAGGGGCCATCTACATATTAAAATGAATTCAAACTTCGTTTTTTTTCAATGACAATACCCAATTTTAACGAGATATTTCAAATCTTCGGTTCAAACTATGCCTAGACATCAAATTTCAAGTCAGTTGAATGATAAGTTTTTGAATTATAAACATTCAAAATTTAGTGCTCCTAATGTTAAATTACATTTTCATATTTTTATTTATATCTCCTGAAATTATGCTCCTAATGTGCTAATTTTTTGTGTAGCAATAATACTGATATACCCAAACATAAATACGCTGAATTTGCAATTTTTATAATTTTATGGTATGAATTATGAATTATGAAATTAGTATTCGAAAAAATTATGAATTGTAACCTATAATTTTTTTTGATGGATTTCGATTTATTAAGTCCTGCTTTATGGAAATCCAAAATTTCACATTTTTCTTCCAAGTAGTTTTCAAATTATGCTTAAAAAACGGCAAAATGATGGTTTAAGGGGCCGGCTAATAGAAGTGACTAGATATTTTGAAATTTCTTCTGCTGGCCTGTAATCTAGCAGGTTTCATTGACTTCTTAAGGCTGTTCTTAACTGATCTGCTCAACAAGCGAAAAACGTTTTGACATATTTACAAATTCATTTTTTAACGGAAAGATATAAAATTGGAAATCCTGGCCATGGAAGCGATTTGGAATGTCATTGTTTTTTTTTTTTTCATTTTTTGATCAATCAATTACCTATTGAGTTACAAGCAAATTCGATCACGTGACAAACCCGTTTTTCGCCCGCTCTTGAGTGCTCTTTCTCCCCTCGCGCGGAAATTCGGTTCAAAACGTCCATTTTGACATTAATTTCTGAAAGATCTATTGCGTTTGCAAAAAAAATGGAAAAAACAGCTCAATGACATAGTTTCTGAACAACAACACCAGCTAGTTTGCTGCATTTTAAGACAAAAATAAATTAAAACTTATGTCTGAAAGTTGTCCTTTTCGATTTGAGAACACCCTTAAGGTGCCTTGATCAAGATGGAGGCTTCCACGGTTAACAATTGAGTTTCAAACATCAATTTGGATACAGCCCTTAAAATACGCTCGTTTTACAATAATTAATTTCTCAGAAACTTATGGTACGAATTGCATAAAAATTTGTTTTTAGGCTAATTGAAGGGTGTAGAGTTCATTTATGCAGTCACAATTGTGTACTGGTATTGAAAAAGCAAAGTTATGGTTCGTTTTAATATGTAGATGGCCCCCTAAGCAAATTTTATTTATATCATTTAAAAGTAGACTTTATTTCCAATTGTTCGGTACCAGTAACTTTCTTCTACGATAATTTGTTGAAAAGTTAGTTGGGGGTGTTTACTTTTTTTTTCAACGCCTGTACAGTCATGGGAAAAAGAAGTAAACACCGCCTACTAACTCTGCAACAAATTATTGTAGAAGAAAGTTACAGGTACCAAATTATTGGAAATAAAGTCTACTTTGAAATGATATACAATTTTTTCAGTTAAAAATCATTATTGCTTTTGGTAAGTCAAAAAAAAAAAAAAATCTTACGGTTATAGTTATACATTTAAAGGTTTTGGTTTATATGTGATCTATCTAGTTTTAAAGTTGTAATCTCGAGAAACATTTATTAGGCTTCTAAATAAACGTAAAATGGCGAAGTAATATCTGCAGTGTAGAGTCGGGCTGGGTTATTCTTCTCACCTAGGCGATCGGGACACATGTGTAGACGGGAGAGATAGACCAGGGGTTTTCTGTCGAGAAGGATGGATAACATAATCTTGAATTTCAAATTCAGCTCTTTAAGGGGACGGTAGAGTTTAAAATCGTTAAAAATATTTTTTTTTTATTTTTGTAAATTTCAACTTAAATATTATTCAAGGGTACATTATATACTTTATGGAATGCATTTATCCCAAAAAAATCTAAAAAAAAATTTATGTTTAAGAAAAAAATGGAATTTTACGCGTCGTGTTAGAAATCTTCGAAATGCCCCATGCGTCTTCCATATCAATGAAAATCCCCAATATTTTTTATAAAAGTTTGGTTTATATATAGAAATAAAATAGAGCATCGAATTTTATATATTTGAATTTAAAGGTTAAAAAAAAAATGAAAAATTTTGAAATTTTTTCGAAAACATTTTGAAATTTTGATTTTTTTTTTTACCTTTAAATTCAAATATATAAAATTTGATGCTCTATTTTATTTATATATATATATAAACCAAACTTTTATAAAAAATATTGGGGATTTTCATTGATATTGAAGACGCATGGGGCATTTCGAAGATTTCTAACACGATGCGTAAAATTCCATTTTTTTCTCAAAAATAATTTTTTTTATTATATATTAATTTTTTTGTGATAAATGCATGCATAAAGTATATAATGTACCCTTGAATAATATTTAAGTTGAATTTTACAAAAATAAAAAAAATTATTTTTAAGGATTTTAAGCTCCACCGTCCCCTTAAAGAGCTGAATTTAAAATACTAAGGGATTATATTTTCTGTTTTCAGAAAATGCCTACTATACTTATATTAGAAAAGGTTCGACTACACACTGGGAATTGACTGAAAATAATTTGTAAAATGTTATTAAAGCCGTCGGAGAAAAGAATATGGGTGTCAATCAAGCAGCAAAACTTTTAGCATTCCTAAAACTGCTTTAAAGAGAAAAATACGAAAACGAAAACAATATTGTTGCTCATTTAATTTAACTGCAGAACCGGCGTTTTACACCGTGTAGAGACTCTGTAAGGTCTATCCCGAACTAACGGAAAATCTTAAGATGCCTTATACATTTAATAAAGAATACAAAAAGTTATCATATCCAATAACTGGTTACGATCATTCCTTGCTCTAAATCCAATACTCTCAATAAGGAGGGCAAAAGGCGTGTCAGTCGCGCTCGAGCAAAGGGAATGAACAGAAATTAATTATACACGGAAATTAATTATAAGTAAGTTTATTTAATTTTCATGGAATGAAAGTAAACTTTTATGAATTTAATATTATATGTGCAATTATTTCAATATTTTATTGTGGTCCATCTCTCCCATTCATATGGTCCATCTCATCCGGAGTAGTTCGTGTCAGATGGAGCACATAGTAAAAAATTTAAATAATTATAAAAGAAATTCCTTTAAAGATATGAACTTCTGCACTAGGACTTTTTTTTAAAACATCATGCGCTATACATATATACTGTGAAAATTAAAATATATTTAAATATATGGCTTGTAGAGTGCGAATAATAAACGTGGTCCATTTCTCCCGAAATTACCCTATTCAAAACTGAAGAAGATCGGTTTTAAAACTTTCTTAATATTTCAAATTTTACCGCAAAAATTACATTTTTTCTAATTTCACTAACAAGGGGACCACCAAACATGATGCTCATCGATTTTGATGAAATTAAAGTATATTATAGAGTTTTTATCCCTAATTATTCTGGTGAAAGAATTTCTTCAAATGGGCCTTAGATTTTGAGAAATAGGGGGTCAAAGTTCAGCATACGTTTCAAATACTCATTAATTTCAACTTCCAATGAGTAATACGTGGCGTGACAGCAGTGCTCGTCCGCCAGCCGGAGGTCCCGAGTTCGATACAACCTCCTGACTTTTTATTACTTTTTTAGGTAGCTTTCATTACAAAAAGCTACCTATTGCAGCCGTTCGGAGGAAAGCGATTTCAAAAAATTTTGGTATATTTTCATCGATCATGACCCCCAGACCCCGAAACCCCCCTCCGTTCAAAATTGATATATATATATATATATATATATATATATATATATATATCCATATATATATATATATCTGACCTATGTCACACTGTAACTCTCGTATTTATGAACCGATTTGGATGTAATTCGGTGTGTACATAGTACACACCAATGTCTCGACCGAGTTCGTTGGCCAGCTTCATCCGCCATTTTGTTTCAAAATGGCGGCCATTTAAAATTTTTTAAAAAATTTAAAATTTGAAATGTGGTACCAAAAAATTGAAAATGGAAAAATATTTTTTTCTTATGTATTTGACCTTTATACAAAGACTCCGGAGCAATTTTTGTTTCGTCTATATCTTAAAAAATGGCTGAGTTATAGCATTTTGAATTTCTAGCGTGGCTGACATTTTGAAACGTCCTGAATTTTGTCACGCGATTAAAGGCGTATTTATGAACCGATTTGGATGTAACTTCGTTTATACATAGTACATACCAATGTCTCGACCGAGTTCGTTGGCCAGCATCATCCGCCATCTTGTTTAAAAATGGCGGCCATTTAAATTTTTAAGAAAAAATTAAATTTGAAATGTGGTACCAAAAAATTGAAAATTGAAAAAATATTTTTTCTTATGTGTTTGACCTTGATAAAAAGATTCGGGAGCAGTTTTTGTTTCGTCTATATCTTAAAAAATGGCTGAGTTATAGCATTTTGAATTTCTAGCATGGCTGACATTTTGAAGTGTCCTGATTTTTGTTACGTAATAACAGATGTATTTATGAACCGATTTGGATGTAATTCGGTGTGTACATAGTACACACCAATGTCTCGACCGAGTTCGTTGGCCAGCTTCATCCGCCATCTTGTTTCAAAATGACGGCCATTTAAAAAAATTTTAAAAATTTAAAATTTAAAATGAGATACCAAAAAATTGGAAAATGAAAAAGATTTTCTTCGCATGTGTTTGACCTTAATACAGAGATTCCGGAACAGGTTTTGTTTCGTCTATATCTAAAAAAATGGCTGAGTTATAGCATTTTGAATTTCTATTGTGGCTGACATTTTAAAACGACCTGATTTTTGTCACGCGATAACAGGCGTATTTATGAACCGATTTGGATGTAACTTGATCTGTACATAGTACATACCAATGTCTCGACCGAGTTCGTTGGCCAGCTTCATTCGCCATCTTGTTTCAAAAGGGTTGCCATTTAAAAAAAAAAGTAATTTAAATTTAAAATAAAGTATTAAAAAATTGGAAAATGAAAAAAAATTTTTTTTGTGTGTTTAGCCTTGATACAAAGATTCTGGAGCAGTTTTTGTTTCTGAAAATTTGTTCTTTTGTTTACATCATAAAAAATATTGAATTATAGCACTTTAAATTTCTAGCATGTCTAACACTTTGAAACGATCTTGTATTTGTCACGCGATAACACACGTATTCGCCTATTTCGATGGAAGAAGGCATGTGGATAGTATACGTCAATATCTCAACCAAGTTCGCTGGCCAGCTTCATCAGCCATCTTGTTTCAAAATGGCGGACATTAAATTTAAAAAAATTATATTTAAAGTGAGGTGCAAAAAAATTAGAAATTGAAAAAGGTTTCTTTCTTAAGTATTTGACCTTGATATAAGGATTCAGGAGCATTTTTTGTTTGCCTTTATCTTAAAAAATGGCTCAGATATAGTAGTTTCAATTCCTAACGTGAGTGACATTTTGAAAAATCTGATTTTTTGCCTGCGACAGCACTCGTATATATCAACCGATTCCGATGTGAGTGAGCATGTGCACAGCAATTACTAAGGTCTCGACCAAGTTCACTGATTAACCTCATCCACCATGTTGTCTTAAAATGGCAGGCACTTTAAGAAATCGCCGAATTTGGCAGCCAAATATAGGTTACATTAATTAAAAGCAGCTTGGATAAAGCTGACTAATTTCGCGAAATTCTCATTCATAATGATTTAGTATTGATAGAAATTAGTATTGAATCTCCTACATTCGGTTTCCACTTAATTGAGCTTCGTGTGTTTGAATAATATAAGTTGGCTTTTTTAAAATAAGGAATATGAAAGCTACCTCTTCCTCCCGGCACTGGCCGGAAGGACTTTTTTAAATTTATTTCCTATTTTGTACACTTTACAAATTTTAACCAAAGTTATGAATTTCTACAGCTTTGCAATTTTGATATTTTCCTAAAAAGGTCAATTTACGTTTTTGATCTTTCTTGAAAACTTCTATTTTTTGCTGTAATTTTTAAACTGTTGACAGAAATACAAATTAATTGGTTTATTTTTGCTTACTTTATATGTTAAATTAATATTTAATTTGTGCAGAAATTTTGTTTTCATAAAATTATTATTATTTGTAACTTTTTATATTTTAAATACAAGTCTCAAATAATGCAGAATATTTTATTAGAAAAAAAAAATAACAAAATAAATATATTTTTAATATTTTCTCCGTTTTAAATATATTAAAATATGTCAAATGATGAAATACAAAAATGTTTAGTATTACTGACATTGTCATTTAAGTTTGGAAATATGCAATTAATCGAGTGACATATATCGTGAAATATTCAAAACAGAAGATTCATACGAAAAGTTTCCTGTATAGAACATAACTTTTTACCTAGTACTTGTCTTCAAAAAAAAATTAAAGATATCAATAAAAAAATAAAAAAATTTGATTTATTCTATTAAAAAAAAACAATCATATGTATGTGTCATGTGGGATCCGCAGACGATTTTTACATTTCCGGGTGACAATTTTCCTTTATTATCATTATTTGATAGAATGAAAAAACATTTTGAAATATAATTTGTCCATTTTCATTAATCTAAAGAAAAATACATTTGGACATTTGGCGTCAAAATTATTATTTATAATTTACACGAAATAATAATTTTTCACTTAAAATTTCATAAAGTAAATAAATATGATATATTATTTCTAAACTTTGTTTAAAATATAAAAATATGTAACAATAAATAATAATTACAAAAAAAAAAAAAAAGGAAAAAGAAAGAAAGAAAAGAAAAAAAAAAAAGCTAGAGATAAAATAGTTTGGATATTTGTCAGTAACGATGTTAGTTTACAAATAAGATAAAATATAAATTTTCATGAGAAAAAAACGTAAACTTTATTGTATATTTTTTAGAAAAATGTAAAAAAAGAAATTGAAAATTACAGCAATTCATAAGAATGCTTAAAAGTTGTAAAGTGTCAAAATATAAAATTAATAATGATAAAAAAAAAAAATCAAGAGATCGAACTCGGGCCATCCGGCTGGCGGACGAGCATTCTGCATCCACGGCACAAATGACACGTTGAAAAGTGCAAAATAATGGGTATTTGAAACGTATGGGGATTTTTGACCTTCAATTTCTCAAAATCTAAGGCTAAAGTTTCTAAAGTTTTATGAAAAGTGTATTTTTTATAAGAAACATGTAACAAAGAAATATTAAAGACATTTTAAAGGATTTGAAATACTGAGAAAAAGAGAAAAGTTACGCTATGCTTCATTTTTTGTTTACCTCTCTTTATTATATGATTTTTTAGACATTATCCTAATAAAATTTTTCTCATGTGTCTACATTTCATAAAAAAAATAATAATTATTATTTCCTGAATTAAAATGCATTTTCCCAATATTTCCATTTTATGTGTACTTTTCATTTAATGCATATGTATTTTATTATACAAATTTCATGAATTTGAGCTGATTTCTATTTAACGAATTTTCTTCATAACGAAGTATGTAAGTGTAATGACGAGACTTCGTTAAATGGAAGTTTCACTGTATTGTCATTTTAATTTGAATGCTGTAAGAGCATCATCGAAAATTTCAGTGAAATGATAGTCAAGACAATATAATAATTTGGTAGTAACTTCATATATATACTATGTACAAGAGGATGAAAAATTACTATAGCATATGAGGTCGCCAATCGCGTATTTAATCAAAAACACAGGATGTTCGACCCTAACTCCATTTGGGTTGAGGGTAATAATTTTCAGAAAACTGAAGTATATTATAATAAAACTTTTAATGGACATTCTCACCCTTGTTGTAAATGTCATAATATCGAAAAAAAGTGGTAGAAGTTTCCATTATGCGCGACAGCAGTATGCACTTGACGCTCCACATTTTGGACTGCGATTGCAAGTTCAGACGGTATCATTGATTGCTTGAGCACTCTGTTTTTCCAGAATTTGTCGTAATGTTAGACATGTAAAAAAAAATTACATATCGTTGCATTTTCGTTTTAATGTTTTAATTTTTTTTTTTCAAAATTATTACCGTCAACGCAAGTTTATTTAGGATGAAACACCCTGTATTTGTGACTAAATACGTGGTTTGCGATCCCATGTTATATGGTAATGTTTCATCCTCTTGATGCCTTCTATCATCCCTCTTAATTTGTCGGTCGAATTTTTGAACACCCCATATACAGGGTGATTCAGCTCGTCGGTGACAAACTTTAAGGATCGATAGAGCACACCTAGACGAACATTTTTGAATAGGGAATGTAGGGTCCCTGACGCGATGGTAAGGCGCTAGGCGCTTTCGAAAATTTGGGTGCCGAAATTCGAAACGTCATAAAAACTAGGGAAATGGTTAGATTTTCTTGCTTGTTGCGTCGAAATGATTCTGTTTGTTTAGACTTTCTTCAGTACCAATTTGATAAGCGTATCTCTTAAAACATGGATAGGGGGCGCTGCAGACTTTGGAGAGCTAGACAACAACTTTAAGCCCGTTATTTTGATAATTTAACACATGCTCGCCAAAGTTTATACTCTAACTTAAAGTTTGAACCCAAAAGTAGAGCCCTGCAAAAAGCGTAAGAGCCGGAATAAAATGTCAAAGTACAGGGTGGTCGAAACTCGAAGGCTCCTAAGAGATAAACAAACAGATTTCTTGACTTATGGCATGCATTTTCATGATTCTGTTTGCTGGGGCTCTCTGAAACTCAGTTGAACGGTACAAAAAGAAACATCGATAGGGGGCGCTTTGGGCAAAAAACATAATTCGTTGACATTTCGGACGCTAACTGGAAACGGGGCGCTACGATCAGTTAGTAATAATGAAAACACATTTTCTACCTCTGCTCAACACTTCTGAATAAATTTAGACCAAAAACATCAATGATACTGGAAATTTATTTACAAAAAATAACACTACAGAAGATGCTCGAAATTTCGACCTTGGGCCATGATGCAGGCTTCGCACCTCCGTCGCATTGAGGAGTGTGTGTTTCCAACAATGCCAGGAGTATCTCTGATCTGCCCTGCAGCTGCCACAATGCGCGCCACAAGTTCTTCAGCACTGCTGACAGGTGTATGGTATACCTCGGCCTTCAGGTAACCCCAAAGGAAGAAATCCAAGCAGGTGAGGTCTGGTGATCGGGCAGGCCAGTGAACTGGACCCCCACGCCCGATCCACCGCTGGCCATACCTTGCGTTTAGATGGAGACGCACGTCGTTCGTGTAATGGGCCGGAGCTCCATCGTGCTGGAACCACATCTGGCGACGCGAACCTTCGGGTACGTGCGCCTCATCCAGAAGCTGCGGCAGCACTTGATCCAGGAAAATCAGGTAATTTCCACCTGTCAGCCGTTCAGGTAACAAATAAGGGCCAATGAGGCAATCCCCCAGAATGCCGGCCCACACATTTACTGAGAAACGCTCCTGGGCTGCTCGGCTTCTGGTTTCATGTGGATTTTCATCACACCACACATGACTGTTGTGGGCGTTCCACATTCCCTCCCGGCTGAAGGTGGACTCGTCCGTAAACAAAATGCTGTTTACAAAACGGGGATCCCTGGATCTCATCGCCAAGTACCATCTTGAGAATTCCACTCGAGGGCCAAAATCCTGCTCTCTGAGCAACTGCACCCGCTGGATGTGGTAGGGGTGCAGATTCCGGGAACGTAAGATGCGCCACGCAGTTGCTTGCGAAATGCCAACATGTCTGGCGATATCTCTCGTGCTAAGACCTGGGTTGTCCTCAACCAGGTTAAGCACAGCCTCTTCGTTGTCGGGGGTGCTCACTGATCGCTCCCGTTCAGGCCTGCCTCCGTCGAAAGATCCCGTTGTGGACAACCTCTGGTGTACTCGAGCGAAGAAGGCATGGCAGGGGATTTGCCTGTTGGGGTAACGCTCGGCGTACAACCGCTGAGCGGCTCGTCCATTACAACCAGCAGCGCCATACGCCAAATGCATGTCAGCCAATTCAGAGTTTGTGTACCGTTCCATCCTACTACCGATCTGCAGACAAGTAACCCGAAGCTTAAGTAGGTACCGCACGTTCAAAAGACGTGTCTGCGCATACAACTACGTCATCTCGCGTTGTCGTCTACGCATTACGTATCTTTTGCATATCGATATGGTACGATATCTTTTGCATAAATCAGCAAAAAGCACCTTATGTAAATTTTATTGCGCGCATTGTGCATGATTGAAACCAGCTATGTTTGTTAAAAAAAACAAACAAACTGCAGTTTTAATAGCTTCTTATGATAAGTAAATTACTCTCTTGTTTTGTTTCTAACTGATCGTAGCGCCCCGTTTCCAGTTAGCGTCCGAAATGTCAACGAATTATGTTTTTTGCCCAAAGCGCCCCCTATCGATGTTTCTTTTTGTACCGTTCAACTGAGTTTCAGAGAGCCCCAGCAAACAGAATCATGAAAATGCATGCCATAAGTCAAGAAATCTGTTTGTTTATCTCTTAGGAGCCTTCGAGTTTCGACCACCCTGTACTTTGACATTTTATTCCGGCTCTTACGCTTTTTGCAGGGCTCTACTTTTGGGTTCAAACTTTAAGTTAGAGTATAAACTTTGGCGAGCATGTGTTAAATTATCAAAATAACGGGCTTAAAGTTGTTGTCTAGCTCTCCAAAGTCTGCAGCGCCCCCTATCCATGTTTTAAGAGATACGCTTATCAAATTGGTACTGAAGAAAGTCTAAACAAACAGAATCATTTCGACGCAACAAGCAAGAAAATCTAACCATTTCCCTAGTTTTTATGACGTTTCGAATTTCGGCACCCAAATTTTCGAAAGCGCCTAGCGCCTTACCATCGCGTCAGGGACCCTACATTCCCTATTCAAAAATGTTCGTCTAGGTGTGCTCTATCGATCCTTAAAGTTTGTCACCGACGAGCTGAATCACCCTGTATACCGGGTGTCCTAAAAAGGACTGACTGATTTTAAAATTCAATAACTTGTAAACGGTGACAGATATTTAAAAAATTCTTGCAGGAGGGTCACGCATGAGGTCAAAAGTTTTTTTACAGTGATTTTCGATTTTAGTTCGAATTACAAAAAATAGATGGCGCTGTAAGCGGTAGGCGCTAAATACAGGCTCGATTTTTTGGTCTTTCTGTTCTTCCATGCGGAAAAAGGAGATGAAAATGTATTGAGTGGGTCCCGAAGTGCCAAAAATCGAGCCTGAATTTAGCGTCTGTTGATGGCAGCGCCATCTACTTTTTGTAAACTAAAATCGAAAATCACTGTAAAAAAAACTTTTGACCTTATGCAGAACCCTCCTGCAAGAATTTTTTAAATATCTGTCACCGTTTGCAAGTTATTGAATTTTAAAATCAGTCAGTCCTTTTTAGGACACCCGGTATATATCGTCGAAACGCTAAATCAAAAAGTTACTGACATTTAATTTAGCAATTTTTCTTATTTACATTCCGCATGGCCGAAATCAATTAACAACAGCTTACGATGTTTTCTCAATATTAAGTCTAAATGCTTTCCGAGGAAGTACACTATGTTCTTCAAAATCGCAGTTATCTCACAATGGTTCATTGATGTTGATACGATAGCTACTGCATGATAAAAATTCTTTTTATTGTGGATTAAATATCATTTTTCGGTGGAGCAATAATCAGTGGTGATTGCACTTTCACCTTAAAAGTCATCCATTACCTTCATCAGAAGATAACCACATGTCATCAAATTTCTATTAGAGTCTTTCTTTAACGAATTACGAAATACATGACAGTTTATTTCTTGGTTTATCCGTATTTTATAAAAAGATAAATATCAAAACGGAAAGAAATAAAGTGAAATTTATACGGAAACACCAATGGACCCACCAAAGGGAGCGGTTGAGGTGAACTTGCCGCGAACAGAAAAAAATAATCACATCAAATCCCTGCACGTTTCTGTACGTGACGTATGATAGATGTCATATCTGATGTCACCAAAACATTGAAAAAGTAAAGAGTAATGGGTGTATTTACTTTCCTGACTACAGAAAAAACACAGCGACACAATGATGAGAACGGAGAATGAGTGGTGTTATCTTCAGTTCACTAATCAATTCCGCAGATAGACTTACCGCAAATAAAGAAAATAAAAAAAATATATACTGGGTGATGTATAGGAGACAGGTGACACTAACAGAATGAGAAACTCAAGCATATCAGGTTTTACTTCCTTGATATTTATGACTCTTTTGAACAATGCATTGATTTCTCTGAAGTACTGCTCTTGAAGCTGCAGAGTATACATACAATAGGAATATCTTGTATCCACACCTTCTTCTTTAGTTAATTCTGGAACGAGCTACTTGTATTTTTTTTTCCCGCTGGAACTCTTAATGTAGGTTTCCCTCAATTATTCCGGCTAATTAATCCCGTGGTATTATCGCACTAATAGAAACATACATGAAATGAAAAAAGCTGCAGTATATCCACAGCCAACTTTCTCAAAAACTCAATATACATAAATAGGCAATGTAATAGTGTACTACTATATTTTTTATGCATTATTGTTAGAAAATACATATTACAGCTTGGTTTGGACCTTTACGAAAAGTTTGTCTAATTTTAAAGAATTTACATTAGCATAAATATGTGAGTTAATTTTATAAGTAATATTCGAGAAACATTGAAAATTCAATTTTAATTCTATATTTCTGCTGTTCTTTACGTTATTTATGTTAGCTTACTTACCATTAGGTTATTTTTTTTTTTTTTTTTTTTTTTTTTTTTTTTACGAAATTACATAATTTGATTTAACACGTATTGTACTACTAAAATGCTTTAAACTTACATATATTTTATTTTATTTAAGCGGAAACTCATCAATTGCACAGTTTTTTTTTTCTACTTTTAAGAATATATCTTGTGGTAACACAAAATTTTATTTTCTAATCCGCAATGCATTGCATAATTAACATCGATGTCTGGATCTATATTTACCAAAGGCTGTCAGAGAAATTCTAGTTCTTGAAAAGTTTCTTACATTTTTTTTTTTAATGTTATTTGTTTTTTCAGCATTTTCTGAAAATTTCATTTTAAAAATTTTGATGCCATCTTACTACTAAAACATCTTACAAAAACATATCACAAATTCGAGATATTGCATAACAGTAATAAGAGACATGTTACAAGATCAATTACATATAGCAGGGCTATCCAGCCCGTGGTCGCCATGACGCACTTTGAAGGATTTCTTGGAGCCCTTCGGAAGGTTTCCTATTACTAGGCTTTAAAAAAAAATAAAATCCCATTTTGCATATTGTTTATTAAAAGTATTGATATTTGCATCAGAGATGTTTATAAAAGTATATTTCATGCATTAAAAGCCATAAGTTTCCTTCAAAATTTAATGATTCGTATATTAACGATTTTTAGTTGCTCTTGAAAAATTTTAGAGGGAGTGTTGTATGATGGTTTAAATTGGTAACAATTGATAATAAACTTTTTTAAGTTGTTAAGAAATAAAATTTAGAATAATAAGCGTTTCTCATCCCCATCGTCCTATCCTCTACCGTGCATGAAAGTTTAAGTTTTTGTTTTTCGTTTCTACACTGGATAATTGACTGTTTTATAGAAGAATATCAAAGGAATAAATTTCGCTCCAAGATCTTTAAAACTTTAGTTAATTTTTCTCGTTTTCTTTAGAAAAACTGATAAAGAAGTGCGAAATGATTTTCATCAATGAAAATTCTTGCAGGCTATTTCTCCGGAACCACCCATGGATTGGTCACCATCATGCCTGTCTTTCTTTTTGTGATTTTTATAAAGCTAAATTCCTCTACAAAAGTCAAGGAGTTTTTTCACGCCCTAAATAACCTACTGGTGTTTGATTTCAATGCCGTTTCATTGTCGAGATTAAAGTTTCTGGCGTCTTCTGCTACAAACATTTTTCAGATGAGACCCTCGCAGAAAAGTACAAGTCGACATTTAATACGATTTATGTTTTTTCAGAAAATTGTTTTATCATGAAGCTCTTATTGAACCATAGTGGCCTTATGTTTATACTGTGAGATGTATTTGCATGGTATAAGGAAAGGGCAGCTGACGTCACTGTGGGAAAAATTACTGTAGATCCGCAAAAATTTCCTATCCGTATTTACGACTCCTACCATACACAAGAATTCAGGTGATCAGATTGGTTTATGATTAACAGCTCTGTGGTACGATTGGTCAACGTCGCTGTGATGATTTCTGCAATTATCTCTAAAGCAAAAATGTAGTTGGTAGATTGGTTAAAGTAAGTTTGTAAACATGCCCTTTCCTAATGAGACGTGTGTGTGTCGCTAATACTGTAAGATATATTGTCGTGCGTTTTGAGTCATGTGAACAATGGCTCCCATCAATGGTTGCCAAGCGCTCAGGTGCTGAAATGTTGGACAAGCCTCATATATATAGTATATCAATCGAAATAGTAATTAAAATTCAATTTCGGTGCCATTTATAAGAACAAAATTTCAGAAAAATCACGTTTGTCGTAAAATTTTCGAAAGAGTGATCGCTGGAAAGTTGAGTAAAATTGCTGCTACAAAATATGTTTAATTGACTAGGAAAAAAAGACGGAAGGTTGTCAGCTATGCAGTTTCTCAAACAGTCATATAATCTTAGCTTAAAACCACTCTGATATCTATGGTAAGAAAATAGTGCTGAACAATAATTTTCATTTACTGGATTTTCATTCAATATTGCAGGGTTGCCAGTTTGGCATTCTTTTATTCAAAAATTCTAAATTCATGTGAGAAATTAGGAATAACAATCTTTGATTTAGTTAACGACAGGCATTTCGTGACTACATAAAAAAAATCTTCTTCCGGAATTTCTTAATAAAAAAAATGAGCCCAAAGTGCCAAGAATGGATTGGACCTCAGGTTATCATACATTAAATTAGTCAATAATCAGTCCCTGCAGCTGTTGCGAAAACGCACCTTTTTTTCACAAATTTCATCTCATAAAAATAAAGATTTGGATCAATAAAAGTATTTTTGCTGAAAACTATAACGTTTGTTTCAACTAATTATTATTATTATTATTATTATTATTATTATTATTGCTAACAATCGCAATTTTAATATAAAAAAAACTGTGAAATTATTTTTTTTCTTTTTGTTAATATTTTTTGCATTTTTGTGTTTCTATATTATTTTTTGTCTGTCTATTTGTTTTATGAAAATTCTAATTTTTAAATTTGAATTCTGATTCATTTTTATTCATCTTAGAAAGAATTCATGTAAATCATGCTTTCGTTTTAGTGTTTTATTAACATCAGATTACATCTTTTTTATAATTTATGTTGATGGTGCGTTTTTACACCGTTTCATATTTCTTAAACTAATAAAAATATTTTTTGTTTTGTCAGTACTGTGAGACATTTATCATAAAATGTTAGTATAAAGCAAAAATTTTAATAAAAAATTATTGCAGCAGGGATGGGCTAAGAAAAGAATAATTTATTTCAGTTTCATTACTATTAAACTCTATACTATTAAACTCTGTACTATTAAACTCTATACTGTTAAACTCTGTACTATTAAACTCTCGATACTATAAAAACTCTCTTAATACTATTAAAAAAATTTTTTTTCTTTTTTTTTTCTAATCCGACTCTGTAATTTTAAATTCCTATATTTGTAAAAGCTTCGTGATCATTTTTCTATAATCATTAAACAAACTTGTTTTAAAAGATAAAGTGTCTTTTTTTAAGTTACAAGATTATCTTAAAAGGAAATGTTTATTGGAAAAATGTAGATTAGTATCAAATAAAGAGTAAAGGGATTCTGTGCAGCAATATTAACGCTTGCAACTTTCATGATATAATTTTTCTTTGGAAATTATTTTGTGTGATGACATAGATAATTGATTACTGGATGCCATAATTATGATATTACTCAACGATTTGATTGATTTAAGGGACTTTTTCAGGAGGAGGAGATATTTATTTTTTTACTTTTTTTCATCATGTAAAATTTCAAATTACACTGCCCCCCAAAAGTTAATCAACATTAACGGATGCTTTCGATTGTACTCGGTTTGTCGAATATCTACCAAAGTTCTTGACGAACTTGTCCTTGAACTTCCAGGATGTAAAAGAACATGTTCGACTTCATAATTTTCAGTGAAGAGTTAGTCGCCGGAACAATTAGGGGGACAACAATAAATTTAATAATAAAATAATGTTTACGATCACCCATGTAACTGAAAATGCTCAAAATGGTTATCTAAAAAATAAAATTATTTTTTCTCTTTATACAATAAATGTACTATGTGTAAAATCATTTGAATTAGAAAGAGTACCATTATTATCTAACAATCATTTGTAATACAAAGATAAAAAATCTCTTTGCTAAATAATGCAACTTGAAAGAATAACGCCCATAGGCGGGGCTTCCTGTTTAAAAATCAAAAATTTGTTAAAATGATCCCGCCATCTAAAGATATCTAAAGTGTTTTTTCTTTGTTTCATATTATACAGATTAAATGACAATTTTGTGTAAAATGTACAAACTTCATGTTATTCTCTACATTCATCTACACTAATAAAAGAGAAAAAAAATTATGTGGCTGTATGTGCTCGACGGCTAGGGATCTGTTGTGCGCAGAAGTATGCAAATTTGGTTACGAATAGACGAAGATAGGTTCCAATGCACCTGAGACTCAGATTTTTCACTTTTTTTAATAATTAGCAAAGATCTTAATTAAAAACCCTAATCAAACTCTAATGAACGATCTTCAATTTCTTCAATTTTCGGTAGATCGTCTGCGTTATGATCGCTTCCACAGATTGACTGGGTCCGGGAAACACGGGTCAAGCATACAGCTCAAACACTGGAATTAAATATTCCAGTTTTTTTGAGTGTGTGTGTTGTAAAATAGCAATAGCCATGACGCGGATGGAGTCATAAAAAATAAAAAATACGTACGTTTAAAAGGCAATTCCATAGTGCTGGTAGTAACTTTCATAAAAAATATGAATATTTACTATTTAAAAAATATATTCTTCTTCCTGAACATCTGTTTTATATTTTCCGTTTTTTATGCATTTAAAAAATCACAATCGCCATTGCCCGAGAACAACATGAATATTTACTTTAAAAAAAATTCTAAACGTCATTTTCATATTTTCCGGTTTTTTGTACCTTTAAATTGCCACCTATGTATCCCAAATAGGAAAAAAAAAAAGATAGAGAGCACTTTTTACGTTTCTTGCAGCAAAATTTCAGACTCTAAAATAAACGCATTTTCTTACATCTGTTTCTTCCTCATATTCAAAAACCTTTTTGTAGCCCAGGGGGATTTTTCAGGGATTCTTGTTGATAGAATTTTTTCTGGCTTTTCGAAATTTTAAATTCGTTTACAACAAAATTCTGTGGTATTAAATAAAATGTACTATGCATTGAAATAATTTGACATCTCTGTAATCATTTATTAGCACTTTTAACGTGTTTAGAGCTTTACAAAATTGATTATAAAAACTAATAAATAATGTCCTGGATTTTAAAATATAGACACAAACATTTTTGTGACAAATATATGAGGGCTTTCGATTAACCGAGTGTGTCGTATAACCGAGCGTCGGATAATAGGAAGTCTAAAATACAGCATCTTGAAGAAACTTCAAATACAAACGTGCATAGCTATACAAGAAAAAAAAACCCTTTCATACATTGTTTGGAAGTCAAACGAAAGTTATCATATACGAAAATCGCTAAAGCATAAAATTCTGAGGCTTCATAATTGCAGCTTTCAAAAAATAAAACTTCGGATAGGAAGAGATTATATGATGATCAATCATATCTTCAAAAATAAGTCCAGTGATTTTCTTATTGCTTCTGAATATTTATATAGCTCAAAACTTCAATTTTATGGAACATATTTGTGCCACATTTTAGGATTAGAAAGGAAATATTCGAATAAAACTTCCTGCGACAGTTGTTTACTTCACGGGTTTTTAAACAAGCTTTCACAAATATTAAACAAAGTCAGTATGTTACAAAGACCTTCTATAAAACTTCTTAAAAACTGACTTTCATTTTACATTTAAAACCGGATATATAGTTCAAAAATACTTCTGCTTAAAGATGCCGAGTTGTTTCAATAACCCATTTCAAATATTTGAAGTATTTAAAAGACATTATGCATTTTCTCTTATCCTTGCTTAGTATATATACAGTTGGATCCGGTTAAGACGCTCACGGTTAATAAGCGATCCCGCTTAATACGCGGAATTTTTCAAGTTCCTTGAACATCGCCCATAATATTAATGCAAAAATATCACGGTTAATACGTTCACGGTTAATAAACGTTCCCACTTAATACGCGAAATTTTTCAAGTTCCTTGAACCTCGAACATAATATTAATGCAAAAAGCTCACGCTTAATAAGCGGTCCCGCTTAATACGAGGAATGTTTCAAGTTTCTTGAACATCATCGCCCATAATATTATTGCAAAAATATCACGGTTAATAAGCGATCCCGCTTAATACGCGGAATTTTTCAAGTTCCTTGAACATCGCCCATAATATTAATGCAAAAATATCACGGTTAATACGTTCACGGTTAATAAGCGTTCCCACTTAATACGCGAAATTTTTCAAGTTCCTTGAACATCGGACATAATATTAATGCAAAAAGTTCACGCTTAATAAGCGGTCCCGCTTAATACGAGGAATGTTTCAAGTTTCTTGAACATCGCCCATAATATTATTGCAAAAATATCACGGTTAATAAGCGATTACGCTTAATACGCGAAATTTTTCAAGTTCCTTGAACATCGGACATAATATTAATGCAAAAAGCTCACGGTTAATAAGCGATCCCGCTTAATACGAGGAATTTTTCAAGTTACTTGAACATCGCCCATAATATTAATGTAAAAATATCACGTTTAATACGCGAACAGTTACTACCGGTTACTACGCGATTCCGCTTAATACGCGGTAAAGTTTCAGTTCCTCGAGGGAAAATATCGCTTAAAATGCGAACTCGTAGACCAAGATGAGAATTTCTTCTCTCTTCTCCATTGTTGACAATTTAGAGGATTTTTTTTAAATTCGTATATCTACCAGCATTTTCGAATAGTGATATTTTCTTTGCTACAGTTGTATATTTCTTTTATGTTTTGTTTACTTTTTGCCATGCTAACAGTATTTTTTTAAAGGAAGATTAACAAGCTTAGTTTTCTTATTTCATAAAAAATTAAGGACTGATTACAAAATTATTCATTATCTTAAGTACTAACAAGGGAACCACTTTTGGTGCTGCTTACACCTAGCATCGACACCTGGTGCATTTTGTAGCTCTATACATAAAAGTTGGAGTACTGATAAAATTTCTCTGTTAAAATCATATTTTATATATTTTTTTTATACTTTTAATTTTTTATTATTGGATTTTTATTTGTATATTTACACCAAAAGTGAGTTAAATCGCCAAATATGGCGCTGTCGCTAAACATTTTTCGACTGCTTTATCCCTCTACTGTCCATAGATTAACATACAAGATGGGACATTTCCATAGAGCGTAATGGTAATGCGATTGCGATCGTGGCGCCTTTAGTGACAATGGGGAAGAAACTCTCCATCCTTGTAATATTTTTATTATTGAGTATCTACCTTATTGTGATCTTTCTTTTTTTAACGTTGCATGTTTACATTTTCAGTAGAATCTTACACCGATACATAAACATAGAATAGATATTCTATTTTATATATCTAATATCTATTCTATGTTTATGCACGCATATATGCTTTTTATTTTATTTTTACAGGATGAGTGAACAATTTAAGTTCAACAAAAAACAAGGCGAAATTTCGTCTTGAATATTATACGTCAAGTAAATGAAATAATTTGACTTAAAGCTACATAAAGCGATGGTGTAATGTAAAAATATACGAAATATTGCACTCTACAAGTCCCAAAAAATTTCATAAATATTCCTCTTTGGTAGAAACATTTTTACAGCCTATGTTTTATTAATTTATGAAGTTTAATGTATCGTTACAATAATCTTTTAAAATTTACGCATTTTCACTTTCTCACAGATAAAATAAAAAGATTGTTTTTAATGTAAATAACGTACAATCAGTTCAATAATATTTAGGATATTAACATATAAGAAATAATAATAAAATTACAGATAGGAAAAAATTCTTTTTTACAAATTTTTAGAATTATACAAATCTAAAAGTTTAAAAAAGCAAAACATAGCGATACTTATATTACACTTGATAAAATTGTATTCGATGTGAATAAATTAACACAATACCAGAATTTAATTTCTTACAATTTTACCTCATTAACTTACATATTTAAGTTTTCCACGGAATTTTCTGGGGATTTTCTTTTATATTGTTATTATAAATATCATTTTGTAAGTTAAAGGTGAACGAACAAGTACGATGGAAAAAAAAGCTAAATAAATCAAACATAAACACCATATCGTCAACAGCTCTGCTTCGTTTAGGAAAGAAAAGATATTCAAAACATAGTAGTCCAGGCAATAGAGACCGTATAGGGGCTTTACCTAGCAAAATTCATGGCAGTTCTGGAAAAAGGCTCACTACATGTTTTTTGGGTAGCTGAATCCGAATTTTTAACTTCCCACCAAAATTTCACCCGGCAACCTCCTCAAATTTTGGTAAAATGCCCCCCAAAAAAAGGTTTTTATTAAAAAAATCAATTTTTTTATTGTTTTAGGGGAAAAGTATCTAGAAATTCAGAAAGTAGACAACATTTGCAATAAATTAGATATATGACATTATGACTTAGGATGAAGGGGAAGGGGGATCTGCATCGGAACATGCTCCGCAGTGCTGCGTGGACTAAGTTGCGCAATTCCACTTAACCACTCACGCGTTTAGATTTGCCCTGCCATCTCCCCTCCGAACTTTCTCTATAAGGTTTACTTTAAGTTTTTTGGGTCGCTGAATCCGAATTTTTAACTTACCCCCAAAACTCCCCCCCCCCAAAAAAAAAAAAAAATAGTTGTTTTAAAATTAAATTTTTTATTGTTTTAGGGGAAAACTATGTAGAAATTCAGAAAGTAGACAAAATTTGCAACAAATAGGATGTATGATATTATGACGTAGGATAAACGGGGAGAGAGGGGGCTGCCTCGGAACATCCTCCGCGCACTGTTCTCAAAAACCAAATTTTTTTCAAAAAATCAATTTTTTGGAGGTTTGCCGGGAAAAATTTTGGTGGGAAGTTACAAATTCGGATTCAGCGACCCAAAAAACATAAAGTGAGCCGAAATTCAGAACTAGCATTAATTTTGCCATGTAAAATCCCCTATTACCTGGACTTGCATAACTTAGTGCACATAGCGCCGCAGTGTGTGTTCCGAGGCAGCCCCCTCCCTCCCCGTTCATCCAACGTCGTAATGTCATGTATCCTTTTTGTTGCAAATTTTGTCTACTTTCCGAATTTCTTCATAGTTTTCCCCTAAAACAATAAAAAATTTAATTTAAAAACAACTGTTTTGGGACGGGGGGATTTTGGGGGTAAGTTAAAAATTCGGATTCAGCGACCCAAAAAACATAAAGTAAACCTTATAGAGAAAGTTCGGAGGGGAGATGGGAGGGGGAATGTAAACGTGTGAGTGGTTAAGTGGAATCGCGCAACTTAGTCCACGCAGTACCGCAGCGCATGTTTCGAGGAAGATCCCCCCTTCCCCTTTATCCTAAGTCATAATGTCATATATCTAATTTGTTGCAAATTTTGTCTACTTTCTGAATTTCTGGATACTTTTTCCGTAAAACAATAAAAGATTTTTTTAATAAAAACCTTTTTTGGGGGGGCATTTTACCAAAATTTGGGGAGGTTGCCGGGTGAAATTTTGGTGGGAAGTTAAAAATTCGGATTCAAAAAACATAAAGTAAGCCAATTTCCAGAACTTCCATTAATTTTGCCAGGTAAAATCCCCTATTGCCTGGACTATAGAGCGTAAACTTAGGGTGGAGCGAAAAAAATGAATTTTTTAAAATCAAAATCGGGTAGGTGCCAAAAGTTGCCTTTATACTAGTACATCATTTGTGTGCAATATTACCGCTGAAAAAAAATGGCTTGAGTCTGCGCTTTTGGTCCAAAAGTCGAAATTTTGGGTAAAATTTGACATTTTTTCAAAATATTAAAGAAAATTCTATAGAGATGGTTATTAGTTAAAAGTGTTATTTAAACCTTTATTATTAATGACTTAACATATTTAAACCATAAAACGATATCTTTGTTCTGTGTAACTGGAGCAAAACTGACAACTTTTGGTGAAAAAGAGGCGTTTCCACTCTGTTGTGCCATACAACTAATTGTTGTTTAGAATGCAGCTCTTACCTAGTAGCTTTCAAAACTACTCAGGAGGTACCACGTGGAGGTGGTACCATATCGCATTTCATGTCACAACAGTGCATAGCTCGACCACCCTACCATCTGAACTCAATGTTTTATTTATACATTGAATTGTGATTTTTTATCAAAGACTGGCATGAGTTTTCTATGTATCAACCTAGTATATCTCTTTTTTGGATGCTGCTGCTGTGATCTTCTTTACGTATTTTTCTACTGTTTGTGTAAGAGAAGACAAACAGTGTAATGCAGTGCGGATGATATTAATGCAATCTATTCAGCCGTCTATTATCTTCACCAAGATTGCTCCCAATAAATGTATATTGATTAGAGGTTCTGCTACCACAACACTTTTCCAATGAATTAGATTTATATAATTATCCGCTTCAAAGTTTATTGTCAATATTTCAGATTTGCGTATGACATCATTTACTCTCATCTTTCAACTATTATGTGCTGAGCAGGTAACTGTTTAATATGATGGCAATCGTCAGAGAGCATTGAAATAAGAATTTCCTCTGCGTATGCAAAGCAACCATTGCCCTAAATAACCTTTTTTTAGTATTTGTTTTATTCCGTTTTGTGTGTTGTTTAGTAGCCGAGTAATTTCTCATGAGTTTTTAGATCCCTTCTTTAGCTGTGGATTACATTTGATTGTAAACTATCTTGGAGCCAAACTTGGATAACATGGTACTTTTTGAGTGAACGCAGAAACTCTGATGGGCATTGAGTGCTCATCGAAGGCGGAAAATTGTGTTAGTCGTTGTCATTCATTCTGCGAGGGGCATAATTAGAATGAACCATTACAATTGATCATATGCCGCCTCCAAGTCCAGTGAATTTCCTTTGGATCATTTATTAAAAAAAATCATTGGCAAAAATTAGATTCTAAGCCACAGGATTCGCCGCGGACCAATAGGAAAATCTTTGTCCACGTGCTTATTCCCTTCTTATTTCAATTTTTGAAGCCATAGAGAGTAATTTTCAAACATTATTTCGCGAATTCGATAAAAGGGTACTCAGCACATACCAGAAATACCTGCTACACATTTGCAAAGTTATTTCATCAAGATATTGCTCAGAAGAACTAGCGAATAGGAATCCAAGAAACGTGTTCTACGCAATATGACTCACAAAGGCGCATAAAATTATTCGCCTTTATATAAGCACTGGTTGATCATCAGAGTCTGGTTCACTCACAAAGTATATAATCCAAGTTTATGCCGCAGGATAGTTTACACCAAATATAATCCACATCTAAAAAATTGATGTAAAAACATATGGAAAACTACTCGGCTACTAAACATCACAGAAAACAGAAAAAAAATACTAAACAAATTTATTAAGGACAATGGTAGCTTTTCACATCGAGAGCCAATTCTTATTGCAATTTTGATGACGATCGCCATCATATTAAACAACAAGCTTATCAGCATATAAAAAATGCAAGAGGTAGAGTAAATGGTTGCATACTCAAAGATGAAATACCTAAATTTTGTAAAATGTTGTCGGAACAGAGCTCCCAATCACTATGTAGTAACTGGATGCAATTTTGGTGAAAATTCTAGAGGGCTGAATAGATTTCATTAATTCCACTGCATTATTCTGCTTATTTTATTATACACAAGCAATAGAAATATACGCGAAGGAGTGTCACAGCAGCATCACCCAACGTCTGTGGATACAGAGAAGTGATGGACTAGGTTGATACATAGAAAACTTATGCTAGTCTTTTATAAAAAATCACAATTCAATGTATAAATAAAACATTGTGCTCAGATGGAAGGGTGGTCGAGCTATGCACTGTTGTGTCAATGCAGCCACCTCCACGTGATACCTCCTGGGTAGATTTGAAAGCAACTACGTAAGAGCTGTATTCCAAACAGCAATTAGTTGTATGACACAACAGAGTGGAAACGCCTTTTTTTCACCAAAAGTTGTCAGTTTTGCTCCCGTTATACAGAACAAAGATATCGTTTTATCGTTTAAATATGTTAAGTTATTAATAATAAAGGTTTAAATAACACTTTTAAATAATAGCGAGCTCTATAGAAATTTTTTCATTTTTTTGAAAAAATGTCAAATTTTACCCAAAATTTCGACTTTTGGACCAAAAGCGCAGACTCAAGCCATTTTTTTTGAGCGGTAATATTGCACGCAGATGATGTACTAGTATAAAGGCAACTTTTGGCACCTACCCGTTTTTGATTAAAAAAATTCATTTTTTTCGCTCCACCCTAGTAAACATATTTCATCAACGTAGATAAATTTCGGAGGCTTGTTAATTCTTCCCCCTTGTCGGTAGTGACGCTAGTACTGTTGCCATTACAGATTTTGCCGTAAATGTCTCATCTTGTATGTCAATCTATGATACTGTCTAGCATATGTACGATCGTATTAGAATTAAATTAGATTGCGATTTGTTTGATAATAGCCATGGAGGAAAGAGATAGATGGAGATGGAAATGCAGTATGCCATAAAAACTAAAAACGGTTTGCTTATGATACGCGTTATCGCTCAAATTTAAATGCCCTCACTCGGCCCAAACAAAACAAGCACCTGGAAGAGGGACCGAATTCTTTGACATCGCACACGCATTATTTCTCTAAATGAAAGTGATCTGCTTACTTTTAAGCATTCTATAAAGCAGCATTCCATCGTATTATGAATTAAAAACCGCATTACTAAAAGTTTTCTTCTTTTTTTCGTGAAAGAATGTGCTTGTGCTTGGGCCGACTGTGGCTGATTTTAGGGTTTCTTTTTTGGCGTCACCCCAGCCACCTTACTTCATCCCTATTCTTTTTCATTACTCTATGGATAATAACATAAGAAACAAGAATGAGTTTTTTTCTATGCAGACGACACATCTATAAATAGTAAATATATATCTTTTAAAAGCTTTCAAAATCATTAAAAGTTTTTTTTTTTTTTTAAATACAAAATAACCAAACTATTTTCTTTTGAAGTCAGATAGAATAAAGTTATTTCGGATGTTTAAAATGAAACGTTGTTGTATTAAACGTTGAGTCTTTTGGTACAAGCAATCGTAAAGTAAATTAATATTTCTGTACAATTTAGAAATTTTACTATGCCTAATTAGGTCGGACACTACAATTTCTAGCGAAGTCCAAACCACTGCTCACTCACACACGACAAGCCGCTATGACATTTGCATAGGTTTGCCTGAAAGCTCTACTAATGCCAATAATTGTGTTTTTCCTGATAGTAGATTCTTGAATTAACGGACTTAGACCAAGAGTTAAAAAATATTCCGAATGTTCATTTTTAGTATTGTTTCTGAAGCTGACGTTGAAATCCCCTGCATTAATTAAATTTTGACATAATGTTTCTTGTCCTATGTTTTTAAATATGGCATTATTTATACATTCAATGGCGATGTTTATTAAGCATCTTGGTAATCTGTAAACAGTTATCAGCCGCACACCAAATACTTTGAACTGGATACATTCACAGCGTTCACTATCTGGACTATTCAAATTAGTGTTGCCGGAAGTCCCGCGTAAATCGGGGCTACAAATGCTCTGGACACGACTAATTTCTTACAGATAATTTCGCCATCTTTAATCGCAGATAATTCTGCCATTAGATAAGGCGAAGAAAATTACTTTAAAATACTGGTGTTCAGAGAGAGCATTTGGAGCCCCGATTTACGCGGGACATCTGGCAACACTAATACAAATAGAAACTTTTACCTGAGCTGGTTACGTTACATTGGTTACGTTATTAATATAATTACGATGTACATACGCTAAGGATCCCAACCCGGATTCGTGCCTGTTATAGCAAGATCATCTAATCTACATATCTGTTGAAAATTATCCAAATAAAATGCATCGCTACAGCATCCCCATAATTCTACAAGTAAGATGAGATGTGCAGAAACAGTAATAGAATCTGCCCTAAGGTCTAGCATATGTTTTCGAAAAAAAATAGTATGTTAAGCCGACGGCTCATAGAATACGCTGCCCGCGTCTCACGGAAAAAAGATTTAGTTAATATAGCCCCAGCTAAAATGTTTGGTTGGACTAACCAACTGTTGGTTTGACTAATCCAATGATTTTGTTCATTCAATAAAATTTTATTGAGCTAACAAAATGATTTTGTTAGTTCAACAAAAAATATTTGGATGGGCAAAATTTGGTTGGCACAACTATTTTTTTGTTGTTTTAACAAAATCGTTCTTTCCGTATGTATGTCCAAACAGTCCGTGTCTTTAAAGGTTAATATCTCGGGTAATTACCGACAATGTTTTTCGAAAATCATTATCAACAATCCTGTTATATTTCCGTGATTATAGGTACAATGAACGCCCCCCAACTCCCTTGCTGAGCAGTCGCAAAGTGAAATTTGCATGTAATGGAAAAATGCGCTTTTGTCAAAAACTATGTGACCTAGGATAATCGTTATAGTTTGCCTGCAAGGTTTAAATAAACTTTTACCACCCCTAATTTTTTCATAATTTTAGTTTCAGTAGATTCGGAAATGGGGTGGGACGGGGGCATATTTTTGCATTACATTTTCGACGATATCTCTGAAAATATACACAGAAAAAAATAAGACCTAAAACGGATGGAAAAATACCCGAACTGAGTAGAAAGATTTTTATGTATGAGGTTACCCAATTTGGGTTCATATGCCTGTTTTGGTTACCACTGTGTATTCATTTCGGGTACAGTTAAATACCCATTTTAGAAAAAAAAATCTAAAATGGGTATTTAACAGTGCCTAAAATGGATGACAAGTGGTAACCAAAACAGGCATATGAATCCAAACTGCGTGACCTCATACCTAAAAATCTTTCTACCCAATTCGGGTATTTTTCTACCCGTTTTAGGTCTTATTTTTTCTGTGTAATACCTGAAAGTGAAGTAAATGTATTTTTGAGTTCGGCGTTATAAGAGCTTTCACACGATATAAAAAAATGATTTTTCTTTTCAAGTAACTTAATTAACCCCCTTAAATTTTTCCTAAATATATTTGTGAATGGTTAATAATCTATAAATATGTGTGTCAACAGCCTTCATTACTTCTGCCAAATTTCAATTTTCCACGTTCCATGGTTTATATGAAAAATGGGTGTGACAGACGGACAGACAGACACATGAGTGATCTTATAATGGTACCATTTTTACTTTTTATGTACGGAACATAAAAATTTTTAAAATAATAATAATGAACACTCTTTTGAAGAAACTTTTACGTTCACATTTGAAAGAGGCTAGTCATTAAATAACATTAGTTCTTCTCATCTGAAGTCAATGAAGTCACGTGTAACAGCTAGTAAATTGATGTAGATAAACTTGAACTAATAGTAAACTGTCCATAAAAAAGTAAAATTAAAATAATCTTTTATTCAAGAAGTTGACATAATTAAAGATAAATGAAGCTAATTACAGAATCTAAAAATTCTAAAAGTGTTCAACTTTGAAGAAGAATACTTCCCTTCTAACAATATAAAAAGTAATAACAATGCTAATAATAATGTATTCATTAAAATAACAAATAAAACCTTTCTGCAACAATATTAAAAAGCAGAAAAACCAACATTTAAAATACACAAATAATACATAAAAAGAAGCAAACAGATGTTTCGAATCTACTAGCGAGATTCTTCTTCAGTGCAAGATAGGGAAAAAAGGAACAGCGTGCTAGAAAAAGCAAGGCTGAGCAAAATCATAGACAGGGACACGCTGGTTTATATACCCTATGCGGGTAGCGGAGGCACCAAAAACAACCAATGAGAGAGAAAAAGCAAGGCTGAGCAAAATCATAGACAAATCATCAAAAAATCAGGAGCTCAAACGTTCTTCGATTGCTCAACATTTTTGGTCTTCTCAACATAGGTTCGATTTTTCCTCCGCCATCATTATCCAAAAATGTTCTTCTAACCTTGATCTTGATTTTTGGGGAGCTTACCACATCATTAAAAATTTTCACTCTTTAGTCAATGACTTATATAGTACTCCTGATTTTCCAAGTATTTGGAAAGCATTAATTTAATTTCCCCTTTTTTGGTTTCTTTTTCTCTCCTTCTCCGGTAGATGTAGCTACTTGTCCACTCAGTCGTTTCCACTGCTTCTCTCTCAGTGGTTGTTTTTGGCGCCTCCGCTACCCGCATAGGGTATATAAGACAGCGCGTCTCTGTCTATGATTTTGCTCAGCCTTGCTTTTTCTAGCACGCTGTTCCTTTTTTTCCTATCTTGCACTGAAGAAGAATCTCGCTAGTAGATTCGAAACAGCTGTTTGCTGCTTTTTATGTATTATTTGTGTATTTTAAACGTTGGTTTTTCTGCTTTTTAATGTATTCATTCTATATTATGATATTATAATAGTCTAAACTGAGTCTTAAACTAACCTTCCGTATAGATTAGATGTTGGTCTACTTCTAATTTATTAAATCTAAACATAAGTTCTTAGACTTCGTGCCCTGTTTTAATTTAATTAACTTTTCAGAAACTACTCTGAAACTAACATAGTCACTAAATCACACGAACTTCCATCGTGTAACGATAAGTACTAACCTGTTTAAAATATTCAACTGCAATAATTCAGTAACTCATTTTGTTAAAGCGTTCTCTTTCGTGTTCTTATTATGCCATAATCTAGAATTATTTTAAAGTTATTTTAATCGCCATAAACAGCATAAAAACAAAAGAAAATAGATGTGATTGTTTATCTCATATTTGATTAAATACAGTCAGCATAAGCATAAATAATATTTTGGTCACGTATACTCAACTTCTCTCTTTTGGACATATCCGTAATCGTAAACAAGAAATATTGTCGAAGTGTTTTCTTTCTTTTTTTTTTCCACGTAGATTTTGTTAATGGCGGGCAGATCTTCCTTAAACACAATACTGAGAAAGCTTCTTTGACTTTATCTTCCGTAATCAATCTACGTTTTGATAAGAATAGAAGCTAGTGATAGATACCGCATTTCTGTTAGCATTTTTTATCGGATGACAGATATCAAGTAAGAGCTGAACGACCGTTCCGAGATATGCATAAATATTGCTGTCGGAAATACTTTAGAGGAATTGGAATGTCTGTCGACAAGCGTTAAAAGTAAAGTTTTCGACCTGGTGCCATTGGGAAAGCATAATTTTGCAATGATCGATTACAGTTTCCGTAATATTCTTGCGTACTAACCATCTGACAAATGAGAACCAGTCGAAAAAAACACGTGAGATATGTTTTGAAATGTTGCTACATCAGTTGTTTGACAGTAATTTCATTCAACTGGTGTTTTACGTAGGGAATAAGTTTAAAACTAATATTATGCTGATGTTATTGGTGATTTCTTGACGTCCAACAACTTAAAGTTGATAAAGTCACATGAACTTGGGAGATATAAATATTTCCTTTCTGCATATAGCGTTAAGTTACAGGGAGGGTAAAATGCACATCTTTCTTAAATACAATAATGTGAAAGCTTCTTTGCAATATCTTCAATGATAAATCTAAGTTTTAAAGAAAGTAAAAGCTAGTAATAAATACTGAATTTTTTTTATTGGATGACAAATATCAGGTAAGAGCTGGACTAACATACAAATAAATATTACTGTCGTAAACAATTTAGGAGGTATCAGAATGACCGTTCTCAACAATCTTTGGTCGCGAATTTCATTTCTTTTAACGTGACAATACAAATAACGAGGTTCATCTGTTCGTTAATCTTAAACTTCGTAGTGGCACAGATTCTATCCAGAGGACAATATCTAGATCCGGTACCAAACTAATTCAACTGATACATTCTCTTTTACCTAGCATGCCATCTGATGCATGGAGGAAGTTGTTAAATACGTTAAACTTTCTGTTTCAAAATGCATATGCGTAAAATATGTGCGTTCCTCGGACCGAAAATTATCAACTTAATTTGAACAAGTTATACCAACTTTATGAAAGTTTTAAAGAAAATCAAATAAATTAATCTGTAAAACACCCAATCTTTAAAAAAAAAAATCTATCTGCATTCTGAATTCTTCGTTGATAACAGTTTATTTTTTATGCACAATTTCAATTAATGTGCATACTATGTGCGTGATTTTGTTTTTATGTGCTACTAAATAAACCTCAATTTTTACCTAAAGGTAAGTATTGTTTTTTGCTGTTTATTCTTTGTCTTCCTTTCTTTCTTCTTCCCAGTTTGCTTCGATGTTGAATAAAATATAATTTAATTATCATTAATAAAAAATAAAAACAAACCTTCTTAGACATAAATGATTAGTTTAATTTATACGTTTAGGATCACTTATTTAAATAGCAAATACACATAACAAGGAATATTAAACACGTTAACATTTTCAATACCTCAAAAAATTATCAGATATAAAAAATACATGCATTTTTTAGATATCATTAAAGAAAAATTAAATGCAATTTATGCAATACAAAGTATACTTTTTATAAACAAAATCATAAGACGAAACGCAAAATTTCACCTTGATTCAAACATAAAATATACAATATGAACTTTAAAAAATCCCTGTCGGCCCAGCCTACAGGCGGAGGTAGATTTCGAAGTTAAGTATATTAATTGCACCAACAAAAACTAAATCATGATAAATCCACTTTAACAGTTTTATCTGACCGCTTTTGACGAGTTTTTATTTCATTTTTATATAATAGCTGGTTTTATCAGAATCATGTTAAGGCGGTATTAAAAAAAATACTTTTCCATGCTCAACAACTCGAAATTTTCTGGCACATTTTCAGATTAATTTTTAATAGAAAAAATATGAAACTTGCTGACGTGATTTTTGAAAATATTTATAAGCGACATGTGTTTTTATTTTTCTTTCAATTAATTGAAACTTGATTAATAAACAATTATTTTTTCAGTAGGGCAATATTTTTCGTTTCTAACACAATCGCTTCGGGAAATTCTGTTCAAAATGCCCACTTGGACATCATTTTTTGAAATATATTCTGCCTCTATCAAAAAAATCGATCATTACGGTACATTATATAGTTTCTGAAGAAGAGAATCTATCAATTGGACACGTTTGAGAGCAAAAATGAATTTAAAAATGAGTAAGAAAATAAGCAGTTTGGATTTGAATGCATGCTTAATAAGATGACTTTTTTCTTCAATCGCTATGTATTTTTAATTTGTTTTTGCTGTAAGAATTGGTCCTATCAAAAACTTGTCTACATAAATGTTGAAGACAATATTAAGAAGATATATGATAAATTCATGGGGATTTTATATCTTGTGAAGCGACGGAGTTATGGAAAATTTTCTTCTTCACCCCCCTTTTAGGTAGATTTCGTAAGAAATACGGCCCAAGAGGGTGGAAATGGGGAGGGTTCAAAATTTTGAATACTGTTTTAACATGATTCTGATAAAACCAGCTCTTACACAACAATGGCAGGAAAAAATAAATATTAGGTAGATTTCGTAAGAAATACTACCTATTGCAGTCGTTACCATGGTGCGACTTTTGAAAAATTCCTTCATAACTTTTCATTATAGGACCCCAGGAACCCAAAACCACCCCCACCTAAAAAGTTTATATATATATATATATATATATATATGTGTGTGTGTGTGTGTGTGTGTGTGTGTGTGTATGTATGTATGTACTAAATTTTGTCCGCACGATAAAAGTCGCAATTATGCACGAATCATCTTCAAACTCGCCAACAACTTTGAGATGGCTAATATCTCGGCGGGGGTTGAAAATGGGCGAAATCGGCCCAAGAGGGTGGAAATGGGGAGGGTTCAAAATTTTTAATACTGTCTTAACATGATTCTGATAAAACCAGCTCTTACACAACAATGGCAGGAAAAAAATAAAAGTTTTTCGTTATAGCAGTTGCCAACAATTAAAAAAAAAAACAAATAATAAAATTCTCACCACAACAATTACTTTTCTTTTGCAAAATTTTCACGTGTAAAATTAAATAGTTTGACAAATTGAAAACAAATTGAATATTACGTCATAAGTTTCCTAGAGCAAGATTTCAGCATGAAAACTCAAAATAAATAGTTTGACGAATTAAAAAAATATGTATATTGCGTCATATTGGAAATATAATGGACCTCAGCAGGTATGAATATGTAACACCATGTAAGTTTGAAGAAAGGTATTAAAACATGATAAAAACCCGACTATGGAAATATTAACATATTTTAACACTTTAAGGTTCTCTGAATTTTTTGTTGCCATTTTTTAAACCTATTCCATATATGTGTGTGTGTGTATTCGTGTATATTACAATTTTCACGAAAAGTTTAGCTCTCTACAGCTCGCTCTTTGTGAAGAAACAGGGTTTTATCTCTAATCTTGATTTAAGTTTTGTTGGAGAATTTAGTACTTAACATCGAAATCTACCTCCGCCTGTAGGCAAATAGTAACAGTAATAGTAATAGTAGTAGCCTGTAGGCAGTAATTAAACAGTTTGACGAATTGAAAACAAATTGAATATTACGTCATAAGTTTTCTAGAGCAAGATTTCTGCATGAAAATTCAAAATGAAATAAATAGTTTGACGAATTGAAAACAAATTGAATATTACGTCATAAGTTTTCTAGAGCAAGATTTCTGCATGAAAATTCAAAATGAAATAAATAGTTTGACGAATTAAAAAAAACAACAAAATATTGCGTCATATTGAAAATGTAATGGACCACAGCAGGTGAATATGTAACGTCATTGAGTTTGAAGAAACGTATTAAAACATGATAAAAACTCGAGTATGGAAATATTAACATATTTTAACACTTTGAGGTTCTCTGAATTTGATTTAGCCATTTTTAAACCCATTCCATATACATGCGTGTGTGTATATTAGAATTTTCACAAAATGTTTAGCTCCCTAGAGCTCATTCTTAGCGAAGGAACTGGGTTTATCTTTAATCTTGCTTTAAGTTTTGTTGGTGAATTTAGTACTTAACTTCGAAATCTACCTCCGCCTGTAGGCCCGAGCCGGCAGGGATTTTTTTCTTTGTAATATAGGTTATGAATAATCCTTATTCAGACGGTGATAACTAGGCTCCATATAATGCTGATCCAACTTTTTACCTGAAAAGTTCTCTATTTTTAATTTTCTAAGGGGACAGTGGACTTTCAAAATCACGATATTCAACAAAGAAATCGATTCTTTTTAATTTGGAGAATTATGAAACCAGATGTTCAAATTTATCTGATCCAAAAAAATGTTTTAAATTCTTCTGCTTCTTTCCAGAGATATAAGCTTTTATATTTGTAAAAACTGTATATATTTATGCATTTTCTTTTACTTAAACTGCTGTTTTCTCAAAATTGAAAATTTCGCACACTTGAAACGTTCCATGCGCATTCCTAATTATCCTATGCTTTTGAAATTTATACTGCATACCCGCTATACAATTATAAATAAATATTGGTATAAAAGGTTGCATTTCAGGGGTATTTTAGTGTACAAATTTATGAGCATATAAAAGTATAGCTACCTTTAAAAAAAAGCATAATTATGTAAAAAAAATCTATGTATATGTTCAGCAAACTTTTATAATTCCTGCTAACTTCCATTGTAATATATAATAAAAATTAAAGTACCCAGTTAAACTGATGGCATTGAGGTCACAGGCTATTCACACTAATTGTATATTATACTCTTATTTCAAAGAACAATGCCCTCGAAAAATAAATTAAAGGGGGATTAGCTCCCACCCCTCTGTTTCCCATCTTTATACTTAACAAATGAGCCTCGAATCTCATCAGGGAAGCGCCTTATCAGAATAAACCAGTATACTAAATTTCAAGCAAATCGGTCGGAAAAGCGCATTTATCCAAATTAAGGGAGGGGATTAGCCCTCCGTTTCCCTTTTATACTTAACCAATGAGCCCCCCAAACCAATATCTTATCATAATGAACCTATTTGCAAAATTTGAGGCAAATCGGATAATTCTGCCGAAAAAACCCATTTATCTAAATTAAGGAGGATTAGCCCCACAAGCTCCCCTTTATACTTCACCAATGAACCCACATAAGTAATCAGGGAACAGCCTTATCAGAATTATCCTATTTACAAATTTTGATGCAAATCGGATAATTCTGCCTGAAAAACCCATTTATCTAAATTAAAGAGGGGGCTTACCTCCCGCCCCGTTCCCCTTTATACTTAACCAACGAACCCACAAAAGTAATCGGGGAAGGACCTTATCAGAATGAACCTATTTACAAAATTTGATGCAAATCGGAAAATTCTGCCGGAAAAACCAATTTATCTAAATTAAGGGAGAGGGTTGCCCTCCGTTCAAGCGCCTTATCAGAATGAAACTACAAAAAAAAAAATTTGAAACAAATCGGATATTTCTATAAAGAGTTATCGCGTTACGTACGTACGTACATACAGAACCTGAGGGCACATTAGCTCTCAGGCTTTGATATTCTGTGACCTAAAAAGTATCTCATAAATAAATATTGCCATATTTTATGCAAAAGAAATGCGCATGGGACATTTTAAAATGGCAAAATTATTCGTCATTTAAAAAAAAATTAAGAATTGAATAATTTAAAAACTTAACATTATTTTAACACCAAATTTTGAGTATAACTATATAAGTTGACGTTAAGAAGACTGCCAACTTTAAAAAAAAAAAAAATCCATTGAAAATTGAATGAAATCGTTTTTAATGTCGACTGTCCCCTGAAGAGATGTGCAAGTGTGCTATGGATGCCCCTAACTTCCATTTCATTACCATCGCTAATTGCCTTAATGCAGTGAGATCAGTAAACTCCAATTATTTTTATTTGTACGGCTCAAAAAAGTAGCTTCAGTTATAAATTGGTTTAATAAAGAAGTAAGAACAAAGAAACGAGAAAAGAAACATTCGTTCAATTTGCTAATGATAGTAGTTATAGCTAACTATTTTTAAGAAGTGGTACCATATTATTGCATTGCACTAGAATTATTAGAATTGTTATCTCATAACACAAATACTCATTTATATGAAAGGCAATCCAATTAGATGATATATAATAATTTTAATTCCATATTATTATTTATGAAATAATGATGATGTATTATAATACAACGTTATTCAGATCCATTATAAACAAAAACCGCACTTTTAATTACACGCTCTGCAAGTTATATATATATTTAACACTTTCCAACATAGTTGAAAAGTGTTTATGAATTAGGTTTGTCTGTCCGTCTGTCCGCGCTCTAACTCGTATAAATATTGTTGGATTGCAATGAAATTGATATATGTTATTGGGGTTTACTATGACATGTTCGGTATTGAAAATGAAGTGGGTAGCATTTTCGGTCCATTTACAGAGCCACTCAAAAAAATTCCGTTACATTAAGGTCTATGGGGAAAAACTATTATAGACTAGGGTGTACATAGAACTTATCGTTAATTTACAGAAGCACACAAAAGAATTTGGCTATAGAAGAAAATGAGCAGTAATTGAACTATTGAATCCTACAAATAATAATTGCTAGAAGTGCGTGTTCAGTTGTGGTGTGCGTTTTTAAATTTAACTGTTTTGTAACTATTACTTGGTGTGTATAAATTTTGTAGATCATCAACAGAGACGCACAAAAGTTCTCAACAACATCCGCTTATTGACGGAAATTGCTGACTGGAAAATTTCAACTGTGCTATGCGATTAACTGAACTAATTTTTAGCATACTATGTCGTATGCATATATATCTGTAGATCATATATAGGGCTGCACACACAAAAAAAATTGTATATTTTAACGACTATTCATGGTAATAGCAGAAATAAGGTTTTCAAATGCGTTATGCGTTTTCCAAATTGTTCATTTAGACATCATCCTTCACCTTATTAAACTGTGAAGTTTTGTTATAGTATTCTGAATGTGTTGGAAAGCGTTTCATAATCTATTCTGTTCGCATGATTTTTTGTTCTTGTTTAATTAAAACTAAGGGATCCAATCCGAGCGTCCTGGGTTACAGGACATACTATCCGGTGTACTCACCGGAATAGTACGGTAATAAGTGAAAAAAAAAAGAATTCGATAACTGTAATAGTTTTTTTAGTGCGAAAAATATCAATAATGTATTCAAATAAAGTTTTTAAATTTATCATAAATGATACTTATGCCAGAGATTAATGGTCGAAGGATTCGCCTAAAATTTTGCTATTTACAGCAGCCTTTTTTATTCTAATTATTTCAGTGTTTAAGGTCGTAGTTCGATTACATAGCTGTTAAATTTGCGTTATATTTATACTACTTTATTTATTTATTTCTTATTGATGAAGTTTTAAATTCGTTATGGAATGTTAGTCCAAAGCAAACGCTGAACTATTAATATTATTATAAATACAAACTGGCTAATTTTCCTTAATCTGGCTTCACGCAATTGCGATTTTAAAAATATTCATGCTTGAATATTATTTTAAAAACCATTAAAAATGTCAGTAAATTGAGATACAATTTTCAGCTGCATTCGTGCTGATATGTCCTTTCAAATAAATTGCATTTGAAAGCATCTTTTTTTCTATTCGAAGGCGCAAAAAATTTAATTTTGCTATGTTTAGAATAGAGATGCACCGAATATTCGGTATCTATTCGGTATTCGGCCTGTTCGGCCATGTTACCGAATATTCGGTTTGGCCGAATATCAAATTATTCGGTATGCCGAATAGAAACTATTCAGCCTGCCGAATATTCAATTTGGCCGAATATCAAAATATTCGGCCGAGCCGAATACTTAAAGGAATCTTTTTAAACATAGTTTTAAAAACCTTATACAACTTCTACGTTTAACAGTCAACTTATAAAGATATTCAGAATAATTAGAAACAGAACCATATTTAAATAAAGGAGATTGTTTTTACATTATTTATTTGCTATTTGTTAAGTATTATTTAAGAAAATTAATCAATCACTAGGATTTTCGTAGGAATTAATGATGTATAAATGCAAGTTCCTGACCATTGTCCAGAAAATAATCTGTTTCTTGCTAAGATTTTAAGAACAACGTTTACAATCTCTGAAAATGATTGCCCACTCTAGACACCGATGTAGGATGCATTTAAAAACTTCCTTGCTTAATCAAAGGGAGTAGAACAGTTATTCTTGCTGAGTTGCCGCTATATAAATTTTGAATATCAGGTTGTAACGAAAGTTTCCCGCCACAGCTAATATCGTCTTTTCAAACAGTTCGCGTTGTTATATTTGCTCATATTTTGCCAAACGATTTTTGGCATTTGAAAGAAAGAGACTTCTGAAATGGAACTATCACGCTGCCAGATTAGAACCAGCATTTACTTCCAGTTCTGCTGCAAAAAGTCAGCTACAGAATGTCACCGAATCATGTGTACAGCTTTAGGCACTACTGTTGAATCATATGACATCGTGAAGTTTTGGTACCGAAAGTTCAAAAACAAGGACTATGACATTCAAGAAGCAGAGCGCTCTGGCCGGCCTACTAATGTTGATGAGGCCCGCCTGCGAGAACTTGTGGAAGAATATCAGTATTCAACCACTCAAGAAACGTCTAACCCACTAACGTCTAACTGCTAAGCAGTTAGACGTTAGTGCCATGTCCATTAGCCGCGCTATGCATTGCATAAACTTGACGTACAAGTTCAATCGCTGGGTGCCGCATGAGCTGACTCAAGCAGATAAGTGCAGACGTGTTCAGGCCTGCACTAATCTGCTCGAATATCAACGCAAGGACAAAATTCTGGACCGTTTCGTCACGTGTGATGAAAAGTGGATTAACTTCAATAACACAAGCCGAAAAAAGGGGTTGCTCTACGCCCGGTGAGCCCGTCGGCAGCGTCTCAAAGCGCAATTTGACTAACAAAAAGATAATGCTTTGTAACTGGTGGGATTGCCGCGGTATTATCCACAAAGAGTATCTGGGAAAAGGTAAAACCATGGACAGTAAGGTGTACAGCAAGATGCTGCTAGTCCGTGCTGACGCTGTTATCAAGGTAAAATATCAAAATGAGTCCCGGCGCAAGAAGATAATGTTTCATCAAGATAATGCTAGATCACATATGTCTGCATTCACCGGCTGGACTCTGTATGGACTCAAATGGGATCTTTTGCCACACCCACTATATAGCCCCGACATCACTTCTTCGGACTACTACCTTCTTTCACACTTGCAGCTACATCTTGCTGGTGCTATCTTTAATTCTGCACAGGACGCCCGAAATGAGGTTGATCTGTTTTTGGACCCGCGGCCCCCAAGTTTCTGGGCCGAAGGCTTTGAAAAACTACCAAAACCTTGGCAGAAAATCATAGATTCGGGTGGTGATTACTACCCTCATTAAAGGCACTGCTTTCATGCTTTTTTTTCTAACTTTATTAAGAACTTTTTTTGGCTGAAAACTTTCGTTAAAACCTGAGAGATTGCATTATTTATTTACTTTTACTTTAGTCTCTTCCTGACAAACAAATAATACATGATCCTGTACAGTTTTTCTTCCAATTTTTTCACAATTTCTCTTTGATTTTTAAATGTTTCTTTTAGAATTTAAGAAAATTTTATTCATCTGTTTTAATTCTCAGAAGAAGCTATGAAATTTAAAATTTTATTAATTAAAAAAGTTTTATAACTATCCTCTTCTTAAATAACTCAAAGCAGACTTTTTTCAGCATAAAGTTTACTTGAAAAAAGCTCTTGTTTATTAGAATAAAAGTTTCTGTTTTAAATATTATGTAAAATTGTTTTAAAATTTAACATTTTAATGTCTTTAAACTTTGAAATATAAAAGTATTCGACAAGACGAATATTCGGTATTCGGCCGAATAGTTACTATTCGGCAGGTCGAATATTCGGTATTCGGCCTAGCAGTTACTATTCAGCCAGCCGAATATTCGGTATTTGGTTCACCTGGATGCCGAATATTCAGTATTCGGCCAAAATCACTATTCGGTGCATTCCTAGTTTAGAAGTTAATAAATTTCCGACAAAAGCACAAAGCATAGTTCAGGTCGTTACCACTGGCGATATGACGTCAGCATTAGTCACGGACATGTTTATACTTTATATTATAGATAGATCTATGTGATTAATGATATATTTAAAAATTAATTTATGTTTATAAATGATAAAACATTAATTTAGACAGTAATATATATATAAACATGAATGACATGTAGATAGTAAAGCATTAGTTTTAAAGACGAAAATTTCATTTATGTAGCGCCTTTTTCAAGAATTTTGCTTAATATCATATTGATGTTTTCGAAAGTTTTTCGCGCATTTAATCCTTTTAAATTTCGAATTTTTTAGAAAATGTTCTTAGCAAGCATTTGCATTTTTAAGTAACCGTCATGCCAAATTTGAAGTTTCTACCTCAACAGTATCGCATAAATCACATTTTTAGAAAGCTTTATTTTCTGCCGCACCCTTTTCAATTTAGAAAATACAAATATATTTTTTTAACTGTTCTGTGCTAATACTTACGTTTTAAAAATAACACCCATGTGAAATTTCAAGTTTCTATCCCTAACAATTTAATAGAAATCGTAGTTTAGAACGTTTTTTTTTCTCATTTGACCGTTTTAAATTTCGAATTTTTTAGAAATTGCTCCTATTGAGCATTTACATGTTATAAGTAACCAGCATGTAACCAGCAAGTTCCTAGCCCCTTCAGTACCCCAAAAATTGCAATTTCGAACATGTTTTTCTCCTGCATTCTTTTCAATTCCGATTTTTTTAGAAAAACATTCTGCGCGAGTATTTACGTATTCAAAATAACAACCATGTCAAATTTCAAGTTTCTATTCCTACCAGTTCCATAGAAATCGTATTTTAGAACGTTTTCCACTCATGTCGTTCTTTTAAATTTGGAGGGTTTTTTTAACCATTCTTAGGGAGCATTTACATCTTATAAGTAACCACCATGTCAAAGTTCGTTTCTAGCCCCTACAATATCACTAAAATCGTAATTTTCGAACGATTTTTGCTCCAGCATCTCCCTTTGGGGCATTGGTACTGACATAAAATATACCCTATGTTGGAGCAGAGATCGATCGTCGTCATCATTTTGCCACAATTACTTATGAAATCGGTTCAGTAGTTCCCGAATTTACTCGCTACAAACAAACACACAAAAGTTACTTCTATCTATAACAAACAAACACGCACACAAACAAACATTATTTCTTTATAATATTAGCATATATACATAAGGAGTAAGTGGTGAGGTAAATTGGAGATAAGAATTTGACTCGGGAACCTTTTGGTGGATCGAACTCTTTTATTTCGCAGCTACATCTTACAATCATCTTCGCGAGTCCGATCGATCGGAGGTCCCGCGAGACGATTACGTCGATTTTCGGTACCCACATGGTCGTAGGTTAGACAAGCATCTCAAATGTGCCAAATCTCAACTTTTTCGAGCGAGTTCTTGCTAATGTTTTGGGATTGTGGTATTTTCCAGCAGGGAGCGAAGATGTTAATCTGGGAGGAACATCTACTTAATTTATTGATTAGCTTTTGATTGATATATGGTCAAGAACCACACAATTATCGGGATCTATGACTTACAAGGCCTTAACCACAAACGAAAGGGAATTGGAACGTTCAGGGGAATAAGATACATATAAGCCACATTTGGTTTGTTTCAGAAGAAACAGCTTTAAAGATTTTGATTAAATCCTGAAATCAGGTATTGGTTGTTTGATGGATGATTCCATAGAATAATAGTGTAGTAGGCAATTGCGCCTCATATCGGTATAAAAAAAATATCAAAAATATTTTTGTAACAAATTTACTAACGAATGTTTAGAAAAAATGTGGCTTATAACCTTCTTCATTCAAATTAACCTATATATTTTTCAGATGCAAAAAGGACACAGTTTATTACAAGTTATGATTTATTATCAATTATCATCAACTGTTTTATACCAACGAAAGACCAGTATCGTATAGGTCAGCATGCCTGTTTGCCACGCTACAGGTCGCGAGTTCGGCTCCCGGCTGCTACATTACAATCCAACAAAACTTGGAAGGGTTTGACGGCTTGGAGTTGGCAGCTTTTGGCACTTTCGCTGGTATTGAAAACCAGTTTTTAGGGAGGTGAAAGGGGGGACATCATTTCTTTGATTTTCTAAAATAATAAAAATCTTCAAACCGAAATGTAAAGTCCGAATTTTATAAAGAAGTTCTAAAATGGGTTTGGGTGATAAAGCAGATACAATAAATAAATAAATAAATAAATAAATAAAAAATAAAATGACTATTCAGTAAAAAGGTAGATTATTTAGAACTATCGTTAAAAGTCAAATTTGACAGGAAAAATATTGAGACCTCATAAATTTAGTGCTTATATCAAAAAATGAAATTTATTAATTGTATTGTAAGAATAGCTGACATAAAAAAAAAAAAAAAAAAAAAAAAAAAAAAAAAAAAAAAAAGTACTGTCAGAGGTGGTGGAAAATCAAAAAAAAAAGTTGCTTTTGAATTTCAATAACAACACATAAATATTTATGTATGCATAATACATTTTTGTTTAAGGTTTCTCTCTATTCTAAAAAAAGGAAGTAACGCTGTCACCGCCACCGCCGCCGCCGGTTTTGAAATTTTTGTGACCGGAGGTCTTTCTTCATTAATATTAAGAAAAATATTGCATGGGAAAATATGAAAATCGGTGGTATTATAGAGAAATGTTTGATAAACACGCTGATTTAGACAGTTTTCAAATCGAAGAATTATTTTAAGATATATTTAATGCTAAAGTTGGACAAAATCGTTCCATTAAAAAAGTTTTATAGCAACAAAAACTATACATGGGAATTTGATCATTTTATACGTTATAAGTTCCCGGTGTGCAGGCTTCGTTTATTTTTTTAATTTGATTCATTTTTTGAGGTTTTATTTCTATTTTAAATTCCAATTTTCAGAATTTCGAGAGTTATTTTTTACACATCTTAGAAAATGGTATGAATTTAAACTGTTGCCAACTGTATAAACAGCGCAAACAATAATGTTTGCTTCAAATTAAAAATTTATTCACACGTGACTGTTATAAACAGAAAAACCCCCTTCAAATTAGAATTAAATAATTACGTATAAAAAGCAGGAACTTATTTAAAATTACGTCATAAAAACTGTATTTACACGTGAATTTTAAAAGAGAAAGGATATTGTAAAATAATGAATTCATTAACATGCGTTTGAAGTCTTGAATATGAGAAATTGTCATATTTACGTCACATTACACTTATTCCGTAAAATGAACAAAAAATAATATTCCAAAACAATTTAAATTTAAAAATTGCGCTGCACATTTATTTGATATTTTGAGATGATCGTTTCAACTATTTTTGTTAGGACAGCGCAAATAATATTTCTTTTCTAACAAAAGTATTTTCACGTGAATATTAAAAAGACAAAAAAAAGTTTGGTGAAAATTATGTCAGATTAAAAAAGATGCACTTAAAATGTCTTATTTAAAATAAATTTCTTTTCGCTCTGTTAAAAAATACCGGAAGACAAAGATTGTTTACTTAATTCATTTTATATTAGCTTATTTTGAAATGTTTAACTGATTTTAATTAATCGAAGACGAAAACAGCCATTGTAACTTTTAACAGCAGCTGATTTGTCCTTAAAATTCCGCAATCAAACAAAAGTGAATAGAAACACGTTTATATGTAGATCGCCACTGTTTTTTAAATTATAAATCAATCTTCCGAAAGATTTTTAAAGCCGATCAAATTAGCGTGCTTTTAGAGTCTGCGGTGTCTGAACGGGGGTTGACGAGCGTAGCTCGTAGGAAGCAGAGCCCCCTAGTATTCTAAATTAAAATGCATAACTAAATTCCGTATTTTGTGTCATTATTAAATTTCTAATTATTGTAGATTAACAATTTTTAAATTATATTCGGACCCCTGAATGACGGTTTTCTTGGAGAAAATAAATTTTATAGTGAAATAATTTAAACAATGATCATTAATATATTATAAGTTAATATTGAAATATCACTACAAAATTAAAATCAACTTTTGAGATAATCTGATAGAGTAGGGACAATATAACTTTTTGTAACTAGAAAACATAGTTCTTGCATTCACGAAAGAAAAGGATAGCCCTTTTTTTTTTTTCTTTATAAATGAGATTTGTAAATTCGACAGCTTAAGAGACAGAAAAACAAAATATTTTAATTCTATGATGAGATAAATTTAATATCACTGTATTTAAAGTTTATTCTTTCATGACATAGAACGTTTAACATTTAAAGAAAATATTATTGAAGCACTGCTGTCATTACGTTTTCTGAAATATTTGTGTTTTTTTATTTACTTTTTATAATAACAGAATTCATTTTATTCAAAATATTATGATTTCTTAAAATGAAATAGCTCTAATGATTGATCACATAAGGTTACGTGAGGCAACTGGGCCATGATTTTACAATGTGACTCTGGAGATTCTGGCAATTCAGCTTTAAAAGGCTAATATTCATTTGAATTAAGTCTGAACTTTTGTAAATGTGTTCAGTTAGGTTCCCTCTATCAGCCAGAAATGTTCAAAATTACATTTTAATATCTAAAAATAAAATATATATTTCATCCTTCTTCCCTCATGGGTCCAGTTGCCCCATAAAAATAGGGCAAGTGGACCAGGAGGGTCTATGTTCCACACGCGCTTGTATTTTTTTATATTGGGTATCAGGTCCTGTTTGAAAAAGTGTAAACAACTAAACAAAATTTAAACCAGGCAGATCATGGACATTATATATCAACTAAAGGGCGTTGTAAGGGGAATCTTTGCTTTAAAGGTGTCTAAAAAAGCACCAAATGTGAATGTATTAATTTATACAAAAGACATAAGAATGAGGGAAACCTTTACTGTCAATGTGTCGAAAAAAAGTACTAAAAGTGAAAATATTAGATTTATTTATACAAAAAACATAAATATTAAGTAAGTACTTATGTACTTTAGTAATTTTCTAATAATCGCACTTTGCCTTATGTACGCCTCTTCATCCGTATCATAAAATTTCGAGCTATAGCTATCACACTTAAGAAATTTGGTTTGATACCCCCAACATGCTTTTTTTTTTATTTTATTATGTAATTTTAATAAGGTATTATGTAATTTTCTTTATTGCAAGCAAAAATACAATGGAGAAATTAATTTCCCATAGTAAGAGAAACTCAAAAAGATATTTATAACTGTCGGAGAAACTGGATCCCATATGGTCCAGTTACCCCTGATACATGTCCCAGTTACCCCGTTTTTGAAATATTTATGGGGTAACTGAAATTCCGGCCTTACATTTGAAACATGAAGTAAATACGGATAGATACCTAATAATATTAATGTATTTATGTGTCTAATCTTTAAATAAAAAGATTGTTTAATAAAAGTACTTACCGTATGTATTTTAATAAAAAGCCGAGGAAGTTCAACCAAATAGACGTTGCTTTTAAAAAAAGAAACCTAAATTTTCGGCAACCTATCACAACAAAGACAGAGCTATGATTGAGTTGTCACGCGTTGTTTTAAGAAGTAGAGAGGGGGTTCAATGTTGACAAAAGCCAAAACTTAAAAAACATGAATGGTTTAAAAAAAAAAATAGTCTATGGTTCAGTTACCCCAGCTTACCTTACTCTTTTTAAGCTCGTTTCACGTATGAATCTATAAATAAAAGGAATTTTAAAAAAATGTATTTTAATTAATTAAGAATTAAAAAAATGAGCTTTGAATATTCAGCAATTGAGCTTTTAGCAATAATTTAAATATTGTAGTCTTATGTATCATAGAGCTTAGCTGATAAATGGAGTTAAGAATAATAATAACAAAATTTATAAAAAATGTTTAATATTATTTTTAGATGCTCTCTAAATGTTATTATTTCTTTTTAAAAACAACTTTGAAAATTCGCCAGTGTTAACATACATATTGGGGCTGTTTTTTTATTTCCAATTTATTTAATAAAAGAACAAATGTGTTTTTCTATTTAAACTAAATTAGCAAAGCATTTTCTCGTAATTTTTTAACAAAACATTAATGAACATGCAATCATAAAAACAAACGACATCACAGCATGAAATTTTACTGGGTAATCATCTTGTCTTTTTTTTTAAACGTGAAATATATAGCTATAATATAGGACATATAACAGGTCTCTAGCTCTTAGATAGTGTAGACAATTTTCATAAACCTTGAAAATAACTTTTATACATTAAAATAACCTATTTCACAAGTGTTCTAATTTCTAATTAAGGCATTAGCGATCATATGTTACTCGTGGAACTTAATTGTTTTAACTTTTTTTTTTCCCCCGTAAGTTAACCGCGTTTCTTTCTTCACATCGCCCTCTTCCACGAACAATAAGATGGATTGAAACTGATCTTCCCCGATGTAAACAAATGGGTTACTGGTGAAAGGGTAGAAAGTGAAGATTTTAGCACGCTTGGCTCATTGCGTTTTATCTCGCCAAACCCTTCAAGTTTTGTTGGATTGTAATCTCGCCTCCCGGCAGGGCAAGGTCCACTCAACCTTTCATCGCTTCGGGGTCGATAAAATGAGGACCAAGCTTGCTTGGGAATTAAACACCGAGGGTCTCGCGGTGGGTTGACCACCCGGCCGGGGCACATGCTTCTTAGCACTTCGAGTCCCAGAGTCAAGTAAACAGAGTTGGGCACTGTAGGTCCTGATCTTTCATAGATCGTACTGCCACAAGTTTTTTTTCTTAGTTTTATACCAATAAGTTTATATTCACAAATCAACAAAATCTTCCCCGAAAAAAAAAAACACTTTAGGTTTTTTCTTTCTATTAAACGACTTCAAAATTTAAGCTACCACTTTCATTTACTCATTCTCGTCATATTGGTCTGCAGCGAGGCTAACGAAAAAGACAGGCTACCGCGGTGGGTCCGATTGTTCTTTTTTTACAGACCGCTGGAGTCACGTGATGCTCGAATGCACCAATGAAGTTGTGCGAAAAGAGCATCACGTGACTCCAGCGGTCTGTAAAAAAAGAAGAATCGTACCCACCGCGGTAGCCTGTCTTTCTTGTTAGCCTCGGGTCTGCAGTTTCTACAAAATTCTGCTTCTCAGATGCTTCACAAATAGCTAAGTAGAATCTCTGGCTGATAGTGCATATTGAAGCAGTTTTCTTAAATGGGCAACTTTTTTGCTATTAAGTGGCAGAGATTATTTGTATTTACTGTTCAAGTTCAAATTGTTTAGAACTCTATTGGACTGGAAAACAGTTTTTTCACTGTTTTCTAACATTAACTTTCTTGAAAATATACAATTTTGTAAGCAAGATGAACACATATCACAATGAGAACCAATACAAATTTTCAACGGCAGTTTTGACATCAAAACGGGCATAAGCAACAGTAGGAACTTAAATAATTTTTCATAGTCAAAAAATACGAATTATGACATATTTATTGTGAATTAATGGTGAGATGTTACTTCACTATTTGAATGTCTATGTAGCTCGCCGAAACTAATAAAAAGCATGCTAAAATATGAAAATTATTACATTGAGTAATAAAGGTCTCATGTCACACTAAAAATACAGCAAAAAGGTTCTAAGGCACAATGTTAATTACTTATCAATACATACTCTTCACTGTAAAAAAAATAATGTCAGTTTTCCGGTAGGAATTGAAAAAATAGTTGCCCTTATCGTACCGGAATAATTTCAACCCAACACGGAATAAAATCCGTAAAATCGGAATAAAATCACTAAAATATAGTTTTACTGACTATTTCCTTATTTTTACGGATTTTATTCCGAGCTGTGTCGGAAATTATTCCGGTACGATAAGGGCAACTATTTTTCCTATTCCTACCGGAAAACTGGCAGTATTTTTTTTTTTACAGTGTTCTGGTGAAGAATTATTAGAACTACAATCCGTTGGAGAATAATCTCTGTCCTTTATACTATCGTCTGAATCAAAGTCATTTTCACTTTCGCTATTTTTTAATCACTTTTAAACACTGTTCGTTTACACGACATCTGTTGCTTGTTCGAAATTTTGGATTTTGTGTCGCTTGTGCCGTTATTGACTGAAAATAAACCAAATATTTTATTTCGGAACAACGACATTGAGGCATAACGATGCCGTCTCTCATTGTTTTTTAGTAAGATTTCTTGTGTGGTTCGAGAATGTCTCAATTCAACAAGTTCTCATACAGATAACTAGATTTTTATAAAATGTGGCTTATGTACTTTGTTCTGCAGAACGCTTCAATTGTCCAAACGTCAGCACATTTATTAGCCCCCGGAATGCTATTTCTTTCTTCCAGCTTATTTTGTCTCCAAAAAATAACGTTACAGACGCTAGCCGTAAAACAAAGCATTTCGATTAAATACTACACTGTAAAAAAAATACTGCCAGTTTTCCAGTAGAAATTGAAAAAATAGTTGCCCTTATCGTACCGGAATATTTTCCGACCCAGCTCGGAATAAAATCCGTAAAAATAAGGAAATATTCAGTAAAACGGTATTTTACGGATTTCATTCCGATTTTACGGATTGTATTCCGAGCTGGGTTGGAAATTATTCCGGTACGATAAGGGCAACTATTTTTCTGATTCCTACCGGAAAACTGGCATTGTTTTTTTTTACAGTGTATTTAGCAATTGTTTAAACTTCTAAGAATCGCACATTTTCAACTTTTATACCGTCGTATTGGGGAAAAAAGTTCTTTTAAATGCACTTTGTTTGAAAACTGTATCTCCATTGATTTTTGAGATATTATTTTTTTTGTAGTTTTTAGCGACATTTGTTTCATTTTGGCAACTCAAGTACTCCATTTCTGTAGAAAGTAAAGAAAAAATAGTTGAAAAATAGCAATTATATCTTTTTGTTGCCACTTTCTCATAAAAACTGAAACAAAAAGTAATTAAAATACGTGCTATTTGAAAAAAAAAAATTAATGAATTGCTTTCTTTTTGCTGCATTTGTGTATTATTCTGAGATAGTGACGTCCTACCCATACTTTATTGTAGATGTTTATGATTGGATCGTAAATGAGGAATTCTTCAGCGGATTCGGATGGCGTCGTTTTATATGAAATAAAGTCGCGTGTTTTAAGTCTTAAAACTGAGCTACAGTAGAGTCCCGATTATCCGAGTTCCCCTTAACCAAGTTTCCGCTTTCACCGAGTTATTTTCTTTTGATGGACTGGTGGCTTCTATTATTATTTTTTTAAATCGAACTCATACCTTTGGAATGGATCATTTTCAACTAATGGCTTCCATTATAAATGAAGTGTTAGGTGAGGATGAAAGAGCAGCCGTAAAAAGTTAGACCTCTGATTTTCTGGTCAGAATGGGGAAAAAATGGCCATAATTTTTTTTTTTTCAAAAAAATTATGGCCATTTTTTTTACGGCTGCTCTTTCATCTTCACCTAACACTTCATTTATAATGGCTGTTTCATAATAATAGAAGCCATCAGTTCATCAAAAGAAAATGAAATAATCGAAATCTCGGGGGCGACACTAAATTCTGAAAAAGCAGAATTCCTGTTCTCTAGTCTTAAGTTACTCTCGGATTTTAATGATGAACGTAATAAAAGTTGTGCTGGGAAACAAAGCTACAAGCGGTAAAAGGGTTTTAGAATAAAAGTTTTAAAGTTAGAAAAAAAGTTGAGATTTTAATTTAAATTTTGAATTTTAAAAGGGTTTTAATTTCTTATCCCTTAAAAGAATCATTGACTAAAATGTATATTTAAAATATTTATTTGCCAAAATTTAATATCTTCAAGAAATATTTTGAATTTATTTGCACGAAATATATATTATGAGTACAACATGTCTTATTATAGGATATTTTATAAAAAGTCTTGTTACATACAAAATCTTTACTAAGCTGTTCAATAACAGTATATCTATTTTTCAATGCCATCATCTTTAGGTGCGTTCGTAATTATATAAATACGTAGCATACCTATAGTCGTCATTCAGTCCGTCTCTCTGTCCGTCCGCATATAACAGAGCAAAAACTACCCAACAGAATGGTTTGAAATTTTAAATATATAATTGTTGCAAAATTTTGTCGAGTCATTTCAAATTTTATAAAAATCGGATATATAGTTTAATTACAGGGAGAGTCAAAAGTTTGCCGTTACATTACGGCCAATGGGAAAAAATTATTGCAGGTGCATTTTAATGATGTTACAGCCTTCCGAATGGTCTGATATTTTAACTATATAATTGTTGCCAAATTTTGTCGAGTCATTTCAAATTTTATGAAAATCGCATGTATAGTTTAATTACAACAGGGACAGTTAAAGGTTTTCCGTTACATTACGGCCAATGGGAAAAAAATATTGCAAGTGCATTTTAATGATGTTACAGCCTTTCGAACAGAATGAAATTGATATGCCCTTATGAAGTGCACTAAAATATACATTTAGACTAATACTAACATAATACTACATTAAAACTAATAATACGAACGCACCTCATTTGCCACGTTTGATGAGTAATTTCCAACTTCTTTTAAATTTATCTAAACTTTGTTATGATTTCACAACTTATCATGTGCAGATACTGAGAGATCCACCTAACACACTGGATTCTGAATAAAGCTTACAACCACTGAATTTAACTCCGATTTTACATCCGAAAGCTACTGTTGTATAACCCATTGTGTGATTCAGAAATCTATGGTAAATAAAACCGTATAACGCAATGGCTGTGTCCAGTATACTGAATTTTTTCCCCTTTAATTTTTTACCCATAAGGTGATGTACTATTATTTACTATTATTTAAAAAAAAAAAAAAAAAAACATTCTTACTGGAAAACCGTCGGTCACAGTGATTATGGAATATATCCCAAATTTAAATGTATAGGGTAGACCGGAGCACGTTTACGCAGTGCACTTTTTCCAAAACGAGTTATAACGGGCACGCTACTAGGCATAACAGATTGATGCTGCTTCCTAGCGGGTATTCTCACACGTTTTTGAGCGTCAGTCGAGCTTCGGTCTAGCATGCGGAAAGGATAACCTGTTTTCTGTTAAGGTGAGTAAATTTTTTGTTGAAGTTATTGAAACTTATTGTGAACTAATAATACTTAGTTAAAGATAAACAAATATATGAACATTAGCAGAATTTTATCCTTTTTTGAGAACTGTATTTGTTTGAACAGAAATGTTATTAATTTTCGTACGTTAAAAATAAATCCACGTAAAATAGTTGTACGTTAAAAATAAATCGAAACATGGCAACAGTTCACGTTTACGCATTAACATCGGGGCACCTTTACGCACGTTCTTACTGCGTAAACGTGAACAACTGAGGCCAGTTGAAAAGCAGGACCAAGGCTTGGCGCCAAGAAAGGGAAGAAAAAGAGGAAGTCCTCAATCCTAACTTATAACCCGGTTAAAGAAACCCTCAGACAAGAGCAGTTAGAAGCGGAAAAGAAAAAAATGATGGCGCAACGAAACAAAAAGAAGAAATTACGTAAAAATTTACCAGTTTCAATGGAGGCAGAACAAGAAGACGGTAAAGGAAAAAGTATGAAACTAAAAACTACAAAAGGGGAAAAGTTGATACATTCCGGAAAAAAGAAAATTGTGAATGAATCTGATGACGAAGATGAAAACTGTGTTTGTATTCATTGTTTGAAATCGTAAAAAAAGGGCAAGACTGGGTTCAATGTCTTAGATGCAAAAGGTGGTCCCATGACAAGTGTGCAAAAGGAAATACTTTATTTTTTGTATGTAAAAAATGTAACAGTAATGATGAAGATGACTAAATAGTTTCTGTTTTTAATTAGCAATAAACCCTATGTTTTCAGTTTAGCCTATGAAATGTTCTTTAATTAATTCTCTTTAATTAATTCTTTAATTAATTTTTTAAACAATGTTTTAAGTTATAAATAAAACATTTCAATTTGGTTAAATATTTATTTCACTTACTCCTTGGTATCATTTATGATATGCGTAAACGTTCCCCACTTGATGCGTAAACTTGCCGCGTTTCCGGGGCAAGTTTTGGCAAAAGACTTGCACCTAAAAAAAAATTTTTTTTACCGTTAAAAACACAAATAGGGCAACAACTGAATACACAAATTTTGACTTTATTAACTGCTTTATAAAACCACAATGACTAAAATTTTCTAAGTTTAAACATATAAATTAGAAAACTCATTGAAAAAAACCGCGTAAACGTGCTCCGGTCTAACCTAGTTATTAAGTTTTAGTTGAGTCAGAAATATAGAAAACTTTTCATTAGTCTCTATTACTTTCGTTAGTTAAAAAAGTTTTGTTGTATCTATTGCATGTAGTGTCGCATTGTATACATTGTAAGTATTTTTATGTGTTGTAAGATGTCTGGTATATATGTAAGAATAAGACGTATGGATGTAATTTGAATGTATGTAATATAAATAAGTGTAAGTTAGGATGCACGTAAATATCAATGGAAAAAATATGCGTGGAATTTTAAATATGGAGATTAAAAGTGTTAAAGTAAGGCAGTAATTAAAAAAATAATATATATTATTCCTCTCACCTAAATAACATCCACCAATTAAGTATCTTTATTATTAGTACAGTAGAGTCCCTATTATCCGAGTTAATATAGACAAAGCCTCGGATAAGCAAAAAACTTGGATACAATCACTGTAAAAAAAAACGGACTAAAATACGGAAATACTACTGGCAATCTAGACGCCAGTACTTTTCCGCATTTTAACGGAACTTTTCCCTGGTAAATTACAGAAAAATTTCCGCTTTTTTTAAATTTAACGGAAAATTTTCTGTAATTTATCTGGAAAAAATTCCGTTAAAATACGGAAATAGTACTGGCGTCTAGATTGCCAATAGTATTTCCGTATTTTAGTCCGTTTTTTTTTTTTACAGTGATGGATTTACACAAATCGTCACCAACTAAGGAGTTGAAATATAAATTTTCCCTTAATTCATTAATTTTTATGGTACTAGTAATATTTCTTTGATGTGCATTTTCGTTACTTTTAAGAAAAATGGAGAATGAAATTGTTTACTTGAAAAGGCCCTTGATAGTTTGTTTGTTGAATGTCAATTTTGCTGCAGATTTTTCCCTGCAGTATTACGCTACTGCATAGCTGCCAATTTCTGAGATTTTTTTCTTACCACTAAAACTTCCTAGTAAAATTTGCCTAATTCAATCGCCGAAATCTAACAATTGTCAACGATTTAATATGGCAAAAATTTGTATTAAATTTTAGAGGTAACAAAACAGTACAAATTGGCAGCTATGTTATTTTAATGATGAAAATTGCAGGTGTAGCCTCTTCTATCAGGTCAAAGTGTTACATAGTTTTTTTTTTTAATCGAACTCATACCTTTGGAATGGATCATTTTCAACTAATGGCTTCCATTATTATGGGACAGCCATTATAAATGAAGTGTTAGGTGAAGATTAAATAGCAGCCGTAAAAAGTTAGAACTCTGATTTTCTGGTCAGAATAGGGGGAAAAAAATGGCCATATTTTTTTTTTTTTTTTTCCAAAAACAATTGACGAAAAGGAATCTATGATAGTATGACGAAAATGAATATATGGTTAATGCATGGCTTTTACAAAAGAAAGGTTCAGTCATGAAGGGCTTTTCATGAATTTACATTTCTTTTTTTTAAAAAAAACTTAAGAATCAAGACTACATTTATTTAGGTTTAGGAAACATTTTTTTTTTAAATACTTTTATAAAAGCAAAATTTCTCAAGGCTTCAATATATTAAAAAAGAGCATATTTGAGCGAGTTTCATTCATTGTAAAATTAATTTTTCAATCAAACATGTTTAAAACCCCGTAAAACGCCAGGTATTTCAGCTAGAAAACTAATAAACATATAACATTATAGACCGGGAGCCGGCAGCACAGACGATCACCTCATCGAGTTCACGGATGAAATCCTAGGATTAGTTAAATCTCGATTCACATATTTTAACGCAATCGGTCTGTCAAGTCATATCTTGATGGAAAACACCTGAAAACCCTATTTTAGCGGTTGACGCGTAGGTTTACCATTGTGTTTTCCTGCTCCCAGTCCTTCATTTTTCATTCTTTTGGGTGCAGGAAAACACAATGGTAAACCTACGAGTCAACTGCTAAAATCGAGTTTTCAGGTGTTTTCCGCCAAGATAGGACTTGGCAGACCGATTGCGTTTTAATATTCGAATCGAGATTTAACTAATCCTAGAATTTCATCCATGAACTCGATGAGGTGATTGTCTGTGTTTCTGGCTCCCGATCTATTATGTTTTATTATAGGTATTCTCTCTGAATAGGCGAAATGCATACAGATTTGATTAAAAGAAATAAAAAATAAAAAAGATCGCAATTAAATATGGCAATTTATACAGCTTGTTCCAATGAGATCTTGCACCGTTAAATTTCGCCCTTCCAACTTCATTTTATTAAAATAAAAAAGTTTTTTTTTTTCTTCCGTCATTCTATTAGAGTTTCTTTTATTCCATTTTTATTTACTTTATCGTAATTAACTGTAGAACTAAAAAATATTACGGAAATAAAAGCTGTCTAAGAGTAACGTTTGTGACGCGAGTATACGTGTGTTATATTATGCATATAACGCATTACGGAAGACAATGCCGCTAATTAAGACGTGAATGACTCTTTGATGAATCAATTTATATTCACTTTAAATGTCTAAGCAATCTTTTACAAGATTAGATGTGAAGAAAAAAAAATACTTTTACTTTCGTAATCAAAGTACTAATTTGCAAGTGCTATCTTATTTTTGTTTTCTCTGACATATATTGGAGAATGCTAAGGCATCGTTACGAAACTGCACAATAATAGGTGAGAGGGAATCTTGGAGTCATTAAAACTAAGACTGTTTTTGAATGTCGGATCGGAATGCAGTAAAAGTCTAAAATGATAATTATTCGGCTAATAACAATAGAAGTCACTGACTTCATAAAACAAACAAGGAATGAGTTAATTAATTTACTGAGAATACTACTTCCTTTTCTTGCGGGAAATTCATTCGGATCGTTTTAAAATTGCACTTCCTCTTCTAGAGGTGAATATTTCATATTGGGTAAAATTCCGCTCAGGGTAAAATTCCTTTTTGCATTTTTCTAAATTAAGGTGCAATAGCCCTCGTTACATCATATATGCCTGTAGACAGGTTTGTTTGATTTAAATCACTTCAATTAAAATCCCTTAATTTTTAAATAATTCATCTAGGCTGAGGTATGGACTCAGTCACCTCTTCGTTTAAATGAAGGGAATGAGAGGAAGTAAGTTCGATAATGGCGTATCTGTAGTTTGGTAAAATCGTTTGACTTCTGTCTCGTCTTTCTCTCCCCAAGTAGTCTAGCCACTGACCGTCACTTCTCAATGGGGTATCTGTTAATGATCTATTTTTCTTAAAAGCATTTGGGGGTCATCTTTAAACTTTCAAACATTTGCTTTTGACTGGGAGATTTATTTAGCGCTCATATTATCGCGTAATTATTTAGGGTTTTGTTTTCATTTAAACATTTATACAATTAAATTTATTGAAAAAGAAATACGCTTCATTTGTATCATGTACATTACCTATAAAAGACGTAATTTCATAATTTTGTATTATTGTGTAACGTAATAAAATGTATAATACATATTTGATGCATTTTTCAGATTATAATGGTATCTTGTATTTTAGGTATTTCAACATCATAAGTATTGAAATACTTTTAATAATTTGAATACATATCAACTTTTATATGTGCAGTTGCAAGAAATATATTTCTCAAAGACCGAAAACCGGACGAAAATTAATATTTTGTCCTATTTTGGAACTCCACCGAAATTGATTTTTTATTTTCTTAACTACTATTCAAAAACATTTTTATTTGAAAATGTTCTACTAATAATTTTCAGTAAATTTAAAAGAGAATTTAAAATACAAAACATTCATACTATTTACTTCCGATGTTTATTATTTTTAATGTAATTCATATAAATAGAATCAGAAATTATTTATACTAAAGCTAGTTACTAGCTAATGGCCCAAGTTCTAAGACGAATAAATGGATTAAATAGAAACAAAATTTTATTTTTGCATTTAATTCCAAGAGCACAAATGTTTTTAGGTTAGGATTAGAGGTATGCATGGGCCGGAATTTCTAGACCCGACCGAAAGCCATCTTGGACCGGCCCGATGTAAAAAATAAAAGTTCGGCCCGGCCTGGCCCGTGCAGAAATCAGTTTAAACAGGCCTAGCCGGATCTGGCTCGACTCAATTTCTACAAAAAATTCAGATTTTTCTTAACATAAAATTAAGATTCCTTTAAAGAATACTGCATACATATTTATGTGATAATTTTACAATATATTTTAAAATTTGTGACGCATTCGCAAGACATAAAATACACCATACCAACATTAATGATTACTTGGAATCTTAGACGTTTCAACATTTAAATAAGGATTCATTAAAAAATTAATGTAGTTTAGAATTAAAAAAAAAAAAGAGAGCTAAAAACATCATAACTTTTGAAGCTGTATAATAAAAAGTAGGTTTGTGAAAAAGTGCCTGTATCATTTATTAAGGCTTTTCTCAAAACCAGAGGAGCCGCTTTCTGACACATTTCTGAATTGATTTCTTTTCGGAAATAAATAAGATTGGCAGGGGTTCTTATTCAGAAACTATGCAATCGAATGGCGTTATCCATTTTTTGATAAAGGCAATATATCTTTGAGAAAATACTGCCAAAGTTAGCGTTTTGAATCGAATTTCCGGAAGCGATAGCACGGGAAAGGAGAAAAACCTGCAACCACGAGACAAGAATCTCATATATATCAACAAGCAATTTATATACCAAAAATGGAAAACGCTATTCGATTCCAAATCCATTCATGAGTCAAGATTGTCAATTTTATGCCTTTACAGTTAAAAATTTCTCAGGAAATATGTCAAAGTTTCGCGTTGTAGAGCAGTGAATTTGAGAACCACCTTAAGGTATATTTCTAAAGATACGTTAACATAAATTCATTATTGCTATTAATGTTTTTATAAAACATATTGCCTGCCCTACAGATCCTGAGAGCAATTAAGTCCAGTTTCGCTCTGGGTTGACTATGTAGAAAAATAAATGCAAGCCTGCTCGCACTGCACGAGTATGCTGAAAAACAGTGAGCCCATGTCAGACACCATGTAACTGTCCGATGCCGATCTCTACGCTGGACATGTTACATTTCTGTATTGATGTTGTCAAACAAGCATCGGCTCGTGACGCACTTTTATACATATTCTCGCGAAAGTCATATTCATTTAAAAAATAGTTCATATTTTATTGACCTCGTTTAAATTTTTATATCAGGCCGGTAGGCCAGCTAAGTTTTTTTATCGGCCCGACCCAGCTGGCCCGTTCAATATTTTTGCTGGCCCCGCCCATTTATTTTGCTTATCGGCCCGACCCGGCCCGTTTAAAAATTCGCGATCGTTTCGCCGGCCCGGTTCGAATGGAGGATTCTCTTAAATCACAATGAATATTTACATTAAGTCAAGATTTTTGGAAGGCCTAGAGAGAAAAAAAAAGAAAGACTAAGATTTTAATGTTTTGTACAAATTTTTATCCAGAACACTTTGAAATGTTAGAAAGAGCAGCTTCACAGGTTTATAAAGATGAATAAAAAAAGTGCCATCATGAGACAACAATCGCCCATATCATATTGAAAAATGAATTTATAAAAAATCTGCCACCATGAGACAGAAATCGCGTATAACTGAATGTGTAATTCATTTATCAGAAATTAAAATAAAAAGTTGTTTGTCATTACACAGCTGTCGTTTAAAACTCAAAATGTTTTTTTTCTTCAAATAATGAAAAAAAAGTGTCGTCACAAGAAAACAATCGCTAACCCGATATTGAAATCAGAATCACAATTGAAATCAAAATAAAAAATTCAAGTAAAAAATACTTTGTCATGAAACAGCTGTCTCTTGACTCAAAATGTTTTTTTTTTAATAATGAAAAAAAAAAAAGTGCCTTCATGAGAAAACAATCACTTATAACTCAATGTATAATTCATTTATCAAAGAATGAAAGAAATAAAAGATTGCAATCACGATTCAACAATTGCTTAATTCACAAAATGCTATATCGTAAAATGAATAAAAAAAAAACTGGCAACGTGACACAACAATCTCTTATAACTCAATGTGTAATTCATTTAGTAGTAATTGAAATAAAATGTATTTTGTCATGACACAGCTGTCACTTAAAACTCAAAATGTTCTTTTGAAATAAAGAATAAAGAAGCGTCAACATGATAAACAATCGCTTATAACTCAATGTGTAATTCATTTATTAATGTATGGAAGAAATAAAAAAATTGCCGTCGTGAGACAACAATCGCCTAAAACTGAAAATGTTTTGAAAAATGAATTTAAAAACAGCCATCATGGCTGACTAAGTCTTAAAGGCAGAAATACACTAAATAAGTGAATACTTAGTACTGATTTATTTATCAGAATTTATCATTCGTATACAAAGAATGAAAACAAAAATCTGGTGCAGGACACGAAGTCTACCAATACCACCTCTGACTGTTGATTACTTATCTCGAACGAGATATCTTTAATCGCACTTATATCTTTAATCTTGTCTTTAATCACACAAAATTTGCTTATTCTCAAATTTTAAAGATAAAAACCTTAAAAATATATTTCTTATATTATCAAATAAAAATTCTTTGAAATTTTATACAGTTCATGAAACATAACTTTTAACGTGCTTATCAAAAGATAATTAAAAAATAAAAGACGAAAGGGCACTGGGCATTTGCCTAGTTGCACGGTGAGCCAGTATGATATTTGAAAAGAGGTAAAAACTACCCTTAAGCAATTATATGCCAAAGTCAGTAATGCTTGCTAATTCCTTCGTGTAGCCCTGTATGTAATCAATGGAAATTATACACACCACGTATTATACTAAAATTTAGTTAAATCGGTTCTCAATTCCCCTGCTCAACAACATGAAACTTTCTGCCACATCAAATCTAAACCAGTTACTTTCGCACTTATTCGCGAAAAATATTTATTGATAAAAGTATAAAATTTGTAGGTAATCGGGCTCTAACTAAGGAATTGAATGGTGTTTTACATGTTAATATAACAATAAAAAATCTATTAGAAAATGGCGGCAAATTTGAGTCTTTACACTGGTTTTCATGATATGACAACGACAGAGTGGTAGTCACCAGTTAGCAATTGTCTTTAACTCAAGATGTACGGAATCTATAGAAAAACGGAGATTGCTATTCGTTTCTTAGACGCATTGATGTGAGAACCTGACATTTTTAAACGATTAGGAAAGAAAGTTACTTCTTAAATATGTTACGAAAATGGGCATTGTTAAGTCTGAAAAAATATTTTTTAAGATCCTTACAAACGAAGCAAATGCATATAATAGAATTGTCGCTTATATTTAAGGAAAACTATTGGCTTATTTTTGAAATGGGTGGAGTTCACATTACGGTACAAAGTCTAAAGTTCGGACACCCAAAGTTCGGAATTCTCCAAAGTTCGGACTTTCCAGTGGCAGTATTCAAGAAAGAAGTGAAAAACAAATTTGTTGAAACAAAAAAGGCCTAGAGCAAATAAGCTTTTTTTTACTGAATCTTAACTCATGTCTATGTACAGAATAAAAGAAAAACTTAATGATATACCTAAGTTAATAAAGTAGCCCACAATAACTAAAATCTTCAATTGTTCAGAAAGTTACAATTTCTCTTTAATTTGTTACCTTACAAGTATTCACAAGTAAACCAACTTTTGTGGATTTTTTGGGCTGAATATAGAGTTTGGGCTTTAAAGTTTGTAAATATTGAATATTTTTTATAATTTATGAATAATTAAAATAAGAATAACAGAAAAACTGTTCCTGACTTTTGCTTGAAAAAAACTTGACTTATGTGTTTTCTAAAATGATGGTTGTGCTTATGACGGCCATTTATCAGCACGAGGGATATAGGGCCAAAGGGGGGGGGGAGTGCCCTCCGTGGGGGTCTTTCTAAGGGAACCTAACCCGTATTTACGCTTGGAAAACGAAGGCTCGAAGAAAACCACGAAAACTCCGAACGATTAGGCCGACGGGCGCGATTGCGATCGAGCCCAGCACCTCCCGTCTACCAGCTTAGAGAGCAGAACCTCTTGGCCACTAGTGAGGCTCTAAAATGATATATTTAACAAGATTTTGCTATGGAAACTTATGTAAATTTTTCCTTTGACAGAAGAAAAAAGTTTATTTTATATATGTATTTGAAAAGTAGGCAATTTCTTAGCATCTGAAATCGACAATATCTAAAAACTTTTTTGTGAACGTGGTCTGTGTAGCCACTTTAAACCTGAAAAGCACCTCGATTCACAAGTTAAAAAATACTCTTAAAGAAATAGATGACTACACTAACAATTAAAAGCCTTTTAAACAAAAGAATGGATGTAAAAAGTAACAAGAAGTGCAGATGAGCATGAGTTTGTGTTCAATTTTTCCATGCTGTTAAGGCTGTTCTCAAATCCAAAGATTCAACTTTCTGACCTAAGTTTTAATTCATTTTTGTTCGGAAACGCATGAAACCAGAAGGTGTTGTTATTCAGAAACTATTTAATAGAGCTCTTTTTTCCGTTTTCTTGTAAACCCAATAGACCTTTTAAAAAATACTGTCAAAGTTGGCATTTTGAACTGAACTTCCGAGCGAAAGAAGAAAATCCAGTCAGTAAGGGGGAGAAAAATGTCGTGTCACGTGATCAAAATCGCTTATAACTGTAGGTAATTGATTGATCAAAAATGAAAAAAACAGTTCGATTCCAAATCGCTTCCATGGCCAGGATTTCCAATTTTATATTTTTCCGATAAAAAATGAATTTGTAAATGTGTCAAAACGTTTTGCGCTTGTTGAGCAGAGCAGTTAAGAACAGCCTTAACCCCTTGAGGGGCATCGGTATATATTATATACCACCTACGATTAATGATGTTTTTCACCAGAAAATTTTTATTAAATTTTACTTTTCGAACTTTGGTAGAAAAAAGTCGTAAAATTGCTTTTACTTATTTTGAAGTAGAATTTTTCAAAGATTCCGGTGGGATTTCAGCATTTCACAAACGTAATTGCTTGCCCCTCAAGGGGTTAATGAATAGAAAACGCAGTTCTAAAAAAAGATAAATGATAATTACATCCGTTCAAGTTGCTCATAATGGTTCGTAAGGTATCGAATGGTTTATGCCAGATGTAATACCAGATGTGACACTTCACTTTTTATTGATTGTAATGTACGGTAATGTTGTAGTGAGTTGTAATTTGTTTCCTTCTGGAGAAAATGAAAATCGGATGTCAAGGTATTTTTCCACGAAATGCAAATTAGTACATGTTTGGCGTACGGGTATCTCCAAGAAAGAAACGTTAAAAAAGAAAAAAACAAATATCTAATTAATCAACTATTATAGCAGTTTCGTAAGTGTGGACGTGGATAGAGAATATATTGCAGAAAATCAATATTTAAAATACAATTAAGATCTTTGTTTCACATTTTAAAATTCGTGATATCTTTTTAATCGCAAAATTTTGCCGATTTATCCGAAAAACAACTAAAAATATAAAAAGGAGCTGAAAATTAAATTTGGTGAAATGATTACTATATTTTTGGGTACCGCATAATATTCGACCGAAATAGGCTTTTAAGACCGAAACCAAAACTGAACCGAATTTTGGTAATGTTCCTAGTTTTGGCCGAAAACGAAACTGGACAAAAAAAAACTAAGCAATTAATTCATGCATTAATACATTTATACAAAATTATTAATTAGTTTTACGCAATAGAAACACATTTCTAACAAACAAACATACATGTATATAAGTATGTGTGTGTATACGTTTCAAACAAAAACAAAACATAAATAGTAATGCAATTTTTATATTTTATTATTTTTAAAAAACAATAATCATAGGCAATAATTTACTATGTAGTTAAAAAATGAAGAACAAATTCAATAAGGAACATTTAATTAAGATAACCAATAATTAATTAACAATGTAATAAAAAAATGTAGAACAAATTCAATAAGGAAAATGTTTAATTACGTTGTTATAAACATGTAAAATGATTAGAAAATAATGTAATGAAAAAAAAATGAGTTTAATCAGTATTAATAATTTTAATACCTTCTAGATTTACCCCATTTTATCCGATTACATATGTGCGGCTCTTTCCAAAGAGGAAATCATCTCAAAGAATATGATTAGAATGTCTTATTCAATATAGGTCAGATTAAAAAAATGCACAAAAGTGAAAATAGTAGACTAAAAGGTGAATGTTACCATTAAGATAACACTTTAAACCTAAAAACTATTAATTATCAATTTTATTTTCTATTGCAACATCCTCAAAATCCTATGTTTAACAATATAAAATACTTTACTTTGAGAATTAAAAAAAAAACACTCCCCCCACCTCGCCTCCCTAAGAAAGTTTTGAAATGGCGCTCCTATTTGGAAACTTATTACAATTGTATTATAGAGCCAAAATTGGATCTCGGTGCCGCTGACCTAAACTTTCTATTTTCAAATAAAATAAAATGTAGTTAATTCATCAACAACACAAAAAGAATTTTTAATTATACGAATGTCATCTAAAAATTGCTTAGGTATATATAGTTCGATTTATCTTATAGAGCGTATTCGAAACATATCTGCAGTTTCAAACTAAACATTTTCTATTTCTCTTAAGTCTGCAACTTTTAATAAGCACGTGGAAAGCGCCTTCAAAATTGAGTCATATAGGAATAGCTTGCTTTATAATATTCACTCACGTCTTGAGTCAGTGATGAGTGATAATTATACACAGCAAAGACCATAGCAATAAATAAAGAAATGTCGCAAATGAGCCGATAGAGTTCAAACCAATGAGTAACGTTAAAATTTTTAGAAGAAAAAAGGAGATTTTTGGAATACAGATAGTTTTAGCCAAGTTTGAGTTCCGAGCGAATTTTGGGCCGCATTTCCACCGAAAATGAATGTTCGGCGAAACTTAAATTTTCGCAGAAAAACAAACTGAAACCAAATATTCGGTCGATCTCTAGTTCCGTCACTTGTCTGTTACTCTATCACAACCGTTTTTCGCGAAAACTACAGAAGGCGGAAAGATCAAACTTGCCAGAGTTGTAAAGGCTGTTGACCTACATATATACACTATGACGCAAAAGTTTAGACAATGACATCATTCAGCTTTAAAATGTAGAATTATGACGTCAGAATTACAAAAACCTGTAAATATATTCAAAAACTGATTTAAAATGCTATGTACAAAAGACAGTCGTTTTATTTGCTATAATACTAATTTTTTTCATAAAAATTCAAATGTGCTTGTCGCAAAAGTTTAGACACTATTCTAAATTTCTTTGAATATTCGCTGGCATATGCAAATTTAGAATCGATGATGTCACAAATTTGGAGTACTTAAGTTCTGCAAACGATTGCGCTTCATAGTCGACATGCCGAGAGCTAAAGAAATTCAAGTGAATGAGGTTTCAAGGATTTGGCAGTTGAAAGGTGAAGGGAAGAGCGTTTCTGAAATTTCTGCTATTATTAATAGGTAAAAAAAATCTATTTATCGAGTTTTATCGAGTGGTTCCGAATATAAAGCAAAATGTCGGTCTGGGAGGCCACGTGTGACAAATGTACGAGAGGATCGCCTGATACAAAGACTAGCGAGTACTCAACAAATGAGCGTACGTGGAGTTCAAAGCTCATCGGGACTCTCTGTATCAAAGGATACGATTCGTAGACGAATTTTGGAAAAAGGAACAATCGTTTATAGCAAAATGCAGAAGAAACCAGCTCTGAAACCATATCATAAGTTACAAAGACTTATGTGGGCTCGAAAGCATATGTCATATGGAGAGAAATGGCAGTCAGTCATATTTAGCGATGAAAAAAAGTGGAATCTGGATGGTCCAGATGGTTGTTTATCGTATTGGCATGACTTGCGGAAGGAACCTCGACGTTTTTTTAGTCGCAGACAAGGAGGGGGCTCGGTGATGGTTTGGGCAGCCTTTTTCTATAATGGACAAGTATCTCTGACCTTCACCAGTGGTCGTCAAACTTCACAGAATTATACACAGACATTAGAAGAAAACCTACTGCCATTTGCTGAGCTTCTAGGGGGTCCTCAGTGGGAATTTCAGCAAGACAATGCTTCAATTCACACTGCAAAACATTCAAAATCTTGGTTTAATTCCCATAATATAAGAGTTCTCGACTGGCCAGCATGTAGCCCAGATCTTAACCCTATAGAAAACCTTTGGAGCATCATGTGTCGCAAAGTTTATAGCAACGCTAGACAATACTCTTCTGAAAAGGAACTTAAGACATCTATTGAGAATGCATGGTACGATATCGATCCACAAACTATGCAAGATTTAGTTTCTTCCATGCAATCTCGTGTATATGACGTAATACATAAGCATGGATGCGCAACCAGGTTTTAAAAATTGTTTATTTCGATTTTATTTAATTTGTGTCTAAACTTTTGAGACAGCAGTTTATTTTTGTTACCATTTAATTTATTGCAATATGCACAATTCCACTTTTCTTTGTTATAAATATTGTTTATATGTACAGCACATTAATTTCAAGCAGTGATTTGAAAATTGAATAAATATTTTTCAAAGTATGTAAGAATTTCTTCATTGTCTAAACTTTTGCGTCATGGTGTATACATAATTAGCCATTCACAAATATTTTTAGGAAAAATATAGACAGCCTAATTAAGTTACTTGATTTTTTTTTATTATTATCGTGTGGGGTTATTATTCGATTGATCTAGCAACACCGAATTAAATAAATATATATAGATATATATTTATTTAATTATAGATATATTTTTAGAGATATCATCGAAAATGTGCTCCGAAAATATATTTCCCATCTTCTTATTACTAAATTTACGCTAAGACTAAAATTATAAAAATAATTATGCTAGGTTACATAGTTTATGAGAAAATCGCATTTTTCTGTTACAAACTTTATTTTTCAGGTGCTTAACGGGGGAGTTGGGGGGGGGGGGTGTCGCTCAACTAAGACACAGACCAATCCGGCATTGCAATTTTGCGACCTCCATTTAAACTTTGTACAAGATCTTTGTTGTACGGAACCCTTTAAGGGTGAAGTTAAGCAAGTAACAATTTACACTGTCTTTGATTTTATTTTATAATACATATATTTATTTATAATAACAATGCTTAAAGAAATTTGTATATATTTTAGTTAATTTTTAACTGTAAACATATCTGATGTTATTGCCGCTCTTCTGCATATCTTTTGTGTGTGTGATGGGGGGGGGGGGGGTGAAGTATTGCTGTGACATTTGAAATCAAAATAATTAGTGGTTCTAATTTTTATTCGATTGACATTTCATATTAATGATATCAAATGAATATGTATTAATTTTTGTTCAATTTACTAGACGAAGACAAAAGGGTGATTTATAAAACACTGATTTTGTTAGAAATGACGCTTGTATGAAGATAATATTCTATTTCTATCTTTGAAAAAAAAATGCTTTTGGATAAAAAATTAAATAAAAAATTCCCCCTCCCCCCCAAAAAAATTCTTTGTACTATAGCATTTCATAACTATAAAACAAAAAAATCTGACAAAATTAGAAGTGAATTAATTCAGTAGATTTATTATAATCGTAGTAACCGATTTAAAATAAAAAGGAAATTGCCCAGTTAAACTGGTGGCATTGAGCTGACAGGCTATTCACACTCATTGTATATACTCTTGTATATACATATTATACTCTTATTTCAAAGAATAATGCCTTTCGAAAAATAAATTAAGGAGAGGATTAGACCCCGTTTTCCCCCTTTATACTTAACCAAAGAACCTCCAAATCTAATCAGGGAAGCTACTTAACAAATTTGAAGTAAATCAGATAATTCTGCATGAAAAAGCCATTTCGCTAAATTAAGGGGGGGGGGGTATTATCTCCCCCATTTCTCCCTTTATGCTGAACCAATGAACCTTCAAATCTAATCAGAAAAGATCCTTATCAGAATGAACCAAAAAAAAAAAAAAAAAAAAAAAATTAACTAAATTAGATAATTCTGCATGAAAATCCACTTATCTAAATTAAGGGGATGGGACACTTGCCCCCCCCCCTTTCCCCCTTTTACACTTAACCAATGAACCGCCAAATCAAATGAAGGAAGCCATATCGGAATAAACTGGTATATCAAATTTGAAGCAAATCGAATAATTTTGTATGAAAAACCATTTATCTAAATTAAAGGGAGACTAGCCCCCGTCCCTCCTTTATACTTAACCAATAATACTCCAAATCTAAGCAAGGCAGCTGCTTAACATAATAAACCGGTATACGAAATTTGGAGCAAATCGAATAACTCTGCATGGAAAACCCATTTATCTAAATTAAGGGAGGGGGGGTCTAGCTCCCCTTTCCTCCCTTTATACTTAACTAATGAACCTCCAAATCTAATTAGGGAAGCTCCTTAACATAATAAACCGGTATACCAAATTTGGAGCAAATCGAATAATCCTACATGAAAAACGCATTTATCTTAATTAAGGGAGGGGGTAACCCCCCCCCCCTTATACATAATAATGATCTTCCAAATCTAATCGGGGAAGCTGTTTAACTTAATAGACCGGTATACGAAATTTTTAGCAAATCCCATATTTCTGCATGAAAAATCCATTTATCTTAATTAAAGGGGGGGGGGTAACCCCCCTTTATACGTAATAATCATCTTCCAAATCTAATCATGGAAGCTGTTTAACATAATTAATCGGTATACGAAATTTGGAGCAAATCGAATTTTTCTGCATGAAAAACCCATTTATCTAAATTAAGGGGCGTGGACTAGCCCTCCTTTTCCCCCCTTTATCCTTAACCAATTAACTCCAAAAACTAATCAGGGAAGCGCCTTATCAGAATGAACCTAGAAATTTTTTTTGAAGCAAATCGGATATTTCTATCAAGAGTTATTGCGTTACGTACATACAGAACCGGCGGGCACATAAGCTCCCAGGCTTTGATAGCCTGTGAACTAAAAAGCATTTTTGAAAAAAACGAGTTTAAAATTTTATGTTAGAATTATACTAGTACGATGCTTATTTTTTTTATTTTTACTTACATAAAATGTTCTGTACAAGCTTCCTTTATCAAAAAGTAGTCTTTCTTGTGTTGATAAAAAGTCTATAACAAAAACATCGGTATTTTAAAATTTATGACTAGGTGTGAAAAAATATTTTCCCCCGTTGAATAATGCAAAACTTCCTGACACACTTTCAGACTAGTTTTCAAATGTAAAAGTATGAGATTTGCGGAGATAATTATTTGAGTGATTTGTAATTGAACAGCTTTATTAATGTTTCTGTAAATTAATTACATCTTGAGTTATTAGCAATTGTTGTCTCGTAACAATTTTTTGTTCCCTGTTTGCTATTGTTGTGTTCGGAAATTCGGTTCAAAACACCATCATCGACAATTAATTTTCTGAAAGATCTCCTACTTTTAGTGATAAGTGTAAAATAGAATTAAAATTCAAAGTTTCTGAGAGACAATAAAAAATAAGTGGATAAGTCAGCATCTTAGTTCAAAATAAATCTATCATACATTAAAATATTAAATCCATGCATGTAGTAATCATGCAGTAATAAGTTCAATCCAATAACAATCGGAAACAGGTTAATATATCTATAATTCGTAGTACTTTTTAAAATATATATTACATTTTCGAAGATTTAGAGGGTAGAAGGGCATGGCCCTCTTGTGTCCACAACCCTCTAACTGAGCCATGAATCGCAATAAAAGAATTGCTTTCTGAACCGTTGTCAATTTATTACCTCTATCCTTTTTAGTGTATTCTCAATTTTTCTGAATATCACATTTGTAATACTATATAATTTTGAGTGTGATAAATATTTTAGGAATAATAAAATTTATACTACATGAATATTTATGTTTTAATCGAGATTTTTTTAAATATCATTTATCTAATGTGTGTGTGTATTATATGTTATATGTATATAAACATTTGACGCCCTTTTTATCTATTTTGCCACCACCCTCTTTGACATACCAATACGATACTGTGTGTGTTAGGTAACTTTCTGTTGAACTATATTTAGTACTAGCTGACCCGCCCGACCCGTTATAATTCTCAAATATAAAGGGGCAAATTTATGACATAAGTTTTAAATCATTTTTGTTTAAAAACGGATGAAACTGGCAGGTGTTGTTATTGAGAAACTGTGTAATCAAAAGACTTTTCCGTTTTTTTAACCATTTGGAAAAATGGTTATTGTTCTCGTCAGGATACAAATCAAAAGCATATCTGAACGTTTTTATTGGTTTAATCCGCATTTTATTCGTTTTTTGATTGGTCTATACAGTAATATGTATTTTCCTTTACTTCCAACAGAGATGTATACCTTCTGTTGCCACAATAAAAACTACAAAAAAAAATTAATAACTCAGAAACAAAATGAGATACAGCTTTCAAACAAATTGCATTTAAAAGTACATTTTTTTTCTCAATCCGACCGACGGTGTAAAAAGTAATATTGTCGGATGTTTAGAAGTTTAAGAATGAAATTTCATTTAAAATTGGTAGTAAGATTTCTTAGAAACCTGACGATGGAAAACCCTTTTCCCGAACAGCCAATGAAATGCTTGGACATCACATAAGTTTCAGGTGGATAATAACTAATGAAAATGAAAGAAAATGAATAACAATTTCTGCCAAAGAGTTAATTTTAATTTGTAAGATTTTCACGTGCAAAAGAAAAATGAAATAAGCCAATTTAAAAAAAAAAAAAAAAAAAAAAAAAAAAGATAAATAGGACAGGAATGAATACATATAAATATTTCACACCAAATACGAGTCGCAGGCAATTTTTGTCGCTTGGAATTTTTACGTGTAACAACACTATTAATGTTTAATTCATGGCGTACGTAAATGTATGATCAACTCCGTGCGATTTTTTATGTCTTAAATTTTAGTCTTTGAAAAAAATCATTTTCCAAATGGTCGTTGTAATTTGTTAAATTGCTTTTTTTTTTTTCTTTTTTTGTAAGCACAGTAGATTTTTCAGAAAATACTGTCAAAGTGGGCGTTTGAACCGAATTTCCTAGCGAAAGCAGAAAAACCAGTCAGCGAAGGAAGAAAAACGCCTTGTCACGTGATCACAAATGCTCATAACTCGATATGTAATTTATTGATCAAAAATTGGAAAAATCATTTGATTCAAAATCGCTTCCCTAGTCAGGTCTGCCAATTTTACTCCTTTAGAATTAAAAATGTGTACGTCATTGTATCAGTTTTGTGCTTGTTGAGCAGTGAATTTAAGGTTCCTGTCTCTGCAGGCAAAGACACTCGCGAGCTAATGCTAAACCTATGGGGAGATTATTTTCTAATATCTTGTTTGCATTTCGACATTTTTAAATATATATATTTTTTTAATTGGATAGCTGAGGTCCATCTCTACATCGCTCTTTTTTTACTTTTTAGCTCACAGGCTACCAAAGCCTGAGAGCTTATGTGCCCGCCGGTTCTGTATGTACGTAACGCAATAACTCTTGGTAGAAATATCCGATTTCCTTCAATTTTTTTTTCTAGTTTCATTCTGATAAGATGCTTCCCTGATTAGTTTTTGGAGTTCATTGGTTAAGGATAAAGGGGTAAAGGGGGGGCTAGTCCCCCCCCCTTAATTTAGATAAATGGGTTTTTCATGCAGAAATATTCGATTTGCTCCTAATTTGGTATACGGGTTTATTATGTTAAGGAGCTTCCCTGATTAGATTTGGAAGCTCATTACTTAAGTATAAAGGGAGGAAAGGGTGGAGACCCCCTTAATTTAGATAAATGGATTTTTCATGCAGAATTATCTGATTTGCTTCAAATTTGGTGTACCAGTTTATTATGCTAAGGAGCTTCCCTGATTAGATTTAGAGGTTCTTTGGTTAAGTATAAAGAGGGGAAACGGGGCTAATCCATTCATTTATTTTTCGAGGGGCATTATTCTTTGAAATAAGAGTATAATATACAATTAGTGTGAATAACCTGTGAGCTCAATGCCATCAGTTTAACTGGGCTATTTCTTTTTTATTAGCTCATAGGGTATCACAGCCTGAGAGCTAATGTGCCTGCAGATTCTGTATGTATGTATGCGCGTAACGCGATAACTCTTGATAAAAACATCTGATTTGCTTCAATTTTTTTTTCTAGGTTCATTCTAATAAGGCGATTCCCTGATTAGTTTTATGCGTTCATTGGTTAAGTATAACTCTGATAAATGAATTACACATTCAAGGATTTGTTTAGAAAGAATTTGGGTCCTTTAAAGGACATTCACAAAATTTTTCATCTCAAAACAGGACCCTTCACAAAAAGTTTCACCTTCAAACAGGACTCTTCACATAATTCTTTGTCTTAAAAATAGACCTTTCACAAAATTTTTCCCTCTTCCAAGTAATCTTAAAATAATAATAATAATAACAGTAGATACTTTTACATGTATAATGAAAATATGTGTATTTTACATGCATATATCTTCTTAAAAATGTACATACAAGAACCTGAATATAAAAATCATTTTAAATCCACAAAATCATGACTAGAATTTTCACAAATATAAAAAGTTTTCCACTATTTCACAAAAACAGGATCCAGTGTCAAAAGTCTGGACAGACCCCTGACATTGAGTCATTATAGTGATTGTTGTCTCATGACAGTAGTTTTTTTTATTTAATTTTTCAAACGAACATTTTGCGTTTTACGCGATTGCTACACTCTAAAACTGTGAGGAGAGAAAAGTTTACTATTTGAAAGAGTGACAGGCCTTTTTCACTCTTTTTGGAGTGAGTTTTATAAAAATACTGTCTTTAAAGGGTGGAATTTTCCATTCCTTAGAAAGGAGTAAAATATTTCGACAGTGAAATATGTCACTCCGTTGTCGAGAGTGAAATATCTCACTCCGCTGATGAGTGTGAAAGCCTCGCATTATACACTTTTAAAATAATTTCCGTTCAACTTTGAAACTTCATTTCATAATGTAACTTTAGAAATTACATACTAAAATGCATTCCTTTTCAAGAGTGAATATTCCCTCCTCTGAAAGAGTGACTATTCACTCTAAGCAGGAGTGAGTATTGTATGGGTATTAATAATCAGTCAATCAGAACAGTCTTGTGTATGACGCATTAATAGGGATAAATAAGGATTCCAAATAAGGTTTAAAAAATGAATATAGTTTAGAATAAAAGAAAAAAAAAAGGAGGGTTAAAAGTATCATAACTTTTGAAACTGTATAATTAAAAGTAAATTTGTGAAAATCATTCTCTATCATTTATTAAGGCTTCGGGAAACGCATAAGATTGGCAGGCGTTCTTATTCGAATAATCGAATGGCGTTATACATTTCTTGATAAATGTAATATATTTTTGAGAAAATACTGTCAAAGTTAGCGTCTTGAATCGAATTTGCGGAAGCGAGAGTACGAGAAAGGAGAAGAACCTGCAGCCACGTGACAAGAATCTCTTATTTCTCGACAAGTAATTTATTTATCAAAAATGGAAAATGCTATTCGATTCCAAATCCCTTCAAATATTCAGGCTTGTCAATTTTATGTTTTTATAGTTAAAAATGAGTCAGAAAATGTGTGAAGTTTCGCATTGTTTAGCAATGAATTTGAGAACCACCTTAAGGCTGTTCTCAACTGCTCTGCTCCATTTTGACACATTTACAAATTCATTTTTTAATGGAAGGATAGAAAATCGGAAAGCCTGACCATGGAAACGGTTTGGAATTGAACTGTAATTTCCATTTTTGGATATATCAATTACCTATTGAGTTATAAGCGATTTTGATCATGTGACAAACGCGTTTTTCATCCTTTTTTGAGTGAGTTTTCTGCTTTCGCGCGGAAACTCGTTTCAAAACACCCACTTTGACATTATTTTCTGAAAGATCTATTGCGTTTGCGAAAAAACGGAGGAGCTCGATGACATAGTTATTGAACAATAACTATTATTCGTTTCATGCATTTCCGAACAAAAATAAATTAAAACTTATGTCAGAAAGTTGCCCTTTTGGATTTGAGAACAGGGTATATTTTCAAAGATTATGTTAACAGAAGTTCATTATTGCTATTAATATTTTTACAAAACATATTGTCTGCATACACATGCTGAGACCAATTCAGACCAGTTCCGGCGCGCGTCGACTATTTAGAAAAAAATGCAAGTCTGATCTCGGCCCGGCACGAGTCTTCTGAAAAAAAAAATTAAGCCGGTGTCAGACACCATGTAACTGTCCGATGCCGATCTCTACGCTGGACATGTTACATTTCTGTTTTGAGGTTGTCAAACTAGCATCGGCTCGTGACGCACATCTGTACTTATTCTCGCGAAATTCATATTAATTGAAAATAGCTCATGTTTTATGAGCTTCGTTTAAACTTCTGTATTGAGCCGATAGGTCCTCTACATTTTTTTGAATGCCTGGCCCGTTTGAAAATTTGCCTCCATTTCGCCAGGCCGGGTACGGGCCCGTGCAGACCTCTACATTAACCGCGTAAAAATCTAGAAATTCAGTCGGGCCAATTAAGTTTTTGTACGGAGCGAGCCGAACTTTTAACTTTTATATCGGGACGGGATCGGGCTTCGATTTTAGTTTTTATATCCAGCCTGGACACGGCAACGAATTTTTGTACTGTTCGAGCCGAACTTTTAGCTTTTATAAAGGGTTAGTTCTGGACAATAAGTTTTTTGTCCAGGCTTTTTGTATCGGGCAAGAAAGAAAAATTCTATGGGTGGGGTGGATCAAAATTTACAGGCCCGAGCCGAGAAATTGCATTTAGTGCAGTCTTCAAGATTGTGTGTATTTAAAAGTATATTGTGAAATAAATTAAAATAATTTTTTGTGGTTCTATTTTTTAAAATTTTGGGTAAGAGCGTAAAAAACGCCCTCACCCTAGTCCTGAAAAGGACTTTTTTTAAGCCCTGAAAAGGGCTGTTTTAATACAGAATATCTTAATTATACACCTGAGTACGATAGGCTGATGTACCGTATCAGTTCATCGAATGGATGTATATTTTCCAGTCTACATTTTCGGCGGAATAAAAATTCCATCATTCGGTCTCCCATCTTTTCGTCTGCATGGATGCCGTTTTTTCTTAGAGTTTCTTTCAGTGAACGCCATGAAGCTTCAATCGTTTGGGTATGCGCCCTTGTAACAGGGTCAACAAAATTTTGGGAATGATTTACAGGAAAATGGAAATAACCCGAACGACTGAGCGCAGAATAGGCTTTCCATTTATCAGTATGAATAGTCGTTCCCTGTTCAACATGTTTTTCTATTAGCGGCAGAAGGGTATCGGTATCTCTCTTGTTATTTGGACAAATTTCTAAGCGAAAACGCTTCGATCCTCTTTCGATGATACCTAAAATCCATGTACCATCTCTAATTCTACCTACATGATTTTTTCGTTGCCCAAATTTTGTTTCGTCCACTTCAATAACTTTATTCACTCCACCAAGTTTCCCTTCGGCACTCTGTTCCTCTAGCATTCTTTCCGAAATTACTCCTCGTAATAATTCTAGCCAGTAGCTTACAGTGCTACGTCACGTTATATCATACTGAGAAATCATCTCCAAGCACTTTTCGAAAGGCAAATTGTGAGCAAATGAAAAAATGAGCGTCATTAGTCGATGAGGAGAAATAATAGTATTTTGGAAAAGTGTCCCTGCTACTCGAGAAACTTGTGGTACTTTACCACTCGGATGTCTTGTTACCTTTTTGCATCTGAAGGTTCCAAATCCATATTTGTCAATAAATATAAGAGACATTTGATTTCCACAAATGTCACAATTTCTACTTTGTGGCATAAGGCCCAGCGATATCAACCACGCAAAAAGCCTATCGTTATTCCCACCGAGCTCAACTACTTCGGTATAAAATCTTTCAAATGACCAAATATTTGGTCTACTAGCAACAGCCATAGCGATTCAGTATGCAATGAAAAAATCAGGAAAAAGTACCGAAGGCGTTTGATAAGAAATAAACAGTGCTTCGTCTTTAAAAAAACCCATACATGTGGCATAATAAACGAAACTTTGTCATTGGCTATGACACACCTTATAACCCCTCCAATGGTCGAGTTTTTAAAACTTTAGCTTAAGGATTATTGGACAAATATAATTTTTGTGGGAGTGCTTTTGAAATTTCAGGTCATCATCCTGATAACGCTATGAGGGAAGGGCAACCATAAGAACTTTTTAAAGATAAATTTGCTTGAAAATTTATTTATTTATTTAATTGGGAGACTTTTAAACGAAACATCTTCCGAATTGGATCCTATTTCAAATCTGCCTACTCCATTTTCAGCGAAGATTGAGCTTGTGTTGTTAATGACTTCTCAGTTTTACCTATTTTTTAACATCTCAAGGAGCAATAAAGAAAATAAGAAAAATTTACAAGCAAAGAAAGACATTAGAAGTTACAAAAATCTTAATGGGCAAATTTTGAAAACACACTATTTAGAAATCATCATTTAAGCAGACACAGGGCTCGCACCGTTCCTAAAATTTCCGCAATTTGCTACCAGTATTTTAAATAAGGATTTTTCGTGGTACATTCCTTTAACATCTGTAATAGAATTATAGAACAAAGATTATCGTTTTAATTTAGTGGTAGAAAAGTGCGAAAATTTTAGGAACGCTGCGAGCCCAGAGACATCTTTAGGCATTTATCTCAAACATCCCAATGACGTTTGCATGTGATAGATAAGCAAGTGAAAATTAATGACGTTTTAGCGATTGACATTTTCTTGGGATCGTTTAAAATTGCCTTGATCAGATGCAGATGTGCGACAAACGATTTATTCTTGATTAGTCCCGCGGTTCCTCCCTAAAGGGTCACAAGACGTCAACCGCAATACTGGAACCTCGAACAACAGGAAAAACTAATCGCTAAAAATAATCCATGAAAACATTTCTCCACTACAAAAACCCCTAGGTGGCTAATTACAACTGTTTAACGATGTCTGGATGACACGAGACCAGAAAGAAAATAGTTTGTTATCAATTACTTATATTTCTCAAAACTGGAAATATTCTTTCAAATTTTAAATATTCAGAGTGAAAAAAACGCGTTACAAGTTTCTTTTTTTTTTTTTTTTTTTATCATGCGTCCAAGCATATTTCTTTTATACAAATACAAAAATGCATAATTTAAATGCTTGTATTTTATGCGCTTTATTTCAAAGATAGATCAGAAATTGGTGTAATTTTCTGATAATTATTAATCAATTAGTAAAAATCTTCTTTGCTAAAATAATTCAAAAATACTTGTACCACGTATAAGATACTTTATGTCTTACTAAAAGTGGTGAAAATTCCGTCAACAAAAAATATATATGTTACTATGTAATAAGTTATAAATAAATATATAACATTCGTGAAGATAAAAAGGGCAAAAGGAATTTAAATATGTAATTGGATACTTCTGGACACGGCAGGGGGGGAGACGACGAAAGAACAATGCACGAAACTCATACCTTCATAATATGTTTTATTAATTCGTTACAGGAAGTGAAAATGATTTCTTATATTTTTAATTTTATCTAACATAGTATATAAATACGACAAACCTTCGTTATTTCTTATGATTACAAAGTTGCTTCTCTGAAAATATTAGTACGTGTTCCAGCAATTTGGATGCCATATTTAGACTTATGAATACCCTATCTAATAGTTTACATTGCAGGAAAGCAATTTTTTTTTAAATCTTTTTTTAAAACTTTACTAAGCGATCACATATTTAACATTACAGCATTGAATAGCATTTATCGATTTTCACTTAATTTATAACAATAATAATAAGCGATTGATATTTTAGCGATCTTCATTGGACGATCGGACTATCATTGCTGGAAATTCGATTCAAAACACCAACTTTAAAAGAATTTTTCAAAAGATCTTGCTTTAAACAAAAGATTGCTGAATTCATTTTCAATGGAAAACTAAAATATTTGCAGTTGATCTTATTCAGAAATTATGAAATCAAAAAAGTTTTCCATTTTTTCATAAAGGCAAAAGAACTTTTATAAAAAACCGAGAAAGTTGGCGTTTTGAAGCAGACTTCTTGATAATGCCCATGATAGGTATGTACGGCACGGGTTATCAAATGCTTTCAATTTAGATCTCATAAATTTACGGAAAAAAAAAAGAAAAATTCCATTCTATTTTATATCATTTTTAAGCGTGTCTGCAGATTCCTTACTTTTCGTATGAAAATCAGTCCGCAAATGCGTCTGAGATATCCGCATTATTTAGTGTAAAAAAAAAAAAAAAATATTTTGTTGAGAACCGTCTGAAAAATATTCTCGAGTATTAATGCTAATAATGACGCTCACCGACGTGAATTTTTGATATAGTCAGGGAGTCTTTTTTTACACAAAAATAAGGAATTTAGACTCATTACTATTCGACTAATTTGGAATCGATCGAGAATTCGGAGACGCAACATATTAAAATAATGCGACCAAATTCTAAATAAAGAAATAATAAGACCTCAAGAATATTAGTTTTACAGCAATAAATAAAACCCCGCATTTATAACACATTCCAACATAGTTGAAAAGTGTTTATAATTTTGGATTGTCTGTCCGTGCTCTAACTTGCGTAAATAGAGTCCGATTGCCAAGCAGGGCTTAATTTGTGCCGGAGACCACCGAAGCCCGGCTCCGGTACTTCTCTGTTTTCAGTAAATATTTAAATATTGGTCGGAATTTACCAGAGCTCATAAATATAGGGCTCCGGAGCCCAGAGCAACAACGTTTCCGAAAAACCGAAGCCTAAATTACCTTTTTCCCCTCCTTTCCATCTCCAAGCTTTTGCATTTTTTTTTTTTTTTACCAAAACACTTATGTGACGTAATGTGTTGCGCACGTAGGAGATGAAGATAAAACGGATTCAATTTTTATATCCGTTTTTGGGCTTAGACTGACTCGAGCTCAATCTGTATTACAATTAAAATTTTATTTATTCATGTGTAGGAAAAAAAATCATCCTTTACAATTACGTATTATATTCTATTTAAAATCATTTTAATGCTATTTTGATCAGAATGAAGGGGAAATAGAAATCGTGTTTTTCTATCTCAAATTTTTGTCGGCGATAACGCGTTTATGTGGCGCCACTCAAGAGATTGAACAATGAATTTGCTTTCAGTTCGATTTTCTTTTGTGGCAGTAGGATAAATGTTTATTGGCTGTTTTTTTTTAAAATATCTAACCTGAAAAGAATATTTTCTGTTTTAACCAACGAGCATCAGCTTGAGGTTTTTTGTCTTCTACTGCGTACGAGTATAAAAAACTCGTTAGTGATTTTGCTATTTATTTTGTGTCATGAAGGGTACCCATGCTAAGACTTTGCTCTGCACATTTACGCAGTCACTTTTATTTGTAAGCGGCTATAATTGTCATGTATTGTTATTATGATAGAAAGCAATCGAGCAGTGTTTCCCCTTTTTCTATAAAAGAATCGATTTTTTCTGATACCGGTGTCAAATTTTTAATTTAATCTGATTTTCAGGGACTCACCACAAAAGATTGTTATGCGGAAGGAATCAATTACAGTTTAAGATATGCACTTTTTATAGGAAATTGTAAAACATTGTTCCATGTTCCATTCTTCAGCCTATAAATATTAATTTCTGTAAATTTCATTCATTTTTTCTAAAAAATGCATAGTTGCGAACTATCCCTTTTTTCGTGTTAACGCTATTTCCTAATCCTAATCCTTGCCCTATTTAATCGCAGAATTCTGCAATTAATTAACTTTAAAATTAGGCAAAGATTACTATCCAGAAGGAGTGATAACTAAAAAGTGGAATAGTTGACAGCTAAGCATATGCTGTTAGATATATTTAAAAAAATTATTTTGCTAAAGAAAAAAAAAATGCTTTAAATTTTGCAATTAATGTACGAAATACAAATATGTAGGTTGGAATGACAGGGAAGAGGGAAAGAGGAAATGGTGCGATTGTTGTACCGGTACCGCAGAATATTAGGGCTCCGGTACTTTTTTTGTTAGAAATTAAGCCCTGTTGCCAAGAAATTTATATAAGTTATTGGGTTTTATTATGGTATGTTTTGTATAAAAAATAAAGTATGTAGCATTTTCGGCTCAATTACAGGATTCATTTTAAATATATTAAAATTGATATTTATCACAGAGGTGTAACACAAGGTTCTTACTTATACAGGGTGATTATTAAAAAAAAAAAGTTTACAAAATGACATGCCAAATCAGGCATACAACAAGGATAAAAAATCACATAGGAACATAGAGTTGCAAACCACTTATTTACTCACAAATACAGAGTGTTTTATCCTAACCGAAACCGGGTTGACGGCAATAATTTCGAGAAAAATAAAACCATCGTAATGAAAATGCAACGATATGGACATTGTTTTGTGTGACATGACATGTGATAACATCACGAAAAGATCTGGAAAAACATGTTACTCAAGCAATCGATGATACCGTATGGAATGATAATCACAGTCCAAAATGTGGGCGTCAAGTGTATAGTGCTGGCGCGTATAATGCAAACTTTTAACACTTCTACCGGCAAACTTAATGCAAATATATAATAATAATACATAATATATAATAATATATAATAATGCAAACTTTTAACACTTTTGTTTGGTGTTAGCATATTTACAACAAAGGTAAGAATGTCTGTGAAATGTTTTATTCTTAAGTTTTCTGAAAGTTATTGCCGACAATCTAAACTGAGTTAGGATGAAACATTAAAGACACTGTATTTGTGACTCAATAAGTGATTTGCAACCCTATGTTCCTATATGATTTTTTATCTTTGTTGCATTCCTGATTTCCCATGTCACTTTGTGAACTTTTTTTTAAATCACCCTGTATAATATGGTGTGCATAGCACTTATCTGTCATTTCCAGGGGCACACAAAAGAATTTGACTATAGAAGAAAATGACCAATAATTGAATTATTGAAGGCCACAAGCAATGCTTGCTGGAAATGCGTTTTCCGTTGGGTTATGCGTTTTGAACTTCCTGACACAATTTCCGATTCCGTTTTAAAAGTAAAGGCATAAAACTGACAGGCCTATTAACGCGGTTTGAAATCGAATAGAGTTTTCCATTTTCTGACAAATAAATTAGTTATAGAGTTATAAGCGATTCTTGTCACGTGACGGCAATTTTTCCCTCTTTCTCGGGTTGCCGCGTCCCGAATTCGATTCAAAACTCTAAATTTTATCGTATTTTCTGAAGGATCACTTGCCATTATCAAAAAATTGAAAAGGCATTCGATTGCATAATTTATCAATACGAACCCCTTCCAATTTAATGTGTTTTCGAAAAAAAATGAATTCAGGAATATGTCAGAAAATAGCTCCTTTGAATTTGAGAGCAGCCTTAGGACTGTTTTAAAATCCAAACTAGTACTTTATGATATTTTGCTGAATTCGTATTTTTTTGTATACGCATGAGATTGTCAGATGCTCTTATTTTGAAGCTATGAAATAGAACTGTTTTTCTAATTTTCGTTAAAGAAAATCTTTCATAAAATGCTGTCAAAGCATTTAGCATTTGAACCGAATTTCCACAAATCATTTTAAACTAAATTTCCAGACACGATATTCCGATAAAATCTTCATGTAACAACTATCATTTATAAATCAACATGTAATTCATAAATCACATATAAATTTAAGACGTCAACGAGCGGATCAGGCAGGATTGAAGCGATTAATACATCAGACGACAGCGGCAGCTTAGATATCATTATACACTATATGGCCAAAGGTGACCGATCACATACGATTTTTGACGTTTTATTAAATATCTAGAAAAATACATGAGAAATCAATCTGAAACTGCATGTGTGTGAACAGCATAGTATAGGTCATATATTTCTGCGAAGATTTTTTCCCGAAACCCCATAGGGGACAAACAAATTGAAAAAGAACGAATATCTTTTGGATAACCCTGTAAAAACTAATGTAGCAAAAGCGTTCAAACTCGAGATTATTAATAAGTATCTTATTGTAATATACTGTGTTCATTTTTATGAGGATAGCATATATAGTAGTAAGAAATTAAAGTTTTTATACACTCTAAATGAAAAAGAGCGACTATTCACTCCGGAGGAGTGAATAGTCACTCTATCGCAGAGTTAAAATATGCCCAACCTCTTTAGAGTGACTATTCACTCTGAGCCAAAGTGAAATTTTTGACTCTCTGAAAGAGTGAATAGTCACTCCTTGAAAGTGAATATCCACTCTAAACAGGGGTGGATAATCACTCTTTCGGAGGAGTGACTATTCACTCTTGCTAAAGGAGTGCAGTTTTTCACCCCTGGTAGAGTGAATAGTCACTCTTTCATAGGAGTGAATGTTCATTTTTTTTTTTTGTAGTGGGTGGTTTTTTTATTTTGCTTTTATGGTCATTTTAAAAGAATCCCATCTTTTACGGCATGCAATGGAAAGATACAAGCGTGGTAAAGATTGTAATAAAATACTTTATTAGCAATATTTATTTAATTCATAGTTTATAACACTAATTGAACTTTTAAGGAAAAATTCAGTTAAAGTTGCATACGAATTTACATTAGATTACTGACAGAAATAAACTAAAATATTTTATTCGAATCTTATCCTTTGTGTTTGCTTTTATTGCATGCTCTATAAAAATATTACTTTTAAAGTTTTATTAATAACTTTTTAATAGGTGGATGTTATATGTTTAACAATGTTTGATCTCATTTTAATTTTTGTTTTAAATATAAAACCGTACTTTTTCCTTAAATTATTGCTATTTTTGCAAAGTGCTATTGTTCTAAAATATATTTAATCTTTCCATTTAAACGCAATGCTTATAAATTCACTTCTTTTTTAAATAAGTTCTAAGCATGATTTAAATACTAAGAATGTGTAATTTTTTTTATCCGCTGTGATTTTCTTTTGTTTTATTTAGTATGAACATGAAGTCTAAATTTTGAGTTCTCTGGAATATGTATATTTTTTTCTTTTAAACATATTCCTTAACTTAATCATGATTGATAATTTTCGACCGTTATTGCCATAAGTCACGATAAGCCATATTTAATTTAAATTTTTTATTCGCGTAGATATTGTATTTTGTGACTATGAGCAAAATAGATTTTATATGTTTTATAGGAAAAGATTGACCTCGGAAATAGAAAAAAAGGAAACTTAAAAATAAAGTAAATGACTTCAATAGAAATATTCTTATTGTTTTTAAAAAATTTTAGTGTAAAAAAGTGGTTATTAATCTCGTTAAAAAAATATTCAGTCCTGTATTATGTAAGCAAATATGAGCATTTTAAAAAATATACTAAACAAGTCTTATTCATAAACTTCAAAACAGGCATAAAAAAACCCATTTTATTCCAATGCTTAAATATCATGTTATATTGTTTAGCGCCAAAAATTACGTGTATCAAAAACGTAGAAAATGTTTTTATAATAGAAAGAAATTTAATAACTGATGCAGAATATCTATAATTAAATTTTTTTATATTACTCAGTCTCGAAATTTTAAAATCATAATCCGCAGAAAAATATTTACATACAATTAAAAAAAAGTTAATACACAGTAAAACCTCCCTAAGGCGACCAAGTACCGTTCCAATAAAATTGGGTCATTCCGATAGGTGGTCTCTTAATGGAGGTCATGTTTAAATCTAGATTTTAATTGTTTAAAAATGGTAACAATGTTACTAAAATTTATTTTTCACATTTGGAAAAAAATATAAAAATTTAAGTATCAAAATAAAAGTTAATTACATAAGTTAATTACTGTAGAGTTTTAAAAATGAATACATTGTGTGTGAGCTTTGCTTTAATTTTACACTTTTATATTTTATAATTTTTATCTCCAAGTCCTTTCGAAGTTCGGTAAATAAATGCATTTTTTTGTGGACGGGAACAAATAATGACGGTTTCATTACTTTATCTATTTCTATGAGAGTTTTCCGACAGAATAGGGCAGAGGAGTTTATTGACCGTCATTCTTAATTTGTAATCAGAGTTAAATTCATTGCCTAAAAAGGTACAAAGGGATTTAAAAACTCTTAAAAACACTTGAAAGTTACCGGGATAAAAGAAAATCTAAACTTAGTTTAGAAATTTGATGAATAATGCACTCTCCGGAATTATTTCTTTAATAAAACCTTCTTCAAGCAACCAGGAAAAAACGGAATTTATTTCATTTTCTTCAAAGAAATTGATCTCTCATGGAGGTTTTTCAACTGGGATGGTATCTGAATGGAGGTAAAATTAGTATTTAGCCTATGGGAATAAATTTCGTTCCATGAAAAAATGGTCGTTCAGGGAGGTGGTCGCTTAATGGAGTTGGTCGCACAGTGAGGTTTCACTGTACCAACCTTTTCGTAATAGCATAAACATCAAATATCATATTTAACTCCGAAACAATAATAAATACTCTTAACTGTATATAATCCGAAATCAGTAAAAAAAAATCTCATGTAACGGCAAATTAATGTTTCCGAATGTGTTTCCTACGAAATTTAAACTTCCAGATATTCTTCTCTCATGAGTCAGTCACCCTTTCAAACGAAAGAGATAAAACTTTTTTGTTTTGATCTTTGGCAAAAATTTGCAACGCAGCATTGAATGAGAAGAATTAAATATTTACTCATTTTTTTTTTAATTCACATTTCCCGAACTAATGATTTGCTTAAGCATTGTGCGTATTAGAGGTCTGCATGGGCTGAAATTTCCAACCCCCGGCCCGGCCTGTAGAAAAAAATTGGCCCGACGCAGACCGGTAAAAAACTTAAAAGTTTGGCCCGAGCCCTGCCCGGCACGAAAAAAAAAGTTAAAAGCACGGCCCGAGTGAATTTCAACAAAACATTGATTTTTTTTTCCTTTGAAGTATTAAAAAAGTGAAAAATGCTATACAGTAAGACGGAATTGCATAGAAAAGAAAAATAAAATGCATTTATAGTCAAGTTTCCTTCTTAGCGAGTGTAAATGTATTATATATTCTTTTGTTATGTATTAGTATATTGATTATGCATGGATCAACACGTTAGTGAGTTTAAAACTGGTTCGTCATAGGCAGGTTCTTTTTCACACGTTTTATTATGTTTTAATTTAGTTATATTTTAATAAGCGCAGAAATCTAGTGTTATTTAAAAATAATAAATTTTAATGTTTAAGTGTAGAATAATGGCCATTTGAAAATGTATGCATTTTTTGCAAAAATGTTTGGGCCAGGCCTAATTTTATTGACCTTTGAATGGACCAGGCCAAGCTGACACAATGATTTTCATACGGGCTGGGTCAAAATTAGGACTGAAAATTTTGGGCCGTGAAGACTTGCAATGAACCAGTCCCGGCTTTGTACAGAAAAAATAAGTTAAGCCCGGCCCGAGCCTTCAGAAAAAAGTGTGGCCCGGCCCCAACCCGAGTTCCGTGAGTGAAAATCGGCCCGAGCCGGTCCGTGCAGATCTCTAGTGCATATTCAATTGTTAAAAGAATTATATTTCAAACCGCTACATGAAGAAATATAACAGACAATCACTTTTGAACACTCTAACGATCAATCTTTTACTATACAAAACATATAGCTATTTAGCTAATAATCTTAACGTTTCACATATCTACACGGATAAATGCTTAAAATTAAATAAGACTTACCTTTATTTTATGTATTCCATAAAGAATAATTTTAATGATATCCGAATCTGTTAATCGTAAAATGGCGGACGAAAAAGTGATCATTTTTCTTATCTTTTAAGGGAGTAGTCGCCTTGCTGCTCTGATTGGTTAATAAGCAATGCATACGTAAGTCACTCTTTCAGGAGTGAGACATTTCACTCCTTTCTAGAGAGTGGAAAATTCCACTCTTTAAGGAGTGTATTTTTATAAAATTCATTGCAAAAAGAGTAAAAATGCCTGTCACTCTTTCAAAGAGTGAGCTTTTCACTCCTCCCAATTTTAGAGTGTAAAAACAGCCCCAAATTTTGCCAAGCTTTTTGCTTATAATTTGCAGAGTTCTTAATATAAAGAAAAGTTCTTTTCAGGAAATATGACAAACAGCATTGTACACAATACTCTAATCAGAATTTAAAAAAACAATAAAAATTGGATGAAAAATGAGCAGGTTTACTAAAAAATGTTTCACTGCGCAGGCGCGAATGCAATCAAAATGTAATATGCATAATGTATTAGCTAAGTATATCGAGCAGCTTTTGTGAAAGTCTCAAAATCGTAGCTTGAAAATTCTGAAAATTATCGTCGATAGAATAAGTTCGAAATCCATTGTTCTCAAAAAGAAGCAAAAAGATGACGGGTTGTATCCAAATATTAGTACATGCAATATTGTGTACGCTATCTTGGCACTAATCAACAGATATTTGATACAACCCCTTATCTTTTTGCTTCTTTTAGGGAACAACGGATTTTAAGCTTATTCTATCGACGATAATTTTCAGAATTTTCAAGCTATGAATTTGAGACTTTCATAAAAGTTGCTCTATATACTTAGCTGATACATTATGTATATTACATTTTGATTGGATTTGCGCATGCGCAGTGAAACAATTTTTAGTAAACCTGCCCATTTTTCATCCAATTTTTATTATTTTTTAATTCTGATTACAGAGTATTGTGTACAATGCTGTTTGTCATATTTTCTGAAAAGAACTTTTTTTTATATTAAGAACTCCGTAAATTATAAGCAAAAAACTTGGCGAAATTTGGGACTGCTTTTATAAAAACCTTAATTTCTCTACGAGTATAAATGCTATCCTCAAAAAAATGAACACAGCTTATTACAATAAGACACTTATTAATAATCTCGAGTTTTTACAGGGCTATCCAAAAGATATTCGTTCTTTTTCAATTTGTTGCCTTGTCCCCTATGGGGTTCCGGGAAAAAAATCTTCGCGGAAATATATGACCTATACTTATACTGTTTACACTCCTACAGTTTCAGGTTGATTCCTCATGTATTTTTCTAGATATTTAATAAAACGTCAAAAATCGCAAGTGATCGGTCCTTTCTGACCATATAGTGTAGCTCTTGATAGCGGTCAAGAGTGGGTTGGAACAACCGCTGCTACTTCGCATAAAAGACGACCGCGAGCCCGTCGGTCTCCTATAACCTTTACGACCCTTAAGTTGGCACAGGACCTTTAAACTTTCAAAAAATCAATTTTCTTATTTTGTTTTATTCTGAACTTTTTAAAATTTTCTCCGCAATATGCAAAAAACCACATGTAAATTTTTACCGAAACTGGGACAGTTGTTTTATATAAATATGTAGCAAAAAATTAACCTGCACACATTTTTACGATTGATATTATTTTTTGAACTCTGTCCCTGGGTTTTTCATCCTTACCGTCCCTCTTGCTAAACTTATACAGAAAATCACTTCAGATGCAGCCACAGAATTTTTTTCAAGTTTATTCTCGAGCAGAAGTATGCTAGAGAAAGAATGCCTAAAATTCTTTAACAGAAAATTTACTGCAGAATTTAAACCAGCATTTAAATACCAATTTCAAGATCGTGGTTTTATTGGTAGTCTTACCATCCCCGAGGTTTATTCCTGCACTTTTCGTAGTAAATAAATAAAAAAAAGTTAATTTAATCCAATGTTAACAACTGTTTCTAAAAATCAATGAACATTGTGACTATCATTTAGTCTTAACATGATTTTCCTAAAAATAGGTGGTAATTTTCCTTACCGTTCCATCCTTACCGTCCCTTTTTTTCCATTTCGTCCTTTTTTTCCTATACCGTCCCCTTTTTTTACCTTACCGTCCCTTCTTTAACACTCCTTTAAGACAATGTTATACAAAAATTCTGTATAAAAAAAATGCATTTTTATTATTTCTTATTTGAATGTCCTGTGAGTACTGTGCAAATTCATTATAAGTAAAAATTTAGAAGAAAATAAAAAGTCACAGTGGTAAAATGGTAAGGAAAATTAAACTCGTAAGTTTAACTTAAACCTCAGTTAAATAAAAAATGTTTCGCTGCTGACGATTTTTTCTTTATTTTGAATCATTAAGGCATTCTTCTATCAGATTAAAATGTTATTTTAGCAAGTTTAATTTACAAGATTTTTATTCCTGAAAGTCAAAAGATTGTGAAAAAGCCCATATATCAAAAAGTAATTGATATTGTGACCATCATGAAGTGAGCAGGAATGCTGGATGCATTATCATACAAAAAAGGTCCAATAAGATGCGTTAACTCTTTAGAAAGAAATACTTAGAAAATAAACCTATTGCGGGAGACTAGTATTTGAAAGAATTATAAAGGGTGCATTTCAATATCTTTAAATGATTTTTTTCTGTTTTGAATATTACATGTTGAACTTTAACGATGTTATTTTGTACGTTTTTTATTTTGATTGCAGTTTTTTCCCCCTCCTATGAGGCTACTTTCACTTTCGGAATTGGTTCCGAAAGTGAAAATAATTAAAAAAAAAAAGATATCCAAAATCGAAAAAGTAAACTTTAACCCGGTTACAATTCAACCTCAACTATCCTAAACAGAAGAAATCATTTACAAATATTGAAAAGCAAAAGCAAGCGAGAAATTCAAGAAGAACACTCCCATTGGTTTAACATTAGCTTGCGAGTTTGAATATCTCGCTTGCATTTCAATATTTTTAAATGATTTTTTTCTGTTTAGGGTATTACAAGTTGATCTTTAACGTTGTTAGTTTGTACGTTTTTGATTTTGATTGCAGTTTATTTTTTCCGCCTATTCACTTTCACTTTCACTTTCGGAAACGGTTCCGAAAGGGAAAAAAAAAAAAAAAAACATATCCAAAATCGAAAAAGTAAACGTTAATCCTGTTACAAGTCAACCTCAACTATCCTTAACATTAAAATGCAAGCGAGAAATTAAAAAAGAACGCTCCCATAGGTTTAACATTAGCTTGCGAGTTTCTTCACGTGAATAGTGTAGTCTCTTAAGACAATGTGATTCGTATTACTGTGGCTTTAAACGCCTCATTTGTAATACTACAACTAGCGTAAAATGTGTGAAAATGAAATCTATCTATAATGGAATCCAGAAAAAATTACATGTTCCTAATAGAAAAAATACCAACAATTATACCTGATAAGACAGAAACCTGCATAAAGCAGAATTTTCTTGCGTTCCTTTGGGTTTCGTTGTTAAGGTTTTAATGAATCAATATTTGACTATATGACAAAGTTTTTGACGTAATTCAGTATTACGTTTTGTTACATAATTCAAATTTTAAAATAGTCGGCTATTAGGAACTTAGTAAAATTCTCTTTATAATTGTACTTTACGAAGGTGTGGGGGGGGGGTGGAAAACCCAAATCTATGTTTGTCCAGGATGAAAGAAAGGCTAGTTTCGTCTTTAATACAAAATAATAAAATCGCCTTTCATAGAAAGCCAATATAACTCGATAAAAGTGCCTTTCTCGCAAAAAGTTTTAAACAAAGTTTAAGTAAAAAACGAGCAACAAAATTACTAAATATACGCTAAATAAACAAATATTATAATAACAAAACCATTATTTCAAAGCATTAACTCCTAAGACATTTTTTCTAATACGATAATAACATCTAATCAAATTTCTTTATGTTCAACAAATCACCAGAAATCAAGAAATATCACAAAAAGCAAACGCTTTATATTTGGATATGTAAGGATGATCTCCCACATGTTTTTTAAAAGAAATACTGAGAGCGGTTTGTCAGACATCATTAACAGATACCCCAACTGCACTTGTAATTATGCTTTGTTTTCAATGAAATGTTAAAAACGTTCCTTTCGCTTCATGCAATTTAGTTTCCATCACGTTTCATATAAAAGTTGATATGTATTCAAATTATTAAAAGTATTTCAATGCTTATCATATTGATATACCTAAAATACAAGATACCATTATAATCTGAAAAATGCATCATATATGTATTGTATATTTTATTACGTTACACAGTAATACAAAATTATGAAATTACGCCTTTTATAGATAATAAACAAACGCCATAAAACAAGCGCTAAATAAATCTCTCAGCCAAAAGCAAACGCTATACATTTGAAAGATGACCCCCACATGTTTTTAGAAAAAGAGATCATTAACAGAAACCCCGTGGAGAAGTGACGGCCTTTGGCCAGACTGCTTGGGAAGAGAGCCAGAGAGAGAAAGATGAGGAAGAAGTCAAACGATTTTACCAAACTACAGATAACGCCATTATCGAACTTACTCCCTCTCATTCCCTTCATTTGAACGAAGAGGTGACCGAGTCCATACAGCAGCCTTCATTTAAATCCGATTAAAATATATGTGAGTTGTGGTTTTAGATTCCCATAAAACCCTACTCATAGCAACAGATATGGTCAGCTCTTTTCCATGAGAACTTGTTACCGCAGAATAGCAGATGATTGAATTTGCTGATATGCAGTTTACATTCTCTTCGCTTGGAAACAAGTGACAACCGAGAGCAGATTGCATTCTGACGCGGCCGATGGTAGGCATATCTCGCTCTAGACGAGAGCAGAGGCCGAACTCCGATGATTCTGCGGGCGCGTATGCTGCAGAGAAAACCCCTACCCTCCCGTACCTGTAAATATAATTTCTATTTAATATGTAAACTATAACCTAGAATCATTAAACTCCTTTTTTCATTAACTAAGGCCTTATCTTTATATCATCCCTATATTACATGGGTGCTCTAGGCCGATTTGAATCCAAAACGAATTTAAAAAGTAAAATCCCCTAGGCTTTCTCACCGATCTACGTTTAAAATCAGAGAACTGTTTCGTTCCGTTATCAACCCTTGCATTTCAGCTGATGTGATTCATCTACATCTGATGTGAGCCATCTGTGTAAAGCTCAATCTCCCGTTTATTTTTATTTGTGCAAGATAGTTATCGCTGTACAAGGAATGAATCTTCGACTGCATATTTTTTTTTCTACGGATCATTCATTGGATTACTTCAATATATCGTGGCGAGGAATTTATTTTTCAATTGGATAACTCCTTTTGACGTAAGTTTATTTTTTTTTCTCTTTCCTTTCTTGCCTTTTAATATGGAATTACAAGAAATTGACTTTATTAAAAGCCAGTTAAAATCGGCTAAAACAGATAAAATCAAATTATTGCATGAATTTATATTTGGTTACGATAAAAATCGCCAGAATAGAGCGAATTTAAGGAAATTTAAAGGTTTTTCTTTTACTGACAAAAGCGATGAGTATGAAAATAAACTCAAATTAATTTTGGACGATTACGATCAGATACAATTGATTACTATTGCTAATATCTTATCCATTGACATCCATGGATCAAAACAAGATATAGCACAACGTATTTTAAGCGCACTAGTTGATATTTCGGCTTTTAAAGACATGTTTACGGCAGTTTCCGAATCGGATACAGAATTTGATGATAGCCACAATAGTAATGGAAGCACTGGTTTATCTTCCCCTTTGGCAGTACAGCCAGACCAGGCGCGTGTACACTGTACACACTCCGCGCCCAAACAGACAATTTCTTTCCATGACATTGATCATTTAATTACACCGTTTAGTGGTGATAAAACGGAAAACGTTCAAACATGGTTTCAGAGATTTGAATCTCTGGCCCATTCATTTCAACTGTCCGACATACAGAAATTTGTGTTTGCTGAGCGGGCATTAAAAAGTTTAGCATTATTGTATGTACGTAGTGAAAATAACATTTCTTCATATACATCGCTCAAAGAAGCATTGTTTCGCGAATTTGGACAATCAGCTTCGTCCGCCCAGATACATCAATTACTAGCCGCTAGAGGCTGTCGCCCAAACGAAAAACTATTGGAATATTTTCTGAAAATGAAAGAAATAGCACAAAGAGGAAACATAGATGATATATCTTTAATTCACTATATAATTAATGGGATTAACGATACACCACATAATAAAGCTATATTATTCGGGTGCGCCACGCTTGCCGAATTTAAAAACAAGCTCCAAATTTTCGAACGAATTTGTGAACAGAGTTCTAAATTTTATCAATCAATGTCATCGACTACACCCAACACTCCTAAGATTAACCAGAAGGAGAAAACTGCAAAATTAACTTGCTACAATTGTTTAGCCCCAGGACACCTATCTACCCATTGTGTGCATTTAAATAAAGGGAAAAAGTGTATGAAATGTGCACGTTTTGGTCATGTTTCCAGCCAGTGTACAGAACAAACGCCGGAACGCAAGCGTTCGACTCAAGGCACCTCCCCTTCACGCAAGACGTCGCCGCGCAGAGACGAACAAATTAACGTAGTAGAAATGTGTCATTCTCCTCCGCGCATGCAGAAACCTGTAAAAATTTTTAATTTACAAGTCAATTCAATCTTGGACACTGGAAGCTCACTGACGATACTGAGAGAAGACATTTATGAACAAATTGGGTCTCCCCCCCTCACCGGAGCAACTGTACAATTGTCGGGTATCGGTAACCGTGTTATTCAACCCATAGGATCGTTTTTTACCAATATACAAATAGACGATAATACTTTTGCTACTTCTGTTTACGTAGTTAATTCTTCTCAGATGCCCATGCCACTTATCATAGGGACAGATGTCATATTTCAGGGTACTCTCACATGCGACAAAAACGGCGCTACTTTAACTAAATCTCCACCCACAAGTATTTTTATAAGCTGCATTACTGTGTCTGATAATGTATCTGCAACGAAATCTCAAGATAAATCCTATGTACCTGCATTTCCCGACGCAAGATGCACTACGGAAACATTTGTTTCAAATTCTTTCCCCCAAGATCTAAAACCGCCAAAAGTAAATAAAGATTTTTCGAATGAAAATATTCCTACTGACATAGAAATTGACTCAGCATATCTGAAACATCTCGCAACATTATCGCCAGACTGTTTTTCCTTCGATTTAAATTTCTTATCCTACAAGCTGTTCATGACTGTGCTCCTCTTATTGACCATCTATTTATTACTGTTTACGTCTGCCAACGGACTCATTTATCAGCATTCGGCGTTCCATACATCCCAACCATCTCGAGATTCGAGTGACGTTACTAATTGGACCGAAATTCTGCGTTTCCTTATCATTCCTTTTTTGTTTTTTTATACGCCGACATTTTGTGAAGTCAACAACGAGAAAGAGAAAAAGTAGACTTAAATTTCCAAAAAGAAATATGCTTCACGTATATAGGTCACTAGTGCAACCAACGAATTTAGCATAAATGTGTTTTTTCTTATTACTACTATTTTTTTTTAACTGTGTTTTTATATATTCTGTGTTTTACACCTATATCTGCTTATTCCTGAGAACATTTATATCGTACAGACTATTAGACTGCTACTATCTGTGATTTTCTTAGTAACTTTATTTCAATATCTTCGCTTTTTTTTACGATTACAGCAAGCATCCATGATCATTTTTTTTCTGGACGAAACATTAGAATGAGGTGTTTACCAGTGTAATTCACCATTTCAAGAGTCCAATCATTGATGGAAATCTTCAACACAGAACGTTTTTTTTTCTTCTTCGTATTTTTGTGTGTCATGCCATTCTTCGGTGCGATAAACTTCAAGTGCTTTTTTTTTAAAGAAGTTATCGCGTACCAAGCATTTTTATCAACAGTGTTTATTTTAAAATTATCCTTAGTTTGTGGAATATGCAACAGATTCTTTATTTTTTCAGCTCATATTAACAGAATTTATGTGCCTTTTTTTCCGAAGTCCTGTTCAACATTTTTTTTAAATCTGAGCGATATATATCAGCTCAAAACTTTTTTATTGAACCCATGCGGTGATTTTTTTTTTTGCGCATGTCAAGTTATCTTTCTCTCGGACTGCAAATGGTGCATTATTTTTTTCATTTGCCTGTTTCGCAACACGTGCTTTTTTTTTATGTTGCGTAAACAACAACTTTATTTAAAATGACTATCTACACAGGACTTTATTTTTTTTTTGAACACTCACTTTTGACAAGAAGAAAAAGAATATTGTTGTATTTATACTTTTAAAACTGCATTTATATTTTTAAAACTGTATTTTATGTGTAAACTTTTTATTGAATTGCTATATATATGTATGTGTTCCCCCAACCCCCCCCCCACCTCGCATATTTTTTTTTACAGAAGTAAGAGCTGGCTGTCGAAAAAAAAAAACCTTTTGGTGGGAAATCCTTTTTTTTTTTTTTTTTTTTTGCTTTTTTGCTTAGACGAGGCAAACCTCTTTTTTTTATTTTTTATTCTCGAATGACGTTGGGATAAAGATGTTTTTTTACGAAATTCTACCTAAGATGAGGCAGATTTTGGTATGTTTTCGTGATGATAATATAATGGGCAGACGGCCTTTCAGATTATATTTTTCATCCCTGATGATGGCTCATGAGAAAGACGGTCTCATGATTGATGTTATCCTGAGATTTTTTTTTTTTATTCTTTTGTTTGTTTTTTTTTGGAGATATCCCACGGCAGCTCAGCATCAATTTACATAAAATTTAGACTTAAATTTTTTTTTATTACTTAGCTCAATTTTCTTAATTATTTAATGACAATTTTTTTTCCTTTGAATTTTAATTATTTTTAGATAGTTTGTTTTTGTTTTTGACATATCTTGTTGCTTATTTAACGCGCTGTCGAGGTCGACAAGCGGACAAGATGGCCGAGTGTGAGTTGTGGTTTTAGATTCCCATAAAACCCTACTCATAGCAACAGATATGGTCAGCTCTTTTCCATGAGAACTTGTTACCGCAGAATAGCAGATGATTGAATTTGCTGATATGCAGTTTACATTCTCTTCGCTTGGAAACAAGTGACAACCGAGAGCAGATTGCATTCTGACGCGGCCGATGGTAGGCATATCTCGCTCTAGACGAGAGCAGAGGCCGAACTCCGATGATTCTGCGGGCGCGTATGCTGCAGAGAAAACCCCTAACCTCCCGTACCTGTAAATATAATTTCTATTTAATATGTAAACTATAACCTAGAATCATTAAACTCCTTTTTTCATTAACTAAGGCCTTATCTTTATATCATCCCTATATTACATATATATATATATATATATCAGAATGCGAAAATTTCCGTTGCTTAGGCCGCCATTGGTGATCAGAAATTTAAGGCTGACGGCTAGAAGGGAGTGAGGCTCAATCGGAGCAAATGTGAGACAGCTGAAAAAATAGGGCTAGTCTGAGACATACAAAAATAGTATCAAATTTTATAGAAATAAAATTGGCTTTGTGTTTATTTTGTAAGCAATACATCATTTTATTTATATATGTTACTAATTCACTCAAAATTTAAGGAAACATTTCCCCCCAAAATATGCATTACGTAACCTTACTGTTATCGAAGAGGAAACTTTTCTGCTTCATTTTTAAATAATTCATTTAAATCCGATAAAAGAAAAAATATCAGAATACGAAATTTCCGTTACTAGGCTGCCATTGGTGATGAGAAATTTGAGGCTGACAGCTAGAAGGGAGTGAGGCTCAATTGGAGCGAATGTGAGACAGCTGAAAAAATAGGGCTAGTCTGAGGCATACAAAAATAGTATCAAATTTTATAGAAATAAAATTGGCTTTGTGTTTATTTTGTAAGCAATACATCATTTTATTTATATATGTTACTAATTCACTCAAAATTTAAGGAAACATTTCCCCCCAAAATATGCATTACGTAACCTTACTGTTATCGAAGAGGAAACTTTTCTGCTTCATTTTTAAATAATTCATTTAAATCCGATAAAAGAAAAAATATCAGGATACGAAATTTCCGTTACTAGGCTGCCATTGGTGATGAGAAATTTGAGGCTGACAGCTAGAAGGGAGTGAGGCTCAATTGGAGCGAATGTGAGACAGCTGAAAAAATAGGGCTAGTCTGAGACATACAAACATAGTATCAAATTTTATAGAAATAAAATTGGCTTTGTGTTTATTTTGTAAGCAATACATCATTTTATTTATATATGTTACTAATTCACTCAAAATTTAAGGAAACATTGCCCCCCAAAATATGCATTACGTAACCTTACTGTTATCGAAGAGGAAACTTTTCTGCTTCATTTTTAAATAATTCATTTAAATCCGATAAAAGAAAAAATATCAGAATACGAAATTTCCGTTACTAGGCTGCCATTGGTGATGAGAAATTTGAGGCTGACAGCTAGAAGGGAGTGAGGCTCAATTGGAGCGAATGTGAGACAGCTGAAAAAATAGGGCTAGTCTGAGACATACAAAAATAGTATCAAATTTTATAGAAATAAAATTGGCTTTGTGTTTATTTTGTAAGCAATACATCATTTTATTTATATATGTTACTAATTCACTCAAAATTTAAGGAAACATTTCCCCCAAAATATGCATTACGTAACCTTACTGTTATCGATGAGGAAACTTTTCTGCTTAATTTTTAAATAATTCATTTAAATCCGATAAAAGAAAAAATAACAGAATACGAAATTTCTGTTACTAGGCTGCCATTGGCGATCAGAAATTTGAGGCTGGCAGTTAGAAGTGATTGAGGCTCAATCGGTGCAAATGTGAGACCCCCGAAAAAATAGGGTTAATCTGAGGCATAGAAAAATAGTACCAAATTTTATAGAAATAAAATTGGCTTTGTGTTTATTTTGTAAGCAATACATCATTTTATTTATATCTATTACGAATTCACTCAAAATTTAAGGAAACATTTCCCCAAAAATATGCATTACGTAATCTTACTGTTATCGAAGAGGAAACTTTTCTGCTTAATTTTTAAATAATTCATTTAAATCCGATAAAAGAAAAAAAATATCAGAAAACGAAATTTCCGTTACTAGGCTGCCGTTGGCGATCAGAAATTTGAGGCTGGCAGCTAGAAGTGATTGAGGCTTAATCGGAGCAAATGTAAGACACCCGAAAAAATAGGGCTAATCTGAGGCATAGAAAAATAGTAACAAATTTTATAGAAATAAAATTGGCTTTGTGTTTATTTTGTAAACAATACATCATTTAATTTATATATGTTACTAATTCACTCAAAATTTAAGGAAACATTTCCCCAAAAATATGCATTAAGTAACCTTACTGTTATTGAAGAGGAAAACTTTTCTGTCAGACTTCAAAACTTTTGTTGTGCAACACTTAAGTAAAGTCTTTGGTAAATTATTCTAATTGGAATTTATTCAGTAAAGATTAGTGATTCTTTTTATCATTTATTAAATGTATTTAGGACTGTTCTTAAAAAAAGTTAATAATACTGATGGACAGTGTGAATCTTTCTGAAATAATAACAAAGCTTTTTTATTTGTGTGCATGAAATCTGCAACTATTAATATTCAAGAGTTTTAGAATTGAATAGCATTTTTCATTTTTCTATAAGTGTATTACATATATAATCAAATGTTCCCCAATAGTTATGTCTCTAAAATCGGCTTAAATCTTTGAAACCATTTTTTATTCTTAGCTTTAAAAGAAATAGAGACATACTGTTCGACTTCTTAATATGTGAGTAACAATAGCTGCAAATTTTGTATATTAAGCATTAAAATGACTGTATGAAAATGCTAAAGAGTACTCAGTATGGATTTGAAAAAAGAAATAAATAAATAAAATAAAATAAATAAATAAATAAAACAGCGTAAAAAAATAAATAAATAAAAAATTATTTTTATCCCGAACGTTTTCGGCTTAATATCCGACAGTATTCGACCGCCTAGTTAGTATTAAGTATTCGACCAACCGAATATTCAGTAAGAGGAACGAATAGACCGAATATTAGTTCCATCTCTGATTATGACTACTTTATATTTAATAAATTATACCCATGCTTACTCATGCTTACTTCCCTTAATATGTGCATACATCTATACTTATATGGAACAACTTTCAATGCACAAAAACAGATATAATAAACCTTTCTTTAATAAGAGGTGACTAACGAGGAATCCTCCATAATCCGTCATTGCACTAAAATTTAACAAATCTATTGAGTTTATCCAAAATTTGCAACGTTTAATTTTTATTTGAGATGACTAACATGCCGAAGTAACGGATCAAGCACGCGGAAAAATCTGTTTTGTTGAAGCAACTAAATTTTGGTTAATATAGCTCCAACCAAATATTTTGGATGGAATGATTTAATTTTGATTAGATTAACCAAATAATTTTGTTAATTCAACAAATCATTTAGTTAGTCCAATCAAAATTTGGTCATTTCAACCAAAATATTTGGTTGGAGCTGTATTAACCAAAATTTAGTTGTTCCAACAAAACAGTTTTTTCCCGTGCTGGAAAACGACGACATTCTACTTTTTGTTAACCTTTTCTGTACTGAATTATGGACTCATGAAAATTTTATCTTCTAAAGCATTTTTAGTGAATTGTTTAAACTATATTAGAAGATTTACATAATTATTTAATAAATTTTAGAAGGATTGAAGGATTTAGAAGGATTAATTTAATTTTAATTTTTTATAGGGATTTTGTGCAATATTTATAACCCCACTCCAATCTTTAATTTTAAATATTTTTCTTAGCATTTTGTAGAATTAGGAAATGTACAAATATAATGTTCTTACAATAGAAATATTTCCGAATTGAAATATCCCCCCCCACACACACACACACACACACAACGCCAAGAAAGCTGAAAAGATGCAAAGGCAAAAGAAATAATCCTTTTAAAAATATTTTTGTTTTGTATAACCAATAATGCTTTTGGAACAAGATAAAGTAAGATATCTATAACTCATTCTAAACTGTATTACAACTAATCGATGTATTCAATGAATTTTATAAAAATATATTTTAATGGTACTTATAAGTACCGTCAGTTGATAAAGGGTTAAATTTGAGATAACAGTGGTATTCTATTAGCTTGACAAATGCACTATTTTATGCAACCTTGGATTTATGCAAAGAGAAAGATAATCCATTTTTCTTTAGCACAACTGAAGATACAGGAGTCGCAACCTCCTATACTTTTTTTCATATTTGCTATCAGTGTTTTTATATTATCATTTTCGTAGTGTATTCTTATTGCACATATTAAAGAAATCTACCTCGAAGAATACTGTTTCGAAATAATTGTAGTAAATATATAAAATATATAGGACTCTGCGACCTCTGAAATAAGTGTAAAGAGGGATTAAGCGCTGAAAGTCATGTGACAAAGCGTTGTATAAGATTGATATTTGATATAAAGGGGAAAGAACTATGAAACTCGACGCTTTTAAAAGAAAAAAGATAATTTTAATCTGATTATCTTTGACTACCATCGTTTTTCTACCTGACACTTCAAATGAATGATTAATAAATTTTCTCCCACAATACAACAATGCAATGGTCCCTTCTTCATTATTGTGGTGCTTTTATGATAAAGCACGAAATATTTTTCCAGCGACTGGAAGCAATGAGAAACTCTGTCGGTTAATAATCATATTATTTTCATTCTTGCTCAGTATGAAATAAAACTGTAATATCAAATTACATTTTGTCCAGAAAACCGTCTCTAAAATGTTTTAGTTGAGAACCACACTCTTAGTAAATCAGCTTTTGACCCTTATAACACGGGTTTGTCTCCATTATTGTGGTGCTTTATAGTAAACGAAGTGACATTTTTCTTGTAACTGGAAGCAACCCACACAGCACACACGTAGATATTTCGTTTATTTAGAGCGGTTTACATCTAGAATACATACATGTACATCAAAATTATGTTCATTCAAAGCCGTAAGATGGATGGTTGAATACATTATATTCATATAACATTCATATCCCAACAATCTATAGACCAACATAATATGGAGGTGGACTTAACGTTCATTCTAAAATACAAACTGGATTGTCAAAGAAACAGCGTCAACATGACGTTCATATACCAACACTTTATGGAGGTAGATACATCGCCCTCTATAAAGAGCGCCAAAAGAATTAAATATCTTACTTCCGATACACTTTTTCGTGTGACAGCATGAGCTTTCTGTTGTTTTGAAAACACGCCAGACGCGATGCCATTATGTTATGCAGATGTTTATGCATTTTTTGGCTGGTTTAATTTAGACTATCAGAGTTCAACTTGTTTTTTAATTTTATAAAATTTTAGTTGTATCAAGATGCAGCAGATTCATATTTGTTTATTCAAAACAGTTAGCATTTAAAACAACCACTGAATCTAATAATAGAAGTGATGTTTACTTTACTTTAGGTGCATGATGCAGTTTGAGATTTGGATTAAATATCGAGCAAGATTATATGTAAGAAAGTCCTTTGATTTCTTTTTTTCAGGTTTTTATTTGTTATTCTATTTTGGTGCTTTTTGTAGCATTTACGATTTTTAACCTTATCTTTAAAAAACTACAAACAGATTTTTAGCCATATAATTAATTTTTGATTAACTCCTCAAATTTTATGATCTTCTCTATCCCTATCATATAATTGACTGATCATAGTAATATCTGTACTTGACTTACATCGTTACTCATCGGTTTTACATTTTAAATGTTAATATAAAATTTTATTTTGCATAATTATAGTGCAAACACTTTTTGGGGTCAACAGTCTGCTTTGGCAAGAAAAAAAAAGAGAATGTTTATTATCAATAAAAACTTTCAAATGGTGAATTTGTCTTGAATAAAAGAAAATAATACTAACAAATTAGATCCAATGAAAACTAGGATAAGTTAACAGTTTGCCTAATAATAATTTTTTTTTAACAATCAAAGTAACACCACTTTATTATGTTGTTAAATTACGTTATTAAAAATTTATTGTTTCATAAAAAAGGTTTTTTAATCTCAAAAGTTTATTTTGATATATTTAATTTTATCTATTCAATGTATTTTAAGTTAAATCTGCATGTCTTGTTAGCGATGGAATGATTATTTACATTTATTGAAAAAGTTTTGATACCAAAATAATAGGGGATTCTCCATTTGAAATACATATTTATAAAATTTTATTTAAATTGATATTTAGGTGCATTTCTTTTACAAGTATAGCTATTATAGATTTTTCTTATAGCATAGGTCATCAGTTTAAATGTAATTATCTATTAAATTAAAAATTTACTTTTTTTTATTTTGAAAAAGCATTTACTTATTATTTTTACTATTTTTGAAAATGGGATTCATTATCAAAAAATGAAATGCTTTCTACGGAAAATTCTTTGATTTGAGTCTATGTTTGGGTGTATAATAAAGATTTAGATAAATCAATAAATTCAGTGGTCAAAGTAGTATATTAGAAGTAATGAGAAACTATAGTAGGTCCTAGTTTTGACATTGTTTCTTGTGTAATATGCTATTTTTTTAAACATATGATTTAGCGAGTAATGTAATCTAAAAAAATAAACTAGTTTGTAGGGAGCATCAATGTTATTTTTGACGTTACGTCCAGAAACAGTATCTCAATCAATACAAAGTATACCAGTGGAGATGAGCATCTGGTGGATCAGCTGGTGTCGAGATAGATCTTCAAATATGAATGCTCTCAGAAAATCACAGGTGTGTAGTTTTATTATATAATAAGTAACTACCATTAGTGATATTCTGCAAGCAACTGGAATGTGCCAGGTGCCCTTGGACGGTATGCTGCTTTTGCAAAGATTGTGGATTCAGCATCGAAGATTTAAAAAAATCTGTGAGTATGGTAGGACTCCCATTTTCTATGTCAAAAGAAGAGATAATATAGTAAGTTTATTAAAGTAACCTCAATAATAATACTGGCGCTCCCTACGAACTAGCTTTTTTAATTACATTACTCGCTAAATTATATTTTCCAAAAATAATATGTTACGCTACAAACTATGACAACACAATATTACACAATAAGAAAAGTAAGTACAAAAATTATTTAGCTAAAAATATTTTTAAATGCCCATGTAATAATAAAATAAAATTGTAAATATTAGGTGAAATAAACATTTATATATTTCAGTCTGGGACATAAATAAAATCTGCCACTAAGTAAAAAAAATAGTGTGGGCCAACCTTACGTATACTTTCACCTTGTTTGTTACCAGAGCAATTAAACTATTTGGTTTGATTTTAAAAGAAAAAAAAAGGGGGGGGGGGAGGAGATATGATGTTTTTATATAATAAAAGATTATAGTGTTTTGTTCAAGATGCAAAGAGGGTTTGTTGTTTATATTCATGTGAGACTAAGTGTTTTTGAAAGTAAAATAACAAAAAATAAAATAAAATAAAATAAAATAAAATAAAAAAATAAAGCGTTTAAGGTTGTTTTAAGATAAGATAATAAAAAGTATTTTTTTCCTTATATTTTCTTATGTTAATTATATTTATTATCATCAGAGCAGATACACAATTCAGTTGGTATGATTTAAAATACAGTTATTACAGTTTAGCTAATATTGCTAATAATTTGTGCTTTTTCCCAATAATTTTGATATTTTAAAATATTTTTTAAAATCAAACTTTTCATGTATAATATTTTTTTGTAATTTAAAAAAACAAGATGGCAGAAGAGTCTGGGTATACGCATACTGTTCCATATTACATATATATATATGTACACATTACATAGATATGATGTATATAAATGTACATGTTACATAGATATGATGTATATATATGTACATATTACATAGATATGTGTAGTATATATACGTACATATTACATAGATATGTGTAGTATATATACGTACATATTACATAGATATGATGTATATGTCGTAGGCTAATTGAGAAATCCGACTCTTTGCAAACGGATATTATGTCGGATCTGGATGTCCAACAAATGCTATATGGATGTATTCGGAGAGACATCTGATGGTAATATCTACGTAGATACTATGTAATATGGAATTCCTTGGATGAATTATGGACATGGTATATGTATGTACTTTAAATTATATGGATGCCATATTTACCAATTTGTGCTGTGTGGGAATAAGCAACTGTGTCTGTTAATAATCATATTATTTAAATTTTTGCCCAGTACTAAATAAACTGTGATTTGAAATTACATTCTGCACTCAAAAATGTCTCTAAAATGTTTTAGTCGAGAACCACACCTTTTACTAAATCAAGCTTTGACCCCTTATTTCCCTTCCCAGATAATAGTAAAAATATTCTTCAACTTAAAGCTTCAGCCATTATGCCAACTCTTCTAAAAGCAATAGCTAAATAATTGATAAACAAAGTTCGCTCCATAACAGTATCGAAGGCACGTGACAGTACTATCAAATGGCAAAATCAGTTCGTAAAGAAAGGACACACTTTAACGCCCAACATAAGTTATCCGTTTATTGCCCATAACATGTCATGTAAGTATCGGACATTTCTTGTAGATGAGGGATAAAAAGAATATAAAGTTTTGAAATTGCTTCTGTTCAGTTAGTGAATCGTATAAAACATGTAATTGCTAATTAAACAGTTTTAATCGTTAGTCACATCTTGTATTTGAAAAAAATAGCTGCTTTAATTACAACATCATTAAGTCAAACTGACTTTTTGACTTGTGGTTTGACTAATTCTTTAGAAAGGGCGCTCTCGAAACACCTAAGGGTATTCGAATGCCTTTGAAATTTCAGTATACAGGATGTCCCAGCAAAATCGCATAAATTCTACAGAGCGAGGATCATCGCTCGCATTCCAGTTCAAAATTCCAGCTTTAACAGAATTTTCTGAAACAGATTTTGCTTTTACCGAAGAATGGAGGACGCTTTTGGATTTCCTATTTCTGAATAAAAACACCTGAAATTTTTATGAGTTTAGGAATAAAAATGAAATTAGGAAGTATCTATTGTGAATTTGAGACTAGTCTTTAAAATGTCGGGCAAAATTGTTATTGCATTTGTACATAAGCGATGAAAATCAAGCGTTGAAAATCATCAATACAAAATTATAAATTTTCAGATTTGATATTTGTGGTAGAACAGATAAAATAAACATAAGTTTACTTCAATTTAAACTAAAAGCATGCTACCTTAGCAACACTTGTTTTCGCCCCTTTTATTTATTTATTTATTTTTCCTTTTGCATGTTATCTAAGACTGGCAGATTTGTGGTTTTTTTTTTTTTTTTTTTTTTTGGGGGGGGGGGGGGGAGGATATTTTTTATATCACTTAATTTTAAGCAACATGTGTGAAAGAATTTTTTAACAAAATTTTATTTTTATAGTTTGGAAGAAAAAATAAAATAAAATAAACAAAATCGCATTTTCTTATTTTGAAATGTTTACAGAAACACAATTATTTGTTCCTAAAAGTGTCAAGATATATTGAAAATCATTCTGAATGGGGGTAAATCTTGAATTCAAATGACAATAAGATTGACAATAAAGGCAAAATCTTTATCTTTTGATTGTGGATCAGGACTGGCGGCTATTTTTATATTCAATTGTATCACAATTTACCAAAAATTTTCTTTGCGGCAGATATCACTTGATAACATCCTAATGTGTCAAATCCTTGTAATCAAAGGTTTAATGATATGGAACGAAGCTATAAAATTCATGTCATCTAAAAATTTATTTACGATTTCTTGAGTTTGTTGAGATTTTTTTTAAATGTACACTGTTAAAAATCTGCAGCAAACTGTCCAGCAATTTGACGTTTTTATAAAAACGGTTACATAACCGTAATTTAACTTTATTCTGACCATAATACTGTCAATAATATGGTCAGCTGCGCTTAACAATATGACCAAGTAACCGGTCTTTAAAGTAACCATACTTTAAAAACGGTCGAACTGCCGGACAGTTTTTTGCAGATTTTTAACAGTATAAAGTATTAGTTTCAAAATTTTCTTAATACTAATATAATTAAAATACATTGAACAAAACAAACGCCATTCGTACAAATGACGCAACGTTCCAAGAATAACCTTCTTACGTGTTTTATTCCACATAGAGCTATAGACTATACACTGTTAAAAATTTGCAGCATTCTGGCAGGTCATTTGACCGTTTTTTCCGAAAACTGTTACACAACCGTAATTTTAACACTATTCTGACCATATTATTGGCCATTTTATGGTCAGAATATAGTTAAATTATGGTTATGAAACCGTTTTTTCAAAAAACGGTCGAATGACCTGCCAGAATGCTGCAAAATTTTTAACAGTGTACATAATATTAATATATCTTTAAATACGAATTTAATATTTCCAACTGAGCGAAAAAATGCCCAGGCTGGGAATCGAACCCAGATCCTTGGCTTACAAGGCCAATGCTTTTCCGTTTAAGCTAACTGGGCCGACAACCAGCCAGCATATTTCGCTCAGAAAGTCCCCCCCAATCAGTTTGATTGTGTTAAAATATTAGTTATATCTTTAAATATTTTCTTAATATTAAATGTTTTATATTATTGTTATTATATTAGATGTTGTATTAAAATATACACATTGAAATAACTTTCTTATTCCTTGAACTACTATAAAGTTTACTTTAAAAAAATAAATATACTTAATTATACTTTATAAATGTACTATACTAAATGTACTAAAATGTATATACTTAATAATTATACTTTATAAATGTGGAATAAAAGAACCAGACCATGGCAATGATTTTATTATTGAATTTGTGATACTGAGGAGTACATCGCACGTTTAAATTTTATCTCAGACATATCAATGCTTAACAAACCGTACAACGATAAATCTATTATTTTTCGAGAATATTTAATCAAAAATAAAAGGTGTTTTATTAAAAATATGAAATAAGTGTTCATGTTAGTAGATATATTTTGAGAGTTCAGCGCCAGCGGCGTACGCGGCGTGACCTCTGTGCGTCTGTGAAGGTCATGCGGCGTGCTCTTGGAGGAGGGGTCAAGGTCATGCGACGTACTCTTGGAGGCGGGGTCAAGGTCATGTGATGTGATCTAAGAGGAGGGTGACGTCATCTTATAAGATAAGGGTTTAGATAAGAATTTTTTTTTTTGCGGAATTTTTGGGAGATTGATTTTTTTTTGTCGTACTACAGTACGCGGGGTATTTTTTGGTTTTTATGTGGGGACTTTAATTTTTTTAGGGAGTATTTTTCAATCGGTTACATAAATTAACATGATTCAGTATAAGGGATATTTTTCTGACAGTTACATAAATTTAGTGTTACAGTTCGAGGGGACTTTTTTTACTATCGGTTTCATGAATTATGTGTTACAGTTTGAGGGAGCTATTTGTGTAAGGGTTTTGGTGCTGCCATCTAGTGTCGATTGATAGAATTTAGTTTCGGAATTAGTATTTTTTCCAAAAGGTTTCGAGGAGGATTGAACCTGCAAAATGTAGTCGTGGTTGAATAATAGACCGTTACCTTATCGATTCAGCCACGATTACATGCTTCAGAATGAAAATTTTAAGAAGTGCTGTGCCCTTTTTTAGAAAAATGAGTCATTTTTTGAACCAATCACAGATTTTTTTTTAGGTACACGCGCGCCACCTATGATTATTATAAATTGATGCGAATGGAGTTTTTTTCATTAGTTAATTCATTACTGCTGCTGAGTGAGGTTGTTATCATGTCTAGTGTTCAAGATATTGCTGTTGTAGGAGCACCCGGATTGATTATTGAAGCGACGAATCTCGTTCCTAAAGTGGAACCTGTTTCAGATGTTGAAATGAAACCCTATTCATCAGAACTTTTCATTCAAGAAGAACCCCCTTTTGTTTGTGAAACCTGCAATAAATCGTTTTTGCGAAAGTTTATGCTAAATAGACATGTGAAATCGCACTTACAGAAAAAACCATTCTGTTGTGATTTGTGCGGAAAAAGTTTTATTCAAAAGAGTGATTTAGGACGACATGTCAAGATTCATTCAAAAACGTGTGAGGTATGTAACGAAATCTTCGCAAGAAAAGTGGACTTTTTAAAACATCAAAAAATGCATAAACCTACTGAACGTAGAAAATCTGTGAGAAAGATATCGAAACAACTAAAAGACGATCAACGAAGTGTGTTAATTAATCGCTTGTGTAATTTACTGCAGCGAGTGTGTGCTTCCTACGACTCATCTGTGACGTCATCTGTTTGAAAGAATGTGATTGGGTATAATATGCGTCACTAATATATAAAAGTTTTATGTTTTTTACAAATCCTTCAGTTTACTGCTAACTTTAATAATTGCTAGTCCAATGGCTGAAAATTTATTGAAAAGATTGCACGAAGAAATGTTGTCGCCTTCCGAGTATCAACCCCTGCTGGACGATTCAAGATTTAACATGGAAAATGTTACGTTGTACCCTTCCACCGACGAATCTTCATCGCCTATCAATTGTCATGACGAAGAAACGTTGTTTCCTGATTCCTGCTGTGAATCTGCTCAGGATATTATGAATGAATTTTTCATCGACTTTAACTTCCAGAAATCTTCTACTGCCCAAATGGACGAAGAACCCATGTCTGATAGACAAAATGTGTTTAAAACCCCACCTGTGAAAGATTGCAATTTTATTTTTCGAAAAGAACTTGGAAACGCTTTATTTTTAGGACTGCCGTTATAGAATGCTGAATATTCTATTCAAATTAGAGAATTTTCGAGTGAAGGAATGCCAACTCAGAATGGAATTGATTTAGATATTCGCACTTGGTATGAATTCCAATATAAAATATTTGCGTTTAATTTGAAATATACCAGTTCTTCATTCATTGCCAATAACACCCTTTTGGTTTTGAATGAGGATAATTCCATTATGTGGCTCAAAATGTTAAAAAATGAATCCCACATTCAATTAAACAATTATCAACTTGAACAGTTGAAAGAAAAAGCCTATAAATTCAATAAGAAATTGATTCATCATATGTATGAAAAACATTTACCTGCTTTATTAAAACAAAAATGTCAACGAAGTTCTACAGAAAATGAATTTGTTTTGTGGTCTAAACTAATTTATTGTATCGAGAATTCTATTTTAAATATATTTAATCAAATTTATGAATGTACCGGTTGTGTTTTTAGACATCCAAGTGTTAGTCTGCATTCCTGTTTTATGTTAAACAACCGTGAAAAATTTCAACAGTTGGGAGATATGATTTTAATGCTTGTGAATTTTGACGATGTTCTATCCATGTTTTTAAAGAATGTGGATTCTGTTAGCGATCAGTTTTTATGTAACTTGAATGTAGAAACTTTTAAAAGTGTATTGTTTAAATCGTTTCAATAAATTGATTTCATTTTATATTTGTGTCTTTATTTTTTAAAATGGTGTGTGTTTATTCTAACAGAGGGGAATTCAAACAGATTTTTGAAAAAAGAATGAAATATAATTTGATTAAACAATTAAAAAAAAAAAAGAAATAAATTAAAACAAGCTTACCAGAAACACGTGCTACATCCTTGGTTACTTGACTAGAAATGAAAAATCTTACAAGTCCTTATCGATTGGGTTTCTCCAATCTAACCTCCTACGTCATCAGTGTTATCATACAGCACGTGATAGGGTTTCCCCAACACGTGATATCCTACTACGTCATCAGTGTTATCATACACCACGTGACAGGGTTTTCCCAACACGTGATAACCCCTACGTCATGAGTGATATCATACACCACGTGACAGGGTTTCCCCATCACGTGATAACCCCTACGTCATCAGTGATAAGTGATGTCATATACCACGTGACTAGATCTAATCAGTTGATAAGATTAGACGATAAGAACATGTATATAACCACGAACAGATCATCAGTGCTCATAATTTTCGTTGGAGTTAAACTGTACTAGTCTAGTTGGATACCTCGTGCTGCCTAGTGACTTCAAAATGACTTCCATGTTTTATTCGGATAATGGATTAAACGTCGAATATATTAACGATTTTATCGAGAAAGCTCATGCTGACCGGTATTTGACAGAGTTGCGGACATTGCCTTTCTTTAGACCTACTTTCCATATTTTTGGAAAGGATGTTAAGCCTAAACGCCTGATGTTAGGTTATGGTGATACCAACACAAGCTATGCCTTTAGCGGAACCAGTGTGCCCGGCAACCCTTGGACGCCCCTCATGATTGAATTGCGAGACAAAGTAGAAAAAGAAACAGCATGTACTTTCAACTATGTGCTGCTCAATTTCTATCAAGACGGATCTACTTGTATTAGTCACCACAAAGATGACGAATCCTGCCTGAATGCTATGTTTCCTATTACGGTACTTAATTTTGGTGCTCAGAGAACTATTGAATTTAAGAGACCGAATGTGCCCTCTACATTTATAAAGTTGGGACATGGATCGTTGTACATCATGAGTCCTCCTAGCAATGAACTATTCACCCATGGTATTGGGGCAGAGACTCACATTAAAGATATACGGATTAGTCTTACTTTTCGACATTTAATTTCCCATCCCCTTGATATGAAAAAGCCAAGATTGGATTTTGCTACTCTTTCGAAGGATCCGGAACTCAATTTAGACTTGTTCACCCTCTCTGATGACGATGAATTTCCACACTGCTCTTCACCTAAACATATTTCGCCGATGAATAAAACTGATATTTCACATGAAGACGAGTGGTTTACTAGAAATTTTAAAGGAAGTTATTATTCGACTACTTGGAATCTAGAATGGTGTACTTTAGCACAAATTCAAATGGAAGAAAACTGTAACTTGAAACTTCACATTCGAAACTATAAAGAAGCTTATAACGGAAAGCTTTTTCCAACGAAGAATGGTGTCGTGATGACTGCAACGACTTTTAATCATTTCCAACAAAATGTGACAAAGTTCAATTTTTATTCTGTGAAAGAGTCTTCCATTTGTAATAGTCAATTGATCTTGGCATTCTTAGACGAAGATTTTTGTCTACTTCAACAAATATTCAAAACGGATGAAAATAATTTTCATTTCAAACCGAATGGAATTCGATTATCCCGAGATCAATTTTTGAAACTCACGGAATTTTGTTCTGAAATTACTGACTGTTTTATTGACATGCTTTTAACACGAGTGATTCCTGTTTCAATTCTGCGAAAATCAGAAAAATGTATACATTCCCACATAGACTCTGATTCTGCTAAGAAAAACTTTTTATCCTGCTTCAACCATGGAGTAGAACAATCTTTACATCGTGTTTTTTCGTGCTACGCGTGTAAAATTAACCAGCTTTCGCAAATGGATCATGAATGTCTTTTAACTACTTTACATGAAAAATTTGAGATGTATAAAGACAGTGCTTTATTGAATTTTAACGTCTTTCAATTTGTGAAGAATGTCACTTCAAACTGTGTTTGTCACTATACACATGCATTTTTTGCCAATTTAAAATCTGACTTTTATAAAAATTACTTAGAAACAATTTTTGTTAATAAGCAAGAAACATAATGTGTAAGCAATTAGATTTAATAAAACATTTGTTATTTTTCATTAAACCATTTCTCTGTTTTATTTAAATTTTCTTTCAGCTTGTTAATACTTTGCAATCATCTTTTTAAATTTTAGAGAGAGAGAAGAAAAAAAGTATTTTGAATAATGCTTATTGAAATACATGAATATGATAATAATTTTGAATAATTTTTCTCTTTTTGGGAAAAAAATATTAACACTTGCAATAACGGATTCCCTTTTTGGGAAAAATTTAGATTTTCTAAGACAGAAAGAATATATTTTAAACAACAAACGCAATTCATTTTATCTTCAATCTGTTTTAGTTCTATTAAAATCACTAAAAGAAAATAATGAGTAAGTTTTAATATTCATGAAAGGGGTTTCTTGAAACCTATATTACCATTGTGAAAAAAAAAAAAAAAAAAAAAAAAATCATAGTTTGAATAATTTAAGTGGAATGCTATTTCTATTAGAATTTTATAATAAATAGTTTTAGTGAATCACCCATTATCATTAATGAAAAAAAAAGCAGATTAATTAGTCTTTCAACTCATTAAGACTTTGATTTGACCCTAAAATAGTTATTTTTTGACAATAAATAGAGAAAAAGACTATATAGTTTGCAAATCAACGTCTCTTGTTTGACACTTAATTGGTGAAAAAAAAAAAAAAATTATTCTAAGTCTAACAATTAAAAATTCTTTTTGAATACTATTTCTAATTTGGGATAGACTTTAATAACATTTGAATTCACAATTGGAGAGAATTTAATTTAAGTTCGTATCACGCGATGAATAAGCGTTTGGTAAAACCCTTATCAGATAAGATGAGATAAGATGAGATTAGATGAATCACTACCAGGAGATATACTCAGCGTGTTTGTCCGAGGCTAAATCAGTCTCTCGCAGATTTTACATTGTGATATTGCTTTCGTGCTTTTCAAAAATTTGTGTGTGTACCTATTTTTGGATATATAAAAAGAATGGATTCTTCAGCTCATCAAAGTTCTGCATCTACTTTCTCTGATAATGATAACGTAAGTAATTTATTTTAATTTATTTAATGTGAAATGATTTTATTTAAATGATTTAGAGTTTTTTAAGAAAAAATGTATTCTGTTTACTATAACTACTTTGAACAGAAATTAGCGAAAATGCTTTTAAAATAGGAAATTTTATATTTTTAAATTTATTTTTGAACTATAAATCTATAATGAATTTATATATATAAATATTTTTTAAGCGATACTTCTATCCTATGTTTTAACGTTAGTATGTCAAACTTTTTTTGAAGAATTAAATTATTTAAGTGATATTTTAAAATTTGTTTTGGAAAATAAATCTTGATGAATATATCTATAATGAATTTATATATAAGCATTTTTAAGCGATACATATATCCTATGTTTTAGCGTTAGTATGTGAAACTTTTTTTAAGAATTAAATTATTTAAATGATATTTTTATTCGGAATACTTATTTGGATTCTCAATTTTTAAATTTATTTTTGAACTATAAATCTATAATGAATTTATATATAAATATTTTTTAAGCGATACTTCTATCCTATGTTTTAGCGATAGTATGTGAAACTTTTTTTAAAGAATTCAATTATTTAAGTGATATTTTAAAATTTGTTTTGGAAAATAAATCTTGATGAATATATCTATAATGAATTTATATATAAATATTTTTTAAGCGATACTTCTATCCTATGTTTTAGCTATAGTATGTGAAACTTTTTAAAATTATTTATATGACTAGGGGGCTCGGCCCCCTACGAGCTACGCTCGCCAACCCCCGTCCAGACACCGCAGACTCTAAATGCACACTAATTTGATCGGCTTTAAAAAGATTTCGAAAGATTGAATTATAATTTAAAAAACAGTGGCGATCTCCCTATAAACGGATTTCTATTCATTTCTCTTTGATTGGGGAATTTTAACGCCAAATCCGCTGCGGTACTACTTGATTATCCAGTCGACCAATTTCGCCAAATTATATAAATCGCCAAATTATACAAATTGACATAATTTTTATTTTAAATAACGAAAGAACAAATAAATTAGTACAACATTAATAAAAATACAAATAAAACTTCGAAATAAAAATAACTTGATGACGTAGACACGTGTAACAATATTTCAAAATTAGCTAATATAAAAGGAATTAAGTAAACAGAGTCTTTGTCTCCTGGTATTTTTTAACAAAGCGAAAAGAAAGTTCTTTTAAATGAGGCATTTTAAATTAATCGTTTTTAATCTGACGTAATTTTGACCAAGCTATTATTTCTCTTTTAAATATCCATGTAAAAATAATTTTGTTAGAAAGGAAATATTATTTGCGCTTTGCTAACAAAAATAGTTGAAAAGATCCTCTCAAAATATCAGATAAATGTCTAGCGCAATTTCTAAATTTAAACTGCTTTGTAATATTATTTTGTGTTCATTTTATGTAATAACTGTAAAGTGACGTAAATATGACGTAATTTCTCCTATTTAAGACTACTAACGCATGTTAATGAATTTATTATTTTACAATATCCTTTCTCTTTTAAATTTCACGTGTATACTTTTTATGACGTAATTTTTAATAAGTTCCTGCTTTTTGTACATAATTATTTAATTCTAATTCCAAATGATTTTTTCTGTTTATAATAGTCACGTGTAAATAATTTTTTTATTTGAAGCAAACATTATTGTTTCCGTTGTTTATACAGGTGGCAACAGGTTAAATTAGTACAATTTTCTAAAATAAGTAAAAAATATCTCTCGAAATGCTGAAAATTCTAATTTAAAATAGAAATGAAACCTCGAAAAATGAGTCAAATTAAAAAATTAAATAAATTCTGCACACCGGGAAATTATAACGTATAAAATGATCTAAAAAGTATTAAATTCTGATGTATAGTTTTTGCGCCTATAAAACTTTTTTAGTGGAACGATTTTGTCCAACTTTAGCATTAAATATCTCTTAAAATAATTCTTCGATTTGAAAACTGTCTGCATCATCGTGTTTATCAAACATTTCTGTATAATACTACCGATTTTCATATTTTTGTATGCATTATTTTTCTTAATATTATCGAAGAAAGACCTCCGGTCACAAAAAATTCAAAACCGGCGGCGGCGGCGGCGGCGGTGACAGCGGTAGTTACTTTTTTTTAGAATAGAGAGATATTTTTATTCGGAATACCTATTTGGACTCTTAATTTTAAAATACCGATAGTATGTGGAAAAAAAAAAGTTTAAAATTTTTGTTTTATTGTGTTTGGCTGTTAAATATATCTCCTTTTACTTAAATCAGTATTCACATTACTATAATATTTAAAAACTTAATAAGTATTTCAATTAAACAATCTTTACTAGCAGTGTCATTTTGAAATGAGTCATCATGGGGAATTACCCATGACGTCATTAATCAGATAAGATTCTCTAATCTCATTAATCAGATAAGCATACCGTTGGGGGTAAACGAATTCATTCTTTAATTAGTTGTTCTAGAGAGTAGACGCTCAAATTTTTGCTCGAAGTATTTTAAATTTTCGGAAAAGTAATAAAAAGGTCCCTATGAATTTCCATTCAAAAGTTCAAAGCCATGTAAGTTACTTATTTTAAAAAATTGTTTTGTATCATTCTAAATTTTAATGTATTTATTCCTTTCTAAATGATTTTAACCTAAGAGTTTTCCGCATAGAGAGTCTTAATTTTTCTAATTGATTTATTTTTCAAACTCTTTCTAAATGTATTTAGTCAATTACTTATTTAAAGTTCTACTCATTTTCTTGAAAAACTGCTAATTTCAAAAAGTAAATTGTTCTTTTGATATGTTATTATTTATGTGAAATGTTCCATTTCATGCGAAAAATGTTTTATTCATATATATTTTTGTTAAAATTCCCTTTCCATGTGAATCCTAAAATTTCTTAATGCAAAGTACATTTTAATTCGAGTGAATATTTAACTTAAATCAAAATATAAACAAAGTCTTTATTCTATGTGAATTTATTTAGAACCTGTTATTGATGAATCCTCTTAAAAATTCTTAATGTTACTATACCCTTTTCGAAAAGAATTTTAAATTGTTTAACTTTCAATGTGTGGTGAAAATACAACCTAAAGTGTAATTTTTTTTTTTTCCCCACCTAACTTGCATTGGGTAGTTATTTTCATTCCACCTAACTTGTAATGTGTAGTTATTTCCTATGAAATATATATTTGAAAAATTTTAGATACTCTTTCGAAATTTGTGAATAACATTTTTTTTTTTTTTAATAATCGTTTCTATAAGTTATCTTAAAATGATGAATGCATGTTTCAACAAGAGGATGAGTCATCACTAAATAACTCATTAATTGATAGAGTGTAACCTTTATCTTTTCTGCTATTATTTAGTTAACCCCTTTTTAAATTGAATGTTTAGACTCTGAACCATTAAAAATAGTTCTTAATGTGGGTTATTTTTATAATTTAGTGGGATATGGACATAAGTTTCTCCCCAAGAAAAATTGATGCCTTAGAAATCAAAACATTGAAGGAGTTGGCTGAAAAAAACCAAATGGAAGAATCTATGAAGGTATTTTTTAATTATTTTCATTGTATAAAAGTAGATCTAATAGTATATTAAAACTATACATTTAAGATTTAAAAACCTAATATTTTATTGTAAACCTACAATCTAAATTATACTAAAGCATTTTTTTTTTCTATCTGAATAAGATTTTTTTAACTTTACTTTTTTAGTAACTTTTATTATAAAATAGAGTTTAAGCAAATCACTCTAATTAATTTTGGGTTAGCCATATATGTGGAAACTTTTTGACGGGATTAATTTTTTTTCTTTTTCAGTGTAGTATAACAAACACTCAGTTAATTAGGACTTTAGAAGTGGCTGAAAACAAGCATTACGCTTCGACTTCAGCCCAACCCGACATGGAATCTTTCAAGGTGTGTGTATATGTTTTTGAAAAATGAATTACTTGTTTAAAATTTTTAACGTTGTTTAAACCTAAAGTATTTAAAAATTTTAACGTTGTTAAAACCTACATTATTTTAAATTTTTAACGTTGTTTAAAGTATTTTAAAAGTTAACTTCAATTTTAAACGTAATATTTTTAAATGTTAAAAATAGAAATTAAGTAGATCTTTTTTAAACTCGAAAGAGTAAAACGAGGTAATTTATTTATAAAAAATTTTATTTTTTAGCCCATAATGGAGTCACCCTTATTAGAGGAAATCATGAAGGAGTTGCCAGAGGATTTTTTCCTGGATAATGAAGTTTACAATTCGCCCCCTAAAGAGTCACCTACTCATACCCGTTCAGAACCTTCAGTTTTACGAAAACTGTTAACAGAGGCTAAAGTAGGAACCCCTCAAAAGGATGACGTATCTACTTTAAAGTCTGCCAAGGTAGGAATTTAAAAACTCATATTTTCTTTATTGTTTGGAAAAATTTAGTATGATCGATTGAAAGTTTTTTTTTTTTCAAAAGAGACTTAATTTTAAGATATATTTTTTTAAATGTTACAAGTTTAATTTTGCTTTTCAAACTAAATTTATTAAAAAATGTTATAAATTTAATTTTGCTTTTCAAACTAAATTTATTTAAAAATTGTTTCTCTAAAAATCAATGAAAGTAAAATTTTCATACTAAACTTTTTCATTTGCATGAAAAGATATTTTTCTGTAACAATATTTTGGAAGGGTCATTTTCTAATGGTGTTTCATTTGGGGCAAAAAATCTTAGTGTTGTTTAAATAATTTAGGGATTTTCCTATTTTAAAGAGTGTAGGGATTTTGAAATTTTTCTAAAGTGTAGCTATTTCTTTGTTTAAAAGTAGTTAGTTAAAAGTAGTTAGTTAAAAATTTTAAAAGGGATCAAAAATAGTTTTTTTTTTTTTTTTTTTGTTTAGGAAACTAAATTTTAAAATTGGGCTTTTTTATCTTTACAGACTTGCCCTACATGCAATAAGTAATTCGCACGTAATTGTGACTTTAACAGGCACCTAAAAACGCACACAGGTGAAAAACCTTTTGCATGTGAGATCTGTAGCAAATCTTTCACTAGAAATAGTGATTTAAACAGACACCTGAAAGTGCACCAAAAAGTGACGTGCACCGAATGCAACGAACAATTTGACTTAAAAAAAGATCTGACACTTCATAAGCGCACCATGCACCAATCATCATCAAAGCGTAAATCTAATGAAAATGATGCACCCCAAGTAAAAAAACCTAGAAAAAATAAATCTTTTGATGCGTTAGATGTGTTTTCCATCGTAACATTTGAATCCAGTGAAGATAACGACCAAGATTTTAATATATTTTTCGAGCACGTAACACCCCTCCTAGAGGAAGAAATCCAGTACCAATTGCTTGAAAAAAGGGCAATTAAATGGTACCTCGTAACCCATGTAATCCTCAACCGGATCACTCAAGAAGGTGACTCCGAATCGATCACAGCAAATTTTAGATCAAAAGTGATGATCGAATTGGCTGATTTTACCATTTCTTCCAATTTAGAGCAAGCCTATGCGAAAATTATAAGATCATTCGAAGCCTTTACTCAAATGGGGTCGGGGTGGATTCTGGAAAAAATTGAAAAGATTGAATTATGCATGGCTAAATTCCACCCCCTTGCCGCTAGCAGTTATATCGAGCTTCCTCTAGGAATCGGTGCTAAACATGCTGTTCTGAATATTAAAAACGAAAATGACCAAAAATGCTTGGTCTGGTGCATTCTCGCCCACAAATATTGTCATGATCGTTTACAACATGCAAACCGTGTATCAAAATATGAACCCCATGAACATGAAGTCAAATTAGGCAATATTCAGTGCCCAGTGCCCTTAAATAAAATATCCAAAATAGAAGAACTGAATGATTTGCGGATAAATGTCTTCGAGTATGAAGAAGAAGTATTCCCTTTGTACATATCCGAACGAGAAGACGAAGATTGCATCAATTTATTGCTTATATCCAATGAAGATAACTATCATTACTGTCTTATAAAAAGTTTCTCGAGGTTGTTGGGGGATCTGACACATCATAATGGGGCTTGTTATTATTGTTATCGTTGTTTACATCGATTCAGCAATCCAGATTTGTTAAAACAACATACTCCTCTTTGCAAGAAGCAAGCCCCGCAAAAGATTAAAATGCCAGAGCATGGGGACCACATTCTTCAATTTGAGAATTACCAGTATTGTCATCCGGTTCCCTATGTTATCTAGGCCGACTTTGAATCTTTGATTGTCGGCATGGATCAGGTGCACACAAATGGCAAAAAAACAAAGAAAATGGTTCCAAAAACGAAGAAAATAGCCCATCACGAAGCATGTGGATATGCATATCATATTATTGGTCCTAATGGGAAACCCATTAAAGAGATCACTGTATATCGCGGGCCCAACGCAGTACAAGAATTTTTAAAAGCCATCATTCAAGAAGAAAAAGAACTTGCCAAAATTTTGACGACCATTGTGCCAATCAAGATGACGCCCCAAGATAATGAACATTTTCAATCAGCCACGGTATGTTATCTTTGCAAAAAACCATTGAATGGGGACAAGATACGCGACCATGATCATCTGGATGGTCGCTATCGGGGGGCCTTGCATAATAGCTGCAATTTGAAGTTTAGACTTCAGAAGAAAATACCCGTCGTATTTCACAACCTGAAACATTACGACGGGCACTTACTCATGCAGCAACTGGGCAATATTGATGACCATTCTTTTTCAGTCATTCCATCCACGATGGAAAAATACATTTCTTTTTCTTTGTCCAAACAATATGGAAAGTGCAGAGTTTCGCTCACATTTATTGATAGTTTCGCTTTCATGGCTACCTCCTTAGAAAAACTTGTCTCTAATTTAGACAAAGACAAGTTTCATTCATTAAGGCAGCAGTTTCCTCATCATACCGATCTATTGTTAAGGAAAGGGGTCTTCCCTTATGAACATATGGACTCTTTTTCAAAGTTTGAGGAAACACAGCTGCCACCACCCGATGCATTCACCAGCACTTTGACTGGTGAAAAAATTTCACCCGAAGATTACCAACATGCTCAAAATGTTTGGCAAGCATTCAAGATTAAAAATATGGGCGCATATCATAATCTATACGTACAAACGGATGTTCTCCAACTTGCAGATGTTTTTGAAAATTTTAGAAAAATATGTTTTGATTATTATAATATTGATTGTGTGCACCTGCTGACAGCCCCTGGACTAGCATGGCAGAGTTGTCTAAAAATGACAAATCAACCCCTCGAATTGTTCACAGATATAAACATGCATTTGTTTATTGAACAAGGAATTCGGGGGGGAATATCTGTGATTACAAAGCGTTGGGCCCAAGCAAAAAATGAAGTGATTGGCAATGGCGAAGGGGGCGAAAATGATAATTATATAATGTATTTAGATGCAAATAATTTGTATGGATGGGCCATGTCACAGTATCTGCCATGCGGGGAGTTTGAATGGATCTCGGAAGACCAAGTTTCAATTGAAGAAATCCTTGCACTCCCCGAAAATAGTCCAGTGGGATACATATTAGAAGTCGATTTAAAATACCCCAACAACCTCCACGACGACCACAATTGTTATCCTTTGGCACCTGAGAAAATACAAATTAATTATTCGGATCTCTCTCCTTTTTCAGTCGAAGCTCTGCACAACAATAAATATTGCCCAGTTACCAAGTTAGTCCCCAACTTGAAAGATAAAAAAAATTACATAACCTATCATAAAAATTTACAATTTTATTTGCAGCAAGGCCTCCAAATACTAGCTGTACACAAAGTATTGAAATTTAAGCAAAAACCGTGGCTGAAGGAATATATCGATTTTAATACAGAACAGCGAAAAAATGCCAAGTCCCCCTTCGCCAAAGATTTCTTCAAACTCATGAATAACGCTGTATATGGCAAGTCATTGGAGAACATCCGGAAGCACAAAGATGTACAGCTAGTAAATAGTGGACAGAAGGCTAAAAAACTTGTCTCAGCTCCTACCTACAAAAGGTTCCTACCTTTTGACAACAATCTAGTTGCTGTTGAGAGACTGAAACAGTCTCTCACTCTAAACAAGCCTATTTATGTGGGTTTCGTCATATTGAAGCTGAGCAAGATTCTCATGTATAATTTTCATTACAATATCATCAAAAAGACATATCAAAATAAAGCCACCCTTCTGTTCACCGATACCGACTCTCTTACATATGAAATCCGTACACAAAATATTTATACGGATATGCAGGCATTTTCCGACATGCTGGATACATCGGATTATCCCAAAGATCACCCTCTATACAGTGATAAAAATAAGAAGGTGATCGGGAAGTTCAAGGATGAGCTCAATAGTAGACCGATTCATGAATTTATCGGTCTACGAGCTAAGATGTATTCAGTCATGTTGGTCGATGAGGAGAAGAAAAGAGCTAAGGGGGTAGCCAGAAGCGTTGTTAAAAATAAAATTAAACATGAACATTATAAGTCCTGCTTAAAGAGTCGGGTTTCAACGAGAGAGATCCAACATCGAATCCAAAGCGAGAGGCACCATCTTCATACTGTATAAAGTAGCCTTGTCGGCTTTCGATGACAAACGCTATATTTTGGAAGATGGTGTCCATACACTCGCGCACGGCCATTACAAAATTCCAAAATAATATTTCTTCAAATCATTTCTTCTAATCATTTTCTTCATATCAAGTTTCTTCTAATCATTTTCTTCAAATCAAGTTTCTTCAAGAAATCAAGTTTCTTCAAACGAGGTGCATTAGTCTTTCAAGATAAAGAACTCTTTTCTTCAAAAAATCATTTTTTTCAAACGGGGTGCAATATTCTTACAAGATAAAGAACTCTTTTTACGTACAAGGTACATTTCTTCATATAAAATATATCATTTTTCGAGATAACTCATTTTTTCATATGGGTTGCATTTCTTCATATAAAATATATCATTTTTCAAGATAACTCATTTTTTCATATGGGGTGCATTTCTTCAGAAAAAATATATCATTTTTCAAGATAACTCATTTTTTCATATGGGGTGCATTATTCCTTCATTATTCTTTTTTTTAAAAAATTCTAATATATAAAATGAGGATTACATGGGATGCTAGCGGCAGTGGGCGAGAATGCAACGGGCACTGAAAAAAAAAATATTATCTTAAAATATCAAGTCTTCAAAATATCAAGTCTTCTCATATCTTTTCAATATCAAGTCTTTTTAAAATGTGGTCGTCGAAAAATGGTCGTCAAATATGTAATGGCCGTGTAAAAAAAAAAAAAAAAAAAAAAAAAAAAAAAAAGCATCGGGTGGTTAAAAATTCTTCTCCTCAAATGAATTGTGGTGTCATGATTAAACATGGCGGGTGGACGGATGGGCACAATTCATAAATATAAAAAAATTTTCTTCAAATATTTCTTACAATCTTTTTATAATGTCTATAGCCAAAACTTGTTATTCCATCATCCAGCAAGTAGCGCTTGTTGTCGAAAGGACTTAAGCTGATTTTATTCTGGATTAGTGTAAAAAGGTGATAATCACCTTGAAAGATTCTATGTCTGCTTCTCCATGCTTGTTTTTATACCACTCAGGCACTCTAATTAATCTTCATGCTTGATTTTCTGCTGAGCAATTTGAGAAAAAAAAAACTCAAACCTGATAATAAGCATTCTTCGAATGAACTGTAATAATTCAAAAACTGAATGATAATTTTGATGAAAAATCAAGAACTTTTTGGGTACAAAAACACTCATGTTTCATGGTGCAAATTAATCTTGTGGTGCAAAAAAAAAAAAAAAAAAAAAAAAAAAAAAAAAAAAAAAATAAGAATGGTGCAAAATCAATAAACTCTCAGTTCAACAAAACAAAATGTTTTCTATTCTGCGAATGACTTACCTAGCTGTGATACCTTGGTGAGTTAAAGACCTGGCTGTGATACCTTGCTGTGATCATCAAACCTGACTAAGAATGTCTTTCATCAAGAACCGTTCTGGGGTGTTCATGAAGAGAGTCCCTTGCTGAGATCACCTAAAGCTGACTGTTTTGCAGAACAAGGTAACTAAATTTTCAAAAGAGATTCAAAATTATGTATAAGATATTAAATTTTTCTTTTCTTTACAGAAAAATCTACTTTTCTCCAAAAAACTGGAAAATTGTGCTCGCCATGCAAAGATTACCTTTCGGAAAAAACCGTTCTGCAGTTATCAAGCATCCTGTTTTGCAGAACAAGGTAACTAAATTTTCAAAAGACACTAAAAAATTTTGGTTTCAAAATTATGTATAAGATATTAAATTTTTCTTTTCTTTACAGAAAAAATCTATATTTCTCCAATAAACTAGTAAACTGTGCTCACAAAAAAAAAATAATGTCTTTCGGAAAGAACCGTTGTGGGGTCTTCGTGAAGAGAATCCCACGCTAATTTTAACTTACCTTTCGAAAAGAACCGTTCTGTGATCTTTGTGAAGAGAATCCTACACTAATTTTAACTTGCCTTTCGGAAAGAACCGTTCTGGGGTCTTCGTGAAGAGAATCCCACGCTAATTTTAACTTACCTTTCGAAAAGAACCGTTCTGTGATCTTTGTGAAGAGAATCCTACACTAATTTTAACTTGCCTTTCGGAGAGAACCGTTCTGGAGTCTTTGTGAAGAGAATCCTACGCCAATTTTAACGTGCCTTTCGAAGAGAACCGTTCTGGAGTCATGAAGCAGTCTATTTTGCAAAATCAGGTAACTTTTCAAAAGAGATTCAAAATTTCTTCTTTCAAAATTGTGTACATAAAATTAAAAATGTATATTCTATTCTTTTCAGGTACCTTGTTAAAAGAAGGCGCAGAACAGGTAAAAAAAAAAAATTGTGGCGTTTTGAATATTTTTCAAAACGGGTGGTTATGGTGGGACCACAATTTAAAAAAAAACTTTTTTTTTCTCCAAAAACGAATTAACTAAATGCTTAAAATTTCTATCCTTTTTTCTCTATCAAAAATATTTAAAAAGTCACAAAAAAAAAATATTTTAAAGTCGCCAAATTAAAAATCTAAAATCACCAAATTAAAAATTTATAGTCTTCCAAAATTATCATCTAAAAAAAAAATTTAAGTCCCCTCGAACTGAAACGTGTTAATTTATGTAACTGATTGGAAAAAATATCCCTCAAACTGTAACATGTTAATTCATGTAACTGATTGAAAAATACCCCTCGAACTGTAACATGTTAATTTATGAAACTGATCGAAAAATACCCCTCGAACTGTAACATGTTAATTTATGTAACTGATCGAAAATTACACCCAAAAAAAAATTTAAAGTCCCCCCCATTAAAACCGAAAAATACCCCTCGTACTGTAGTACGACAAAAAAAAATCAATCTCCCAAAAATTCCGCAAAAAAAAAAAAATTCTTATCTAAACCTTTATCTTATAAGATGACGTCACCCTCCTCTTAGATCACATCACATGACCTTGACCCCGCCTCCAAGAGTACGTCGCATGACCTTGACCCCTCCTCCAAGAGCACGCCGCATGACCTTCACAGACGCACAGAGGTCACGCCGCGTACGCCGCTGGCGCTGAACTCTCAAAATATATCTACTCATATTTACTTCAGAATGTGAGGCATTCTCACAACATTTTATTTTTCAGGAATAAAAGTCTGGTGAAATTAAATTTAATAAAATAACATTTTAAACTTATAAACGAATGCCTTAATGATTCAAAATAAAGAAAAAATGTTCAGCAGCGACGATTTTTTTTATTTAACTGCGGTTTAAGTTTTCCTTACCGTTTTACCTCTTTAACTTTTATTTTCTTCTAAATTTTTACTTATAATTAATTTGCATAGTACCTACAGAACATTCAAATAAGAAATAATACTAATGTTGTATTTTTAGTACAAAATTTTTGTATAACATTGTCTTAAAGGGGGTGTTAAAGATTGGATGGTAAGGGAAAAAAAGGGACGGTAAGGAAAATAATACCACTTAATAGTTTAACCAGTTTACCAGTTTAATACCACTTATAATCTAATTGAAATAATCTGTGGAAAAAGACTCTGTTTGAGCTAGTGCTCCCTATAAAAGTTTATACGGGTATATGTATAATACGCATTATACGAGATACAGATTTTGGATACGTATGATACAGTCAAGGCGGTTATACGTATTATACGAAACAGTATGTACGGTACAGCGTATATACGGAAGTTACCCATACGCTTAAATTTATAAACGTTTAAACGTAAATAATAAGCTTCCAAAATAAACTCGAAAAAAAATGCTTTTCTCCTGCTGGTCTGCGGATCAGAGACTATAAAAACAAGCGTTCACGTAGACAAAAGAATGTCAGAAATCTTTAACTTACCCCTTCCTTCAGGTAAGCTCTCAACACTTGCTTCTGGTTCGGACTGCCGCATTTGATGACTTAATTCTAGTTAACAACTGACTCAACTAAATAAGACATAACTCGGTTAATCTACAATACCTATTTACAATATATTACAAACTATATACAGGTCTTGAACATTTAAAATGCTTTAACTTCAATCGGAACATCACGGAGGCGCAACTCCGTTCACAAACACAAGAATTATTCTAAAAAAAGTTTTTTCAGTTTTTTTTTCACTTCAGTTCGGTACGTAAAAGTTTTTAAAGTCAGGTGTCACTGTTACTGCAAAGGGATACAGAGGGAGCTGTCCGCGACATACTCCCCCCGTTGAGTTTTGCCAGGTCAAACTCAACCACAGTCGTGGACAAGTTCAGGAGGTCCAACCGTTCTGGTGTTCGTATCACTCGTCCAAATTTAGACATTCTAGGAGAATCCTTTTCAACAGAACCAGGAGAATTTTTAAGGTGAGCAGACTCGATGGTTTTCGGAGAAAAGTCATTTGCCTGGAAATTCGCTTCCATCGGATACAACCTTTGTACTGGTCGAAGCAACTCACCAAACTTAGTTCGTAACTTTGCCAATCGTACTATGCCGTCTTTACCTGGAAACAACTGGATGACTTTTCCTAGAGGCCAATTCATTCTTTTTTCTTTTGTATTAATTATAACAATATCTCCAACTGAGAGTTCAGGATACCTGTTTGACTTTTTACGATAATTTTTCAGCTGTCCCAAATATTCTAGTCGAAAACGTTTTCTCAAATCTTCACGAATTTTCATCCGATATTCATATCTTCTTTGAAGATAACTTGCATCTATATTGTCCAGATCAGGAACACCACCTTCTTTAATTTCACGAAGAAACATGGCAGGGGTTAAGGGTTCTAATTCAAGATCTTCAGATATGTATGTTAACGGTCTGGAGTTTACAACATTTTCACAATCGCAAAGAATAGTATTAATTTCTTCATATTTCAATGATGCATTTCCTAAAATTTTTCTGAGAATATTCTTCATCAATCCTATCATACGTTCCCAGAATCCTCCCCACCAAGGGGATGCAGGCGGAATAAATTTCCAAGTAATTCGTTCTACGGTATGTTCCTTAATCACTCTTTCCCAATCTATTTTCTTCAATAAACAATTTGAACCAACGAAATTGCTTCCATTGTCTGTATAGACAATCTGAGGTCTTCCACGTCGTGATATGAATCGTCGAAATGCAAGCAAGAAACTGTCAGTGGATAATGAAGTGACAAGTTCGAGGTGAATAGCTCGATATACGGCGCAGGTGAATAAGACAATCCAAGATTTTGACCCATTCTTCAAAAACAAAGGTCCAGCCAGATCGACACCTATGACTTGAAATACAGAACAGTCTTTAATTCTATCTTCTGGCAATGGTGGTATTTCAACATCGTGGGGTTTGGCATCAAACTTCTTACATCTTACACAATTCTTCAGAACTTTCCGGATCGTTTTACGACCTTTTAAGACCCAGTATTTCTCTCTTAAGACTGCCATTAATGTTTGAACTCCACAATGTAGTGATTGATTATGTTTCTCAATTATTAGTTTCGTAACGACTGGGTGGTCAGATGGCAAAATTATAGGTAATCTGAAATCCTCCGAGTCTTCTCTCATAATTATTCTGGATTTGAGTCTTATGAGTCCATATGGATCAACGAAGGGTTTTAAATGACGTAAGCGTTCATCCTTCTCTGATTTGAAGCAACCCTTTTGCACAATTTTCCATACAATGACTTCAGCCCGTTTAATTTCTTCAATTTTTAAATTCCCAAATTCTCGTTCCTTTTTGTTAGTTTTACAGTTGTCAATAAATCTCTTCATCCAAGCAGTGATTCTAATTATCTTCTTGAACTGTGAAACTCGAGAAAAATATGGAAATTCTTCATCTAGAGAAATCAAAGAAGATATAACTGTCTTCTTCTTTTCTTTATCAACCTCATCCTTTTTCGGAGTTATATCAAAGGCTGGCCAAAAATCTGGCTCAAGTTTCAGCCACGTCGGACCTTCATGCCATTTCTTAATTTTAAGTGTTTCTACGGAACATCCTCTTGAAATAATATCAGCGGGATTTAAATTCCCAGGAACAAACTTCCAGTTTTCCGGATTACTATGTGCCCTAATTTCTTTGACCCTATTCATCACGAATACACCCCAATTTTCTGTATTTTTAATCCAATACAAGGTATTCATCGAATCCGTCCAGTAGAATATAGGAATATTTTCCAATTTTAAATCTTGCTTAACCGTTTTCATTAGTCTCACTCCGATAGCGCAAGCTAACAATTCAAGTCTACAAATTGTTGTAGGTTTCAGGGGGGCTACTCTTGCACGAGCTTGTACAAGTTGGCACGATACTTCATCAGTGTTTTTACATCTTAAATAAATGCATGTGGCATATGCCTTTTGGGAGGCATCACAGAAGACATGATAAGACAAATCTGTATTTGAATTAGGATTAAGCATCATATACCGGGGAATTTTCAACTCTGCCAAATGACACAAATCTTTTTCCCATTTAAGAAATTTTTTACTTATATCTTCGGGAAGAGCTTCGTCCCATGTAACTTTTAGCTCCCAACACTTTTGTAGTAAGAGTTTCGGAGTCAGTGTCACACCACATGTAAAACCTATTGGATCATAAATTTTGTGTGCTTCGGATAAGATCACTCTTTTTGAAATGCATTGGTTATCGGATTCATTTATTCCTTTAATGTCGCAACTTAATGTATCTTCTTCTAAATCCCAAATGAGGCCAAGAATAGAAACCGTTTTCCTTTTATTTGAATTTTCGGACACTGAAATTTCCGAAAAAGTGTCATTACCTGTAATTTCGTTCTTCGTTGGCAAATTATAAGCCCAATCTTGCAACTCAAATTTAGCATTCGCTAAAATTTCAACAGAATCACTTTTAAGTTTTCGCAGTTCTTCTTCATTATTTACACTTGTAATTAAATTGTCAACATACCAAGCTTCAGAAATTTTTTCTGCCGTTGATCTAAGATGCTCAGGTACGTCATTTAGTAACTTAGTTAAACTAGCACTCAATAAGAAGGGACTACTGGAAATTCCGAAAACGACTCTCCTATGTCTATACATCTTAAAATGTTCCGGATTACCTTGTTCCCACCATAAGAATCTCAAAAAATCTCTATCATTCGGATTAAGTCCTATTTGAAGAAAAGCTTTTTTGATATCAGAACTTACACCGATGCATTTTTCTCGAAATCTGTTGATAATTGCAGGAATAGTTTCTAGCAAATTAGGCCCCTTTTCTACACAATCATTTATTGACGGAAACCCCTTAATTTTCGCTGACCCATCAAATACTGGTCTTATTTTCGTTGTTGTGGAATTCATTCTAATAACGGCACGATGGGGTAAATAATGGCAGGAATTATTATATTCATTTTCAGGTACAATTTCTATAATTTTTTCTTCCTCCCAAGATTTGAAAACCGCTTCATAATCTTCTAAGAAACCCTTGTCTTTCAAATTTTTTACTGTATTTTTTAATCTTCTCTCAGCGATCTCTAGATTATTAGGGAGTGGGGGGTGGCCCTCTATCCAAGGTAAACAGACTTCAAATCTGCCTTCGTTATCCCTTTTAACCGTTGAAAGAAAATGTTGCAGTGTTTGTTCTTGCAACTCTTTTTTAGTTTCATTTTCGGATGGATCTAAAATTCCTAGAGTATCAAGATTCCACAATTCAGAAATTTTATAATCGGATACGTGCATCGAAAATGTAAATGAGTTGTCAGTTTTATTTTCTATTTCCAAAGGAACTTTCCCCATAACTGTCCAGCCTAAGTAAGTTTCGACACATACTAAACCACATTTTAATTTTCTTATCTTACCGGTGAGTAATTTTCCTGCAATATCCGCTCCAATAAGAATATGAATTTCAGTTGGGGATGATTCAAACAACAATTTTTCCTTCATACGGCTAGTGTCATTCAAATATATTCTATGTTCTTTAAGCTCATGTAATATGGGTTTTATTTCTATTTGTGGTACATCGGAACAAATTTTAGTTTGATCAAAGGCCTTAAAATTACATTTATAATCACCCTTTACATTACTAAGATTCACAATAAATTGTTTATGGATTTCAGAAACCTCCGTTCCACCAAATAGACTATGAATAATGTTGCTCTCACTTATAATTTTGTATTGCATCATTTTAGCAACAAACTTCGAAATATACGACTTTTGCGATCCAGTATCGATTAAGCACCTAACAAACTTATCTTCACTATTTCCGCAGATTTTTACAATTAAAGTTTGTAACAAAACTTTCTGTGTGAATGTTTTATTTGTTAAAGTGACATTTCTATCGTCAATTTGTTTTTTCTCATCTACTTTATTACTCTTGTCACAAATTAAAGAATTATGTTTTCCACTGCAAAACTGACATCTTATTTTTGAAAAGCAGTCTTTTGCTAAATGATTTCCCTTTTTCATACAGAGATAACATATTCCGTTTTTTCTCAAACGTGCTCGTTTTTCTGCGACGGACTTAGAACAAGCTGCAGAATTGTGATTAACTGATTCAGCGGAATCTCCGCAAAAAATACAATGATTTATCGAAACCTTCAATGAAGCAGCAGTAGGAACTGTAAACTTATTTATTTTTCTCTCCCTCTGCACTTGCGGTGGATTTTGAACGATAACCCTATCTTGTATTTGAATCGCAGTTTCTCTGCATTCTATTTCTGCCCGTAGAAATTCAAGCAGTTCGTTAACTTCAAAAAGATTATCCTGAGTTTTCCGTTTACGTTGAAATTCCAAATTTAACTCATTGGGAATTAATTTAAGCAAAATTGGCGTTAGTAACGTACCATATGTTCCGGAAGTTACTTCAAGTGAATTTAAACTTCTTATTTGAGTTTCAATGTTATCATACAGCTTTCGCAATGCAAAAGTATTATTTACATTTTTAACTGTTTCTAAATTCAATAATTTTCCCATATGAGCATTTATAATCAGGTCTTTACGACCAAAACGCTTTTTGAGTAGATCAATTGCTGCTATATAATTTTCATTCGATAGCGAAAACCCACTAATTGCACTAGAAGCAGCTCCAATAAGGAAGGAATGCAAATAATTAAATTTATCAATGTCAGTTAAGCTATCATTTTGATGTATCGCATTATCATATTGGTTCCAAAAGGATAACCAATAAGCAGGATCTCCATTAAATTTATTAATACTCAATTTCGGTAATTTAATTTTAGAATGAGAGCAAGAAGTCAAATTTTCTGTTGAAATACTTTCATTAACCGAATTTGTTTTCTTAATAGAACGTTCAGGTTCAACTTTTATTTTTAAAGCATACGTTAGTTTCGATTTCATAGAAATTATTTTTTCAGAATAACCCTCGGCAGTTTCAAATTCAGTTTCTAATTCGCCGTCATCATCCATTAAATTTTGGATCTGCTCATCTAAAGTTATTAAATTATTATACTTTGAGTTTAACTGATCAATATGTTCCGTAAGAACAGGAACTTCCTGTACTGATTCTGCAAGATACAGCTCACAAGTATTAATTAATTTCGTAGTCGCCGTTCTAGAAACAGCACGTTTCTTCTTTAGTTTTTCAATATCAGACATGTTTAATCCGTAATTTTAAATATAATTAATTTTATAACAACTTAATATAAGAACAATAACTTTCAAAATATATTCAATAACTTTCAAAATATATTCAATAACTTTCAAAATATATTCAATAACTTTCAAAATAATCCAGTTTTCAAAACACGCTATCAATCAATATTATTAATAATATTATCTTCAACAGAATTAAGCATTCAAGACTTTTATTTATTTTTATACTCAATTCTTCATTATATTCAAGGTCAAAACAAACCATCAACAATTCTTTTCAATAGAACTGAATATTCAAAACTTTCGTCTATAAATAATTTTTCATTCAATTAAGATCAAAACAAAACGGCGTCGCTGTTCTCGGGCGCCATAAAAATATAAAAACAAGCGTTCACGTAGACAAAAGAATGTCAGAAATCTTTAACTTACCCCTTCCTTCAGGTAAGCTCTCAACACTTGCTTCTGGTTCGGACTGCCGCATTTGATGACTTAATTCTAGTTAACAACTGACTCAACTAAATAAGACATAACTCGGTTAATCTACAATACCTATTTACAATATATTACAAACTATATACAGGTCTTGAACATTTAAAATGCTTTAACTTCAATCGGAACATCACGGAGGCGCAACTCCGTTCACAAACACAAGAATTATTCTAAAAAAAGTTTTTTCAGTTTTTTTTTCACTTCAGTTCGGTACGTAAAAGTTTTTAAAGTCAGGTGTCACTGTTACTGCAAAGGGATACAGAGGGAGCTGTCCGCGACAGAGACATTGAGAAATACCCATTAACGCTCGTATTCACGAATAACTTCAACCCGGAGTTATGCTGAAAACCCGGGTTGAAAATTCAAATGGCATTCACCGTCAACCCCACTGAACCGGTTCGAGGTTGAAATCTAACGCCGGGTTCAGTAACCCAACCTTGGTCTACAGCACGTTCAACGCAGGATTTTTCAACCGAGCATGCGTATTTAACGAAAAATAAGTGGGGAGAGGGAGAGGACCGCCATTTTACAATGGCGGCAGACGTGTTGATAGAAGGTGCTGTGTAAAATATAGAAGTTCTACTATTAAATAAAACGGAATAACATTATGCAAAGGTATGTAATCTCATATAGATGTAATTATCTTCAATATTTTTATCTGATTTGTTTATATTTATTTATATAGCCTCTAGATATATTGAATACATGTTAAATTGTTTGTTTACATAAATACGTGTAGTCGCAAAAAATTTATTTGCCTTAAAAATAGCCAATATTACTTAAACATCCGAATAATTGCTTCTAAAGTAACAACTGTCACGTTTAAGGTCTTTTATTTTTTACAATTTTGATGTTAAAAAATTCATAAATGTATTTTAACAGGACCGAAATAAACGCCATACTTGCATAAGTTCTAATTAAAATGTGAGACTCAGTCTAATTTGCATTTTTGTTTAAGTAAAGAAATACACAGATTATCTTAGAATATCCATAGATTCTCTGTAGATTTTTGATCAGTACTTATAGAATGTTTTAAAATTAAATTTTGGGTCTATTGTGTAAAAGATATATTATTGTTTATGTACAAACTGAGATAAATATAAATCAGATCTATAAATTAGATATTTTAACTTAAAATTTAAACAATTTGAGTTTTATTACTTTATTGATTTTTTTACGATTGTTTGTAAGCTTCTACGTATGTTTCCCAATTTTTGTGGAATTTGAAATATTTATTTTTATTGCATTTATTTTTCAACTGTAGTTTAATTTCAAAATTATACATAATATAAAATATTGCATTAGTACTATTTTATACGAAAATAATAATAGTAATAATAAATCCTAAAATGAATATCTTTTCAATGTTACCTCCTGAAATTGTGACTTTTTTTAGAGATCACTTATAATTTTTGCTTCTTAATTGACAGCTAAATTAAAATAAATTACTAAAGGGTTGAAATACGCTGTTAAAAAAAAAAAAAAAAAAAAAAAAAAAAAAAAAAAATCCTTTTTTAAAATAACCCCACACCAAAAATATTTTTATCAGCCCTTGTATTAATGATGACTATTTTTAAGGTAAATAAATTCTTCGTGATCATGAGTATTTATGAAAGCAAACAATTCAACATGTAATGAAGGAGATATAATGTATAAATATAAACAAACCAGTCAAAAAATGTATAGATAATATATATATATATATATGTGTGTGTATGTATGAGATTACATATATTCTTCTATTTTTGATAATATGTACTTTAAACTTTCTTTTTATTTCTATATCTTACACAGCATCTTGAGAAACGTTTAATTTAATTAAATTAAAGAATGACACCAAAAAAGAGAAAAAAAATAGAGGGAATGGGTAGGGTGGTACAAATGGGAACTTGTTTTTCTCCACTGATTCGCAAACAACAGACAGCTATTTTATTTATTAGATAATGTAAAATTATATAAAATTATTAATAATTAATTTGAGTTGTTTTGTTAGATTACAAACTATCATTACTCTGCCTATTTAGTCTAGAAATCTATCATTAATCAATCATCCAAAAAAAAAAAGTCCCACTTTTAATTTCTATTCTAAATCAGATTCTTATTACATCTAATGAAGTGATATCGAAATGAGTTAAAAATACGAAATTAAGAAGCTGGAAAAAATATAGAAAATAAAATATTTTCTAAATAAATACATTTTTTCAAATGCAACACTGCAACCAAAAACAAGTGTCTTCGTGCATGTAATAATATTTCGTAATTATTAGGCTAATTTATCAAAAAATAGTCAAAGATAATTAAGTGAATAGCTTTGATCTTGTAAATGTGATAATAGAAAAATTCTCATACAAATGGCTGGAGGGGAAGGGGAAGGGGTGGGGATAGGTCCTAAAAACTGGTCGATAAAAATTCAACTTTCTGTAATATTTCACATTTATTTGTCCAGATAGTATTCAGAATACATTTATCATGATTTAGGAAAGGCCTTATTCGATTATATGTGTTGAATGGAAATTCATACACTATACACTAGTAGTAAATATTTGTGTTCCTTAAAATGATATCCTATAAAATATCTCCACTGCACACAGTTTAAACTTAAAGGAAGTATAAAGTTTTATTTAGCGACTAGTTAAATGAAAAATGTTTATCAATCGCTCGGAAGTAATAACTATATGCGCCAATGGAGCGCCTCTGCGGCTCGGTACCTGGTGCCAGGGCACCGCTAGGATCACCTGTTCCGCTTTTTCTGAAGTTCTGTTAATATTATTTCACTCCTTTTTCCTGTCAACCTGAAATATTAATTACTATCTAATTTAATTAGAATTAAACATTTTAATTAGCTCGCTGAAAATCCAAACAATAAAATTAATACATCTAGGATACCATCTATACTAATAAAAAAAATAGTATATATAAAGTACAACAGACTACTTTCTTAACTTTTTTTCCTTTTTTCTCCATTTTAATATTTTCATTATCAGAAATCGTTTAATTGCTAACTAGAGCTATTAATAATAGAAATCATCCTAATTGCTGTTGAAATAAAATTTTAGTTTTTATTCAAATCAAGTTTCATTAGTTTTGGCCCAAATTAAGTTCCAATTTTTAGCAACTAAGCGAAAACTTATTTTGAAAAAGAACCTTTTAACATTTATTTTAGCAGTTGATACGTTTCATATCATTAACCTAACTCATTAATAAATTTAAAAAAAAAACAATTGTTTAAAAAATATTAAAACTTTCAAGAAAAATTAAGTTGATCCATATTTAGTGATTACAGGTTTTTATTTTGTCCATACATTTTGTGGGAATAATGAAAAAACAAAAAACAAAAAAACACTACATTGAATCTTTCTTTTCTTTCTTTCTTTTCTTTTTTTTTTTTTTTTTTTTTTAATTGGCGTTTTTCTTCCAAAACATAAACAAACGAAGTCTCGACGCGAAACCGAACAAGGCATGTGATTTTTTTAACCAATAAACACATTTCGTTCAACCTAGGTCGAGAAACCCAGAGTTCGGTAAATTTTCATCCGAAGTAAACGGTGAATACGAGTTTTCAACTCCCGGTTGAAAATACCAACCTGGGGTTACTGAACCCGCGGTTTAACCCTCGGTCGAAGTTATTCATGAATACGAGCGTAAGTCCAGCATTCTCGCGGTTTACCGGAGCCATCATGATACCCTGATTAAAGAACCACGATGTCCCCGGGTTTACCTGCCTTGCAGTTCCTTTGTAAATAAAGTGAAAATGAAAAAAAAAATCGGAGCATTTTTCCTCAATTAATATTTTGGTTATTTTCCCCTCAAAACTAAGCTATAAATTATTAAATGTTTCTACTATGGGTATTACGGTTTAATGTCGCTATTGGACCCCATCATCGGAAACGTCACAATGTCACGTGACACAATACCCCACTTTGTTTATCTTTCGAACAACCATAATGGCAAATTTATGAAATACAAAACAATTTAAACTATTCCAGCATGTGAAATTTTAGCACTCAATTCAATAAAAATTAGAAGTAACATAAATTAATTATAATATTTTTACTTTCTTCTAACTTCAATAGAAGAAAATATTGTAATCGAAATTTTTTTCGACTTGCGGTTTTCGACGGATTTGCATGTTTTGGGGGTCAGAGACCCCAAAAAACATGTTTATAGAAAATGTCTGTCTGTCCGTATGTCCGTATGTCGCCATTGTACCATCGAAAAGTGTATGAAGTTATGCATAGAATTGAACAAAATTTTTTTTTAAGTTTGTGGCTATGGCAAGCAGGTCCTTCATTAATTTGGAAAAATCCGCCGTTAGGGGGCGCTGTAATAGCGATTTTTGTGCCCTTTTGAATATTGTACCATCGAAAAGTGTATGAAGTTATGCATAGAATAGAACCAAAAATTTTTTTTAAGTTTGTGGCTAAAGCAAGCAGGTCCTCCATTAATTTGGAAAAAATCCGCCGGTAGGAGGCGTTGTAATAGTGATTTTTGTGCCCTTTTGAATATTGTACCATCGAAAAGTGTATGAAGTTATACATAGAATTGAACCAATTTTTTGAAAGTGTGTGGCTGTGGCAAGCAGTTCCTCCATTAATTTGGAAAAAATCCGCGGGTGGGGGCGCTGTAATAGCGATTTTTGTGGTATTTTGAATATTGTACCATCGAAAAGTGTATGAAGTTATACATAGAATTGAACCAATTTTTTGAAAGTGTGTGGCTGTGGCAAGCAGTTCCTCCATTAATTTGGAAAAAATCCGCGGGTGGGGGCGCTGTAATAGCGATTTTTGTGGTATTTTGAATATTGTACCATCGAAAAGTGTATAAAGTTATGCATAGAATTTAACCAAATTTTGTTTTTACGTTTTTGGCTATGTCAAGCAGGTCCTCCCTTAATTTGGAAAAACCCCGCCGGTAGGGGGCGCTGTAATACCGATTTTTGTGGTATTTTGAATATTGTACCATCGAAAAGTGTATAAAGTTATGCATAGAATTGAACCAATTTTTTTTGCGTATGTTTTTGGCTATAGCAAGAAAGTCCTCCCTGAATTTGGAAATATTCCGCCGTAAGGGGGCACTATAATAGCAATTTTTGTGTAATTTTCTTTCGAAGTTGATATAGTATTGAACTAATAAAAATGAAATATTGACATTTGTAACAACATTTCGAAATATTAAAATATATGAGATAGAAGAAAGTTTTGAGATTGGCACATCCAACTAGTTAGGGGAAAATGACGAGATCCTATGTACACTATATGGCCAAAGGTGGCCGGTCACTTGCGATTTTAGACGTTTTCCTAAATATCTAGAAAAATACATGAGGAATTAACCTGAAACTGCAGGTGTGTAAACAGTATAGTATAGGTCATACATTTCCGCGAAGATTTTTTTCCGATACCCCATAGGGGACCGTCAACAAATTGAAAAAGAACGAATATCTTTTGGAAAACCCTGTAAAAACTAATGTGGCAAAAGTGTACAAACTCGAGATTATTAATAAGTGGCTTATTGTAATATACTGTGTTCATTTTTATGAGGATAGCATGTATACTCATAGAGAAATTAAGGTTTTTATAATAACAGTCCCACATTTCGCCAAGTTTTTTGCTTATAATTTGCAGAGTTCATAATATAAATAAAAAGTTCTTTTCAGAAAATATGACAAACAACATTGTACTTAATACCCTGCAATCAGAATTAAAAAAAATAATAATTGGATGAAAAAGGAGCAGGTTTACTAAAAAATGTTTCATCTCGCATGCGCGAATGCAATCAAAATATAGTATGCATAATGTATTAGCTAAGTATATAGAGTAACTTTTGTGAAAGGCTCAAAATCATAGCCTGAAAATTCTGAAAATTATCGTCGATAGAATAATCTCGAAATCCGTTGTTCCCCGAAAAGAAGCAAAAAGATGAGGGGTTGTATCAAATAGTTGTTAATTAGTGCCAAGATAGCGTACACAATATTGCACTTACTACTATATTTGGATACAACCCCTTATCTTTTTGCTTCCTTTTAGGAACAACGAATTTCGAGCTTATTATATCGACGATAATTTTCAGAATTTTCAAGCTATGATTTTGAGACATACACAAAAGTTGCTCTATATACTTAGCTAATACATTATGCACATTATATTTTGATTGCTATCGCGCATGTGCAATGAAACATTTTTTAGTAAACCTGCTCATTTTTCGTCCAATTTTTATTATTCATTAATTCTGATTGCAGAGTATTGTGTACAACGTTGATTGTCATATTTTCTGAAAAGAACTTTTTTTTTATATTAAGAACTCTGCATATTATAAGCAAAAAAAATTGGTGAAATTTGGGACTGTTTTTATAAAAACCTTAATTTCTCTAGGAGTATACATGCTATCCTCATAAAAATGAACACAGTATATTATAATAAGCCACTTATTAATAATCTCGAGTTTGAACGCTTTTGCTACATTAGTTTATACAGGGTTATCCAAAAGATATTCGTTTTTTTCAATTTGTTCGCGGTCCTCTATGGGGTTTCGGGAAAAAAATCTTCGCGGAAAATTATGACCTATACTATACTGTTTACACACCTGCAGTGTCAGGTTAATTCCTCATGTATTTTTCTAGATATTTAACAAAACGTCTAAAATCGCAAGTGACCCGGTCACCTTTGGCCATATAGTGTATGAAACACATTATGTAGATTCTTATTATACGCCACCGATTTTCAGGTTGTTCGCCATTCGGTGAAGTAAGACTGATGAGGTCCATTGGTATTAAAAGTAAATACGTATACTTAAAATATATGTATACTTGAATTATACGTTTAACCGATATACGTTCAAACGAATAATTTAAACTATACTTATTTCATACCAACGTATTATACGTATATACGTGTATCGGTGAGACGTATAACTGAAATAAGTATCCCGTCGGAAGTACTAGTTTGAACTAAGCGTATCCATAATCTTCATATAAAGCGCACATAAACATTTGCACGTGCAAACTTCGAACTACTATGCTGGAAGCAGAATGCAGCACGCCTACCGAAGATCTTTCTAGCCAAAGTGTTTGACTGCACGTGCACTTGTTCTTGCCAAGTAGGGTTGGTAAAAAAAATAAATATTTTATTTTCGAAACGCTTTAGTGCGGAAAAGTTGCCTTTTGTAATAAGAAGAAAAACGGCGTAAAAGATTTTTAAAATCGGTTAACATTTTCCGTTCGCGCATCGAACTTAAAGCTAATGAAAAATTGCAAAAATTGCGCCTTTTTAGTAATTTTTTTAAGTTAATTAAAACTTAAAAAAATAAACACGCTTTAGTTTTTTATGCTTCTTTTATGGTTTAAATAACCTGTATAAATTCAATTCTAATCAATATTCTATTTTTTTTTTCTTTTGTACACGCAACATCTTAGAAAAAACGTAAATTTACCAATTTTTCGCAATTTTCACCGGGCAACTCTAAGTCCGTTTTGCTAGAACGAAACGACCCAGAACTCGCCACATGGTGGCTGTTGCACGTTGAATTCTACTCACACCCTACCCAACCAGCCATCCGATTGCTGGGTGTGGTATTTACATAATATTTACAACTAATTACAAAGTATTTCCAGAGATTAGCATTCTTTGGCTTACTGTGTTTCTTACTTTTTCTTTTTTATATCTACTTCACATTTAAAGTTTGATTTTTTGGAGAAATGGGGCATAACCGATCTACACTTTAGTGTTGCTTGGATATAGCCACCTCTAGCTTCATATCCATATACTTTATTCGAGGCCTCTGTTACAAATTTGACTCGCATCTCAACAGTCTCTGTGTGACATGGAACCTTTTGTATTTCTTTGATGAGCGTAGTCAGAATTAATGAGTGATTTAACACCTTCATCTTCACTTATGTCCCGCAGCATTGGTGAAGGATACACCGCACAAGAATTCCAAATAATAATTTCAATGTAATCGGAGGCTTGAAAGTTTACGTTCTGCGGTACGACATTTATAATTGTCTTCTTCTTTGGAACGGTTTGTCTTTCATTTAAGATCCTGCTGTAACCAAACTTCCGAATATATTCTCTTTCATCGACAATTATTGCCAACAGAACATTCTCTGGGTGTGCAAAGAACGCCTTTCGTTCTATTACTGGATCCACAACTTGTAGCAATTCGTCAGATAAATAGCGTGATGTTTCGATTGCTTGAAAGACATGTTTTGGTCCATTAGTAAAACATTTGCTTATTTTATGGCAAACCACAGAGGCATGTATGATTTTTAAATGCATCCAACTATTTATTTTAAGTTTTCGGATGGATCTGATGAACTTATATATAACCTAAGGACTCGGTTAGCCGCAGTTAGCCATCTGGAATTGGACAAAGGACCAGGGTCTAGATTTGCCAAGTCTTCTGGACAATGTTCCAGCATTTGAAAGGTCCAAAAGATACTGTTGTTCTTTGCTCAATAAATTCCTGTCTATATCAGAAATCGAACAATCTATGGGTTCATAATGAACCACAGAGAGTTATTCACAGCAAGCGAGCTGCTGCCCGATTGGCATTAGGCTCTGCAGTTTGACCGTCAATATGTTTGAAAATGTGGTGAAAAGGAAGCTCATTAAAATGCAGGAGGCATATGCTCCACTGTATCGGGCGTCCTACATTATTTTCTAGTCTGTGGGCGTCACCGTTATTCCATCCAGTGTTTGTTACAGTGCCATCACACCCCACTACTTCTAGTTTTTCTAGTGATATTGAGAGTTCAGACATCAAGAAATAATGCTTTGACTTATATCATTTGATGAACTCGAGGAAGGAGATACACGTCGAACTGATCCAGATTCCTGGATAAGAGAATAGTGTTCTTATTTCACATTCCAGGGACAGTGCTTGGTATTCAGTTTTTCTACGAACAAAGTATCATATTTTTGTCCGTCAAAGAAAAGACCCCAACTTTCCTCAGGGGGTGGTTAATTAGCTTTTCAAACCCGTCCTAACACGACTCTTTTCTCTTTTTATTTTACATATATCAACCACATAAGAAGAATCTGTGTCGGTTATCATCACAACGTCTCGCAGAACACTTGATGCTAGGGCAGATGTTGGCCGATCAGAAACTCCGAACTGATTACTGTTTAGCGCTGTTACGTTAATTTGAATTCCCATCTGCCATTTGGGCTTTTAGTCGACATATTTAGTTTCTATCCATCTTTCTTATACTCCGAGTCTTCAAAAGCATCAGCCATTAGGGCTTTTAGTCGACATACTTGCTTTGTATTCATCTTTCTCATACTCCGAGTCTTCCAAAGAACTGTGTTCGTGTTCTTCAATTTCCGAGTACTCCATTACATTAAGAATTTTAAAACTATTTTAGGAGCCACCCAGTGTTCGCTGAAGATCGCCAGCTTTCAGCTCGGCTTTCTCATTTAACTTTTTTGTAACTGTTTTGTGAATAGATCCAATTTTCCCCCAAATTGTAATTCCTTTAAAGAAACATGAACCCCAACTCGAGTTTTTTTTACATAAGCATTTAATTAGAATTGCACATTGACATGCAACTGGTCTTTTTAATCTAATGTAAATACCACACCCAACAATTGGATGGTTGGTTGGGTAGGGTGTGGGTGGAACTCAACGTGCAACCACTACCACGGGTGAGTTCTGGGTCGTTTTGTTCTAGACAAATGAATTAAGAGTTGCACTGTGAAAATTGCGAAAAATTGGTAAATTTATGTTTTTTCTAAGATGTTGCATGAAAGAAAAAAAATTAGATTATTGATCAGAATTTAATTTATTTAAGTCATTTAAACCATAAAACAAGCATAAAAAACTAAAGCGTGTTTATTTTTAAATTTTTAATTAACTTAGAAAATGTACACAAAAGGCGCGATTTTTGCAATTTTTCATTAATAAGTACGATGCGCGAACGGACGATGTTAACCGATTTTTAAAAAATTTATGCCGTTTTTCTTCTTATTACAATAGGCAACTTTTCCGCACTAAAGCGCTCTGAAAACATTTTTTTTTTACCCACCCTATGTGCCAAGTCCGTTGCGATGTTGAGGGTATGCTAATTTGCACCCTGTGCGAGGCTGTCGCACTATACAATCTTTGATATTATTTGCTTTTTCACGTATCTTAACGAAATGTGAGGGCACTGTAAAAAATCTGTTCAAAACTTTTTATATGACACTTCATTCCTTGTTGCGCGTTGTGTATGCCCCGGGTGTCCTAAAAGGGACTGACTTTTTTTTTTAATTCAATAACTTGCAAACAGTGATAGATATTTTAAAAAAATCTTGCAGGAGGATTGTGTAAGATTTCAGAAGTTTTTTACTGCGATTCCAGTTTTAGTCCTAAATAACAACTATAGACGGTGTTGCAAGCAATAGGCGCTTAATCGAGGCCAAAACAGAAATCACTCAGCACCAACACGAAAGAAGAAGGTTAAATAGTGGGTCTCATTCGTCAATACAACCTTGTTCTGAATGACCCACTCCACATATTTAACCTCTTTCCTTCGCATCAATGTTGGGTGATTTCGGTTTTGGCCCGGAATGAGCGCCTATTGCTTTCAACGCCATCTGTCGCTGCTATTTTCAACTAAAACGGGGAATCGCAGTAAAAAAAGAACTCCTGACTTTTGCATAACCCTTCTGCAAGAATTTTTTTAATAGCTGTTACTATTTGTATTTAATTTTTAAAACAATCAGTTAATTTTAGGACACCCAAAACTGTTGGCATCAGAAATGATATGCATGAATTTGCTTATATGTGTTATATTTATATGTATATTTGCATCTGCCTTATAATGCCACACATTTGCACACGATTACTGTGCAGGGAGGGAGTTAGTTCGGTTCAAATTACCGGGGCCTGGCTTTCGTAAAGGCCACCATGAGTTCTGTTTTTAAAATAAAACAGCAAAAAGCAGACGTGATTTTTTTTTTTTTCGCGCAAGATTTGAAAGTTTATCTAACTAACAAGTGAAAAAAATAAATAAACATTTAAAACTTTTAGAAAAAATAAGTTAACTTTGTAAAAAACATAATTTAAACAGTTTTTAAGATTTTTAATCACATTGAAGATCACAGGATGTCAAATAAGAAACGGGCTCCGAATTTAGGTACGCACAGAAATAATCTATTATGAAAATGGCAACGTTTTTAGCGCGAAGTGCTATTTCACTGGGAATGAGTCATAATTAACTTTAATTAGCCCTGCTTTTCACAAAAAGTCAGGTAAGCTTCAATATCTAAATCTCCAGAAAAGCTTCCATACATGAAAATGACACCATCATTAAAAAAAATGCATTAAAATTCTTTACACATTTTGTTACGTATATTTTCTCCCAATGGAATTTTTTCTAATTACATAAAATTACAAAAGTGAAGGCAAACACATCCTCGTAACCCTATTATAACATTTACTTTTGAACATTAAACCGAACTTATGAAGCTTTAAAGTAACCCTGGTTTATAATACTTAACAACACAACAAAATATTTATAACACTTAGAAAATGATTCACGTAATATTTTTTTCTCTCAAAATTGTTCCATAGTTTTAATAACTGATAAAGAAAAAAATGTTTATTCTTCGGAAATTCGCTTTTTCACTATAATTCTAGCTTTGTAGCACCCGGTATACTATTTCTTTCTCCCAGCTTATTTTGTGTCGACTCCAAAATAAACGTTACGTTGTATAAGCCAGCCGTAAAACAAAGCAGATATATCATTGTACTGTTAAATTGTCTACTGCAATTTTTTAAACTTCTAAGTATCTAAGTATATATTGGGGGGGGGGGGGGAAGTACTTTTAAATACAATTTATTTGAAAACTGCATCTCCATTTATTTTTGTGATATTAATTTTTTTGTGGTTTTTAGCGACATTTGTTTAGTTTTGCCAACTCAAGTAGTCCATTTCTGTAGAAAGTAAAGGCAAAATAGCAATTATATCTTTTTGTTGCCATTTTCCATAAAAACTGGGAAAAAAGTATAATTAAAATACGTGCTATTTTGAAAAATATAAATGAATGATTTCTGATCAAACATGGAGCTATTATAAACTAAATTTAATTTTAAGTATCTATATTAATATTACAAACAAATGAAGGCATATAAAGCATAAGATAGGCCGATTTTTTTTTTTTGTCGAGTTTCTTGAATGACGAAATCTCTTTTTTTGGATTTGTCCCAGCAAAGAAAGAAACAGTGAGCCATCAGCTGGAAAAAAGATGGCAGCCAGCACTGCTATCAGCGGTAAAGTACAATTGTGCCATTACTTAAACCAGTACAAAAGTCTCCGTGCGGAATGCAGCTGGCCCATCAGTGATGGCCAACGCAAGGCCAGCATTGGTATGCCATCACATTACTTCAGTTCGGCACTTTTCCTGCCGTGCTAGCACCGATCCTACTGCTATTCCTTTGCTGGCCCAGCACTTTCCCTTACAATTTTTTTATAGAATTCTATAAAAAAACAAAGTATCATAGAACTCAGCAAAGAGGAAATTGCTGGCCAGCAGCAAGATAGGTGCTGGCAATGATGGAGAAGTGCTGGATGATGGTCTACCACTGCATGACCACTGCTGGACAGCTTCAGTCAACTTTGCTGTTGGAAATCATCAGATAAAATTCTGGTGGGCACCCATTTTATCTCATGCGCTGGCCCACCACTACATGAAAGTGCACGAACTTTTGCAATATTATTGCTGGGAACCCTTACGCTAGGTGGCGCTGCGAATATCGAAGACACTGAGTATTTGAACACAAATCTGAAATGGATATCTTAACACAATTTAAGCTGTGAAGCTAATTTTTTTTGAAACTGTAAAAAATATAGCACCACTGCCACCAACAAAATAAATAAGTAAATGAATAAATAAATTCTTTATTTCAATGCACTTTTTTTTCTCCTTAAATCTGGTTTTACTAGGTTACAAAGGATTTCTGTTTTCATAATTTACGCAGTTCAGAATCAATAATAAAAAAAAGCCTATAAAATACATAGGATTTCTATTCAAAAGAATAATTTCTATACCAGTTTAATGATCGGGAACGTAAATCACAAAAGAAACAAGCTTGAAATAGTGTAATGAGAGCTTGAAAACTACGAGCAATCGTAGCGTGCGCTGAAAGCACTTGTTTATGTCCGATCACAGAAACCAAGCAGCATCGAGCGCGGTCAGTTGGGAGGGTGACCACATGCAGTTCAAATATTTCTATAGACATTTCTATTGTAGACACTTCTACAGATGTTTCTATAGCTCTTGGTGAAACTAGCTTATAGAAAAAAGAGCCATAATTATATAATACTTTGTTTTTTTATAGAATTCTATAAGAAATTTTTGTAAGGGAAAGTGCTGGGCCAGCAAAGGAGTAGGTGCTAGCACTGCAGGAAAAGTGCCGGATTGAAGTAATGTGATGGCATACCAATGCTGGCCTGCTGTTGGCCATCGCTGATGGGCCAGCTGCATTCGACTCGAACACTTTTCGACAGGTTTAAGTAATGGCACCTTTGCACTTTACCGCTGATAGCACTGCTGGCTGCCATCTTTTTTCCAGTTGATGGCCCACTGTTTCTTTCTTTGCTGGGAATTATGGCTCTTTTTCCTATAAGCTAGTTTCACCAAGTGCTACAAGTGTCTATAACAGAAATGCCTATACAAATGTTTGAACTTGCAGCTGTTTCCATGTGGTCACCCTCGCAAGTACTCACCGCGCTCGGTGCTGTTTGGTTTTCGTGATCGGACATGAAAAAATACTTTCAGCGTATCCTACGAGCGCTCGTAGTTTTCACGCTCTCATTACACTATTTAAAGTTTGTTTCTTTTGTGATTTACGTTACCAATAATTAAACTGGTATAGAAATTATTGTATTGTATAGAAATCCTATTCATTTCATACACTTTTTTTTTTATTATTGATTCCCAACTGGTCAATTATGAAAACCGAAATTCTTTGTAACTTAGTAAAACCAGATTTAAGGAGAGAAAAAAAGTGCGCTGAAATAAAGAATTTATTTATTTATTTATTTACTTATTTATTTTGTTGGTGGCAGTGGTGCTATATTATTTACAATTTAAAAAAATTAGCTTCACAGCTTAAACTGTGTTAAGATATTCATTTCAGATTTGTTTTCAAATACTCAGTGTCTTCAATATTCGCAACGCCACCTAGCGTAAGAGTTCCCAGCAATAATATTGCAAAAGTTCGTGCACTTCCATGTAGTGGTGGGCCAGCGCATGAGATAAAACGGAAGCCCAGCAGAATTTTATTTGATGGTTTCCAACAGCAAAGTTGACTGAAGCTGTCCAGCAGTGGTCATGCAGTGGTAGACCATTAGCCAGCACTTCTCCATCATTGCCAACACCTATCTTGCTGCTGGCCAGCAATTTCTTCTTTGCTGGAGTGTATTATTTAGTGATAGTGACGTATTGCGAGTACTTTACTGTAGATGTTGTTTAATACTGGATCGCAAATGAGGAATTTTTCAGCGAATGACGTTATTTTATGTATAATAAAATCACGTGTTTAAGTCTTAAAACTGAACTACAGTAGAATCCCGATTATCCGAGTCCCGCTTAACCGAGTTGCCGTTTTAACCAAGATATTTTCTTCTGATGGTCTGATGGCTTCTATTATTATAAAACAGACATTATAAATGAAGTGTTAGGTGAAGATGAAAAAAAAATATGGCCATTTTTTTTCCATTCTGACCAGAAAATCAGAGTTCTAACTTTTTGTGGCTGCTCTTTCATCTTCACCTAACACTTCATTTATAATAGCTGTTCCATAATAATAGAAGCCATCAGTCCATCAGAAGAAAAGGATCCATTCCAAAGATATAAGTTCGATTAACTCGGATAATCGACTGTATCTATACTAATATACATATATATATTTTTTTTTTCATCGGGGTGCGATACGAAATTCTGAAAAAGCAGAATTTCTGTTCTCTAGTATTTTTTTTTTTTTCTTCGTTGAGCTAATATTTTATTTCCCTTTTTTCATACGAAAGACTGGTATTGTTCCAAGAAATTTAATTTATTATTCCCATACGAAAACTTCAATTAAAATAAATTCATTCGTGATTGCGGTTAATAATGGATAGTAAACCATTATACTCTATATGAAACTATTCGAAATCACATTGTCTGATTTCACTCTTTTAGTATTCTTTGACTGGTATAAACATTAAGTTCCTCTGAAAACTGCTGAGTAAGTTTCATACACGGACAAAAGAAAATATCCCTTCTTCAGAAAATTGCATTTTCTGCAAAAATCAATTTTCTTATAAGTCATTACGTAATTGCACCTTCTTTCTTTCAAATGAAAGAATGCAATCTTCCAAGAAATTCGTTTTATCTTTGTACAGTTCAAAAGCTTCGATTACAGTGTAGTCAGTCTTAATTGCGGTTATTAATGATGATTTATTGTTTTTTATATCATTGAAAATATTCTGCTCTCCGAAATGTTTTATTGTCTGTTGGTTAATCCATTTCCTGCCACATTTTCTCAATATCCTTTGTGTTTGTTGATGAATAAAAAAAAAATTTCTACCGATAACACTTCTTAGAAAATAAAGTATATTCTCTAAAATACAGTAAAACTGCAGTCATTTTAGAACTCCAAATACCCTGATCAATATCAGAAAATAAAAAAATACACAAAAAAGTGGAGCTTAGAACCTCGAGCTCAATCTATATGTATTTATTTGTAAAAATATAAATTTCTATTTTAAACAGCGTTAAAATTCCCGTTTAATTTGAATTTTTGAAATCTATACAGTAAAACCTCCCTAAAACGACCACGTTCCGTTCCAATAAAAATTGGTCGCTCCGAGAGGTGGTCTTTTAATGGAGGTCATGTTTAAATTTAGATTTTAATTGTTGAAAAAAGGTAACAAGGTTACTAAAATTTATTTTTCCCATTAGGAAAAAATATAAATATTTAAGTATCAAAACAAAAGTTTATTACATAAATTAATGTCTGCAGAGTTTAAAAAATGAATACATTGACGCATGCTTTGATTTTATGATTTTATCTTTTATAACTTTTATTTCTAAGTCCTTTTGAAGTTCAGTAAATAAATACAATTTTTTTTGGACGGGAACAATAATAACGATTTCATTAAGTTATCTATTTCTTTGAGAGTTTCCTGACAGAATAGGGCAGTGGGGTTTATTGACCGTCATTCTTAATTTGTCATCAGAGTTAAATTCATTGCCTAAAAAGGCACAAAGGGATTTAAACACATAAAAGTGACCGGAATGAAAAAAAAATTCTAAACTTAGTTTAGAAGTTTAATGAATAATGTGCTCTCCGGAATTATTTTTCTAATAAAACCTTCGTCAAGCGACCAGGAAAAAACGGAATTTATTTCATTGTCTTCAACGAAATGGGTCGCTCATGGAGGGAGTTTAACTGGGATGGTCTCTGAATGGAGGTAAACTTAGTATTGAGCCTATGGGAATACATTTCGTTCCATGAAAAAATGGACGTTCAGGGAGGTGGTGTCACAGGGAGGTTTCACTGTATTTGAGTAATTCTAAGTCGCCAAATTCAGAGATATACTGTACTTTCTCTATTCTCATTTTTTAAGAAAATCTGACAAATTCACTTTTATTTTAGAAAGTGTAATTGGATTTTTAAGACCAAAACTTGTAGTGCTAAATAACTTGGATAGCAAATGTGTACGGAGCAAGTAAAAACTAGTCAGATGTGGCAACCCCTAAACTTTCTTCTATCTCTTATATGTTAATACTTCAAAATTCGCTATCACAGTGCCAAAATTAGATAACAATCTATGCCCATCGTGGGGATTCTGAAATTCCGTGCATTAGTTCTTGAAATGAGACTATTGCAGATATCGGGGAAAATGCAGCATAAAAGCGGATTGGGCAATTATGTTGGGCGATTTATACCAAAACATAATCAGCAATAATATTTATCAAGGTATACCTCAATCTGAATTTTGATGAAATTTCGTGCATTAGTTCTTGAGATAGAGCTATTGCGGGAATCGGGAAAAATTCAGCATATCAGCGCCACCTGTTGATCGATTTATACCAAAATGTAAACAGCATCACCTCGTATCAAGGACTAACCAAATCTGAAGTTTGATGGAAATCCATGCATTAGTTCTTGAGATACAGCTGCTGCAGAAATCGTAAAAAATGCAGCATAACAGAGCCAACTGTTGAGCGATTTACACCAAAAGATTTACACGAATTTATATTAGGGACTACCTGAACACATTTTTATTAGATTCCGTGCATTAGTTCTTGAGCGAGAGCGCCCACAAAATGTATGTTACATACAGACAGATAAACGGACAGAGTCACAGACTTATAGACAGACATTTTATAAAAACATGTTTTTTGGAATCTCTGCAAATCCGTCAAAAACCGGAATTCGAAAATTTTCACAAATCCAATACTTTCTTCTTGTAAAGATAGAAGAAATTAAAAAATAAATAAAAGTGTGTGGGGGGAAGGAGGAAAAGAAGAAGGTAAGAAAAATTCAAATACAGTCAATCAGGGTAACTTTGATCGGCATTTTCTCTATTTTCATATGCCACACTCTTATTTGAAGAATATTGTGGCAACTAAGGGCATAAAAGAGAAGAAATGATCCTAAATTATTGTTTGAATATCAAAAATTAAGGAATAATAAAGATAAAAGCAATAAAAAATGGATTTTTAGCCTGGGTCAAAGTTACTCAGCCATTTAGGGTAACTTTGCACCATGTGATAAATTTTTATATAAAATAATTCATTGTAAAAAAGTATTGTAGTCAGGACAAATTTAAACCCCAAAAAATGTTTTCAGATATGTAAAGACTCCGAATTTACATTTCCCAACATCACAAGATTTGTATAATTTATGATATTACAACAAATATCAGGCATAAGAAAAGTGGAAGAAGAGAACCATGAACATTTAATAATAAAAAAAACCTGTTTATTGTTCATATAAAACATAAAAATGCAGTGGAAAATAATTTTCAATGTTTTAACTCAATAATATATACATAGTTACAGTAATACATACAAGTACTAGTATTATTCAAACAAGAATATAAAACTTCGAACGTATGAAATGTCAAATTTGAGTAGCTCCGCCCCTAATCACGCCTCTAAATGAATTTTATGCATTTTACACATATTTGTGAAAATATTTGCATGTTATATCTAATGCACACTTTCGGCATTTATATAAAATATACGTGCAAATATGGGAAATTTTCGACAGTAGTACCTATAATCAGTAAATTATCAGTGTAACTTTGAGCCAGCTCAAAGTTACCCTGAAAATGCGGTAAAATGCTAGTGCCTTCTTATTTTACAGTTTATTAACTATTAATAAATAAATAATCACAAAATATTAATACATTTACACCATTTAGATAATAATATGTCTGATAAATGAGTATATTATTACTTACTATGAAAATTTAATTGGATTACAACAACTTCAAAACAGCATTCAAAATTACCTTGAAAACAGTACTTCACAAAAATAGTCAGATGATGCATTTAATTGTGTATAATGTTGCTAATTTATTTTCTAAAATAAAGAGTAGAAATCCCAGTTAAGAACCTTGCCAACAGAGCACAGCTTTGGAATTTATTTAGTCTTTTAGAGTCAAAAATATTGAAAAATAGGAGGTGGTGCAAAGTTACACACCATGGTTCAAAGTTCACCTGATTGACTGTATCCATTCAATTTCCCACTGAGGCAAAACAATTAACTTTTTTGAATACCTTTAATTGGAACCTCTAATTGCATGTAAGTCTATGAAAATAGGGAACGGTATTTCCTTCGTTGCTTCTAATAAAAATGATCTTATATTAGACCTACTACTTTACGAAAATGCGCAGAATGTTTTATTAAAACAAAAGCAATTTTCGAAAAAAAAATTTCACACCATAAATTTCCTCAATCCCCTTTTTACTTTTTTCTATCTTTACCAGAAGAAAGTATTGGATTCGTGAAAAAATTTTCGAATTCCAGTTTTCGACGGGTGTACACATTTTATGGGTCACAGATCGTGAGAAACATCTTTTACAAAATGTCTGTCTGTGAGTCAGTGACTGTCTGTCTGTTTGTGTGTGACACAAATTTTGTGCGCGCTCTATCTCAAGAACGGAATTTAATAAAAATTTACATTCAGGTTGTCCCTGATATAAATTGATGCTGATTAGTTTTTGGTGTAAATCGCCCAAAAGGTTGCGCTGCTATGCTGCCTTTTTCTCGATTTCTGAAGTAACTCTAGCTCAAGAACTAAAGCACGGATTTTCATCAAACTTCATATTGAGTTAGTCCTTGATAAGCGTTTGTGCTGATAACGTTTTGGTGTAAATCTCCCAACAGGTGGCGCTGTTATCCTGCATTTTTCACGATTTCCGCAATAGCTGTATCTCAAGAACTAATGTACGAATTTTCATCAAACTTCAGATCCAGGTATACCTTGATAAATACTGGTGCTGATTATATTTTGGTGTAAATCACTCAACAGGTGGCGCTGCTATGCTGCATTTTTTTTTCGATTTCCGCAATAGCTCTATCTCAAGAAATAATGCACGAATTTTCTTCAAACTTCACATTCAGTTAGACGTTGACACAAGTTGTTACTGATAAGGTTTTGGTGTTAATAGTCCAATAGGTGGCGCTCCACTATGCTGGATTTTTCAAGATTTTCGAAATAGCTCTTTCTCAAAAACTAATGTAAGAATTTTCATCAAACTTAAGACTCAGTTAGACGCTGACATAAGTTGTTGCTGATTAGGTTTTAGTGTAAATCAGCCAACAGGTGGCACTGCTGTGCTGTATTTTGCGGGATTTATACGATTTTAGTGAGAGTCATATCTCATGAACTAATGCACGGAATTTCATATCTTTTGAATTCTCATGATGGACATAGATTGCCATTTATTTTTGGCACTCTGATAGCGAAATTTGAAGTTTTAATATATATGAGATAGAAGAAGGTTTTGGGATTGGCACATCCGACTAGTTTATGATGATTTCTTCAATGGCCAATACTCTTTCTTTTCAGGTTCGAGACTATAACCCCTTCGGGACGGGAGCCTTTTACGAAATTTTTAATCTTTTGTCACCGTTTTTTAAAAACAGAAATTTGTGTCTTCTTGAATCGAGAAAATGCGCTGATTAAATAAGACAAATTTTACAGTAAAATTTTACTGGTGAGATAAAACAAGGATTCTGAGCGCTTCATGTGGCACGTATACGTGTCGCTTGTCCCCAAGGGGTTAAAAAACCAGCTGTTTGGGAAAACAACTCCATTTGAAAGCATTATGCTCTTGAAGAATTCACTTATTTTTTTATTTTGCCCACTCAAACATTAGAAATGTGTGCAAAATATCCGAATAATATAAGGAATATTTATTCAATTTCAGATTAATTTTGTCTTAATTGTCGAATTTATTAGAAATATAATATTAAAATGAATTAATTTATAGCCAATGTCTATAAAAATGAGTGAAATTTGAAATGATTAAATTGAGAGTTTTTTTCATAAATTATGGAAATTAAACTTATTTTAATTAAATACGCTTTTATTTCACGTTTTTATGTTAATTTTTAGTATTTAGAAAATTTTTCATTTAAATTTTGCAAATCATGCTTGTATCAAATTTTTCATTATTTACTAATTAAATAAGAAATTTGAAAGAATGTGCTTTTCTTTTCATTAATTCGTTTTCTGAGCCCATGAGTATCTCTCTATTCTAAAAAAAAAAAGTAACTAACGCTGTCACCGCCCGCCGCCGGTTTTGAATTTTTTGTGACCGTAGGTCTTTCTTCGTTAATATTAAGCAAAATATTGCATATAAAAATATGAAAATCGGTGGTATTTTAGAGAAATGTTTGTTAAACACGCTAGTGCAGGCAGTTTTCAAATCGAAGAATTATTTTACGAGATATTTAATGGATAGTTGCTGATAGCATAGTTGGACAAAAGCGTTCCATTAAAAAAGTTTTATAGGACCAAAAACTATACATATTTAATCGTTTTTAGATCATTTTATGCGTTAGAATTTTCCGGTGTGCAGACTGCATTTATTTTTTTTAATTTGACTCATTTTTTGAGGTTTTATTTCTATTTTAAATTCAAATTTTCAGCATTTCGAGAGATATTTTTTACATATTTTAGAAAATAGTATTAATTTAAACTATTGCCAACTGTATAAACAGCGCAAACAATAATGTTTGCTTCAAATTAAAAATTTATTTACACGTAACTATTATAAACAGAAAATATAAAAAGCAGGAACTCAGTGAAAATTACGTCATAAAAGCTATATTTACGCATGAATTTTAAAAGAGAAAGAACATGAAAAATAATAAATTCATTAATATGCGTTAGAAGTCTTAAATAGGAGAAATTACGTCACATTACACTTATTACGTAAAATGAATTAAAAAGTAATATTGCAAAACAGTTTAAATTTAAAAATTGCGAGAGACATTTATTTGATATTTTAAGATGATCTTTTCAACTATTTTTATTAGGACAGCGCAAATAATATTTCATTTCTAACAAAAGTAATTTCCCACGAATATTAAAAAGAGAAAGTAAAGTTTGGTGAAAATTACGTCAGATTAAAAACGATACATTTAAAGTGTCTTATTTAAAAAAACTTTCTTTTCGCTTTGCTAAAAAATACCGGGAGACAAAGCCTCTGTTTACTTATTTCATTTTATATTAGCTTATTTTGAAATGTTTAACTGATTTTATTTAATCAAAGATGGAAACAGCCATTGTTCCTTTTAACAGCAGCTGATTTGACCTTAAATTTCCCCAATCAAAGAGAAATGAATAGAAACCCGTTTACAGGGAGATTGCCACTGTTTTTTAGCTTATAATTCAATCTTTTGTAATCTTTTTAGAACCGATCAAATTAGCGTGCTTTTAGAGTCTGCATTATCTGAACGGGGGGTGGCGAGAGTAGGGGGCAGCGCCCCCTAGTCGCAATAAAATAAAAATCGCGAAAAAATATTCGTAAATGCAAAGCGTAAAGAAACGATCACGTTGTCAATTTACCTACTGTGACGTCACGAGAATACTGTCCATTAGGGTGGAGCGAAAAAAATTAATTTTTTACAATCAAAAACGGGTAGGTGCCAAAAGTTGCCTTTATACTAGTACATCATCTGCGTGCAATATTACCGCTGAAAAAAAATGGCTTGAGTCTGCGCTTTTGGTTAAAAATCGAAATTTTGGGTAAAATTTGACGTTTTTTCAAAAAATTAAAAATAGTCCTATAGAGATGGTTATTATTTAAAAGTGTTATTTAAACCTTTATTATTAATGACTTAACATATTTAAACGATAAAATGATATATTTCTTCTGTATAACTGGAAGAAAACTGACAACTTTTGGGGGAAAAAAGGCGTTGCCACTCTGTTGTGTCACACAAATAATTGTTGTTTAGAATACAGCTCTTACCTAGTTGCTTTGAAAACTACCCAAGAGGTACCACGTGGAGGTGACTGCATTTCATGTCATAACAGTGCATAGCCCGACCACCCTTCCATCTGAGCGCAATGTTTTATTTATATATTGAATTCTGATTTTTTATCAAAGACTGGCATAAGTTTTCTATGTATCAACCTAGTCCATCTCTTCTTTATATAACAAGCGTTGGGTGATGCTGCTGGGACACTCCTTCACGTATATTTTTGCTGCTTGTGTATGATAAGGTAAGCAGAGTAATGCAGTGGAATTAATGGAATCTATTCAACCCTCTAGTATATTCACCAAAATTGCATCCAGTTACTGCATAGTGATTGGGTGTTGGTGGTTAAACTGTTCCTGCAACATTTTACAACATTTAGGTATTTCATCTTTGAGTATGCCATCCTTTACTCTACATCTTGTATTTTTTTATGTGTTGATAAGCTTGTTATTTAATGTGATGGCGATAGCCATTAAAATTGCAATAAGAATTTGCTTTCGATAGCCTAAATAAATTTTTTTAGTATTTGTTTTTTTTTTTCGTTTTCTGTGATGTTTAGTAGCCGAGTAATTTACCATACGTTTTTAAATCAATTTTTTAGATGTAGATTATATTTGGTGTAAACCATCCTGCGGCATAAACTTGAATTACATAGTTTGTGAGTGAATCATACTCTGATGGTCAATCAGTGCATAAAGGCGAATAATTTTATGCGCCTTTGTGAGCCATCTTGCGTAGGAGAAGTTCCTTGGGTTTCTATTCGCTAGTTCTTTGGAGCCATATCTTGATGAAATAACATTGTAAATGTCTAACAGGTACTTCTGGTATGTGCTGAGTACCCTTTTCTCGATTTCAGGAAATAATGTTTGAAAATTACTCTCTATGAATTCAAAAATTGAAATAAGAAGGGAATAAGCACATGGACAAAGATTTTCCTATTGGTCCGGTGAGTCCCTGTGGGTTAGAATCTAATTTTTGCCAAGGATCTTGTCTAATAAATGATGCAGAGAAAATTCCCTGAACTTGGGTGTGGCATATGAATATGATACATTGTAATGGTTCATTCTGAACATATCCCTCGCAGAATGGATGACAACGACTAATAGAAGTATCCGCCTTCAAATGAGCACTCACTGCCCATCAGAGTCTCTACGTTCACTCAAAAAGTACTATGTTATCCAAGTTTGGCCCCAGGAGAGTTTACAATGAAATGTAATCCACACATAAAGAAGGGATCTAAAAACTCATGGGAAATTACTCGGCTACTAAACAACACACAAAACGGAATAAAACAACTACTAAAAAAAGGTTATTTAGGACAATGGTTGCTTTGCATACGCAGAGGAAATTCTTAATTCAATGCTCTCTGACGATTCCCATCACATTAAACAGCTAGCTGCTCTGCACATAACAGTTGAAAGATGAGAGTAAATGATAGCATACGCAAATTTGAAATATCGATAATCAACTTTCAAGCGGATAATTATATAAATCTAATTCATTGGAAGAGTGTTGAGGTAACAGAACCTCTAATCAATATGCATTTATCGGGTGCAATCTTGGTGAAGATAATAGACGGCTGAATAGATTACATTAATATCATCCGCACTGCATTACACTGTTTGTCTTCTCTTACACAAACGGTAGAAAAATACGTAAAGGAGATCGCAGCAGCAGCATCCAAAGTCTGCACATCCAAAGAAGAGATGATATGGGCCCATATCCTTCGTGCAGATAATTGGCCGTCATAAATACAACCAACCAAAGAAGAGATGTACTAGGTTGATACATAGAAAACTTAGGCCAGTCTTTGATAAAAAATCACAGTTCAATGTATAAATAAAACATTGAGTTCAGATGGTAGGGTGGTCGGGCTATGCACTGTTATGACATGAAATGCAGTCACCTCCACGTGGTACCTCTTGAGTAGTTTTGAAAGCAACTAGGTAAGAGCTGTATTCTAAACAACAATTATTTGTGTGACACAACAGAGTGGCAACGCCTTTTTTTCACCAAAAGTTGTCAGTTTTCTTCGAATTATACAGAAGAAATATACCATTTTATCGTTTAAATATGTTAAGTCATTCATGAAAGGTTTAAATGACACTTTTAAATAATAACCATCTCTATAGATTTTTTTTTTAATTTTTGAAAAAATGCCAAATTTTACCCAAAATTTCGACTTTTGGACCAAAAGCGCAGACTCAAGCCATTTTTTTTTCAGCGGTAATATTGCACGCATATGATGTACTAGTATAAAGGCAACTTTTGGCAACTACCCGTTTTTGATTGTAAAAAAAAAAATTTTTTTTCGCTCCACCCTACTGTCCATTATTCTGATGTCGTCCAGAACACATTCATCCGTATAGTTACAGTTCCATTGTAATTTCTTTTACAATCTGTTTTCCATGATCCCGAAATGGGAATTGCCATTTTCCAAAGATCCAACTGGCTAAACTGTTTATTTTTAGGAGGTAATCTCTGAAACTACCGGACCGATTTCAAAAGTAATAGTATCAAAGTGATGGTGTTAGTCCCTGTTCCAACATAGGCTCTATATCTTATGATCGGGCCACTAACCCAAAGGGGGCGCAAGACCACAAAACGTTCTAAAAATGCGATTTTTCTGTTGCTGAAGGGCCTAAAAACATGAAATTTGTCATGGTAATTACTTATAAGATATTAAGAACATTTCTTAAAAAATTCGAAATTTAAAAGGGGTGATAATGCGAGAAAAGCGTTCTAAAAAAGATCTAAATGTCGCTTTCTACGCAATTTCAGAAAGTGTCAAACCGATTTCAAAAGTAATGGTTCGAAATTGATGATGACAGCCCTTGCTCTAACGTAGGCTGAATTTTATGTCGGTGTCACTACCCCCTGGGGGTTGCAGGAGTAGAAAAACGTTCTAAATTGCGATTTTTTGTGATACTGAAGAGGCCAGAAACTTTAAATATGGCATGGTAGTTACTTATAAAATATAACTGCCCTCAAAGAACAGTAGAAAGTAACTTTGAAATTTAAAAGGTTTAACGCGAAGGGAAGGAGCGAAAAGCGTTCGAAAAAAGTCCTAAATTATGATTTCTATGCAATCTCAGGAAATAATAAACCGATTACCAAAGTAATGGTTGCAAATCAGTGGTGACTGTCTCTGATCCTACAAAGGCTATATTTTATGCCGGTGCCACTACCACCTGGGGTTGCCAGGAACAACAAACGTTCTAAAAAGGCTTTTAAAAACTTTCTAAATTACGTTTTCTATGGAATGTTAGGAAATACCAAACCGATTTCAAAATTAGTGTTGGCAAATTAATGGTGACAGTGTTTGTTTCCTTTTGTGGCATTTTATGTTAGTGCCACTACCACCAGGAAGGTGGTAGACCGATAGATAAGCAGCTTGGAATTTGACATGATGGTTAATTTTAAGATGTAAGTGCGTACTAGGAACGGTTTGTGAAAAATTAAAAATTTCAAATGAATACTGAAATGAGCATAAAACCTCAAAGTACTTTATAAATTATCATTTATTTAGAATTAGTTTTAGTTCTTATTAATTTAAGCCTCATTTTTGCCTAATGCAGAGTAATAATGAAAATTAGTCAAACGTTGGCTTAATTAGTAATTTTTGAATTATTCCTAAATGTATAATTTCTTCTAATAAAAATTAGATATACAAATACCACTTGGCATATTTCAACTATTTCGCGAGCAAATCCGCGGGTTTTGCTAGTTTATAATAATTATATCTCTTATACTTCCCAAAATAAATGGATTTACTTATGAAAAAAGACATCATTAGTCACTATGAAAAACGCTCCAGTTTCGATTGATAAAACGAGACAATTCTTTTTTTATTTGAGGGAGGGGGGGAAGTGGGTTACATGGATCCCCAATGATTCATTTAACATATTTCTTTTTTTTTTTTTTTTGGCGCGTTCGTAATTATATAAATACGTAGCCCTTATAGTCGTCGTCTGGTCCGTCTGTCTGCATATAACAGCACAAAAACTGCGCAACCGAATGGTTTGAAATTTAATATAGATGAGGATGTGAGTTTAAAATCCGCCTTATTCAAAATTTAAAAAAACGAGTTTTCTCTATCAATCTACTCTATTGGTAAACCTGCACCGAAAAAACACCATAAACTGTAAAAAAAAAATATTTTTATTCCTTATTTTTGGGTTTCTAAAATATTGATTTGGTTTCAAAACTCGCCTTACCCACTAGGGAGTTGGCAACAAAACTAGCTTTATCCCTGCGCATGGGTAAACCAACGGACGACCAGCTTATCATCTACCATAGATTAACATACAAGATCGGACATTTCCATAGAGCGTAATGGTAATGCGATTGCGATCGCAGCGCCTTTAGTGACAATGGGGAAGAAACTCTCCATTCTTGTAATATTTTTATCCTTATAATATTATAAATGTCAATATGTGTCTGAATGTTTGAATGAAGACAGCGTCTAAACGGATGAATTAATGCTTTTGTATTTTTGGTTATAGATGGATTACAACCCGGAAATGAACATAGGCTATGTTTAATTTATTTTATTCAAATATTTTGCTTAATAATCCAAAATTTCATTATTTTCCATACACAATGAATTGACATTTTTCTGATAAAATTTAACCATCTTCCTTTTTTCGTTGCCAAAAAATAAAAACCCTGAATAATAATTTAATTTCCAATTGAAAGATTAAAACGGAAATTTTCAAGTATTTTTAATAATACAAGGTGCATGGATTTTGAGTAAGTGCGGGAAGAAGGCAAATGGGACGTCATATATGGAAAATAAAACGGATATGCTTTGATGTTGAAATAAAATGAGATTGTGTTATGGTATTAATTCTTATTATTTAAAGAAAATTGTTATCAATGCTTACGGTTTATCGTCTGCACGCGGTTAACATAAAGATGGAATTTTTAATTTAAAATTTAAAAATAAAAGAAACTTTTGAAGAGCAAATATTAATAATATGCACAGTAAAATTATCGATGTCGAAAATGACGTAATGATTAGCAGGAAATGTATTTTCATTCTTAAAAAGTAAAAAGTTAACTAGATTACCTGAATAAAACAATTTCTAGTGAGTGTTAATTTTTAAGCGTTCATTCCAGGAAATTTAAATAACAGTTACTTTATTTTTAAAGAAATTTACATTTTCGTTCAAACAACATAAATGTTTAATATGATTGCGTCATCAAAGTAACATTCAGTATAATTTTTTTTATTGGAGAAACGTTTGTAAATCGTAGTGTGGCAGCTGAATTTTAATTCTACATTTCTTTTAGCTTTAAAATTGTAAAATATTTGTTGACATTTTAAAAAGTAGCTCTTTTTAGTGCTCTTTTTTAGGAACAGATGTTATATATTGCAGCGGCCGCCATCTTCGATCTTTTCTTGGCGTGAACACTCCTTTTCCGCCAAGTAGTAAATGTCGCCAAGCAGTGCTTTATGCTCATGTTAGGCTTAACGAAAATAAAATGTAAAACATCGCCAACAAAATTCGACAAGAAATCTCAAAACATCCAAGATGGCAGCCGCGGGAATATGCTGCATCTAAGCCCTTTTGGATAATATTTTTTTTTGTGAAGTATGATAGATTGAGATAAATATGCCTTAGCTTTTAATGTCTAACTGAATTTAAAATGTTATAAAAATTTAAATAGAGGAATGTCATCAAAGCGAAATCAAATTTATCGAGAAATTCACGTAATGCAAGAGCATTGAAAATATCAAAAATTAATGAAAGGTTTCCTCAAGCAGAATTGCGTAGAACAAACATGAACAAACCAATCGTCAGGCTAATCTTAGAGATGCTGATACAGCTGAAAAGTCCCAACTGCGTCACCATTATAACGCTGCTTATTTGGCTTCAAGGAGGATGTGAATCACCTGAACTGTCGCAACATAGGTTAAAAGAAGACACTGGCCGCAAGTAAATAAACAATTTATTAATAAATAAACAACAATAGCCGGCGTTACCATGTCAAGCAAAATAAGCTATTTTGGCGACAATTAGGTACCCCGGTGCGTATATGCCATTTGTGTAATTTTCTTATTACTTCATGATATAAACAGACATCCTGGTTCAGCGTATAAACCTGAATTATGCCGATGATCTTACAATAAAGAAATATCTTATACCAGCCGCCCATGCCGACCAGTTTGGTTTCCTCAAAATTTATGTTTGGGAAAGCATGTTAAGCATTCTATAATGTTACTTTTATTCATAATTTAAAATACTTGGACTCCCCTAACCCTCTCGCTGCGCAACCCGAGATTTCCTCGGGAAACGTAAAAGTAGCAAAATTTGTGCAATCCGAGATTTCCTCGGGGATTCAATTTTTCCGCTGGCGACTATTTTTTAATTCCAACTCGGACCACTTTTTAAGTACAAAAAATTCCATATAGACATTAACAACATCTACATGAAAAATACACTGCAAAATTGATTTTCTTAAAATAGTGGTGCAAAACTATAAAAATAGTCTGCAGTGACAGCTCTGATTTCGCCTTAGGCTGTAAGAGGGTTAACCGTAATTAATATAATCCCCTAAGCTAATATTAGTTTTTGTTGCATTAAAATATCTCAATTTGTTGATTTTCTCTAAGCAAGTAAAACCTATTGGTTTACAATGGAAGTCTATGGGAATTCGGCAAAATATTAGAGATATCGCTAAGTTGGCGTCACTTTTGGCGACAAACTTGGCGACAGAACAGGGTCTCCCCTATGGTAACCCCTTTATAGGTTTGGGGATGTATTAAATAACCAATAATAACCAATAAATAACCAATGTTCAATAACAAATGCGTTCAATAACCAATGAGATGTGTTTTATTTGGGCATTGCTATTAAACCATTAACAAATAACTGAGATTTCTATGCCAGGTACGATAGCGTAATATATAAATAGATTTTCTACTGTAAAATGTGATAAAGAATTGGTTTATTATATATGTTTTTAATTATCGGAAGGGGAAATGCTTTGCTTAATTAATTCATTTCTTCTTCTTTTTATGTTACGTGAACGACGTAACGGGTAACAGCTAGTTATTGAATATCTATCTACCTTATTGTGATCTTTCTTTTTTTAATATTGCATGTTTACGTTTTCAATAGAATCTTACACAGATACATGAACATAGCATATATATTTTATTTTATATATCTAATATCTATTCTATGTTCATGCGCGGATATATGCTTTTTTTTTTTTTTTTTTTTTTTTTAGATGATGAGTGAACGATTTAAGTGCACGAAAAACATGGTAAAATTTTAGACTTGAATTCTATATATCAAAAGCAATGGCGTAATATAAAAATATACGAAATATTGCACTCTACAAGTCCCAGAAAATATAAATATTCCCATTTCGTAATAAAATTTTTATAGCCGATATTTTATTAATTTATGAAGTTTAACGTATTAAACAATCGTTACAATAAAATTCTAAAATTTACGCATTTTCAATTTTTTACAGATAAAATAAAGATATTGTTTTAATGTAAATATCATACAATAAATTCAATAATATTTATAATATTAACATATAAGAAATAGCAATAAAATTGCAGATGGGGAAAAATTCTTAGATTTTTACAAATTTTTAGAATTATATAAATGTAAAAGTAAAAAATAAATAGAGGTACTGACATTACACTCAATAAAATTTTATCGCTATGAATAAACTAACACAATACCTGAATTTCATTTTTAACAATTTAATCTCATGAACTTACATATTTACGTTCTTAACAGAATTTTCTAGGGTTTTTCTTATGAACGAAACAAGTATGAAAAAAAAGCAGCTAAATAAATCAAGCATAAATACAACATCGTCTGCCTCGTTCAGGAAAGATTCGATATTCAAAACATAGAACGCAAACATATTTCAATAACATAGGTAAATTTCGGAGGCTTGTTAATTCTTTACCCTTGTCGGTAGTGACGCTAGTACTGTTGCCATTACAGATTTGACCGTAAATGTCCCATCTTGTATATTAATCTATGATCATCTACTATACCAGTAATTTTCTCTCATTTCTCGGCGACCTGTTGCTATTTTCGTTTAAAATTTTTACCAGTTCTATTCATACAAACTAATTAAATAAGTTTTGCCGCCAGTCCTTATAATGGACAGTGAATCAACTCTTTCATTTTGTGAAGGAAGAGGGAAGAAGAGAAAAAAAAAAGTCCAACTCGTGGGTTAGTTCTCAAAAGAAGATTACAATGTAAGTTCAAAATGGAGTATTACTTTCCATATTTCTTATTGTCAAAAGGTGTTAAAAAAATATTTTTTATTCTCAGGCATAAACCTAGGGCCGTTCCTGTCCTCTGAATGTGCACTCACAAAAAAAAAAGAACCTGGAGTATTCAACTCTCTCCATGTAGGATCTATAACGCTTCCGCCAAGATTTTTTATTCAAGCATTTTCTTTTAAAGTTCATGACTCTTCCAAAGGTACTATATAAAAACTAAGAGCCATTGCCATCTTCAAATTTCCGGAAAGGTATTTCGATAGGTACTTGGAATATCAAAATTCAGAGTGCAAAAGTTGTGCTAGATGCATCTAAAACTGGACTTTCTCCTTAAAAAGAAGGGGAAAGGGGTTCCCCGTGAAAAAAAAAAAAAAAAAAAAAGTTACCTAAATCATAAGCTGTTTATGATAAATTTTATTTGGTTGTTGGTAAGTTTTCTTTTTTAGAATAAAACGTAATACTAAATTTTAATCATACTTATTGCTGTCATAAGGATTATTTTTGAATCCAAAATAGTATCACCCAATAGCCAAAAATAGAAACTATTAATTTCTTTGAGCAAGTACGATGAACGATGCATTTTTTTTTTTTTTTTTAAGAAATTGATATAAAAACGTTTCTTACCCATAGGTTTCGAACAAAACTCTTCTAATCCGAAACTTTTTCAAATTAATTAATTTAATTAATTAAAGTAGATTTTCCAATTTAACACAATGGTATCATAGAGCAGCTAGTTATAAGTATAAAAAAATTTGGAGGAAATTTTGCTCGGGGTCGCAGTTTCTAGTGTAGAGAGAATGAAATTTTTACATTTTCTACAGGTTCCATTTTAAAAGGATTTATTGCATTTTTATGTCCCGATTTAGGAGCCATTGTCCGGTTGCTTTTGTCTCTTTGTCCCGCTTTTTGGACGTGGCGACACTACTCACAGTGCATTGTATAAAATAAGAGTAAACATCGCATATCTGAAAGAAGTTTTACATTATTCCCCGTAAATCTGAAGAAATTGGCGTATAATCGAGGGATCGTATAAATGAGAGATGCATAAAAGAGAAATTACTGTACGAAAATGTTTCCGATTAAATTTCTCATGAAAAGTTAACTTTCTCCGTGACTCCTTAATTGATATCAAGATAAACAGAACCATTAACGACATGATAATGATGATAAATAGTTCGAGGTCGTTATTGAATATTTTGTGAAGCCGCATCCCAAACGTGCTGAACAACTTTTACCACATAAATAATTTGCCCGCACAAAAGAGAGGGAACTCGATTTCTATGCTCAAAATATCTCACCTATTGCCTGATTGACGAGCAATTGACCCCACATGCTAACTTCTTGACCTTGCCTAAGCGGGAAGTCAAGCACGATGTCAGTAAACTGCAAGAAAACATTTCCGCGAATTCAATCTGTCATATCTCATGAATATTCATCGCATGCACAGAAAGAGAGAAAAAGAAAGCAAATATATAGCCTGAACTACAGAGGTAAAAAAGGCACCCGGTGGCCATCTTATACAGAATAGAACCATTTTGAGTTGTCAGCCTGATTTATTGTCGAAATTGATTTCGAAAAATCTTAATAAACAAAACATTACGCGTGCACCTCACTCTGTACCGAGTCTCATTGTTGTGTGGTGCCTTAAGTCTGTGGGGGTGTTCGTTTTAGCATAGGAGGTGAAAGCGGTCAAATTATATTAACTATACCATGTTTTAAAAAAGACCTCAGACATGATATGACCCCTTCCACTGCATGGGTAAGCAGACACCCCTTGTTGAAAAGTTGTCACAGCAGTTACAAAACATAAGAAAGAATACCTCCCGCACAAATTCCGAAACATTACAAGACAATATTTTATATATTTTTAAAATTTTTATTTTTTTTTTTTATCTTTCATATGCATTCGCATACATTTGAAATGTTGAAAATGGGATTAAATTTGTGAAAAATTTTTTTAGGAATTTCAAATATGAATAAATTAATGAGTATTTAAGCAGGAGAGAAACAACCTCAGCAGCTCTATGACATCTTCGTAGGTAAGTTAATTGGTAAAGTGACAAGCTTTTAAACTAATTTGTTCAGTAGTTACAGCTTCTTAAATTAATGGTAAAATTCATCGTGACAGGCGTATGGTCTACTTTGAGGCGAAGTAATGATTAAAAACATTAATTTCTGATCTTTAACACTGCAATTATTTATTTTTTAGTGCAAAAAATTGTACTAAATCACATATTTTCAATGAGGTTTCTTGTATCACGAGCAATAAGATGACAAACTTGGTGATATGATCGTTTTTCTGTGACTGCGAAAGAGTGAACTTTACAGAAAGACCCCTGATGACCCAACTGTACTGCTTCTAACTCTAATAGTTTCCCGATGTTCATCTTAGACCTGTATATACAGTGCGTCACAAAAATATATGGACAGGCGGTTTTTTGAAATAACAGTTCAAAAAATGAAGCAGTAATCACGAAACAAATAATTAGCATATGGAATCATAACATAAGTTTATTACAATACAGAAATAGCATGCTTATATCACAAGTTGTTTGTAAAAAAAAAATAAAATTGAAAATAAGTTGTCCCAAAAATATCTGAATAATGAAAAGCATCGCTTTTATTACCACCTTATCAAGAAAATTTGCATATTCTGTGTTCTGTACATGTGACGTAACCACTTCGAAATATGTATCACTGCTGGTTCTTCAATTCTCGAATAGTTGCAAAATGCCTTTCAACGTTCAATTTTCTGCAGGCTATATAGCTACGATTTGGTGTCTAAAGGCTCAAAAGGTTAAAGTTTCTGATACTGCTAAACAAATAAAGTGTCGCAGATCTGGAATTTATGAAATTTCATCGAAAGGTGACAATGCGACTGCAAAACATCGTTCAGGTTGACCAATAAAAACATCTCAGCGACAAGATAGAGAGATTTTACAAGCAGTTTCAACCCCAAAGAGGTCTGTTCGTGAAATTGCGAGGACTTTAGCTTTTCCTATTTCGAGATCTAGTGTTCACCGTCGCATACAGGTAAGCAAATTTCATAAATATCCCAGAATGTGTCGGACACCTAGGCTGAAATTGCATCATGGAAAATCACGCGTTCTTTGGACTAAAAATGCATTGGACGGATGAATAATTGACCTAACGGCTGGGCATATTATTGGCCTGATCTATGACGAGAACCACGCGAGTTCTTTAGTCGACAACAAGGAGGGGGTTCTCTCATGGTGTGGGGCGCGTTCTGTTTCAACGGAACAACATATATTGCATTTCTTAATAGTCGACTGTGACCTGGGAATTATCAAAATGTGCTCAAAAACAATCTACACGGAAGAGCCTAAACATTATGACAACCTACGTAATAACGCGTTAGCCCACCTTTGGCCAGCAAAACAGCTGCAACCAGCCTTGGCATGGATGCCACAAGTCCTTCGTAGATGGCCGATGACATATTGTACCAGATGTTTAAGAAGCGGTCACGCAAATCCGATATTGTGGTTTTTGAGGTCTTAGCTGCCGTTCCATGACATCCCAAATGTGCTTTATCGGATTAAGAGATGGTGCGTTAGGGGGCCAGGACATTAACTGGAATTCAACATTATGTTCCTAGAACTAATCGAGCATAATTAGAGCCTTATGACATGGAGCGTTGTCCTGCTGGAAGACTCCATTTCCATTTGAGGAGACAGACTACATGTAAGGGTGCAACTGGTCCGCTATGATGTTGAGATTGTCCGTTGCTTTAATGGTCTGTTCTACCACAACCATGGCTTCCAGAGACGCCCATGAAAACGTCCCCAAATCTGAAAGACCCCAACCACCAGCCTGTGTATGACCTGCTGTACATTGGGGGAGCAACTGTTCGCCTGGAATACTGTTTATCCTGACACGACCATCGACGTGATGAATGAAGAATTATGATTCATCCGACCAGGGAACTCGCTCCTACTTCTCCATGATCCAGTCACGATGTTTCTGGACCCAGTGTAAGCGTAGTTGACGACGACACCTGGTCAACAGAGGCACATCGGTGGAACGTCTGCTGCGTTCTCCAATATCCAACAGTTTCCACTGAACTGTGTGCTCCGAAACAATTCTACTTGGATCTGCATTGTATTGGGCTGTCAGCTGAGCCACTGTCTGGTGTTGATTTTGTCAATTCAAACCTGTATTTCTTTGCTTTTACTTTCACCGTTGCAAATTTTTATTCATAAATTGCGTCTTGAGCGTAGGTATGGTCAAAATTTCGGTTAAAAATGAGAATATGGGCAGATATAATATGAAATACCTGTTCCCTGTTCCACGTGCTTGTCTTGTTTGGGCCGAATGGCATTTAAATTTGAGCGATAACCGCTTTCATATTGCAAACCATTTTTACGGCATACTGCATCTCCATCGATTTCTTTCCTCAATGCCTTTCGCATCACACACACAAGTAAGCGCAAGAATGATTCCCCAGACTCCAAAGCATGAGTTAAATACCATTCCTACCTGACCATGTGCCCTCCACGTCATCCAGACGAGCTCATTACAAAATGTGCGGAAAGTCATAATGTTTTAGCTCTTCGGTGTACACTTCGGTGTTAATTGGAAACATCTTAGAACGGGAAAACTGAAAATTCCAACAGGACAATGAGTCGATCCATACCTCCCACTCAACAACAGCTAAGTTTACGCAGAATCAAGTGACTGCTATAGACTGGCCAGCAATCAGCCCACACTTGAATCCAATTGAAAACCTTTGGAGAGTACTTGCACGAGAGGTGTATGCCCATGTTCGTCAGTTTGCGATTATTCAGAAATTAAAGCAACAAGTAGAATGGAGTTGGTTGTCTTTACAGCCATTCAAAAGAATGTATCCAAAATTTGAATTTAAATACAAAGTACTCGGAAAGTCCATATATATTTGGGGCTTAATTTTGATTTTTTTACAAACATTCTGTAAAACTTATATTGTATCTCTTTGTTGTAATAAACTTATGTTATGATTCCATATGCTTATTATTTTTTTCATAATTATTGCTTCAGTTTTGAACTGTTATTTCAAAAAATCGCTTGTCCATATACTTTTGAGACGCGCTATAGGTCCTCTAACAATTACTCAAAATTTGAAGGGGGTCAAGCAGTAGCCTCTAAACCAGTTGGCATGGAGTGACCCAATGAAAAAAATTAAAACTTATATGGCATCAATTCGGAATAGAATTTAATTATCGTCTATATCATTAAAAATATTCTTTCTTTAAAATTTCGCGGGAAAATAAACAATGGCTCGAAGACTATGCATTTCCGTTTTCCGAAGAGAAATAACCTAATTCGATTATTAAAAAAAGGTGTGAAAACAATGTTTTTAATATTTCTAAGCGTAAAATAAGTGATATTAATTAATAAACAAGTGGGTAAGTGTGATCACAGATCGCACAGAATGGTTTCTTTTAATATTCCTTTCGAAACAATTTATCCTTTTGCAAAATCTGTTAGTTCCGCATTTCGCAACCAGGGGGAGTATTCTATTCTAAACAAACCTCTATCTGAACGAAACTCCGCTTTACAAACTATCCGTAGATATATTAGTTGAGGGGATCGGGCCCATAGCACCCGAGATAGGTAGGCGTCCCCTGGCGGTAAAAATTGGAACTAAAATATGTATGGCTATGGTGCATAATATGAAAGAGTGGTCAAAGGAGTGTCGGCAAAAGTTAGAAACGTGCACTCCGGATGAAAAGGGTGAAAGTAGAAAAATTGCTAAAAATACAGAAGTTAGAGCCCGGAGAGGTAAATAATGTATAAGACTTTTTCAAAATTTATGATTTTACGTGTGGTGGCAATTCTGCTGCTATAAGTATGCAAAATTTCACATGTCCAACTTAATTAGTAGCTGGGTTAGAAAAAGTGTTTAAAATACACAAGTTAGAGCCCAGAGGGATAAATATGACTTTTTCAAAATTTTATGATTTGTCATTTGATATGAGGTGTTCAGCTATAAGTATCCAAAATTTCAAGTCTTCAACTTAATTAGGGGCTTAGTTAGGAAAAAAAAAAAAAAAGCTTAAATACACAAGTTATAGCCGAGAAGGGTAAATATAAGACTTTTTCAAAATTTTATGATATGTCGTCTGATGTGAGGTGTTCAGCTATAAGTATCCAAAATTTCAAGTTTTCAACTTAATTAGGGGCTAAGCTAGAAAAAAAACTTAAAATGCACAAGTTAGAGCTCGGAGGGATAAATATAAGACGTTTTCAAAATTTTATGATTTGTCGTTGGATGTGAGGTGTTCAGCTATAAGAATCCAAAATTTCAAGTCTCCAACATATATAGTTCGTGAGAACGGGCTCTGTGACGGACAGACAGACAAAGGAGTGAGACGAATAGGGTTTTGTCAGATGAACGAAACCCTAAAAACAGAAGAAAAAAAATTTCAACTTTTACATTTCGCTGGGAAAAAGGTAAAAAATGCATACCCTGCAAAGGTACGTTCACCAATTGGGTTATCGCATCTCAGTCTCATGTTTTAAAATAAAATACAACCCCTCAAAGAACTATCACAAAGTCTTTAAACATCTCTATATGAATTGTAAAAAAAATTAAAACATGATTTAAAGAAAATCAAAAGAACAATCACAACAGCAACAAAAAATTATGTTCACCGACTAATGCGAAAACATGTTTCTCAGCATACAGTGCAAATAGTTGTATGAAAATTATTTGGCAGGTAAAAAGTAGAAATATATAGTTACAATTGTTGAGGCTTGGATATATTTATCTGATTGAATAGAAAAAGATCGATTTACTACCGAAATAGACGAGAAAAAGACCTAAAATGTTGGTTCAGAGAAAACAAGGTAAGATTTGCATCAGAAATGTGTTTTAACACCTGTTTTGAAAGAAGATATGCCGTCACTTAACCTAAATAATCTTCATTGTATTAAGTTACACCAGAATCAGTTTACCAGCCATATCTCTAAATCTACTGCTGCGTCTTATAGAAAAGATTATAAATGAAACCGGAAGTGAGGCAATTCCATTTAAATGCATTCCATTCAAGTACACCGACGTGACTGCTATACATTACTGTGCATATGGAATTTAAAAAGAAACTCTTTATAAGTGGTATCTCAAAACATTGAATGGGCTCTGGAAGCTTTTGGTCGAGGAGTGGAACAAAATCAACCTTGATATTTTAATAAAAGTTCTTTTTCTTGGAAATCAAGATGCAATATGATAGTTAAACAAAGGGCCTCTTAGATTGGATATATTAGATTTTTTTTTATACGTCTTTTTAATAGCTACAGAAATGTGTGAACAACCCTCTGTATATAATAATCATACTCACCTGGTACCATTAAATCTGTTTGCTTTTTTCCAAAGTTTGTTTGTTTTCTTTATTTTTAATTCCTATTCCATATTACCCGACTACCTCACAACACGATCCAAAAAAGAAATTTATTATTATTATTTGTTTGTAAGTAATAAAATTTCGTAAAGTAATTCTTGACCAGGGCTTAATTTGCGCCGGAGCCCACCGGAGCACAGCTCCGGTACTTCTCTGTTTTTAGTACATATTTAAATATTGGTCGGAATTCACCGGAGCTCATAAATACAGGGCTCCGGAGCCCAGTGCAATTTGTAGGTAATCATTTTTATGCAAAAATGCATAGCTACGAACTATTCCTTTTTAGTGTTAACACTATTTTCGAATCATAATCCTTACCATATTTAATCGCTGAATTCTGCAAGTAATTAACACTAAAACTAGGCAACGATTACGATTCGGAAGGAATGATAACTAAAAAGTGGAATAGTTGGCAGTTAAGTATATACTGATTGATATTTTAAATTTTTTTACTTTGCTAAAGAAAAGAAATGCTTTAAATTTTGCAAATAATGTACGAAATATAAATATGTAGATTGGAGTGACAGAGGGGGAAGGGTGGGGGGAAACGGTACAATTGTAGTACCGGTACCACATAATATTAGGGCTCCGGTACTTTTTTTCTTAGAAATTAAGCTCTGTTCTTGACTATAAATAACTAATCTCAGATAGTTGAAGTTAGTAACTGTATTCAGTTTTCGGGTTTTAAACAATATCGGGATGTTGTATTACCTCAAATGTAAATGGTAGTCCAAAATACCTTAAAGTGTAATTATATATTTATTACGCAATTTAAAAAAAAAAAAATCTTTTTCTTTTCTTTTTTATTTTTACTTTTGTACAAGTGATTAAGTAAGACCATTGACTTACTCATAAGATAAGTAAATCCAATAATAGATACTACTACATTAACACTATTTCTGTTGGTGTCAAATGGCACCTTTTAAAGTATTTCGATTTATGGTTATTTTATTTGTGATTTTTAGATTAAAACAATCACAAATTATTTTTAATACATTGAAGACTTATTTTTGTACTTATTGGCTTTAAAATTAAAAGGGAAAATATGCATAAATCAAAAGTTTAAAAGATGTCATTTGACGCTGGTTGAAGTAGTGTAAAACAAAATTAAAAATACTCCTATTATTTTTTTTCTTTTCTGGCTCCTACTTTGACTTGCGAAACTGATGCGAAAAGATGCTAGGTTTTGAACCTCAGTCAAATTTTATTGTGCTCTGCTAATTAAATTATAAATCGCAAAGGCACTGTTTAAAAACTATGCAGAATCCATTTGCTGTATTATAAGGCTCACAGGCTATCAAAGGCTGAGAGCTAATGTGCCCGCAGGTTCTATATGTACGTATGTATGTATGTACGTAAAGCGATAACTCTTGATAGAAATATCAATTTGCTTCAAATTCTTGGATATAGGTTCATTCAGATGAGGCACTTCCCTGATTAGTTTTGGAGATTCATCGGTTAATTATAAAGGGGGGAATGGGGTAGCAAATACCCCCCCCCCCCCTTAATTTAGTTAAATCGGGGTTTTTTTTGTCGATATCTTTAATTTTCGAGTGGCATTATTCTTTGAAATAAGAGTTTAATATACAATTAGTGTAAATAGCCTGTGAGCTCAATGCCATCAGTTTAACTATGCCCTTTTCTTTTTATTATAATATCGTATTTATTTTTAATCATGGTGTTAATCAACCCGATGTGTTACTCTATACTATGATTAACTATTAAACAACAAAAACAACCAAGAGAAAAAAAAAACGCAGCACGGATACGTTCATGTAGTAATTTATAATGTGAAAACTCATTTCACTAAGTTATAGTTATTACAACGTATGTAGACCATGACGTAACTGTAACTTAACGTAATTAGACATTAGACCCCCTGAAGTTCCGGTTCTCTGGAAACACTTTCGAATCTCTCTTAATAGGTAAAACACCGTTCTGTCAACTTTGATTGAAGGAATAAAATTGAGAGATGTTAAGAAGATGCAAAAATTGCACCTTTAAAAGGTTATCGAACTTATCAAGGGTGGTTGGAATACTTTATTCTTCTTTTGTGACATCCCATATTGCCAGCGAAAGCAAACGTCGATAACAAAATATTAGTTTCTCAAGAAATGATGATGATTTCATGACAACAAGGTAACCTAAAAAATGAAAAAAAGTTACGCGAATGTGTAACCTCGAGCTCTTTGGGGGGATTATAAGGGTCTTTTTTATTATTATTATTCGTGAGGATTATCTAGAGTACCTCACCATGTCAGTGGTTTCATAAAAACATGGTTGACAGTGTAATCGTGATGCTTGTATCGATATACAATTTGGCATTATTTACAAAGGCATTAATCAGAGAACACAGTTTACATCTCGGCGAAGAAAATGACTTTATTTAATGATATAGAAATGTTGTATGCAGAGATTGCACACATGTATCTAAACACACATTCACATCAATATATTCTCACTGCGATATTGAAACGGGGTCATTGTCTCGGCAGACTAAGCGGATAATAAAAACAACTGAAAAGAAAGTCGGATAAAGTGAGGTTTCCGGTTTTGTGGGGTACCGGGTTTTCACCTCAAGAAATTGACGATAAATATGCTTTTAATGATGAAATGTCATTATCAGAGTAGAATAGAATTCTTAAGAGACATCTTGAAAATAATAGTTCAGCAGGGATTCAGGTTGAGTTGACCCCAACCTCCTTAGAACTGATTGGGGAAGCTAAACATTAGTTTATCTCCATATTGTTGTGTTTTCTCTGATATTTTAAATTTGCAAGTTTTTTTTTTTAAATATAAACAGGCACCAATTGATCTGATGAGTAACTGAAAGTCATATTGTCTGAAAGCAAAATAATTCAGTCATTATATGTCGCAAAGCAACATTTTCGTTGAATTCTGAAGTTAGGGTTGAAAAAAATTATCCCTGTTTCCAGTTTTACATTTTCTTGGTAATATCGGTAATTGTACGTTTTAAATGTTATGGTAAGAACCATGACTCTCAAATCTTTGTGGATCTAAACATGTAGAATAATTTCCAAATCATCACGCATGGTTGTTGGTGAGAGTATTGCTCATTAGTACGTCTGAAACTAAATACCTGAACTACATTGTAAAAAATATGCAGAGAGAACAGAAAAAAATACTTAATTTTACTTAGAGATATTTAAAAATTATTACTTATGATGACTCTCTGAAAAGATTGTAAACAATTTTCACATTTACATAATAAGAGATTGTAAATAGAACGAAACACGTGGCAGATTTGCCTTTGCAAATATATAATAGAAAAAGAATTCATAAAAATCGTGGATTGCATATAAGTCTTCTAAGTTCTTTAGCGATACACTAGCCATCTTTATTACCTCATATTTCCATGAAACTATTAATAAAGAGGAACTGACATATCCTTAAAATAGTGAAGCTTCAACTATAACCGCTTTCGCAGTGCTTGATTGCCGCCGGAGCAAGCTGCCACCAGTAAATTTAAATGGAAATTTTCTCCTTATTTAAAAACTTTATTAATGAAACATTTAAGTCATAAATAATGACAAAAACAGATATTCATTATTACTGGTGAAAGTTTACTTCGGCGGTAGTCAGACCTTGTGTTCCCGCCATAATTTGACAACATAGAAACTGTCAGCGAAAAAGGTTATAATACCTGGTCAAACTGCCACCAGCAAAAACAAATAGAAAACCATATTCGTAAGAGAAATTTTCCATGAATAAGGTGTTTAAATAAAACGAAAATTTCTATTGAAATTTACTGGTGTAAGTTTGTCCCAGTGGTAATCAGAAACTATTGTTCCGATTTAAAAAAGAAACAGCCGCCATCTTGTGATAACCTCCTCAGTTACTTCACTTGCAACTTTGTAGACAAATACATTATATGTCTCCTCCTCTTTATTGATAACTTCAATCATATGTCAGTCTTCAGGGAATCTCCTGAAAAGAGGAAAAAATATTTCGATTGTTAGGTGAAAAATCATGTAATATTTCACCTCCGTAAGGAAATAGATGCGACGGAAAGAGATTTTGAAATTAATTCATGTAGTCTTTCGTATTGATTCATACATGTTGACTGTAGACACATCAAAATAATAATAACAATAAAAGGTGTGATAATTAGTGTTGCAGGTCCCCTGTCACAAAAAAGTGGGACAGAAAGACAATAACAGCGGGACAATGGCTCATAAATCGGGACATAAAAATACTGTAAATCCTATCAAAATTGTGTCTGTCTATAAAGGAAAATATTCATGTCCTTGACAAAAAAAAATATGATACAAATAGATCTGCTAAGATAGAAACATCTCTAAAAACGAAGTCTTTCTCCGGTCACTTTAAATTCCCTCTTAGAACATTTTACTGTAAACAGAATAAACAGAATAATCTTCTGAAGTAAAATGTGTGAAAGCGAAGTCGCTAGGGACAGAAAAACAAATCCGTTTTGGGGAGGTTTTTGATTGAGCAGTTATAGCTGTATAGTACTGATTATGCAGGGAGTATAATTTTTTCTACGCTTCAGGTAAGATTCCGTTATACGCAGGTACCGTTTTTACAAGTTTTGTTAATCAAACTACATAGGTATTTATTACACCTATAATAACAAAATAGCTAGCAACGGGGAAAATAATCTGTTTTAGCAGGTATATTTGTACGCTATTCCTTTCGGTGGAAACATAAAAATGTTCCTTTATAGGCAGGTTTTATTTTCTCAGGTTTTACTGTATTGAGTTTCGCTCGATATAGACTAACGAAGAGCATGGTACTGAAAGGAATTTAGAAAAATTTATGCATCTCGAAAAATTCGGGACATTGGACGTCCCACTCAGGGGTTCGCGGAACACTCTTGGAACCAAAGCCAAAAATAGGGGGGTGAGCAGAGGGGGCATGCGCCCCGGTCGCCAAAAAGAAGGGGCGCCAAAAAAAATTATGGCCAATTTTCCTTCCCATTCTGACCAGAAAATCAGAGTTCTAACTTTTTACGGCTACTCGTTCATCTTCATCTAACACTTCATTTATAATAGCTGTTTCATAATAAAGGAAGCCATCAGTCCATCAGAAGAAAATAACTCGGTTAAAGCGGGACTCGGATAACCGGGATTCTACTGTATATTTCATTTTAAAAATGACCTTTGGAATATTTTTGTTGGTGTTCAGGGGAGTTCATGACCTCCCCCTTGGATCCGCCATTGTAGATTACGTAGTTCAGTATTACCTATTTTATGATTACATATTTTAAATTTTAAAATAAGTCGGTTATTAGAAAATTAGTAAAATTCTCTTTGTAAATATACTTCGCGGAAGAGGGGGGGGGGGGGGTTGCAAAATCCATGTTTGCCGCGGGTGCAAAAAAAACTAGTTTCGGCCCGGGACATCCCTTGTAAATCCTGGCAACAATAGTAATAATGCACAGTCCGTAAACAATTTTTGTCAGTGTCACACAATCCATTTATTCAAACACAGGGTGCCTCACTCTAAGCCGAATCTGGATTTTTGCTTGTAATTTTAACCAGTGGCGTAGCTCAGGGGGGGCGAAGGTGGCGGAGCCCCTTAGCTACGCCACTGGACGAATCTTTATTAAATATATATATATATATATATAATCTTATAAGGTTATGGAAAAAATTCTCGTATAAAATGAAATTTCTGGCGCACCACGCAACAGAGTAAACTTTCTTTTCTTGGAGAATCTGAAATTTTACACAGAATGGGGTGCCTGAATAAGATATACGCTAGTGAACAAAAATCTAGCTATCCTTTTTCGACTTCCGGTTTTCGACGGATTTACACGTTTTAGGGGTCAGAGATATAAAAAAAGTTCTTATACGAAATGTCTGTCGGTCCATGTGCCGCCATAGTACCATCGAAAAGTGGATGAAGTTAGGCACAGAATTGAACCATTTTTTTTTCTCTTTTTTTTTGTATGTTTTTGACTAAGGCCAGCAGGTCCTGTGATCAAGACGTCTTGCACAGGTGGTTCATTTCGCTTAGCTTCCATACTGAATACAAGGCTGAAAATTAACTGTTACTTATTTTGAGAGGAAGGCAAGAAACTGCTAAGGTAGAAATTATTTAAAGGTCTTTATTGTCCACCGGGATCGTTTCGAACATAGCCAAAATTACACGGCTAAAGCCGATGTTGGAGAAGGGAGCAGAAAGTTACATTTTTATGTTCACAGAATCAGATATTCGAAGGAAGTGATACAATTACATTTTCTCGAAAATGCTCGAGTGTTGGCAAGCGTACATACAAAATTTCGCCAAATACATATACTATATGGGGAGATTAAAGAGAGAGAGAGAGATGTGGTCAAAGTACAATAATTGAAATTGAATGGGGAATGTAAAAGAGTAATAAGAAATATTTAACGCCAACGAATTACATAGGAATTATAGCTCATAAACCGCAAAAGAACATTCGACAGGGTTTGCAAAAGTTCTCATGGGACTGAAACGCCAGCTAAAGAACGTTAATAAAATAAAACAAATTAAAGACAGGGTTAATAACTGAACAGACTGATATCTCTTACATCTGGACCAACGGATAAAAATGTCGAAGTAATTTGTCTGACTAATTTCTGCATATCATCAAAACTTAAGCAAAAGGATGAAAATTAGAATCCAGTTGCTATGCGAAAAGAGGAATTTATTTCTTTTCTTTTAAATGCAGTGCGTTGCGGTTGAAATATTAAAGAGACTGAGAATTGAATGCTTAATTTATGAAAGGAAAAGAGCGCTAAAAACAGATTGAATCCGAATGCAGACAGATAATTAAATTTAAGAATTTTAAAAAATGTAATTTTAAAGGGGGGAAAGAGAAAAGGTCTTAATATTAATATGTGAAGGTAAGCGCCTTCACATATATCTCCCCAACAGCCGAAAAAGAACGAAGTGAACCGCGAGAGAAAAAAAATTAACCCCATGTCTTCTCTCAAATACATTACACATAAAGAAAAATATGTAAAAATGTAATATTTTGTAGTGGGAACCCGGTGACCAACAGTTTATAAACATATACAGAAATACTAAATATGTAAAGAACAAATAAATCATGTCTCATATAAAAAGCATGCCTATAAGCATGACAAAGCAAGTTGGTACCAAAGACTTGCAAAAATAAAAATATATTGAAATTTTTTTATGAACTGCAGTTAAAACTTCTGGACAGCTGTTTTCTTAATTTTTTTTTTAACGTGTGCACACCATTATTTTTTTATAAAGTTCCAGAAGATTTTAATATATAAAATTGCTTGAACTTTCACTCCTAGCAAAAGCAATTATCACAATTGCTACAATAATTTGTCATACTCCAACTTATAAAATTATTTTGAGACATGAACTGTATATAAAGACAAAACATCACATGATATAGTAAATATAAAAAATTGTAACCTTTTCAGCCCTAGTTGTGACATCTCAAGTTTTTAAAAGTAGTGTAACTAGTAAAAGAAGAGGAAGATGGGATTAAATTATTTGTTGAAAATTGAAAGTTGCCATAATGTTATCTAGTAAACAAGGACTGAATGTGTTTTACTGAGAACCTAATTTAAGTAAAGTGAATTTTAAAACATATTGCACTCCTATAAGGTATAAACAAGAGGTAGTAAGAACTTTCCAGAGAAAGTACCCCTTAAAAAATGGTAAAAAAATGTACAATAAATTTAATGAAATTTAATAAGCATTATACAGGGTGTCCGGTCTCAACGGTGTCCAATGGCTAATTCCTAAACCGTTAGTCATAGACATATAGTTCCAATTACAAAAATGTTTTAAATCAGGTAAAGAAATATTTTAAAAGCGATTTGGGTCAATAAAAACATTTCTTAAAAAATTACGAAATTTAAATTTTTATACGGTCCCCCGGTCCTGTAAGTTATATTTAGTGAAATTTTCCTTTTACACTGACAAGTAATACAAAAAAAGTCCCGTTATTCTACGATTAAAATTGACTGAGTAATAGCTGTTTAAAGTTGGAGCCTATTTTTTGCTGCAAATTGGGCTTCATTCACAAATTTAGTCGAAATATAATTTCGTCAGATATAAAAAAATGTTTGGGAGTAAAATTAACATTGCAATATAAATTTGAAATCTTTAATCATTCTGGCATATTAATGGAAAATATACAATTTGTAATAAACATTTAAGAAGAAAGAAAAAACAGAATTTTTGTTAAACAAAATGATTCTAAATTAACAGCCTCAATTCTTTACAGAATGATACGTATTTTAAAATATTATTAGATTGCATAAGCCTGCAAAAGTTGGGTTATGTCATGTTTTTTAGCTTTTGATAATTGATTCTTATATACTCTGTACCGCTGAATCCGAAATTGACCTTCATTTTTAACTATCATATCAGGATTTTTCGCAAATTTTAAATTTCGAAGTTAAGAAGTTCAATGTTAAAATTGAATTTCCTCGCCCATCTCATCGGATCACTCAGCTGTTTAGCTGTAAGAATCCCAGGATAAGCAAAAATATCGAATAAATTTTTTAATAAAATAAAATAAAATAAAATAAAAATTGTTTTACATATGTTTTATAGTATGAGATTTTCGCTATATTTTAACTTACACATTTGCGATTTGCAAAAAAATTCTAACGTGATGGGTAAAAATGAAGGTCATTTTCAGATTCAGTGCTAAAAAGTAGATAAAAATCAATTATCAAAAGTTAAAAAACACAACCATCTCCTCTATTTTATAGTATTCGATTTTTGTTATTCTTTAAATTTGAAAATTTATGATTTGCGAAATATCCTGACATGATGGTTAAAAATTAAGGTAATTTTCGGATTCAGTGCTAAAAAATACAGAAAAGTTAAAAAACCCAACAATCGCAGTCTTGTATTATCTAATCTGAAACTTTTTCTTAAACTCCTTGGCAGAAATCTATCCGAAATTTTTTGTGTTATCCTGTAAAATAAGTATAAATGGTAACCACCGAAAATGTTAATAATATTAGACTGTTATCGGATTTGCGACAGTATGTAAAATGCAATCTCGATCGGATATTTAAAAGTGGGTTAAAGTTTGAGTAAAAATTTTGAACTGGAAAAACATACATACGATTGTTGAAGTAACATAAAAACTTATAAAAAAAACATAATTTTTGTTAAAAGAAATCATGAGAGAAACAGTCTCAAATCCTGAGAAAATAAAACATATGTTATTTTAGCCAATTTGAGACTTAATCATAATACTTGTAGGATTTTTTTTTCAAAGCGCAGATACACATGAAGTAAGATCTTCGAATACTTTAAACACTTGGTATATGATCCCTCAAAGCCAAGCCGAACTCATTTGTTTTCAGAGTAGAAAAGTGGCATAAGTCATGCATTTTTAAAGTTTCATAACTCGCTCAATTTTAGCGTTATATGAATGGGACTTTTTTTGTCTTGCTTGTCAGTGTAATAGGAAAAAATTACTAAATATAACTTATAGGACCGGAGGACCGTATAAAAATTTAAATTTCGTAATTTTTTAAGAAATGTTTTTATTGACCCAAATCGCTTTTAAAATATTTCTTTACCTGATTTAAAACATTTTTGTAATTTGAACTATATGTCTATGACTAACGGTTTAGGAATTAGCCATTGGACACCGTTGAGACCGGGCACCCTGTATAACAGATGACACAAAAGTATGTGTGTGTGTGTGTGTGAATATAGTCATAAATAATGCAAAGTCATAAATAACACCGTTTGGTGTTACGACTGGTATATACCAGTAATAAACCACATGTGTCAATGAGCATAACAAAAACCAAAAATAATGCACACCTGTGTACTGAGTGATTGGAAAATCGTGCATAAGAAAACTACCTTATCCCGTGAAATACCTTGAATAGCCAAGGGAGGTACCGAATGAAAAAAAAAATAAAAAGTAAAGTGTAATCCTGTAAAGTTACCAAAAAAAGAAACCCTTTTATTTTTAAATACATAGCATAAAAAAATAACAAACTTGTGCTAGTATACAAATGAACACTAGAAGTGTATCACAGTGACCTCAAATGAAAAAAAAAATATAACACTGAACCAAAGAAAAGTATCAATGAAGTAAAATGCCTAAGTGTTTTGAAAATCAGTTGTAAAAACAGTGACAATTAGTCCCTGATGCACGCAAAGAATTGACAAATCTATGAACTCGTGTAAGGGTTTTTTCTATGAACTAACATAAACTATGAACTACTGTGTGTGTTAACTATGAACAAAAATTCTCTACATGCACCAAGCACCAAACAGCAAAATGTAACTGAAGAGAAAAAAAAGTGTACCGTATTTAAAAAAACTAAAAGGTTAAATTTAATTTTTTTTACTGTAAATTTCATAAGATATTGCTGCATTCGTTGAAAAAGTATGTGCTCAAAATGCCTGACTGTAAAATTGACAGGATCCATACCTTTAAGTTAAACAAACAAAAATAGGAGTGTTATAGCAAAAGACACACTGTCCCTTGAAAAATATAGCAAAAGAAATGTTGTTCACCAAAAAAAAAAAAAAAAAAAAAAAAAAAACTTCCTTAGAATCATGACACATGCGTGTGAAAAAAAATTCTCACCGGACACCCAGTGAGACTCAAATTCAGTAAATAAATTTACGAGGAGAAGTAAAATGAGAATAATGCAAAGGTTTTAGTTTTGCTGAATTTTCATGTATAGACCTTCTGTGTATTTATTAAAATTTAACACCTGGCAAAAATATTAAAAACATTTACTAAGAAATTGCATACGATTTAATATAGTGTAACCAGATACCTTACTCGATCTGGCACCTTCAAGTAAGAAGTATCTAATGAAAATGTTAAAAAATGTTTCATGTTAAAAGTAAACAGATTCGAAATGTGTGTGTAGTTTAACATGTCATGTGACGGATAACTCCTTGAAACCTTAAAATCTTTGTACATAGAAAAAGTGATGGTGTCATTGATATGTTATGACATTATGCAAACACACAAAATAAACAAAAACAACTCTGTTAAAATTTTAAAAAATAAAAAAACGATAGAACATTTTAATATCGAAACATGGTGTAAAGTTTAAAAGATAGAAAAGTAACAGGAAAAAAGAACTGTATGTGTGTGAAGGGAGGGGAAAAAGAAACTCCAAACTCATGAACTACCTGAAATGAAACACATGAACAAGTGTGTACGCAAGCATACACAACGTATAAGTAAACACATGAACAAATTGTATAATTCCACATGAACTACATGTAATAATGTCTCAATGAACAAACATTTTTTTTTTTGCATTTGCCAACAAAATATACGGACAGTATGTGTGTAATAACCCAAAACACTAAAATACGAGTGAGATTCAATTACATAATTAATGAGTTTATCACCAAAATGTAATGAATAAGGGTTTTAAAAAAAAGCCACCGAACTACGTGTAATGTGCGAAAACTCTGGTTATACTCTAAACCAGCCACAATGAACTATATGTGTTATACTCAATGAACTACTTGTGAGGAAAAAAAAACAAAAAGAATACTGTCGAATTGATCGTAAGCAAAGTACAATGTGTAAAAGCAAATGAACAAAATATGTAAATCAACTCATGAACTAGTGTAATGTATGTGTATGAATGACCAAAATTGTATTCTAAATGAGCAAATTTGTGTAACACAGACAAAATACCCAATACATGAACTACTTGTATAGAAAAAAAAAGGAAAAAGTTGCATATATGGTTAACTAAGGGTTAAAAATTAAAATAAAGGTGTATCTGCCAAAGTTATTACTGTATCACGTTAAAAAGAAGTGCGTATAAAATGTACGAGTGCACGACAGATTGCATAACTCTACGCTAAAATGTAGCAGTTATGCTAAGCCAAACATGTTCCAAGTAAAGGGATGGAAAAGAGAAAAAAAAAACGAATAGCAAAATACCAAGCGTTATACTTTATGATATATGAGTGTATGTATCCGTCACAAGACACCTGTGAGACTATAACTCACTAATTAAAAAAATTTAAATCTGAGAAATTGCCAAAGAGTTAGTTCAATGACTATATGTGAATAGCCTTTTTTTGAAAAAAAGATAAAGTGTACATAACAGCTAACATTATGCATTTGAATAAATTTTATAAAAACAACCCCTAAAGATATCAAATATCATGTCAGTTATAATAAAATACCTTATGTTATAAATAAATTAGCAACGAGTCACCAGCCGCGCGTAAACAAACAAAATTAACAAATGTGTAAAAAAATACCAGCTAGAAAGTAACTCATCCATGTAAATTTAAGATGCATGTGCAAATATTGTATTGAATTACATTATGTAAAAAAAAATCAGTAACAATCCGAAAATAAAAAAATGACAATACGCAAACTTTAAAATAGTATAAAACTATGTATTTGTGAAAATTTACACTAATGTTGAGAAATTATGTAAAAAAATGTACAAGCACACAGAATCATGACCATGTTTAAACAAGGTGAGTGTCATAAAATTATTACAAAACAAGACCATATGAAATGCAAATGTAAATATGTGTGTGTATGTAGTACCAGGTTAAACCTGAAATCATAATAAATGTGTACATGAGATTAAAGAAATGATGAAGACAAACATCTAACTTCACTATCTGCCCATAGTAAGCTAGAGTGAGAAAAATCATGTACGGAGTATCAAATAGTATGAGAGATACTTCATTATGCATTTAAAAAAAAAGAGATCGCGCACGCCTTGTAAATTAATGTGAGGCATTAAACATTTGTATCATGTAAGCAACATATTCCATTTTTGAGAAAGTAAACGGCCGATCCACTTAGCCAAAAGTGAAACATACACCCTTAATCATTGGGCTATTTCCGGAACATAGCGCAATGAAAAAAGCACTTACACAACACAGGAAACAATAATTAAAAATTAACCTCAAGAAATATAATCACATGTAAAATGTAGTGTGTGTGTGTAAATTGTGTGTGTATGCAGTAACAAGCGTACTGATATCTAACACATGCATAAAATGTTTACGACTCATATTATAAAATTTTATAAAATAGAAATAGAAATCAAGAGGAAAAAGAGACTATTTTTATGAAATAATAAAAAAAATTTAAGATATGATGACTCGCGCTATATTTTAAAACTAAGGAGCCTAATTTATGTTATAGAAATAAATTAATGAGACGTGAATAAAAATGTATAAAATCCGTGCAAACTGGAATATGAGAGATGTATATAAACAGAACAGTGTACTGTATAGATCGCAAATGGAATTTTCTCAAATTAGTAGCAACCAACTGAAAAAGATTAAATACTGAGCAAATTTAACTACCATTACTGGTTACTTCCTCTCTCTTTTTTTTATATGTCACTAGTGCTTATCCTTAAGTATAAAAGTTGCAAGACCTATATTTATAGTAATCTAGAGTATTAAAAGTTTCATATCTTATTGATATGGATGACTGACAAAACATATAATGTACACATAAAAAAAAAACATATAAAATGTTATATATAAAAAGAAATTACCTGTAGGAAGTGCTACAACAAGAAACATATTAAGCACAACAAGTAAGAAAAAAAATCAATAATAATAATAATATCAGTCCAGTATAAAATTAAGTTATTTCATTTCTTTTTTTTTTTTTACCTCTTTTTTTTATCTATGTCGGATAAACATTACATTATGCTCTGTGAGAGAAATCTTTATATTACCTTATTTATTTTATTATTATTATTATTTTACAATATGCCCCCTTTTTTTTATAACTAAGTTTTCACTTTCATTGTGAAAGCCTGCCTGATTACAACAGGATTGCTGAGTTTTAAAAGCTACCCGAACAAAAACAGAAAAAAATACTGCCTGTGAATATAAGAGATAACATTTTTATATAAGATGCAATGTGACACATATCTGATGCAGACGCATAATGTCAAAAAGGAGAAAAGGAAAAAAAATGCGACCAGCGCCTAATTACGCGAGAACAACCGTATCGACAACCCTAGGCCAACAGAGATAAGAAAAACAGCATCTTATCTCAGGATTGCGACATTGTGTGACACTGCAAGATATATATATATTGAATTAAATAAGAATCGGAAATGTGAAAAGAAAAAAAATATTTTGGACAATCTTTTATCTAAATTAAAAAAAACTTTGAAACTGAACTGGATATGAAGTGCATCCCTAGACATACAAAATCTTAGCATGTTACTAATAAAAATAAATGCTTAATTTTTAGTAAGAAGCCATCAAAACTAATATATATAGATATATATTAAAAGAGCAATATAATCCAGTCATGACGATTTTTTTTATATTTTATTATTTATGGTAATTAATCCTCATAACTAAATCCAACATTAACTGACTTATTATACCATTTTAATATCTACTGCACAAAAAAAAGTAGCAAAAAAAATTTTTTTTTAACAAGCACTGTCTACTCTGTATTATTCAGTAGATAATATAAAAGTATAAATCAACGCTTACCATAAGACACTAGAATGAAAAGGCAAATTTAAAAAAACGTTTTTTTTAGTGAGTAAATAACTCTACACAAATATGTAATTTATATACTAAACACAATACCTTTTAAAACCTAGAAAAATGTAGCCAACTTAAAAAAAAAAAATTATATCATCATTAAAAATTTAGTTAGCAGAAAATTTATTTTCATCACAGCGAAGAATTTTCTTTATTCACCAATAAATGTGTTTGTAAAAAAATTTAAAATAAACACATACCTTTAATATAATCTAAAAATGAATTTGATTATTTTTTATCTATATTTATCAAAGTCTAGAAAAGTAATCTCACACAATATTATCTATATTTGAAAAATGGCTCTTCAAAAGTTGACTCTTCAAACACTTAAAGCAAAATAAAACTTACCTTGAGCTAACAAGGAAATGTTATAAGTAAAGACATAATAATGTAAGAAAATAATAACTGAATTCAAAGCATATGTGTGGGTTTTTTTTTTGTGCAACAGCAGGAATACTCTTTTTTTTTTTTTTTTTTTTTTTTTTTTTTTGTTTAGGTATATCTGCGTATAGTTGAATGTGGAGTTCACCTAAATATTCATTACTTATATTTTATCATTTTACTTTCCGTTCTAAGGAAACTTCATGTTAACTGTCTTTCTTTGAACAAGTAACTTAAACAGTATTTTTTTTTTAAGTTCCTTGAAATGCAATAGAATACATGTAGATCCATGAATACGCTTTCTTCACAGAGTTACTGGGGAAGGAGAAAAAAAATTTCTTTAATGTAGAAAAAAAATCATTTTAACTGTTCTGTTTCTTCTTTTTTTTTTAAATTTCGGCCGATACAAGACATAGTCCGGAATATCTTAGAAATTCTGATCCAGCTGCGTAAATCAGCATAGGAGCAACAGAAGAGGAGAAGAAAAGCAAAAACAGGCGATGGAGGATTTATGACTCATTCCGAAGGCGCTCACGTATTTTCGGTATCGGTAACTCTTTTTTATATACCGGTAGAAAGGGTGGCGGTTATCGGTTAGTGGTGACGGAAGCTGACGGCATGAAGATAAGTAAAAAGGTCGGTCACTTATGCGTTTGCTGTATAGTGCTTTTCCGCGCACTTTAGCTGCTAATATTTTTGAAGAGGCGTCTATTGGCGTGATGAACATTTCGGTTGAGAGTGCGTTCACACAGAAAGCAATGAGTATTCCTCAGATTGTCTGCAGGAAGTCCATAAATTTTTGAGCAGTCTTTTTTTAGAGTATCCACTGAGCCTAGCATGCAGATCACTTTTTGACATTATTCTATAATCTTGAAATGTGACACGGCAAGGAGGAAAACAAGAATAGTTCAGTTCGAATAATGATCCAACATTAGGTACAGCAGTCACAGTTTATTTTTTTTAAATGGAATTCACAGTTTTTTTTTTTCGTAGTAGTCCAAGGTAATCATGTACGCAGAATGAAATATATATATATATATATATAAAACCAATAATTAAACATAACCTACCACCATCAAATATTATGAATTAAAGCTGTAAGTATTAAAAAAAATTAATTTATTATAAGAATTATTATGGAAGAAAAAGAAAAAAGTGGACACCGACAAAAAATGGAAAAGCTTATACATATATCAGGTGCTCCCCTTCTCCAAAATGTAATTCGGTATGCCGGCTATATGCACCATATTTTTGTGATGAAGACACAGGTGGTTCATTTCGCTTAGCTTCCATACTGAATACAAGGCTGAAAATTAACTGTTACTTATTTTGAGAGGAAGGCAAGAAACTGCTAAGGTAGAAATTATCTAAAGGTCTTTATTGTCCACCGGGATCGTTTCGAACATAGCCGAAATTACACGGCTAAGGCCGATGTTGGAGAAGGGAGCAGAAAGTTACATTTTTATGTTCACAGAATCAGATCTTCGAAGGAAGTGATACAATTACATTTTCTCGAAAATGCTCGAGTGTTGGCAAGCGTACATACACAATTTCGCCAAATACATATACTATATGGCGAGATTAAAGAGAGAGAGAGAGAGAGATGTGGTCAAAGTACAATAATTGAAATTGAATGGGGAATGTAAAAGAGTAATAAGAAATGTTTAACGCCAACGGATTACATAGGAATTATAGCTCATAAACCGCAAAAGAACATTCGACAGAGTTTGCAAAAGTTCTCATGGGACTGAAACGCCAGCTAAAGAACGTTAATAAAATAAAACAAATTAAAGACAGGGTTAATAACTGAACAGACTGATATCTCTTACATCTGGACCAACGGATAAAAATGTAGAAGTAATTTGTCTGACTAATTTCTGCATATCATCAAAACTTAAAAAGAAGGATGAAAATTAGAATCCAGTCGCTATGCGAAAAGAGGAATTTATTTCTTTTCTTTTAAATGCAGTGCGTTGCTGTTAAAATATTAAAGAGACTGTGAATTGAATGCTTAATTTATGAAGGGAAAAGAGCGCTAAAAACAGATTGAATCCGAATGCAGACAGATAATTAAATTTAAGAATTTTAAAAAATGTCATTTTAAAGGGGGAAAGAGAAAAGGTCTTAATATTAATATGTGAAGGTAAGCGCCTTCACAGGTCCTCCTTGAGTTTGGAAATATTCCGCCGGAAAGGGGGTCTTTAATAACTATTTTTGTGCCTTTTTCATTACTGTACTATCGAAAAGAGTCTGAAGTTATGCATTGAACTGAACCATTTTTTTTGTATGTTTTTAAGACCAGCATGTTCTCCTTGAATTTGGAAATATTCCGCTGAAGGGGAGCTGTAATAGCGATTTTTGTATAATTTTTTCGATGTTTCGTAGTTCTATTGTACTTCTCGATGTACGTAGTTCTATTGTGCACGATGCCTCGCGCAGGCACGAGAACTTTGCATTCTTGTATGCAGGCTATTCGAAAACAACTGATGTGCAACATAATAACGAAAACCTATTGATTATAATAAATATCACGATCGAGATTAACTAGTTTTTACTCCTATTAATTGACTGAAGCAGAAAATTATGACAAAAGTCAAAGCTGGTATAGTATTGAACTAATAATGTTGAAGTATTAACATTTGTAACTATTTTTTGAAATATTAAGATGTATGAGATAGAAGAAAGTTTTGGAATTGGCACATCCAACAAGTTTCGAAATAGATTGCACACATAGACAATATAATCTACACTGGTCTATGATTGCACCCTTGACTTCTAGGAAAGCATATACTTTATGTTGTAAACTGGTAGACCTCAATCATTGTAATATTCAACCATCAGAAGATGGCGGTGATAAATGAGTCCCGACTGGTCAGAAAAGCTTATTTTAGCAATTTAGCGAACAAAGGAATGAAAAGAGAACTTTTCGACAAAGCGCTTTGATTTAGGATTACCTTATTTGGCTAGTTGTCGCATTTTGAAATACAATGAAAATAAAATTATGTGTTATGCTTACAAGATTTCAATTGAGGGAAAATATAAATACACATTTCAAACGATGTTAGTGACAACATTTATCTTTAAAATATTTTCATTTTGTTTGTATTAGAAAAGAAATTGCTTTTAGAAAGGAAAAACTTAGTATAAAAGTATGGGGTGTAAATATTATGCGACGCCTATTGGGTTTATAATAAACATAGACACATTAATTAAGTAGTCAGATGTGCCAATGCCAAAACTTTCTTCTATCTCATACACGTTAATTATTCAAAATTCGCTATCACAGTGCCAAAATTAAATTCCAATTTATGCGCATCATGGTGGTTGTAAAGGTATAGAGGTTCATTGAATTGGATGCATTTAACAAGGAGATATAAGTATCGTATTGTTTCAAACAAATCATTGAATTTTGGAACCCACCCTCTTAGATGTCTACAACCAAAATTTCCAACCCAATGATTATAAAATAAACACCTGTTGTTCAATATATACCCAAGTCTAATAGGATATATTTACTGGGAAATGTAACAGAATATTAAGTTTGATTAAATTACGTGCATTAGTTTTTGATACATAGCTTTTGCAAAAATCGTGAAAAATTCAGCATAGCAGCGCCACCTGTTGGGAGATTTATACCAAAACCTAATCAGTAACATCTTACGTCAACGTCTGACTGAGTCTGAAGTTTGATGAAAATCCGTGCATTAGTTCTAGAGATAGAGCTATTTCGGAAATCGTACAAAATGCAGCACAGCAGCGCCACTTTTTGGGCGGTATATACCAAAACCTAATCAGCACCAGTTTATATCAAGATCTAACTGAATCTAAAGTTTTATTAAATTCCATACATTAGTTCTTGAGATAGAGTTATTGCTGAAATAGTGAAAAATGCAGCACAGCAGCGCTACCTGTTGGGCGGGCGATATACACCAAAACGTAATAAGCAACAACTTAAGTCAACTTGTAACTGAATCTGAAGTTTGATGAAAATCCGTGCGTTTGTTCTTAAGATAGAGTTATTGCAAAAATCGAGAAAAATGAAGCATAGCAGCGCCACCTGTTGGGCTATATAGGCCAAAAACTAATCAACACCATTTTATATCAAGGTCTAACTGAATCTAAAGTTTTGTGAAATTTCGTGCATTAGTTCTTGAGATAGAGCGCCCACAAATTTTTTGTCACATACATAATAGACAGACATTTTCTAAAACCATCATATCGTGTTCAGGACCGTCTAAAACGTATAAATCCATCAAAAACCGGAAGTCGAAAATTTTCACGAATCCAATATTTTCTTCTTGTAAAGATAGAAGAATGTAAAAATGAAAAATAACGTAAAACACCTTTCATACGTTCAATTTTCATGCGTTTTTACTTTCTTCTATCTTTTCAAGAAGAAAGTATCAGATTCGTGAAAAAAAAATCGACTTCCAGTTTTCGACGGATTTATACGTTTTAGAAGGTCCTGAACACTATTTGACTGTTTTTAGAAAATGTTTATCTGTCTGTATGTAACATAAATTTTGTGGGCACTCAATCTCAAGAACTAATGTACGAAATTTAATAAAGCTTCAAATTAAGTTATACTTTAATATAAATTGGTGCCGATTAGTTTTTGGTGTAAATAGCCCTACAGGAGGCGCTGCTATGCTGCATTTTTCACGATTTCCACAATAGCTCTATCTCAAGAATTAATGCACGGATTTTCATCAAAGTTCTGTTTAGTTATACCTTGATATAAATTGGTGCTGATTAGGTTTTGCTGTAAATCGCCAACAAGAGCTATGCTGCATTTTTCACGATTTCCACAATAGCTCTATCTCAAGAATTAATGCACGGATTTTCATCAAAGTTCTGATTTAGTTATACCTTGATATAAATTGGTGCTGATTAGGTTTTGCTGTAAATCGCCAACAAGAGCTATGCTGCATTTTTCACGATTTCCACAATAGCTCTATCTCAAGAATTAATGCACAGATTTTCATCAAAGTTCTGATTTAGCTATACCTTGATATAAATTGGTGCTGATTAGGTTTTGCTGTAAATCGCCAACAAGAGCTATGCTGCATTTTACACGATTTCCGCAATAGCTGTATCTCAAGATCTAACACACGGAATTTCATCAAACTTAATTTTCCGTTAGACCTTAACGTAAGCTGGTGCTGATTAGGTTTTCTTGTAAATTGTATAACAGGTGGCGCTGCTATGCTATAATTTTTACGATTTTATCTCAAAAACTAATGAACGGAATTTAATCAAACTTTCTATTCTGTTACACTTTCACCTAAACAGATCCTTACCAGATTTGGGTGTATACTGCCCAACAGGGGTCGCTTTTATGGTTTTTGGGTTGCGAATTTTGGTTTCAGACATCTAAGAGGGTGGGTGACAAAACTCAATGACTTGCTTGAAAGATGAGATGCTTCTATCTCCTTTTTAAATGCATACAATTCAAAGAGCCTATATCTTTAAAATCGTCATGATGGGGCAAGACTGTCATTTAATTTTGGCACTGTGGTAACGAATTTTGAAGTATTAACATGTAAGAGATAGTAGATAGTTTTGGTATTGACATATCCGTCTAGTTTATTTTATTTAAATGTTTTGAATCTTAAATCGCATTTTATGCCATTATACTCTAAAGTTAAAATATTTGCTTATACGATACAAATAAATTCTTAATTTCATTTATACGGTTTTTTTTTTTAAGGATACTTCCGAATAGATTGACTAAAATATAGAGCATCAAAAAATAATAAAATATTTATTTTCCTATTAAAATTATTATTATTATTTTGAAAATATTATTACTTTGTTAATATACAATTCTTAAAAGTTCTCCAAAAAATGTTAAAATTTTATTTATAATAATGTATATTTGTGATCGAAAAAATATGACGGGTGGGGGGCTGTCACCATGTTCGGTGGGGGTGATACCATTTACATCCACCCCGGGTGTCACATATCGTAGCTACGCCACTCCTTTTAACAGTACTGAAAATGTTTTGACGAATTTTTCAACTGACTTACCTTGCTTTGTAAGAAATGTAACGCTATCACTAGAAGTAATAGAAGTGTCCAGGTTGATTTAAGATTAGTATCCTCAAACTTTGACCCTTTCAAACTCTAAGAAGATTGAAGAAACAATGTATAAACTACATACATTTCAAGGCTACTTTGAAACAAGGAATTCATATAAAATAGGGAAAATAAGCGTTACCATTTCAGAAATGAAAGTTTGTGCAATTTTTATTATGTACATAGCTTCATATGGCAAAATAAATCCCTGCACAATTATAAAGAACTTTAGATGAGCTATAACGATGCTTTTCTTTTCTTTTTTTTAGTTTTTTGACAAACCGTGTATGAAATAAGCTAAAATTATGATCCGGTAAACAATTCTTAAAATATGATGTTTCCAAATATAAACATTTTCTTAAGTTTCCGAATTTTTTGAATTTCCGACATTTCCTTTTTTACTTTCTTCTATCTTCAACAGAAGAAAGTATTGAAATCGAAATTTTTTTCGACTTCCGGTTTTCGATGGATTTACATGTTTTAGGGGTCAGAGATCCCAAAAAACATGTTTATAGAAAATGTCTGTCTGTCCGTGTGTCCGTCTGTCCGTCTGTCCGTGTGTCCGTCTGTCTGTCGCCATTGTACCATCAAAAAGTGTATGAAGTTATGCATAGAATTGGACCAAATTTTTATTTTAAGTTTTTGGCTATGGCAAGCAGATCCTCCCTGAATTTGGAAAAAATTCGCCGGTAGGGGACGCTGTAATAGCTATTTTTGTGCGATTTTGAATATTGTACCATCCAAAAGCATAGGAAGTTATGCATAGAATTGAACCAAATTTTTATTTTAAGTTTTTGGATATGGCAGGTAGGTCCTCCCTGAATTTGGAAAAAGTTCGCCGGTACGGCGCGCTGTAACAGCGTTTTTGTGCGATTTTGAATATTGTACCATCCAAAAGTGTATGAAGTTACGCATAGAATTGAACCAAATTTTTATTTTAAGTTTTTGGCTTTGGCAAGCAGTCCCCCCCCCCCCCCCCCACACTGAATTTGGAAAACATTCACCGGTAGGGGGCGCTGTAACAGCGATTTTCGTGCGATTTTGAATATTGTACCATCCAAAAGTGTATGAAGTTATGCCTAGAATTGAATCAAATTTTTATTTTAAGTTTATGGCTATGAAAAGCAGGTCCTCCCTGAATTTGGAAAAAATTCACCGCTAGGGAGCGCTGTAATAGCGATTTTGCATATTGTACCATCGAAAAGTGTATGAAGTTATGCATAGAATTAAACCGAATTTTTATTTTAAGTTCTTGGCTATGGCAAGCAGGTCCTTCCTTAATTTAGAAAAAAATCGCCGCTAGGGGACGCTTTAATAGCGATTTTTGTGGCATTTTGAATATTGTATCATCGAAAAGTGTTTGAAGTTATGCATAGAATTGAGCCAAATTTTTTGTGTTTCTTTTTGGTCATGGCATGAAGGTCCTCCCTGAATTTGGAAAAATTCCGTTGGAAGGGGGCGCTATAAATACGATGTCTGTACCATTTTCTTTATTGTACAATCGAAGAGTGTATAAAATTATGCATACAATTGAACCAAATTTTTTGCGCATGTTTTTGGCTTTGGCCAACAGGTCCTCCTTGAATTTGGAAATATCGCGCGGTAAAGGGGCTATGTAATAGCGATTTTTGTATACTTTTCTTGATTTTTCATAGTTCTATTGTCCATCGGTGGCTCGTGCAAAGGCGGGAACTCGCTTCCTGCTAAGCCGGTTATTCTCAAACGTCTGATAACAACAGAATAAGGGAAAACTATTAATTTTAACAAATATCATGATACAGATTAACTCGTTTTTAGTTCATTTAATTGACTGAAGCAGGAATTTAAGATGAAAATCAAAGTTGGTGTAGTAATGAACTAATAATATTGAAGTATTAACATGTGTAACTAGTTTTTGAAATATTAAGATGTATAAGATAGAAGAAAGTTTTGGGATTGGCACATCCAACTAGTTTTCTTCATGGAAAGAATTCAAGTATCCTTTTAGTTGTCATTTGAATTAGAAAATATAATTGTATAAACACTGGAAAAAAAACCCAACATCTTCATATTAGTATATGAATATTATATTATATTAAATATATAATTTCTTAAAATGAAAAAATTAAAAGAGTAGTCTTATTAAAGTTTTATATAAGTGAATGGAATAATTTGTAAGATAACAAGGTTTAAACATTCAACGTGTTGACATTTCAAAGCTATTTTACCCATTAAAAATACTAACTTACTCTAGGAGACAATTCAACTTTTAAAGAGACACTGATTAAAAGGGGTCAATGTTGGCCTTTGGCATTTGTGAAAGATCCAATTTATTTGTTTATTTATTTGAATTATTATTGAAAAAAAATATTTTTGTTATACTTATGATAGAGGCCTTATTATCGAAAGAGCCCATGGGGCCTGTGATCTGGGAACGATATTTCTAGGCGACACTAAGGTTTCCATAATGGCATTTACAGGATTGCCATAGGCGACTATTTTTTTATTTTACTATATTTTTACAATATTTCTAGACAATGATCTTTGTAACAGACATCTAACTGAAATGTCCCATGAATATTATTATTTAAAAACTGTGGTTGAGAAAAAAAATTTAAAAAAATAGTAGCTTGTGGAAACCCTGCATATAATGTGTTTGTGAAACTAATTTATTATGAAAAGTCGAAAAATATCAGCATTTCTGTATTTTATGCAACAAATCTACCATTTAATTTATAAATTATTTCTTCATGTACTTATATTTTCATATCTTCACTATTTTGTTATTTTACTATTTGGCCGACCAATATTTCTAGACAATGATCTTTGTAACATACATCTAACTGAAATGTTCCATGAACATTATTATTTGAAAACTGTGGTTGAAAAAAATAATTTAAAAAAGTGGTAGCTTATGAAAACCCTGCATATAACGTGTTTGTGAAACTAATTTATTATGAAAAGTCTAAAAATATCAGCACTTCTGCATTTTATGCAACAAATCTACCATTTAATTTATAAATTATTTCTTCATGTACTTATATTTTCATATCTTCAATATTTTTTTATTTTACTATTCGGCCGACCAATATTTCTAGACAATGATCTTTGTAACAGACATCTAACTGAAATGTTCCATGAATATTATTATTTGAAAACTGTGCTTGAAAAAAATAATTTAAAAAAAAATAGAAGCTTGTGCAAACCCTGCATATAACGTGTTTGTGAAACTAATTTATTATGAAAAGTCTAAAAATATCAGCACTTCTGTATTTTATGCAACAAATCTACCATTTAATTTATAAATTATTTCTTCATGTACTTATATTTTCATATCTTCACTGTTTTTTTATTTTACTATTTTGCCGACCAATATTTCTAGACAATGATCTTTGTAACATGCATCTTACTGAAATGTTCCACGAATATTATTATTTGAAAACTGTGGTTGAAAAATATAATTTAAAAAAGTAGTACCTTATGAAAACCCTGCATATAACGTGTTTGTGAAACTAATTTATTATGAAAAGTCTAAAAATATTAGCACTTCTGCATTTTATGCAATAAATCTACCATTTAATTTATAAATTATTTCTTCATGTACTTATATTTTCATATCTTCATCATTCCAGGCGAGCACTTCATCTTTTCAAGTGAAAATATGAAGTGAATTCAACGAAATTACGAAGTAACATTACTCTTTTTTTCTAATTTTGTTTTATAAAACCACATTTTTAAAGGTCGAATTGCTGACGTTACCTACTATGTCACGATTGTCTAACTTTTTCTGATTTTATTTATTTTTATTTTATATTTCATGAATGAGAATTTTCTATTTAATGAAAAAAAAAAACAACAAATAATATAAAAATTTTGTTTTTAAAGTCATTTCCTACTTAGGTTATCAAAGAAAAATTTAATATAATCCCTTAAGCTAATATTAGTTTTTGTTGCATTAAAATATCTCAATTTGTTGATTTTCTATAAGCAAGTAGGTTTACAATGAAAATCTATGGGAATTTGGCGAAATATTAGAGATATCACCAAGTTGGCGTCACTTTTGGCGACAAACTTGCCGGTATTTGGCGACAAAACAGGGTCCCCCCTGTGGTAACTCCCCTTATAGATATGAAGATGCATTAAATGCTTCAATAACCAATGGCCGCCATTTTGTTTCCCATGTAAAACTAAAATTAATTAATTAAAATTTAATTAATGAATGAATATTTGAAAAAACTGTATTAACATCAATTGTCATCTAGAACAAGTTTAAAAAATTTTATTTCAACTTGATAGGATGAATAATAAGTATTTTATTAACGATTGAAAATTTGAACAAGATATATAAATAAATAAATAAATAAATATAGGGAGAGTGTGAACTAATAGTAGGAATTGAAAAAAAAATCAAACTTACAATGGGAGTACCATTTTAAGAATAGCACTGCAAAAGAATACCCCTAAGAATATGCTGGCCACCTCTTCATCTTATCCTGATTTCAGTCAATGTATATTAATTTCAAAATTTCAAAACTAAGTAAACTGCTTTCAAATTTAATACTATACTATCAAAAAAAAAAAAAAAAAAAAAAAAAGAGGACATCGGATCGCTTTAAGGATGTACTCAAATCCAAACTGCTTATTTTCTGACTCTTTTTTAAATTCATTTTTGCTCTCAAACGCATCCAATTAGCACGTTCTCTTATTCAGAAACTATATAATGTGCCGTATTGGTTGATTTTTTGATAAAGGCAGAATATATTTCAAAAAATGCTGTCAAGGTGGACATTTTGAACCGAATTTCCCGAAGCGATAATGCTGGAAACGAAAAAAAGGATCTTACTGAAACAATAATTGTTTGTAAATCAAGTTCTAATTAATTGAACGAAAAACAAATTTCCGAGGTCGCTTATAAATCTCTTCAAAAATCACGTCAGCAATTTTTATGTTTTTACTTTTAACAAGAAAGAAAAATCATGCGTTAAGCATAGATTATGAAAAACTTTCCAACACTTCCTGAAGGCTTAAAACTTCGTTATTTAGGGAAAAAAGGTATCTATTTATATAAAATCCAAGTCTCTGTGTGTCCCTCACGATTCCGGAAGGACCGCCTCATTGAAATGAGTAATTGTAAAAAAAAATACAAATGCAGGGTTACCACAGTAGCACCAAATGTTAGCCAGCTTTGTGACAGCTGGCTAATATGGCGAAATTCCCATTTAAAACGATTAATCTTTCATAAAGGAGGTCTCCGAAATTTAATTTAAACTCCGCTCTATTAAGATATTTTTTCAAAATCTATGAGTGAGAATTTAAAGTACATCTTTACATCTTCCTTCCGATGATACTAATAAAATAACCGCCAATAACACTGTACTGTGTGAGCTCCTAACTGTGCGATTTTAATGTGCTTTAGGTACTTTTCCAGTATAGGTGCCTTGGCGAAAAAGGAAATTTGGCAACATATTTTCCGGAACCTATCCACTGTTTCATTTTATATACACACGCATTTTTTTCGATATTTATGCGATTTATTTAACATAAAAAAGCCGTTTCTCTAATTTATACAGAAACAGATGTAATTTGTACATAAAAACATCAATAATATACATATAAAATAAACATATAAATCAAACAAAAACGCTCATCAAGTTTGTTTTCATACCTGTTTATATGATTTGACAACAAATCTCGATACTTTTCCGTTATACGGACACCATGCCAATATGTATGCTAATGCGCCAATTATTTTAAAATGCTAAAAGATATTTGTAATTTTATGCTAGCAGTTTAATATGAGTTTTATTTTATTGCTTTATTTTATAACATTTATTTGTTCACTTATTTTAAGTATATATTTGTGATTTAATGAAATAGTTCGTAAAAGTCTGGAATTTTCAAATGTTATATTTTTTAAATGCTCACTTTAGTATCGACATGTTTTTCTTTTCTTTTTCAAATGCTTAAATTCACGTGATTTTCATTTTGCGCCCACTATTATGCTTGGCGACAATGGTATCCGTATAACGGAAAAGTACCCAAATCTCACTTTCTGATGCCCAAATTACACCAAGCTTTAAAAAAAAAAAAAAAAAAAAAAAAAAAAAAAAAAAACGCCAAAGCCCCTACAGTGGAAAGTACCAAACTGTCTATTACTTTGCGCTAGCTGTGTTATAGTTTGTACTATATGCAAGGGGATTGGAGCGAAGAGTTTAAACATTAAATATTAAAGTTTCGGTACAGATTGTATATACGCCCCATATTGGCGCGATTTTTTTCTGACGCCAATGCAATATACACAACGGGTACTTAACTGGCGCCAAAGTGTCGTTATTTTGCTTGATATGGTAACCCGGATGTTGTTGTTTGTGCTGTTGATGTTTTCGCCAAATTGGCGTATATGACAACTGTGCCAAAGTTTCTATAAAGCAGTATAAGACTAAAAAATTAAGAATAAAATAAATTCAAAATAAGACTAAAGAACAAAGAAAAATCATGCGTTAAGCATAGAATATGAAACACTTTCCAACACATCCTGAATGTTGAAATGCAGTAAACCAACGTTTAAAATGCACAAATAATGCGTGAAAAAGCAGCAAACAGCTGTTTCGAATCTACAGCGAGATTCTTCTTCAGTGCAAGAGAGGGAAAAAAGGAACAGCGTGCTTTTTCTAGCACGCTGTTCCTTTTTTCCCTCTCTTGCACTGAAGAAGAATCTCGCTGTAGATTCGAAACAGCTGTTTGCTGCTTTTTCACGCATTATTTGTGCATTTTAAACGTTGGTTTACTGCATTTCAATATTCCTGCACAAAGGCTTTAATTGCTATTTTAATACATTCTGAATGCTTTAACAAAACTTCGTTATTTGGGGAAATAAGGTAAATAAGATAACTAAGTAAACATTTTAGAAAACGCATAAAAAATTTAAAAAATTGATTTCAGCAGTTACCGTCCATAGCCAATAGTATCGTTATTACATGCCACTATTTATTCAAAATTTAATTTAAACTACTCTTAAAATTACTGAAATCACATTTCCAGATATTATCATCCATAGACGGTTATGTATCTCATTCTTTGCGTGAACCTGTATATCATTTTATCTATATTCTACAAACATTTCTTAGTAAATTAAATGCAGTTCAGCGTAAAAATGCATAACTCCTTTAAAAACCACCTTTAAGCAATTTACTCTCATACTCAGTAACCCTTATGAATTCTTTTGTGTAGCCCTGCATATGAACTGTAGCATTTATACGCACAGTATAGTACGCATAAATGTAGTGAAACATAAAAGCGCATATCATAATTAAAAATGCATTTCTAGCAATCATTGCTTATGTACCAGATTTCCGTGAAAAGTTTCTTGGCGAGAAAGAAGTTTGCCAACGTATTTTCTGACAACCTATTTACTGCTTCATACTCACAAGCAATTTTTTCCATATGTATGCAATTTATTTAATATAAAAAAGCTATTTACCCATTTTTATAAAGAAACAGAAGTAATTTTTGCACAGATGTCACATACGCATCGGGGTTGGCATGTTTTTCTCTGACGCCAATTTGGCAGAAATCTCGCTTTCGAATACCAGTTACTTATATATTTTAAAATTATTTGCTATCATTTTGAAAAGGAAATAACTATAAATAAATAAAAGTTTGAATAATAACTTTAGAACAAAACGGTTTATATAATTAAAAACAGAAAATAAAAGTAAATAAACAATTTATTAATAAGTAAAAAACAATAGCCGGGTTACCATAGCAGGCAAAATAACACCATATTGGCGCCAGTTAGGTATCCCGGTTCATATCTGAAATCTGTGCCGTAATTTGCATATAAAAAAATATTATATATATTTAGAAACGATTTTTTCTATGTATATAAGTGCATATATAAACAAAAATAAAAGTTCATTAGATTTGTTTTCATAGCTGTTTATATATTTTGGCAACATATCTCACTTTCTGATGCCCGAATTGCGTCAAGCTTTTTTTAAAAATGCTCTATAATTGGAAAGTACCTAAATAAATAATTAACAGAAATAACCAATGATACAAACTAAAACTTTTTATTTCGAGATCAAAGCATTGTTTTTAATTTCAATTAAAAATACATATATCCTTGGATAATTTCAATCTAAATTAGGTTCACAGCTTACTATCTCATTCCATAAACCTATACAAACACAAGTGATTCATTCATCGTGAAACGTAAAAAATATTAAATCATTGAGGTAATCATACACAAAGTAAGTTCTCCAACAATCAATGGACAATATTCTAAAGACGTCATAGTAGGTAAAATGGTGGCGGTATCGTTTGTTTATGGTTTGAAATCACAAAGATTTAATTTTGCAATGTCTCTTAGTTACATTATTTTATTGTCATATTTATGAGCTGAGAACAAAAGCATATTTTTTTCATTATTTAGTTATTAAAGACGGAAAAAAATTATAAATGCATGATTTGAAATATTTAAATAATTTTCGTTACTTCTTAGTTATCCCGTCGACCAAATTACTGTCGCCAAATTGCAAGATTAATTGCCAATAATGGTTGCCATTAATTAATTAATTGTAAGATTAAATGTCATTAATGGCCAATAAATCCATTAATTCGACGTTTTATTTGTATTATTATTAATGTTTTGCTAATTTATTTGTTCTTTCGTTATTTAAAATAAAAAATTATGTCAATGTGTATAATTTGGCGAAATTGGTCGACGGGATAACTAAGAAGTACCTAATTTTCTTTCTGAATAGTAAAAAATAGCATCGGGAAGTAACAGCGGATTTAAGTTAAACAAGTTTAACTGTTTAATTCTGTTGTAATATTCAAAATAACTGTATTTATTAGATTTCAGTAAACAACATCGGGTCCCGATTAAACTTTGAAATTAGAGAAATTACAATGTCATTTCAGGACCTTTCTTTTGGAGAAGCTTTTCTAAATTCCACATATACATGGAAACTCTTCAGTGTTAGAAATATTATTTTTAGAACTGACATAACATGAGAACGGCCTGCAATTTTACACAAGTTTTTGAAAACTACTTTATATCAGAAATTTTACTAAAAACTGGTTACTTTTTTGTTATAGCGGCCCACACTATTAGGATTATGACAAGTTGCAGCCAATTTCGCCAACGTCGTAACCAAGATCGTGAAGCACACACATATAATATCATTTCATGAAATCGTATACGATAATTTAATAGTTTTTACCTTACTTCAAGTGTGTAATTTATTTATTTTTAAGGCTTAACAATCTAAATTGTCCAATATATGAATTTAAAAAAATGTAAACAAAGATTGAATTGACATGACCGCAAAAAGCCTCAAATCTGCATAACACTTGGAACCAAACTGTGCAGATTAGTGGTCTTCTACTGTACACAATTTTTCATAAATGTGTTTCGTTCTTAAAATGTGTAATTTTCTTCTATCACTGCGGAACAAGCGAGAAAACTCATATTCTTGCACATGAGCTGTATTATATCTTTATATCTAAATTTCCGTCATTTTTGACGAGCTACCTTTCTAGTATAAGATAACTAATCAAACATTTTAGAAAACGTATAAAACATTTCAAAAACTGATTTCAGAAATTACCGCCCATAGCCAAATATGTATTCCAATTCTTTTGAACAGCCCTGTATTTGATCTGTAGGTTGATATATATACTATATACAGAGGTATGAAAATTATTAGAATAATTGTGAAATTTACATTAAAATCTTGTTATGTTAAAGAAATAATCATTATTTAAAAAATATTGATACATTTAATATTTAGTGTACATTGCCCTTGTTTTTTATTAAAGATTAGATACGTTTGGGCACACTTTGTATGAATTTTTGTTTTTGGCAATTAATTTGTATTTCGTTGCCATAATACCAAATTTGGATGAGTCTTTCTATCAGACCATTCTTGTTTGTGATGTTGCATTTGTTTAATTTTTAATTAAAGAAAACACTTCCTGGAAAGAGTCCAGACGGGAAATCCATAGAGAACCTTTAGACCATTGTAAAGAAAAAAATTAAAGAAATACAACATCACAAACAAGAATGGTCTGATAGAAAGACTCATCCAAATTTGGCCCCATGACAATGAAATACAAATTAATTGCCAAAAACTTATACAAAGTATGCCAAGACGTATCGAATCTTTAATAAAAAACAAGGAGATGTCCACTAAATATTAAATGTATCAATATTTTTTAAATAATATATTATTTTTCAATATAACAAGATTTTATTGTAAATTTCTCAATTATTCTTATAATTTTCACACCTCTGTAATATGGAAATTTAGCTTAGAAAGAAAACGCATAGCAGGTTGAAATTTCTCTTTCAGCAATTTATAGTAATAGATGGATACATACTTGAATACTTTTGTACAACCCTGTAGTTAACCTAGTACCTTTATTACACGCCACTATTTAGCTAAAATTTAATTCAAACTAAAACACTCTTAAAACTACTGAAATCACATTTCGAGTAATTATCATTTATAGACGGTCATTTATTCATTCTTTGCGTGACCCTGTATATCATTTTATCTATATTCTACAAACATATCTTAGTAAACTAAATGCAGTTCAGCGTAAAAATTCATAACTCATTTAAAAACCACCTTTAAGCAATTTACACTCATACCATTACGAATTCTTTTGCGTAGCCCTGTACATAAAATATATCATTTACAAACATCATATAGTATGTATAAATATAGTGAAACATAAAAGCGCATATCATAATTAAAAATCTATTTCCAGCGATCATCGCTACTGTACAGTACTTCGGATACAATATAATATCTGAAATGTTTTGTGTGTACCTGTAAATGCTATGCACTCCGTATTACACATGAAATAAGTTATAGTAAACCTCCGCGACGTCTAACAGTTTCAATATACATGAAATAATTTAACACAATTAAAATACGCCGCAAACAATTCCCTCCACTTCTATATCATTATGTAACGGAATTCTTTTGTATGTCCCTGTAAATGAATAATAACTCTTTACACTACTTTTTCTGCAGAATGCATATTATTATTATAATGAATGCATGAAGTGCCCTTCGTTAAAGCATATTAATTTTATTATGTTTGAAAGTGTGTAACACCATTAAAAATCATTTTAAATGATTTTTTCAGGCCGTAATGTAACGGAAAACTTTTGACTGTTCCTGTAAATGAACTAAACATGCTACAAACTTCATTTGAAATAGGGAACGTGCTATGGTAAACGTCAATAGCACCCAAAAATTTCAGGGCAATCCGAGAATATTTACAGGAGTTAGAGTGCGGCCAGACGGCCAGACAAACCAAAGTCATAAATGAAGTCAACGTTGAAAAACTTTGTTGGAAAGTATTAAAAATGAGTCTGAAAATGTGTCAGAAAATTTCTAGCTGTTGAGCGTGGAAAAATGTTATTGTAAAATAGTTGGTGGCTATAGAAAATATAATGGTGATTGTTAAAGAACGGTAATTAATTAAAGAACGGTGATTATTACAAAATGTGTTAAAGGGAAGACATAGGCATGTTTTTCTGTTATACCAACGATTATTGTGAGGTGTTTTATGGGGCATACACTAAAAAGCGTGATTTTGGACACTGTGCTCTTTTTTCAAACCAAAAAATAGAAATATAATAGATAAAAATTTTAGGGTACTTTCTCATCTTTTCATTTCACGAAATAAACCTTTAATTATTTCTAATTGTAAACTTTCACAAAATCATTATTTTACTCATTGAAGTAAACGATTTCACGTTGAAACGTTCTGATCAATTCTTTAGAAACTCATAATTAAATGAAACGATTTTAAATAGTCGTCAAAATATAACATTACTTTTCTCGTATTATTTATCGATTGCAATCATCGGTGTTATTGCTGGTTTAATTTTAACCCTTTATCTACTGCATTATGATCTACTGCAATTTTTTTCATGTAATTTTTTTTCAGTTACTACAATGAAAATTAAAGGATATACATATAAAAAATATACACCCGTTAGAAATTTTATTCTTTAGAGGTAATTAATTAAAGTGGCACTTTAAAGTACCGTCAGTACACTATGCATAAAATATTCTCGTAACAGAAAACCCACATGATATTTCAAATAAAATTTTAACTCTTAAAAATGCTAAATACCAAGAAGACACTCGCAAGTTAACAATAAAGAAATATCAAATTGGCATAGTTTTACTTTACACATGAAAAATGTGTAAAAATTAAAATTTGATGGCATTAAATAAACCTTTTTTTTTTTAGGTTTCGATCTTGTTAGCAGTCCTTTAGTTATGCGATGCCTATATTCCAGAAAAAACATGTTCTCTCGCATCTCCACATATGCAATATATGAATTTACATATGCCATTTCTAGCATAGCAAAAAAGAGCCGGTGCCACAACGTTTTCGATTTCCTATAAAAAAAATAATAATGAAACAGAAAAGAAATACTAGAAAATACATTACTGCACTACAATTTAGTAATTACAGTATGAAACGGATAAAAACGATGGATAACTACACAGACGAAAAGTAAACAAGAAGTTTTTCTCCAACACCCAGTATACTGGCGGTACTTATAAGTACCGCAGAGTAATTCAACTGTTAAATCAAATACATACACCGTTCACTTAACACGTTAAGCGCCACGTCAGTCACCGGTAACTGACACTGGACTTTCCGTTTAAAACGCATCCCTCACCGATGACTGACGTCTAAAATCTATATATATAAAAGAAAGTCTGGATTTTGTATTAATCAACGCGCAGCCAAAACTACTGAACCTAAAATCTTGAAAATCGGGGTAAAAATACTTCTTATGATATAGAGTGCCGCTAAGAAAGGATTTTCCAAAATTCCACCCCTAAGGGGGGGGGGGGGGTAAAAAAGAGAACGAACTTTAAAAAAAATCATTAAAAATCTGATTTTATAGTTATTTTTCAACTAACATATTTTGGTGTATTTTTGTATGCTGAATCGAATGGTACTAACTAAATTTTTTTAAGCCCAATAGTTCGAGAGATATTTCATATTTTTCTAATTTGGCACTATCTTTGGCGCCAAAACCTGAATTTTTCAAGTGATAATTTCTAAAAACTCATTCTTTTCATTCTGTTACTATAGCAAGGGAAAAAATTCAAATTGAATAATTTTTTAACCAATACTTTTGGTTAAATAAAAACAACTTCGTCAATTAGAAAAAAAAATTCAAACGCCTCAAAAACTAAAACTAAATAATAATAAAAAAAAACTGTGGTACTTTTTCGTTCTAATTTTCGTCGCGATACCATGCCAAAATATATGGTATCGCGCCATTTATTTCAACCCTAATCGTGCAAACGATTTTTATTGCAAACCGTGCCACACATTAACATTTGCTAATTATTGAACGTGAATATTTTTATGCAGGAATTTTTACTGATGGAATTTATTTTATTCCATCATAATCTCACAAAACTTTTTAATTTGTTATTGAATGGAAAATATTTATTACTGATACTGATATAGATTTTACCATTTCGCAGTTATTTGATGATGAGGAAGCTACAATAAAATTATTTCAGAAGTTAGGAATTATACATATAAAAATGTTTTGTTCAAAAAACCATGAATGTCTTCATTGAAAGAATGAAATGTTTACTGCAATGTGAGATATACGTATTACGTACGCCATCCTTCAGTAGTAAAAGACATTTACAATTTCAAGACTGCAGTTTAAATTGACTATATTTTATTACTTGCAAAATATTTATTTGTTCTTATATTTTAAGTATTTATTTCGGTACCCGTCGACCAATTTCGCAAATTATATAAATCGCCAAACCTCTCGCCAAATTATACAAATTGACATAATTTTTATTTTAAATAACGAAAGAACAAATAAATTAGTATAACATTAATAAAAATACAAATAAAACGTCGAAATAAAAATCACGTGATGACGTAAATACGTGTAACTTGCTTAAAGTCAAGTGAATGTGACATAACGATCAACCATTATTGGCATTTAATCTTACAGTTTAGCAATAGATTTTTGGTAGACGGGATAACCAAGTAGTACCGTTATTTTTATTGATTTTAAAAAATGGTAGGTCAAAGTCTGTAATTTTAAAAAGTTATATTTTTTAAATGTTCATTTTTTTTATCAACAAAATTATTATTTTTTTCAAATGCATCATTTCATTTTTGTGCCAACTATTACGCTTGGTGATAATGGTGTTGGCATAACAGGGAAATACCAAAACAGTTACTGATTTTATTTCAAATGTAAAGAAAAAAGGTTTAATGAGCAATAAATATTGTAAATATGACTATAACTCAGATTCTACTGAACAGAATTTTGTAGAACTTACACTGTTAAATAGTAAATTTGGTTTATAAATGATTTAATGTAAAAACCACCATTCTAAGTTGCTACGGGAGTTCTAAAATTAGGTGAACTCGATTATGAAAGATTTCAAGTCAACTAATTAAATGCACAGTAAGTTAGATAAAATTTCAGGGATTTTTTCAATATTTATCATATCATTCTGTGTTGTTTAGTTACAGAGCATGCGGAAAAAGTTCTCAGTCAGAAAAGTCAGTGGAGCAGTAAAGAAAATTGGAAGATATATGCTATAGTTATGGAAGTTGAGCTGAGTTCCCTAAAAAATTCAGAAGTGATGCAGTATATACCTACCCCTACCTCCCAGAGAGTTCTATAATCAGGTTAATGCGATTATGAAAGTTATATTTAACTATCTCAATATATATATAATTCAAAGAGAAATTTCATTCCGGCCGCTTATATCTTGAGTTCTGCTGAATAGATTTTGACGGAACTTACATTGTTAGTTCGATAATTTTTCAGAAAAGATGTTAGTATAAAACATAACGTTCTACGTTGCTTAGTTAAATAATTATGGGGAAAGTTCTAAATCAGATAAACCCAATTTCGAAAGATTTGCTTTTTTTAAAGGTTCCAGTGAATGAATTTTTATGGGATTTAAACTGTTAATTAGACCATTTTGACGGAAGGTTTCGGTATATTTTCCAGTTTAAAAGATTCTGCTAAGTGGATTTCGATGCAACTTGATCGGTTAGTTAATTTTTCAGTGAATGTTTTAGTATAAAGCATATATCATTTGCTTTTGCTTGGTTGTTAGATTGCTTGATTGTAGAATTATAGATGAAAGTTCTAGAATCAGGCGAAACCAATTATTATGAACGATCACCCTTTTCAATAAATCCAATTAACAGATTCTGATGAGACTTGCATTGATAATTTTTCATGAATGCTTTTAGTATATTACACATTGTTCTATTGTTCTTTACCGAATCCTACGCTAACAGATCAACTAAAGAAATTGGTCCTTAACAGTCTAAATTTTGTATGACTCAATAAAAGATAAATTAGCGTAATGACATTCATATTGCTTTCAGCAATTCGGTTGGATACACCAGCTAAATGTCCATATTGCTTTAAAACGCATGATCAGATTCACAGATATATTTTGTTTCATTCAAGATTTCTTTAGAAAAACCGACCAGCGTAGCGGGCGAAGGCGGCTAGTATGATATAAAACTAAAAATATATATATTGTTTTAAGTAATTACTGAAAATTTATTTAAAATTTACCTACCTTTTATTTATTACGGGATTATACTTTCTTAAAAATTACTTAAAACATTGTAAATTTTTCAGCGCTTCAGTGTCAGTCACCGTGGCACTCAACGTATTAAAATAGCTAGTCAAATTCTATTCTAAGATCATAATGAATGAATAAAAAAATCCAACACTTATGCCCTTTACTATATTTGCAGCAATAAAAAGACAAGCGTGACAATCTGTACAAAATGGCAGCACAAAATACATCGGCTATTTCAAAGATAGCCCCCGTTCCTCGCTAAAATAATGTACCTAGAACTACTGCTGCCATGTATCCTGAAAAAGTAGAGTTAAAAGAGTGTTTTTGCAAAGTACCATTAGAATATTAGTAATATTCACTGTGGGATGAAAGTTTAAAGTGATCTGTCCGTAGATAAAGAGTTAACCAATCGAAAAAAAAAATGTCATACAGTATAATGTTTTTTTAACAGTACTTCTTCGAAAATATTAGCTATACTTTTGCATGAAATTCTAAGTAAAAATGCGACAATAATTACATTTCAAATGCTAGACGATTCTGAAAGATTAAAATAATAGTAGAGAAAACAGGACTTAAGAAAAATCTAAAGTAGTTAGTACATATCTAAGCTTTTCATTTTACTGAAGAAGACGCTTTAACAATTTCTAATTGCTATCTTTCAAAAGTTTCGAAGCATTATTTTGCTCATTATAATTTAGGTAAATGACCTTATTCAAAAACGAGCGTTAATACTTAAAAACAAAAACACCAATCGGTTCTTTAGAAACTCTTCTAATCTCTTAAAAATATATAAATAAAACTATTTAAGGTTTCCATCAAGAAATTATAATAGCTTTTTTGTACTGTTTAACAATTGCATTCCTCCGTGTTATTGCTGATCTACTTTTAGATACCTTTGGAACACTTTCACAAAAGCGCTTTAAAACTGGATTGTTAGATGACACAAATTATATTACGTCTTCAAGTCCTGCTAAGAACTACTTTCCATCAGTCAAATATGTCATGTGCATCATTTGATTGCAAAGCTACTCTGCATATGCGAGTCTTTATATTACTTCGAAAAACAGAACAAAAAATGTAGTTCCATCAAACGAAAGTGGTTAATTCATACCTTGCACATAAAAAAAAAAAATGCCTTTAAAGATATCATTGCTGACGGTTATGTTTGGCAACAGAAAAGGAGCTAAGGGGGAAAATTGGTTTCGACAGATACCAGTGAAAAAAATACGACACCTTGCGGCAGCAAAAGAATTAGAGGCCCGAAATTGGAGAATTTCGGCGTCAGAAGTAACTGGGTGGGGCCCAGGTGTCATCGACAGGCTTACACGGAGAATCCTTAGATTGAAAAAAAAAATACTATAAAGAAGAAAACTTTTTCAAATAGCTCACGCAATACACCGTTTTAGATTGCTTAAGCTCAACCAAAATAAGTCAATACATGTTATTAAAGTAGAAATATGATCATGTTGATCACTTTTTCTTTCGCTTTGCTCGCTCATCGAAAAGAATCAAATCTATAATGGTTGTAATATTTAAGTTAAAGAAAGAGTCATTAACTTTCACCAGATGTTTTGATGATTTACAAAACGATGAAAATTATTCTTCTTGGTAACAAATGAAAATAAATTATAACTTTCGTATGAAGAGGGATTTTTTTTTTTTTTTTATGTGTAAAAATTGCTTTACAAAGATTGAGAAGCATTTAAACGCACAGAGATGCAAAATTTATTTCACGCATATATTTCTTAACCCTTTCTTGATCAGCGTCGCATGTCATATGTTCGGCTTTTTTATGTCCGTGTGGTCAGAGAAAAATAGCATCGTTGATAGTGAATGCGTCACTAGTTACACGTTGCGTTATATTCCGCGATTGTACTTTGTATTTTTTGCATTTCTAAACATTACTAAGGTATAGCGCAACTATAGAGCTTCTATTTTATTTTCAAGCCTTACTATTTTTGTTTGTATTTTCTCTGATGTCTGCTTTCGTTAGTTATTGTCGCATGTCAAAATTATTTTTATAGTGGATTCAAAGAGTGACTCTGAGGGCAGTGAATTCAATACCTCTGAATCAGAAGATGATAGTACCGATTTACTTAATGATGACATTTTTTCAGATCCTAGTGAATCAGAAAATGATGATATGAGATATGCAGTTGAAGAAAAAATGGCGTGCCCTCCTTCTCTTTCAATTTTACAGAAAAAATTTCATAAATTTAGTAGCGGATTTTTTTTTTTTTTTTTTTTTTTTTTTTTTTTTTTAAGACTTGGATGAATTGTGGAAAAGACTGGAGTTCAGTATGGGATATTACACGTACGACCACCAGTAGGTCAAGCAAACAACTGATTACTGACAAAAATATTTCGTATTTTCAAATTCGGAGTAGAACATACGGGGTGTTCACTCTCAACGGTATCCAATGGCTCTTTCCTAAACTGTCAATGGTCGACATATAGTTCCAATTTAAAAATGTTTTAACCCTTTATCGGGAAGTCATTTCTTTAGCTGAAATGTTGAAAAGATTCACTGCCACCAGAATCTACAAACAAATTTATTTGAAAATATAAAGTGGTTAATGCCACTCACCTATCCAGACACTGATGAGTGTTGCCAGATAGATGAATGTCAATTTCCCAAAATTTCTGATATTTTTCCCCAAATGAAAAAGTCCCCAACTCAGTTTCTACTCAAATAAGTAAATTTTCAATTTACCACTATAAAAAAAATTAACTAATTTAAACTCAAATTTGTTCCCCAAATCTAGCCAATTTTTGAAAAAAATCTCCATTTACAAAAAATAAACGTTTAAAAACGGCAAAATTTTGCATGCATATTCTCAGAGACGAAGGGAATGAGATATGCATTTTACAACGACAAGTTCTTTTATGCTTCATCTTTAAAGTGTTATCAATGGATGATGCTCTCCCAGGGGCGTCGCCATGGGGGGGTATGGGGGTGCCCCCCCCCCCCCAATATATGTGAAGTTGGGAAATTTGAGCTTAGAGTTGGGAAATTCTAGATTTTTGAGACATTTTCTTTTTTGAAAGTAATAGTAAAAAAATTACGAATTTTTTATTGTTTTGGTGATTATTTTGAGTACTTCAACAGTAAACAAGTTAAATTATCAAAAGAAATACAAAAAGAAGTCAGCCACACTCAATCTATCATTGTATTTTTCAGTTCTACAAAAATATTGTACATCTACCAGACCTAAATTTCTCTACTCCGGTCCATCAATAACTGACTAACCAGTTCCTTTATTTCCTCCAAAACTTTGTTCCTTTCTCAAAAATGTCACCCTACCTCCCCTTCTCCTCCCAAAAGAGAATCCAGCTATTTTAATCCAAAGGGATTGCAGCTTCTTTTGAAAATTGGAGATCACTTGTAGCACAACAGAAAGGAATGTAGTAACCTACTTGAAACACAGCTATGGGCAAGAAGATTTGATGAGTTTTCACAACTTTTTGACTAATTTTGCGATTTTTGGGCAATATTTTACTCATTCTCCTGATTTTTTTGCCGCAAAAATTAGTTAACCCTTTGCTGTCAAGTAAAAAGCGTTATATGAGCAAATGCGGATATAAGAAGTCGTTAGTTTAGATAAATTTGTCACATTTTACTTTTATTTGTGTGCGGAAATATAGATCAGTCCTGTTCTTTTATATTCATATGTGTTTATAAAATTTTAAACCAAAAGTCCAGTGTTCTGTGTTTAAAGCTGTTCTAAAAAGTTACTATAAATCTCAGCACGAAGAAACCCTTCATAATAGGAAAAGAGTTTTCGTGCAAGTATTTACAGCTTCTAAAAGTCCATTCGAGGACAACACTGACACGTTGCACTTGAATAAAATTTTAAAGATTTCCTTACAGACAAGCTCACAAACAATTATGAATATTAGGATGTGACTGGAGAAGCTGAGTTCCGAAAGCGCCGTAGGAAAACGGTTTCACCAAAGACAATAGATAAAAATAATAGCACAGCAATGGACATTGATACACAACAAGTTTTACAGTAAAGAATTATAAGAAATACAAGAAAATTTCGGGAATTTAGTAATGGGCTTAAATGACAATGTTCCCTATATCAAGAGAATATTGCAGCAATGCATTCCATAATTAAATTAAAATTGTGCAAGGGAAAAGTTAATAATGTTTCCACCTGGATATGAGAAACCGGATGTACATGACTTGAACAGTCAAATAGAAATAAGCCAAATCCCAACTCACTTAGCAAACCTTTTACTCATGCCATGAAATTCAAAGACTATTTGGGTCACGCCGTCAAACTATATACTCGTACCTTAACATTCACAGCAGCTTATCTTTATGGCGTTGCATCTAATGAAAGAATCTTTAGTCAAATAAAAAATTTTAAAATATATATTGCAAGCTACAATGAGGGATGACAGACTTGACAGCCTAATGCTTTTAAAATATGAAAGTGAAATAGAAAATTTTATTCAACTAAGCGATGTTATTAACAGGTGGGCTGCTTTGAAGACCACAAGAATTAATATTAAGTAAAAACTAGTCGGATGTGCCAATCCCAAAATTTTCTTCCACTCCATACATATTAATACCTCAAAATTTGCAATCACAGTGCCAAAATTAAATGACAATTCTTTGCCTATAATAACAAACTCTAAAGGTATAGATTTGTTGAATTGTGTGCATTTAAAAAGGAGATATAAGCATAGCATTTTTCAAACAAATCATTGAATTTTGGCACCCAGCCTCTTAGATGTCTGCAACCAAAATCCCTTACTCAAAGTGCACAAAAGCGATAGCTTTGGACAGTATAGACCCAAGCCTAATAAGGATCTATTTATGTGGAAGTGCTACTTATGTGGAATATGAAGTTTGACTAAATTCCGTGCATTAGTTTTTGAGATACAGCGATCGCAAAATCGTGAAAAACGCTGCATAGCAGCGCCACCTGCTATATGATATACATAAAAAGCCAATCTGCATCAAATTATATCAAAGTTTAACAGAATATGACGTTTGATCAAATTCCGTGCAATAGTTTTTGAGATATAATTATCGCTAAAATCAAATCGTGAAAAATGCCGCATAGCAGTGCCACCTGTAGGACAATTTACACCAAAAACAAATCAGCACCAATTTTTATCAAGGTACACTCAAACCTCGTTAACACGAACTGTTTCCGATTGCCTCGTCCAGTTATATGGAATGTAGTTAAGTTCCGATAACACGAACTACTTTTAATACGAAGAAAAAAGTTTCCCCTTGAGTGTTTGCGTTAACGAGGTTCGACTGTATAAGTGAATCTCTAAAGTTTTATTAAATTTCGTGCATTAGTTCTTGTGTTAGAGTGCCCACAAAATATGTATCACATATAGACAGACATATATTTTCTAAAAACAGTCGAATCGTGTTCAGGACTTACTAAAACGTATAAATCAGTCTAAAACCGGAAGTCGAATTTTTTCACGAATCCAATACTTTCTTCTTGTAAAAACAGAAGAAAGTAAAAAGCGTATTTATTTTTTTAGTAAAAAAAACCCATAATTAGAATTTTTATGTTTTCAGTTTCAGAATTTTTCTTTGGAAAGGAATTTTTTGTGCAAAAGTATCATTATAATACACACGTTGTGCATATCATTTTAGTCGAAAATTGGAGCAATTTGTTTCAAGTTGGGAAATTTTCGAATTCTCCCCCCCGAAAAAATATCTGTGGCTACGCCCCTGTGCTGGCCTATCATTGCATTAGCTCCATCTACGCTTGTGCCAATAAATTTTTCAAGGTTTGGACCATCTCTAATCAGTTGAGATTTGAATGAATCTGAGATGGTATTGGGATCACCTGCTTCTATCTGACTTAACATATAAAGCGTTATTTTCAATTTTTTGTCAGTACCTAACTGTACTGCAAAGCACCTTCGTTGTATAAATCTCTGGGCTTTCATCAATAATAAAAGAAAAATAGCTGAAAAAGCGCTGTAAAAGAACGTTTAGGATAAGTCCTTACAGATTTAGTAATGTGAAGGTTTATGCCGCTTAAGAGTTCTCATTCAAGTTTCTTATAAGGAGAATTGTGGGTCTGCTGCATTCATTGAGCAATTTCATTTATAAACGCAGCAGTGTCACTATAGTATGAAATTGCATGTCTTACAAAAAGCTCTACTATCATTCCATGAAGCACAAATTAACCAGCCTTAAACAAAAAAGAAAGTTATAAAATTATTTCCATTTCTGTTGTATAAGTCTATATCTATACTAATAAAAGAAATTTGTCTATGCATCTGGCCGCGATGACTAGGAAAATCTGCTGCACTTATATATTGGTCTGGAAATTCAGGTGAGGATAGGGATAGTCCAAGGCAAATCATGATGCACCTGCGATACGTGTAAACTGTCATGTGGTAAATAACGAGCAAGTCCACGAGAATAAGGGTTGATATCTACGATTTCTGTATTTTAATTTCGTTTTCCAAATCAAAATTGAGTTCGGGACATATCCAATGTTGTCAGATAACTAAAAGTAAACTTCAAATGAAATCGTGAAAACAAATCCCCCAAGTTTTCCCCTAAAAATGTTGGTAGTCCCCAAAAAATTCCCCATGATCTACTTGTCCCCAAAGAATTCCCCTGGGTGTTCAAAATCCCCCAAAATGAGGACAAAATTCCCAGTCTGGCAACACTGCAGCGAACAGCGAACAGCATAGCAGTTCCAGGGGTTACCCAGTTTCGAAGCAACTCCACGCGCTGTATATGAGTAATGGCGTAGCATATCCTAAGAAAAAACAGGAATTGTAAGTCTAAATGTAGCAAAATGCCATTATAAGAGAGAGAGAGTCAAAGATTCACAGCATTACTGCCGAGAACCAAAGACGAAATGAGGAGAGGAAGAACGAGAAAGTCTATTTAAGTAAGCGGCTGAATTGACAGCCAATCTGAAGTAGGGAGGGCGTGGCTTCAACAAGTGAAGCACGCAGAAGAGAAAAATAGTGGAAAGTGTAAAAAAAACGTAGAAAAGGGAAGAGTTCGCATGTTCCATCAATCGTAGAATAGAAGAAAAGCCTAATCCTTTACCAAAAAAAGACACTTTACGTGACCACACATTTTTAAATACAATACAAATACACGAATTTTGAATAAAGGGTAGGAGCCGTAAACTTGCGACTCGCTACTAGAATTTTTAGAGGAATTTGCCAACGTTTCAGAGAAGGCTAGTAATTTAGAGACAGGATCTCTCTTACATTTAATAGTTTCAAGGACATTGTTGAGTTTGAGAGTGATTTCCGAAAAGGAACTAACATTAAGTTCTTTAATTTTACTAACGATCTCTGCTATCGCAGGGATAGCTCCAGAGAATTCGTATAACTCGTAGAATTGCTGAGCTGGTGGTGACGTAGTATTACAGGATGAATTTGATTGGATAATAAGTGGGTTTGTCTTAGGAGCTGTAGAATCGCTTTTTTTCCTTCTTTTACAGAATTTGGATTTTTTGAGTTAGCAGTTACATTGGCATATGATTTTCAAAACTGGTGTTTTATTGGAAATAATGAGCAACCTTTATATGAGGAAGGGTGTTCCAGTGAGCAGTTTGCACATTTCGGTGGGTGTTTAGGTTCATCAGAGTCCTCGGTTTTTTTATTTTGACAACTTGTAGATAGGTGCAGATCTCCGCAACCTACACATTTGGGATTGATATGGCCGTTGTCACTTATATGTTAGAATTTTTGACATTTGAAACATTGCGTAGCTTTTATAGCTGGCCGACATTTTTCAATTTCGACCCTAAGATTGGACACAGAGAGTACATTGAATATTTCATAGCTAGTGGGATTTTTAGGAAATTCCATCAAATAAAGCGGGAGAAGTTTCCCGTCTCTATGAATTTTCATTTGCGAAAATTTAGTTATGGTAAATCCTCGACAAGCGAGGGTTTCCCTTACAGTTTCTATGTCACTATTTCTAGGAAGCCCACGGATAACAGCTTTGAGAAGAATTTCCCTGTCTCCGATAATACAATTTTGAACATTTTTTTGTTTGAAGTGCTCATGTAGCATTAACTTGTCGCGGATACAATCAGGTGAAATCCTGATGAAGTCACCAGCAAGCTTGGCGACAAATTTAAATTTATCCATAGAGGTAAGTTCGTTGAGAAATTGTATGATATTAGTGACATCAGTCACCATAATAGGCTTAGGTTTTTTTTCGAAATTTCTCGAATATTGTCATCTTTTTCGCACTGCATTACATCACATACATGATAAAAACAAAATATTTTACTAAAAATTCCGGTGCAAGCCGATCAGTTGTCAATAAAAATTAAGTGGTAAGTACACTGTAAATAGAAGCGTCTTAAATTTAGACACATATGTGACTGAAAAAAAATTTTAGACACTTAAGCGTCTTAATCTGAAAATTAAGACATTATAGATGTCTTAATTTAAGATACATAAGTGTCTTACTATGACCATGGTATAAACGAACTGAGAATAATGTCTAAAATATCCGCAAGCGTCTTATTTTAAGACACTTCATTGCTTTAAACGTGTCTTAATTTAAGACGTTTTTATTCTTCCGACGCAATAACCACCAGGGGGCACTCCCAGTTGCGCATGCGTTTTAGATGTCTTCGTTCGAAGTTGGTATACGTTGTAATTCAAACAAAGTTTGTTTTTATGTACGCGTGTATTTTAATTCGTTTTTTGCGGAATGTGAAGTTCTGGGATTTTAATTCGTATTCACTTGGATTATTTATTTAATGAATACATACATCTGACGTGTGTGCTTGATATCAAATGTCTCTTAGAAGCTGTCGTCGATATAAGGGCGGGATAGACACAGAGCAGAAGTAGACGACGCTTGAAGATTACACCCGGAAATTCTACAAAGCGTGTGCAATGGACTTAGTGTTAATTCGTATTAATTTATATCAATAATATTGTGTTATTCAAAAAAAAGAAACTTTTGTCTGACGGGTTATGTTTTGAGGATGAAACATTTCATTCTTTAAACATGGCTAGTCGGATAAATTATGGGATTTCTTTTTAAAATGATGCAAGTCTTTCTCCCTCACTGTGGTTGTGGTAGTTTTTAAAATTTCAAATCGAGGAATTTTTCTTACCTCTTGCAAACAGCGATTGAAGTAAGTGTCATCATTTCTTTATAGTACTAAAATTAGTGTATTTTATGATTTTATTTATTGTGCTAAACAAAATCTTGCATGAAATTTAATTAGTTTTGAATCTCTTTGCAAAGAAAAATCACTAATTCTAGAAGTATATATTTTTAAACTTATGAAGTTGTCTTTTATTACAAATTATGTATTATTTATTCTCATCTTTTTTCCCAAATTTAAAGTAATAACATCACTAAAAAACAGACATATTTTAAGTTAAGTTCATTCTCTTGTTTTTTTTTTTTTTTTTTTTTTTTTTCTCAATATGGCAGTTCTTAGTTTCAATGGCTAATGCTTATCTCACACTAAACGACCACAAGGAAATAGAGAAAAAAAAACTTTGAAAGATCTCCTAAAGCTTTCTTACTTCCTAGCTAGGGATTACAATCCCGGATTGAGATCCTGGGATCCCGCTTTAATTTTAATCCCGAAAATCCCGGGATTTTTTCGGGATTGTCTTTTTTTTTTTTCAATGGAACAATATTCAGCTGAAATTAAAAAATATATTTATAGACTTTCGCTTTTGGAAAAAAAAATCAATTGATTTTTATGAAATTTATATATAATTGAAAAAGAATATATATCTCAAGTATTTCTTAGATATATTTCTAAAGCTATTAAATCTTTCAATGTGGAAATCTTTTCTCTTGGATACAGATGTAACCCAGTCAGGAAAAATGAAATCATTTGTTTATTTCGATTTCGCTGCATGTGTAGAAAATATATTTCACTTCGAAGGTCATTTTCCAATTAGACTTTACTGATAAGCATCGCAAGTGTGTATCATAGTGATTATTATGTGCTAACTTTTTTTTCTTGCGGCTTTAATACTTATTTTGCTTTAAAGATGTCTAATGAAAAGGGTTTAGTAGCTCATAGGAAAGATAACAATAAGCCCATGTGGCAATATAAATTTTTAAAAAAATAATTTTTAAATGATAAGGATTTTCATTTATTTTCGGGGAGGGGGGTTTTGTATGAAATTTTCGTAAAGCTGATATCTTAAATCTTGCACTGATTATAATGAAAGTTCTGAACTTTTAGAGTAGGACAAGATTAAAAACACAAAATATAATTAACAAAATACCGAAGTAATTTCTTTCTCAATATTAACCCTTTGCACTCGAGGGCTCCACTACCATGTAATCTTGGCTTTTCTAGACAGGTATCACAAAATTATTTGCATTGTCTCCGTAGCGGAGCCCTCAAGTTTGAAGACAAATTTTAAATGGCTCCGCTCCGGAGCCCTCGAGTGCAAAGGGTTAAAGTAGAATATTTATTTATTTATTTATAGTTAAATAGCTGTTGTGATTATCATCTGATATATATGTAAAATTACGTATGTGGCAATATAATTTTTTTAAATCTATTTTTTAAATTATATGAAGTAGAGTAAGACAAGATTATAAAATATATATAAATATATATATATGCAATTTGGTTTGTTTAAAATTGTGTAATATTATTAAAATGCACCACAAACGATTTTTCTCCATAGACCGTAATATAACGGGATTCTTTTGAGTGTCCCTGTAAATGAACCGTTAATGCTGTACACTTCATTTTCAATTCAAAACGTGTTATAAAGATACGCAGTAATAGCTATAAATTTCATCGCAATCGGACTATATTTACACGAGTTAGAGCACGGATAGACGACAGACAGACAAACCGAAATCATAAATACTTTTCAACTATGATGGAAAGTGTTAAAAAAAATCTAGGCAGTATGCATATTTTTCTACCTTGCAATTGTATTTGAGTATCGCTGTCACGTTTGTCTCTCAAAAAGCCCATTACTCTTTATTTCACCTTCAATTAGTAGTTTAAATGAACTGCCCTATATAAAAGTGGAGTAGGGGAGACTAGGGACGGTTGACCATACAGGAGGCTTGACCCACCCATCAATTTTCATATTTAAAAGAATTTCGGAGTTTTATCAATAGGTGTCAACCAAAGCTACTGGAATGCTCGAACAACAGTCTTCGTTTCATAGAGATAATCGAAATAGGTGTGGAAAACATCAATTGTGAGGCGTTTTCAAGCTAAAAGTTGTGCTTTTTAGAAATATTTCGTAAGCTTTTTTCAGATAAATTATATTATAGAAATTTAAGTAAGTAGGTTTAAAGTAATGCAGAAATATCGAGCTTTCATTTCAGGCATAAAGATTTCACAGTAAGTTAGGCATAACATAACAATGGGCTATTCTTTAGAAAAGGTCTATGTAGGGAGGCAGTCAATGCATAGCTGCCAACTTGTACGGATTTTTGCTACCACTAAAATTTAATAGAAAATTTTGCCTAATTCAATTGCCGAATTGCAGTGGATTTTGATAATTAAGTAAGGCAGAAGTCTCTGTTAAATTTTAGTGGTAGCAAAAATCCGTACAAGTTGGCAGCTATGTCAATGTGAGGGAGGATTCATCAGATGCTCAAGGCTCCCTTAATTAAGTGATTTTGGAAATATATTTGTTCTACACTGTGCATAATGAAAAGTTAATGGTTATATGTTTAAAAGAATGTAAATTTCTTCTGTACAGTTACAGTAGAATGGTGTGATGCAAAATAAAATGTTTAAAACTGACTAAAGAAAAATTTGAAAAATTGCTAGAAAATGGTAAAGTTGATAGGAACTTTTTTCCATTTAAATATTACTTACAATAGGTAAATAGAAACAGTGAGAAAGACAAGAAAGGATGAAAGCAGCTGTCTTAACCCTTTCAGGGACAGTGGTATGTTTATAAAACCACTTAATTTTAATTTCGAAACGTCATAATGGCACCGGAATTTTGCTAAAATTTTTTCCATTTAATATGTAAGCGAAATATAGCCCTTTTTTTATTTCTAAATAAATTTGTTCGTAAATTCCGGTGACACTCATTTACAGTGAAATACGTTTAACACGAAACTGAACTGACCGAAAAAATTTTTCGTGTTAAAAGAATTTCGCGTTAAAAGATTCTGAAATAAATAACAAAACTCACAAATATTTTCAACGTAATCAAATTTTATTTCGATTTTCTGTTAAACTACTAGTAAGTTGCAACTATTAGGATAAAAAGCAAGTAAAACAAAATATTGTTTCGGGGGGGAAAAAATCAGATATCTTTTTTGAAGTGTGTTTTTCAACATTCTGAGATCTAGCTTGTTTGATCCAAATAAATTAAGCTGTCTCTAATCTTCGTGCTTAGCAATTCTCATACGTTTTCTCTCAGGCTTAAACATACTGCGCTCAAACATTAATGTAATGGAATCCCTGTTTTTTATTATTATTATTATTGTTGTTGTTGATAATGTAGAATTGGCAATGCAAAACTCTTTGCAGATTTCTGTTTTCGTCCTTCTTTTTCATCTACTGCATTAAGCAGCTTCGTCTTCATTTGAAGCGAAATAGCAGTTTGTTTACGCACCGATTTCTCAGCCATTGTGCTCATAAAACATAAGCTAATTTACAAAAAACACGAAATTCTCTGATTTCACCAAAAATTCAGTGGTTCTAACACAAAATTCACAAATTTCAACTTAAACTAACTAGATCGAAAGCGAATTTTTTTCGTGTTAAACGATTTTTGTTTCGTGTTAAAAGAACAAAAATGTATTAAATTGCATCGTATACTGTCCGGACCGCTATATCATTTCGTGTTAACCGATTTTTCGTGTTAAACGTATTTCACTGCATATTTATCCATGTACCTAAAAAGCCCTCAATAGCCCTTGCCATTGAATTTTTTCCGATAATCGGAAATGTCTGTGAGATGAAATCTCACATTTTTTTCCACCTATTCACCGGTCTGCATCTGTGACGGCGTCGCAGCCGTGCTTTTGTTTTTTTTTGTTTCTTTTCTTTTTCTCCCGTCTCTCTCGCTGACAACCTTAGCGTAGACCTGTAAGTTGGCTTTCCCCCAGTGCTTGCATACGCACGCCATTGATTCATTATTCTTCCCTTCCTTTTTCTCTCCGTGTTTCATCCGAGGCTGTAAGTGTGCGCATGCTCAGTAGAAAACGGGCGCTTGCTATGATTTCAAACGAGTGACGTTTCGTTTCACGAACAAATTAGATTGCGTTACTTTTGGTTTCGCTTTCTCATTTGTTTTCCGAATACCGGTGGCTTTTGAATTTGATCAATTGTTTTAAACCTCTCGCTTAATTACTTTTACGGGCCCCGTAGCGATGTTTATATACTGTCTCCCTTAATTTTTTTAGGCAGTTAAAGTTCTGACGGGATGTCCGAAACAACGATGTCGATATCTGGTTGTAGTTGTGCCATTTTTTTATCAACGAAGTTTTTGTTCTTTAGTGTTCATATGTTCAGTTCATATGCGATATTCTCTCGGGAATTTTTTTAATCTAAGTGCTGGTATTTTCAAGAACAATTTACGGGTGATCAAAATTGAAAAATATTCATCTTCATCTAAAAATATACTTAAATAAAGATTGATTTAATCTCAAGAAAGTGTAGTTCCTGTCTCTTCCTCAACACTGCTTGTTTCAAGTAAGATCTTTTCAATTTTCTCCTTTTAAAATGACCTAAAAGAACTAAGTGTAGGGTTATTGTCTCCATTTCTAAAAGAAGAATTTTTTACAACAAACTATTTCCAAAATACGATCACAACAATTTGTGAATATTCTAATATTCACGTCACAATTCTTGGTGCCGACTTTGGAGAAATTCTTGAAAAATGCACCCTGGAATTATGAGAGACAGAAATACTTATTTAATTTAAAAAAATAATAATAATAATAATAATAATAATAATAATAATAATAATATGTTATAATGCTGTGATATTTTAGTCTGAAGCTGTTACTTTTTTTGAAGAGTTTATTTCAATATATTATTTTGTTGAACTTATATTTGTATTTGGGGAACAAATTGCTCATTTTTATGTACTTTGAAGAGATTTTTTTTTCTGTTCTGAGAAGTAAATGGTAGGAAATATCTCCTTTTATTTTTGCAGAGCATGATTTTTCTTTCGATTGTATGAAGTGATGGAAGATATTTTTGTTCTTAGTATGCAAATATTTTTACAATGACCTATAATTTTAGATTGTTTGAAGGTGCATATGGCAAACATTAAGGCACAATTTATTAGAACTATTGATGTATTTATATATTGTTGAGATTAGTAATTTATTTGAATGCTGTTTGTTTGAATTATTGCATTATTTTTGAATTTTGTTGTATTTATTCATCATGACGTCAAAAATTAAACCTCTAAGAATAATAGTGACACCTTTTTCGGGTGATCCCGAACTTTTAGATTTTTTTGCTGAGCAAGTTAAAGCGACCATTTCTTATTCTAACTGGAGTAATGAACAGGCACTTATTTTCCTCAAATCTAAACTCTCTGATCAGGCATTAAAATTTTATGTTTCCTCTAATGCATGTAAAAAGGCAACTTCTCCTGAAGACTTGTTTGATATTTTTAGAAAACATTTTAAGACGGAGTCAGCTACCTCCATTGCTCTTAAATACAATAGTATAAAGTTTCTACCTTCAGAATCTATCCGGAATTTTGCTACAAGGTTAGATGATGTTGTTCGTAAACATTTTCCTCAGTTGCCTGATCCCTCCATTGAACAGATTCTAATATCAAAATTCACTGATCTCATCCCTAATAATTTAAAAGTTCACATTCTTACACAACACATAGATTCGTTTGACAAAATTATTGAAGTTGCTGCTTCATATCAAGAGATTCTTGATTCTGTTCAAGCACCTATAATTTCTAATTCGGTCCCACCTTCATACAGTATGTTACATAACTTACATGAACAACCTGAGGATTCTCTGTCTCATAATAGTCATTCTGCGGACTCATCGGAGGTGTGTAACAAACCTCACACAGCTACTTCAGATGATAACTCATCTTGCGATACAGAGTCCAGGCACAATTCTTCCAGAAACATAAGACTTAGTCATCATTTCAAACATTCGTATAAACGAATTATTTGCCAGTGGTGCACAAGACCTGGACATTCAGCAAACAGATGTTTCAAATTGAAAGCAAATTTAGCTTCCAAATCAAAACAAGCATCTTTTAAAAAACGGCATCACAACTCCTCAGATGATAAACCACATTCATCCGACTCTCGACATTCTTCCTCTAAAGTTTCGACCTCCCGTCAGAACTACTCAAATAAAAATCCTCATAGGTACTGACACGATTTGGGGAGAAGTGGGTGTGGAGCTGCTTCACCCCTGTGTCATTTTTCTCCACAGTATAACTCTCAAGCTGTCTCTTTCAATAATGTAAATTCTGTTAAAGACCTTGCTGTTCCCGTTTTTCAATGTGAAAGAACATTCTATAATTCAAACATAACTCCTGAATGTTTTCAAGAGTTATCTCCAGACATAAATACTCAACTTCCGTCCTTTAATGGTTTTTCTGCCTTAAGTCGTGACTTTACGCCTTTTCAAGTCCAGAATGATATTATTGTACCGCGGTCTCCATTGACTAAAATTAACTATCCGATTTCATCACAGAGACTTGTGAAATCAGTTGCTAGTCAAACAAATAAAGAAATTCCACTTTTTGCAAACTCTGCTATACAAACAACCTCATCTGAAAATGACATAATCTTTGTTGAGTCCATCGAATTTCTTCTCCATGCGGAAGTTGATCAACCTACCCTTCCAATTATTCAATTAACTATTAACAAGAATCCTGCAAATTTTCTTCTCGATTCAGGTGCAAGCATTTCTCTATTATCAAAATATTATTTTCAACGTATAAAACAGCATGTACATTATAGCAGAATTGCTTCAAATGTAAAAATTACCACGGTAAATTCTGCTGTTATTTGTTCTGGTTGTATAAACTTGTCATTTAAGATAGGGAAATTTTTCTACAAACATTCTTTTTTTCTCATTGATATTCCTGAAGATTCTAAGTTTGTTGGTATCCTTGGCTTTGATTTTTTGAAATCTCATAGAGTTGTTATTGATCTACATAATAGCCAAATTAAGATAAATAATAACCTACTTGACATCTTAGACTCTGTTTCTGCTCAAGAGGTTGATCAAACACAGGATTTACAAGTCAACACTTTAACTCAAAAGAGGTCTCTACCTGAATCTTCCAATAAAAATGTATCAGCGTCTGTTAATTCTAATAATAAAGTACATAGTTCTCTTTCTTCAAATAATTCTTGTTATTCAAGAAAGAAAGTCGTCATTCCACCTGACAGTACTGTATATGTACCTGCGGTGTCTTCCTTTCATTCTTGTGATCAATTTTTGTTTGAACCAAAGGAGTATGAATTACCAACTTGTGCATATCAATCCATAATTTCTGCAGAACTTAGCTCGAAATCTAAAAATGCTAAAAACCTCAGTAGTTACTTTTATATTCCTATCACTAATAATGCTGAAGAACCCATTCACATTAATAAAGATTCAGTTTTGGGAACAATTCACGAGATAGATGAAATTCAAGAAGATTTTGATACTCAAAATATTAGTTCTCCCCATGAAATTAATTTAATTCAAGCTTCTACTGACATTTTAAAGTTAAGAAAATCAGAGTTTAAACTTAGTAATTTTAGCCTAAATCATCTACTTCCATATCAGAAAACAGAATTACAAAATTTATTAACTAAATATGATACGGTGTTTTCTTCTTCCTTGAAATCTTTGGGTCAAACGGACAGAGTTATACCTCATATCCAGTTTATCTCAGATGTTCCTGTTAAGACCCTGCCCTTCACTGTGCCACAATCTATCCAAGAAGAGGCAAAACAGCAATTGGACACGTTAGTTGATGCAGGAATTATTGAAAGAAGTATTTCCGAATGGGCATGTCCAATGCTTATGGTTAAAAAGAAAGCATCCTCTCCAAATGAAAAACCAAAATTTCGAATGGCCCTGGATCTAAGATTAATTAATACCATGATTCGTAGTTCTTCTTATCCATTACCTAGAATTGATACTATTATTAACAATATTTCTAAATTTAAATACTTCACCACATTAGATTTTCCATCTGCATATCATCAGATAAATCTCCCAGAAGAATTTCGCAAGAAACTCTCTTTTACTACCGAATGGGGTACTTATAGTTTTTCTCGTTTAATGTTTGGACTCAGATCCGCAGCCTCTTCATTTCAAATGTTAATTGATGCAATAATCGAAGAAAGTAAATTACAAGGTGTTTATGCATATCAGGATGACATTATTGTTGCTGGTGATTCATTTCAAGAAATGATTCACAAATTAGATGTTTTGTTTTCAATTTTACAGAAACATAACCTTACCTTGTCTCCTGCTAAATGCAAATTTCATCAAACAGCCATAGATTACCTTGGTTTTCATTTGCAGAATCATACTATCCAACCAGTGTCTTCTAATATAACCAAAATTACATCTTTTCCAGCTCCAAAAACTAAGAAACACTTAAAAAGATTTATTGGTCTATGTGGTTTTTATCGCAGACTTATTCCCAAATATTCTAAACTTATGGATCCACTAATTAAACTTACCTCTCCAAAGGTTCCTTTTACATGGACGCCAGATCATAATAAAATTTTTACAGAAGTTCAAAACATTTTTTTCTCAAAACCTTTTCTCTCCTTGCCTGATTGGTCCAAACCATTTTACCTCAATACAGATGCAAGTGGTATAGCTATTTCCGGTGTCCTTCTACAAAAGCGAAATGGTCATCTACTACCTGTGAGTTATTTTAGTAAATCTTTATCTCCTTCAGAAAGAAAATATCCTGCTCTGAAGCTAGAATTGATGGCAATTGTGAAATCAATTAATGCATTTAAATTTTTTCTGTATAATAGACATTTTACGATTTTAAGTGACAGCAAACCTATTGAACATTATAAGTCTACTAGTTCACCAGTTGATCTGACTACGAGATGGTTGGTTGACCTTTACAATTATGATTTCACCTTTCAATATCTTAAAGGCGAGAGTAATGTGTTAGCAGATTATTTCTCTCGTGAAGATTTTACAAATAATTCTCAAGATCTTAACACTAACCCTGCTTTAATAAGAGATAAAAATATTCTTCCAGTCACTACAAAGTCACCAACTATTGAGTTGCATCACATAGATGATCAAAACCAACAATCTCAAGACCCAAAAATGGAAATTTCTGAGTCCACATTCCTCTGTGAACAGCGTAAGGATCCTAAAATAATGAAAATAATTGACTCCATAACTTCAGATAAACCTAATCCTAAGTTCAAAAATTATTTTATTCATCCTGATACAGGTTTACTTATGATAAAACGTAAATTCTTACAACCTGAAAATTCACCACATATTAAAATTATTGTGCCTCATATTTTAAAGTCAAAAATCTTGCATATTTGCCATATGCCTCACTTCGGTATTGGGAATACTTATAGAAGACTACTCAAAAAATTTTACTGGTCAGGAATTTATAAAGATACAAAAAATTTTGTTCTGTCCTGTGAGTTATGCGTTAGACATAAACCACGAAGAATACCTGCAGCACCATTACAAGAGATGTTTATCCCTTCTAAACCTGGTGAGCTCGTCTCAATGGATTTCCTAGGCCCTTTTTCGAATAAATTTTATGTGCTGACATTCCTGGATCATTTCTCAAAACATATAGAGTTATACCCGATCAAGATTGCTACTGCTCAGTCTGTTGTTAAATCCCTGACCAACTACATCACCACCTATGGTCGTCCGGCTTCTTTAATGTCTGATCTGGGCCCTCAATTTAATTCACAAGTATTTGATAATTTTACGGAGAGCCTCAAGATCAGTATTGTTCATTCATCCTCTGGGCATCCTCAAACGCAAGGATCATCAGAGAGAATAAATACCAGCATTAAGTCATCAATTGCTACATTAGCTCAGGAGGGATATAATTTTCAACAGTCCCTAATGATACATAAAAGCCTATATAACGACACAATACATTCTTCAACTGGATACTCACCATCTTTTCTGCATTTTGGCAGATCTATATCCAATATTTTTGATCTTTTCGATTATCCTGATCTGGAAGCGTTATCATATCCATACGATTACTATCAGCATATGTCAACAATGAAACATGTGTACCAGAAAGTTTATGGAAACATGAAAGAGGCTCAACAGTTACGTAATCAACGTCAACATAAACGTGCTCATCTACGAAAGTTCCAGTGTGGTGATATTGTTTACATTAGAACTAATGATGCATTCAAGCCAAGAAACATTGGTCCTTATGTTGTGATAAATGTAATTTCAGATGTGCTTCTTTCTGTTAGGGTTTTAGAAGATGAACTGGACAAGCCTTTCACAATAAATATTAATAGAGTAATACCTGTACAGAAACGCCAACAACACTTAGTGTTGCAAAGTCCTCATCAGATTACACCTCTACCCCACAGCTATAATTTACGAAAAAGACATTAATATTTGCATTTAAATATGTATTTTCATAAATATTAATAGTTAATTTTTTTTGTATTTATTTTTAGGTTTATGAGTAGTTGCACCTGACAATGTGATGATGTTAAGGCAATAGTTTGTTCACCTAGTATTCTAAGTTCTAGTAAATTTCATTTAATTTTAGCAAAAACATGATGGTAATATCTGTTCTAGGTTATCTGTCTATTCCTTTTTATTTTTTTTTGGTACCATGTTTCTCATTTATAAATTGACATGATCAAGCTTATTACATAGAAATGTATAATGATTTTGATAGTATATTTTTAGTTTTTTTTTTCTTTTTTTGGAGATCTCCACTTTTTTTTATTTTCATACAGCAATATATATATATATATATGTACCATACCTAGGTTGATGAATTTTGAGTAATTATGTTAAATATTTTTGTTGAAGAGTAATTTATTGATGTTGACTTTTTTTATTTTAGAGGTTATACGTGTTGTTTACTGTTGTTGATATTATTTTGATATACATTTTATCTAATATGTTAATGGTAGTGAGTAGCTATATAAATATCTTCAATGAGTAAACAAATTATACTAGTACTCTTGATTTATGAGATACTTTGATTGATGAAAACTTGAATAGCTGAAGATGTAAGTTATTCTATAATACTCTTGGTCGACCAATTTTACTTATTATAGTTGCAACTGTTATTTTATATTATTCGAATAATACATGTTTCATGATATCTCTTGACAGCAAAGTTGTTTGCTTTTTTTTGGTGAAATATTAATGTTTAATATTTTTTTGATATGAGATCTTTTTAAAGATATACTACGTGCACAATTATTTTTATGGCATGCCACATGTAAATAATTGGAATACTCATTCTAAATGTACATATTTATATTGTATATACTACATTGATGTAACATTTATGTATTCCTTTTCCTTCTCTTTTTCCTTTTTGATCACCACGTTTTATTTGTAGGGCTTGTTAATTGGCTTTCAAAATTTTGATTTCCCCATCCTGATGCAAAAGGTCACCTTTTTACATCTGTCTGGCACATCAAAATTTTATTCGACGTTGGGGGGTATTGTGAGATGAAATCTCACATTTTTTTCCACCTATTCACCGGTCTGCATCTGTGACGGCGTCGCAGCCGTGCTTTTGTTTTTTTTTTGTTTCTTTTCTTTTTCTCCCGTCTCTCTCGCTGACAACCTTAGCGTAGACCTGTAAGTTGGCTTTCCCCCAGTGCTTGCATACGCACGCCATTGATTCATTATTCTTCCCTTCCTTTTTCTCTCCGTGTTTCATCCGAGGCTGTAAGTGTGCGCATGCTCAGTAGAAAACGGGCGCTTGCTATGATTTCAAACGAGTGACGTTTCGTTTCACGAACAAATTAGATTGCGTTACTTTTGGTTTCGCTTTCTCATTTGTTTTCCGAATACCGGTGGCTTTTGAATTTGATCAATTGTTTTAAACCTCTCGCTTAATTACTTTTACGGGCCCCGTAGCGATGTTTATATACTGTCTCCCTTAATTTTTTTAGGCAGTTAAAGTTCTGACGGGATGTCCGAAACAACGATGTCGATATCTGGTTGTAGTTGTGCCATTTTTTTATCAACGAAGTTTTTGTTCTTTAGTGTTCATATGTTCAGTTCATATGCAATATTCTCTCGGGAATTTTTTTAATCTAAGTGCTGGTATTTTCAAGAACAATTTACGGGTGATCAAAATTGAAAAATATTCATCTTCATCTAAAAATATACTTAAATAAAGATTGATTTAATCTCAAGAAAGTGTAGTTCCTGTCTCTTCCTCAACACTGCTTGTTTCAAGTAAGATCTTTTCAATTTTCTCCTTTTAAAATGACCTAAAAGAACTAAGTGTAGGGTTATTGTCTCCATTTCTAAAAGAAGAATTTTTTACAACAAACTATTTCCAAAATACGATCACAACAATTTGTGAATATTCTAATATTCACGTCACAATGTCTGCTTTTGTGAGATAAAAATATACAAATATATATGCCATGAGGATTAAAAAATGTATTCGCTAAATAAATGTTTCAGCTATTCGGGAATGTCCATTAACCTCCACAAAGGATACTCCCGAATACCGGACATCTCAATTTAGATAACAATAATGCAGGGTTGCATTTCTTGCAAAAGAACTTCTTGATTGAAGAATGGGCATACTGGGCCGTGCCCCGCCACCCTACGATTTTAGTGCCCACAAATTTGATGTGCAATATTTGTAAAGCTTATATTTTAAATCTGTTTCGAAATTGTACTGATTATAATCAATATTTTGAACTTTTAAAAGATAAAAAAAAAATTTAATATTTATATAAATATTTTTTTGTTTTAATCTTGTTCTACTCCTGAAGTTCAAAATATTGATTATAATAAGTAAAATGTCGTAAAAGATTTAAATTATCAACTTAACGAAAATTGCATACCAAAATTGGGAACACCAAAAGGATCAGGCTGTGTGTGTGTGGGGGGGGGGGGGGGCAGTACCCCAGCCAAATATTTTTACAGGATTCAACGTGGTCAAACATGGCTACGTATGATACTTACAAAAAAAAATGGATGCTATTAAGACGTTTAAAGTGTCTGAAATTCAGACGCAAAAGGTGTCTGAAAAAATTCAGACATTTTAAAATGTCTGAAAATTGAACACACTGTTTCAGACACTTAAGTGTCTGACATTCAGACATTTTAATTTACAGTGTATATTACCATTACCCGATAAAGGGTTAAATGAGGAAAAGAACTATTTTTAAAGCAATTTGGGACAACAAGAATATTTCTTTAAAAATTACGAAATTTAAAATTTGATACGGTCCCCTGGTCCTATAAGTTATATTTAGTTAAAATATCATATTTCGCTAATAAATAAGACAGAAAAAGTACCATTCTTCTACGATAAAAACTAACGAAATACTGATGTTTAAAGTTGAAGCCTCTTTTTTGCTTAGAATTAGGGGTTATTAACAAATTTACTAGAAGTATAACTAATCGTCAGATATAAAAATATAATAGTTGAGAGTGAAATTAACATAACAAGATAAATTTTAAATCTATTTTCATAATTATATATTAAAGCATAATATACAACTTGTACTGAAAATACAAGTAAAAAAATAACAGAATTTTTGTTAAATGAAATGATGCAAAGCAACAGTCTCAATTCTTTACAAAATAAAACATATGTTAAAATACAATTATTTTAAACAATCTGAAACTTAATTAATAAAAATTAACAGTATCGTAATACTTGTACGATTGGACTACTTTCAGTTAAAGTGCAGATACACGCGAAATAAATTCTTCTAATACTTTAAGCACTTTGTGAATGAACCCTCGAAGCATGGCCCAACTCATCTGTGTTCAGATGCAGAAAATTGGCGTAAGTCATGCAATTCAAAGTTTCATAAGTCAGTCAAATTCAGTGTTAGATGAATGGAACTTTTTTGTCTTACTTGTTAGTATAATAAAAATTTTAACTAAATATCCCTTATAGGACCGGAGGTCCGTTGAAAAATTAAATTTCGTAACTTTTTAAAAAATGTGTTTATTGATCCAAATGACTTTTAAAATACTTTTTTACCTCATTTAAAACATTTTTGGGATGGGAACTATATGTCTATGACTAACGATTTAGAAATTAGCTATCGCACATTGTTGAGAGTAGACACCCTGTATATTAGTTTCCATCTATAAAAAAATGCTTTTTTGGATCGGAAGTTCAAAAAACAAAATCCCATCAAGAAGGTTTTAATGATGCATATTAAACAAGCAAATATTTTTAAATACTCTGTATTGCCTAAAGTATGCAGATAACATTAATATTTCAAGAGAAATATTACTTTTGACCTGTTTTTCTCAGAGCTTCAAAATTGAACTGAGATTCGTGTAGATAAAATAGTTAATCGGAAAAGCTATATAAAGATTTCCAATTATTATATGAGAACGTGAGTATACATTATAGGGCAAATCATATCAGGGCCCAACAATTGATATTTTATGGCAAAAAGCGAGTCATATTATCTGGGTAGACAATGTCACGAAACATGAAATTACAAATTAAAATACACATTATGCACATGTACAGTTTGAGATTTGTTAGTCCATGGAAAGTCAATTTCTGTATTATACTTCTATATATAAAAAAAAAGTAACGCTTTGGAAATGGACCAATGAAAATCTGCGTAGATACCGCGAAACTCATGTGATTGGTCAGAGCTTTCTGATGCTATAAGAGGGTTTACCAAGGGAGGGAAACCCAGCTCTGGCGCCAAATAAAATTAGTAGCCAAAAGCGACGCCAACTTGGCGCTATTTCCAGTATTTCGCCAAATTTCCATAGACTCCCATTGAAATACAATAGGGTTTACTTGCTAGCAGAAAATCAACAAATTGAGATATTTCAATGCAACAAAAACTAATCTTAGCTTATGAATAGAGCTTAATTGAACTATTTACATTATTTTTAAGCACAAACACTAACTATTTACAATATTCGTAACGCTATATATATAATTTTACACACATATGTTGGTGAAGAAAAGGTGGCGAATTGAAAATTTCAGAGGGCAGGAGATTTATATAAGATTATTTACTGTAACTACAAATTAGCGACGAGCGCGTTTTTACCAAGTGGAATCTAAAAATTGAATGCATAGAAAATAAGGGATCGCGAAGCAATCCAATATGGAAACGCGAAACAATATTACGTAAGGGGGGGGGGGTTGGTGAGCGTAGCGAGCAGGGAGGTGGAGCCCACCTAGTCTATATATATATTTCTCTTACGTAGCGCAAAAATCTTGCTGAATTTATAGCTTGCCATTTGGCAACAACCGCAGCAATGATCTCAGTAATTAATTTACGATTTACGGTCACATGAGCCAACCCATTCAGCAAATCAAAATTCAGAGATAATTTCTTTTTAGACTAATGTCAGACGGACGACTATTTGCTCACTTTTTGTTTCAATATGAAAAAGAAACACCTACTAGTGAAGGCGTTTCTTTTTCATATTGAAAAAAAAGCAAATAGTCGTTCTTCTGACATTAGCTTTAAGCACAGGTATTCGTCTCCTACCAGCAATTAAATGCATTGTAGTAACAAAAGAATAAAAAAAAAAAAACTTATATTGCTACTTCCAAGATTAAATGGCGGCGTGAGTCATCCCGAATTGTAGGAGCCTTAGTTTAATCCATCTATAAATAGCAATATTATTTACAAATTAGAATAATTGTGTTAAAATTAATCTAGTGTAATTTCGTATCCAGCGATTTCTGGAGTTCCATTACCTGAGATTTATTCTGTTGAGCTGAACCAGGTTTCAGACCAGATGTTATAATCATTAAGGTTTGCTGGGTGATAAAGTTCTACCAGATTCGCCCGGGATAGCTCAGATGGCAGAGCACTGGCGGCTTCAGCCAGGAGATCCCGGGTTCGAATCCTGGTCCGGACATTTTTCTCCCAGTTGGAAATTTACATCTAATATTAACATAATGTTCATTAGAAACATCGATATACTGGGGAAAGTACTTATAGACCGGGAGCCGGCAGCACAGACAATCACTTCATCGAGTTCACGGATGAAATTCTAGGATTCGTTAAATCTTGATTCGCATATTAAAGCGCAATCGGTCTGCCAAGTCATATCTTTGTGTAAAACACCTGAAAACCCGATTTTAGCGGCTGACTCGTAGGTTTACCCTTGTGTTTTCCTGCTCCCAGTCCTCCATGTTTTCATACCTTTGGGTACAGGAAAACACAATGGTAAACCTACGAGTCAGCCGCTAAAATCGGATTTTCAGGTGTTTTCTACCAAGATATGACTTGGCAGACCGATTGCGCTTTAATATGCGAATCAAGATTTAACGAATCCTAGAAATTCATCCATGAACTCGATGAGGTGATTGTCTGTGCTGCCGGCTCCCGGTCTATTAGTCTGAAATCAAATGGGAACTCTGGTTTGAGGCACAAGAAAATAGAACATCAAAGTTAAGCCCTTAGTGCCAAAAAAGCTTAAGAGCCTACATTAGTCGTGCGAAGAAACTCGAACGCCAATGTTAAACCTATGAGAAAAATCTTTATAGATTTCTCGTTTGCATTTTAATATTTTTAAATGATTTTTTTGCATAGGATACCTGAGGCCGATATTTTTTATTGCACATTTATACTTCTTCGATTTTGGTTACAGTTTTTTTTATATGAGGATAGTTTCATTTTCAGAATCAGATCCAACCGGTTCCAAAAGTGCCCGTATACTTTCCGAATTTTATTTACTAAAGAGAAATTTTAACAACTCGTCAAACGTGGGAAATGATGTGCGTCCGTATTATAACTAATTTTATAATTATTCAACTTTTGGTGCAATAGCTGTTGCAATCTTATGCAAAAATGCATGAATACAAAAATTTATTACGATTATATATATTAAATTCAGTAATACGGAAATAATTTGACTCCATCTTAAGTATGACGTAATCACCATGGCAACCTGAAATCATTACCTATCATGGGATATAACTGAATTACTTACGTATGATAGGATTTAATAGAATCATTCCCATACTAACCTAGAATCATTACTTATCATGAGATATCAATGAATTAATTACGTATGATAGGATTTAATAGAATATAGAAAACTTTTATTAATACCTTTTTTAGTTTTGATTCGACTTTCACAAAATGTTAAATGACGCGACAAAATTCTGAAACAATTCTATATATTAATTTTCAAACCATTCGGCTGGGTAGTTTTTGCGCTGTTATATGCGGACAGGCCAGACGACGGCTATAGTTGCTACGTATTTATATTTACGAACACACCTAAGAATGCGAATGCATTTTAAGCCCAAATGTTTAACATTATAAAGGGAATTTGCGATAATACTTGTGAGGAATCTTAAGTTTAATAAAAATAGGTAGCAGGTGGATAAATGCATGTTATTAAAGAAAATGTATGAATCTGTTAATCACTTTTCTTCTGTTCTGTTCGCTCATAAAAATAATCGAATCTATAATGGTTGTAACATATAAGCTAAAGAACGAGCCACTATCTTTGACCAGAGACTTTTATGATGTAAAAAAGATCAAAATTATTCTTCTTTAAAACAAATAAAACTAGATTAAAATTTGTAGTATGCAGAGTAAATTTCTTTTTATTTTATATATGAAAATTACACCACAGAGAAAGGGAAACTTTGAAACCACTGCGATGCGATTTCTGATATTTATTTTATATACAGGGTGGCCATAAAATAAATTGAATGTTCCAAGAAGTCCTCTAGTGAAAAATATATCGGAAGAAATGAACAAAAACTGGTATACGTATATAGTGAAACATGATTTCGACGGCCAATAAACAAAATTAGTACCAAAAGCCCCTGTCAGGAAATCGTGACGCTGCAAGTTTAATATGCATGATAAATAAATGCGCAATTGCCAAATGAAACAGAAAACATAAAATTACCTAACAATGTAAAACAATGTTTATTTATTACTCTAAATGTGCGTTCAACATGACCAAAGATCTCATGAACTAATAGCTGCATGCATTACATATATTCCAAAGAGGGTTCGCAACATATTGGAATTGATATTTGCCTGTTAATAGGGGGGGGGGGGAATCCCGCAACTATGTGTACTGTGTTAAACGTCCCCACTTCTGTGAGTTTTGATCCACTGTGGGGAACGCTTGCTTCGTTAAATAAAATATTTTTTTTTAATGTGCATTTCCACCAGAAATTACATTTAATGAAATGTAAAATATTTCTCCACTGCATTTATTTAATTTCCTTTACTAAATAATTTTTTTTGATACCAAACATGTTTATTTGACCCAACTACTGCATAAAACTAAAATTTTTGAGTATGTTAATTTTACACATCAATAATGAATACTATCGATCATAGCAAGAGAAGTCAAATCCCATTTTTAAAGCTACTCTACCCACAACTCGTAATTGGATGTGGGTAACTCAAAAAGACCCCCCAAAAAATTAAGGCAATACCTTTAGTACAAGCTGCGATGCATGTATATTATGCTTAAAGTATATATATTAAAAATTTATGTAGCTGTATGCTGAATAATTTGTTTACAATAGTGAAACATGGTTGATTGAATTTATACTTAACATCATTTAATAATCAATATTTTTGCACTCACTTTGAATAAAATTACAGTGTTTACTAGATAATCTTAAAAGGTTAACTGGGTGAATTAGATCCACCAGATTCATTCGAGGTAGCTCAGATGATGGAACATTGACGGCTTCAACCAAGAGATCCCTGTTTCGAATCCTGGTCCGGGCATTTTTCGCCCAGTTGGAAATTTATATCTCATACTGTGTTATAGTTCATATTTTAAAATATTTATATAAATTAGACTATTCATTATTAAAATAAGATAATTATATTTTTAAATAAATTTAAATATAATTATTAAAGTGTGTTCAACTAAACTGCATGGAAGTTGGGAGAGTTGAGCCGAGTCAAACATGCCATAAATGCAGTGCGCAAACGACCTGTGCCTGGCAGTTCGGAAACAAATTATGAAAACACGTGGGCATATCTATACTAAGTTCTCATTAAATATCTTATTTTTAGATCATTAACTCAAGTACACGTTAAAACGAAAATTATTTTCATTAACTTTATTTACTGTTAGAAATTATTTACTGTCATTTTTTTTGCAGGGGGGGGGGGGATTGCAAAAATTTTCAAAATTTATTATTATTATTATTATTATCACTTAAGATTACTTAAAAACAAAATTAACTACTATAAAAGGTTTATTATATGCTTCGATCTTGTGCTTATCAGCGAAAAAAAGATTTTTTTAAAATAAAATAAAGGTAGTGCATCAAACCTGCCCGTATAGTCAAACATTTCCAGTTTCTTCTATACTTTCTTGCATGGCGCTCTAATACAATTAAATTCATGAAATATACATGCAGTTACCGTCTATCGGCAGTTATTACTTGAAATGCTTTTCAGACAAATTGTATACGTTTTTTAACTGCACGAAATTTCATTATAGTACTTTTACAGAAATTTGTGAATAATGTGTATACTATATTGATTGCAATAGAGGTCAAATTTGGCTATAAACTTGGCAAATCTGGCGATAAAATTTTGTTCCGTTATCTGGTTTAGAATATTGTATATCTAAAGATTTGTTTTGTAGGAGCCAAATTATCCAGAACGTACCAAATTATCTTAGGCATAAACTTTTAGTCAAAAGCAAAGTAAAAAATAATTAAATAAAAAGAAAGAGAAGGAAAGAAAAAAGAAAAATGGAATAGCTCTACAGTGAGTAAATTTAGTAGTTTTTTAGTGAGTAAGTAGCAAAGCTGTTGCCTGCGATCAAAACAAGTTTAATGATACCTTGCATTTTTTGTAGAGTTAAAGATGTTACCAGCTATTTTTTTTAATTTATTTATTTATTATTTTTTTTTTTTGAGAAATTTACCTGTTTAGTTACAAATCTTCTTCTCAGTATCGAAAGATTAAGATTTCGTAAACAATTTTCTTCTGATTTTGAAAAATGTTTTATATGTATACAGGATACAGGATTTTTATTTAACCTTATTTTTAATAACATATCCGTAAAAAAGATCATTCTAAGAGAAAATTAGGGTACAAGAAATTTTTGAAGATAATAACAAAGAAAGCAAAAAAGACGAGAGGATTAAAAAAACAAGCATTTCATGCCGACTTTCTAAATTATTTAAAGCACGGCAGGGTGCACACGGCTCATCGTTTCGAGACCTTCTTCGTTAACCTTTTCGGGCATGGGCGTTTTCAGGATTTTATTAGGGGTAGGGCAAAAAAACGTACACTGATGTAAGACATTTAAACATTTCTTAATTATAATAAGTAATAAATTGTCGATGGTTAGAAACAGCTCGAGTTTTTTGCCGTGTATTATTTGTTATTATTACTTTCTAATTTATGCAAGCTATTTACATAGAAAATAAATTTAGAATCTTTTCTACTTACAAAATGGATTGGGAGGGAAAAGGAGGCCAGTGCACCAGGTGCCTATTAGGAGTAAATCTGGCAACCCTATGAACAGTAATGTTGGCAGGATACAAGCAATCTAAAGTGGAGCCCGGGTCTTGGTTTTATTTTGAATCCCCTTCACGGTAAGAAATAAATGCGTAAATTTACACATTAAAACTGGCATACTAATGATACAAAAACGATTTGCTGATTTGTGTAAAAAGGCGTGTACATTGCCATATACACGCCCTGGTGTGTCAATTTCAAAATACACATTTTTCTAGAATGGTTTAAGCGTGCAAAATGTTATCAGATAACTCAGAAATGTACAGCTTAACGTGTAAATTACACATGAGTGCACATACATCTGTGTAATATACAAAAACGATGGATTTTGTGTACATAGTACATAACTTTATAGTTTGGCTTGTAAATTTTGAGCTAAATATCTGTTAAAGTTGTTTTGAAGCCCTAAAATTATAGAGTCATAATTTATGAATAGAATATGTATAATCTGAATAAATACACTGTAAAATAAAATTTTGATAAATACGGAAATCGTGACGCCAGTACTATATCGGTATTTTTTCGGGGGTGGAGGTGGAGGGGAGGTTCCATCAATTTCAGTCACAAGTTTTGAAAAAATACATCTACATCAAGAGGAGAGATTATTTATTTAATTCAATCTACAATACTTACTGAAACGAGATTTGAACTCATATCTGCGACTTTCTAAGCCATTAACTTGACCATTCGGCTACTATTACACAAGCCAAGTTTTTAAATACCGATTTTTATTGTGTTCACCTAAGTACACATATTTATGTGTAATATTCTGTTCTTACACATATTTCTACGTAATATTGTTACAAATAATCATGTGTAATATTCTGCTATTACACATATAGCTGTGTAAAATTCGTACACATACTTGTGTGTAATATTCTGTTCTTACGCATATATCTGTGTAGTGTAACATTCTTACAAATATTTTGGTGGAATATGCAAAATACACAGGTATTTGTGTAAAGTGCAAAATTTATAAAGTATATTAACCTTTAACTGATGTTACCAGTCTCACAGATCGGTCAAAAACTACTCAAATTTTGTTTCGTTTGGAACTTTAGTACTAACACTAGATACTTTTGAATAGGTGAATTTTAATTATAACACTCTTGTACAAAAAGTTTAGCACAAAAACAACATCCTATGAGTTAATCCCGACTTTTATTCATCTTTCGATGGAGCGGTCTCACATACCGCTTCACACTAGTTATGAGACAATTTCTGCGACATCAGTTAAGGTTAACACACCAATTCGGGTAAATCCTTAAAATTTCTATCATTAACACACATTGTACGGAGGTGTACTAAGAAAATTAAGCGGACTGTAATTCACTAACAAAACAAAGTTTTATTTTTCAAAGACAGAAAAAGAATATGGCTAGTTGCCAATTTTGAATTCGAATTTTTCTACAAAGTTGAGAGAATGGCTTGTTGCCATTTTGAGATTGTTTTTCTTCAAAAAAAAAATAACTACGCAATAAATACATGAACTAGGTTGCATAAAAAAGAGTTACAAGAATAGATGCCAATTGGCACAGATGCGGGAGTGGTGTTCCGTCGCCAAGGGCGATGCTACAATGAGATTACAAGTACGGAACATCCCGCCCGGCGTTGAAATATTATATTTCAAAATACAAAATGGAACATGAATAATAAAGAGACATATATTAGTACAAATTATGAGAATCATATAAGCACTAATACATAAGAAAATTAAATTAAAGTTCAGTTTTTTGACAAATTATCACTAATTGGTAAAACACTTAATTTAGTTATAGGCCGTTTAAATATGCCTTTAGCGGTGCGTAATTCCGCAACCCTAGCCATTCCATCTGCACCTGGGAATACCTTAGTAATGCGACCTAGAAACCAGGTGCAAAGGGGGAGTTGGGAATCCTTAATCAAAACTAACATGCCTGGCAGAATATTTGGCCTTTTAAATAGCCATTTATTTCTCTGTTGAAGATTATTTAAGTAATTATTCTGCCAGCGCCTCCAGATAACTTGAACAATTTTTTGAACTCTTTGCCATCTATTTAGCAAATTTTCCTTTACTTCAAGCAAATTAGGTTCGGGAATTGAATTAAGCGGTTTTCCTATCAGAAAGTGGCCTGGAGTCAGAACTTGAAGATCGTTTGCATCCGTAGACAACGGAGAAAGTGGTCGCGAATTTAGTATTGCTTCGATCTGAGTAATTACCGTTAGAAATTCCTCTAGAGTAAGGCGAGTTGAGCCCACTACCCTTTTGAAATGGTATTTGAAGGCCTTAACTCCTGCCTCCCAAAGGCCACCAAAGTTGGGCGCTCTAGGATGGGGAAATTTCCAATTAATGCCTTCTGAGGCCAAAAAATTTGAAACTTCATTACTTATTACAAGTTTGTGCAAACGCTTCAATTCTGCTGAAGCCCTGACAAAACTAGTAGCATTGTCGCTAAAAATTACCTTACTTTTACCGCGACGCGAGAAGAATCTCTTTAACGTTGCTATTATAGCTTCAGACGTTAAGTCGGAGACAAATTCTAAGTGTACGGACTTAGTGACCATACACACAAATATAATGACGTAGATTTTTTGAAAAATACCCTTTCTTTGGCCCTTATATTTTATTTCGAAGGGACCACAAAGATCTAAACCTACATTTGAAAATGAGGAGTTAGGTACTATTCTTTCGGGAAGAAGATCCCCCATCATTTGGTTAGCCAGTATGGGCTTAAATTTAAAACATCGTCCACATTCATGTGAACCTTACGCGCAATATTCCTGCCGCCAAGTGGCCAATATTTTTGACGCACAGTAATCAGCAGAGCTTGAGGTCCGACATGAAAATTTCTCTCGTGATAAGATTTAAATATCAATTTAGTTAAGCGGCAGTTTGCTGGTAAAACCATTAGGTATTTGTGATCGAAGTTTAAATTTGATTTCTTGAGTCTACCTCCTATCCTTAAAATGTTGTTATTGTCTAAGAATGGACTCAAGAATTTTAACTTACTTGAGCTATCTACTATATTTCCCTTTTTCAGAGCAGAAATTTCACTAGAGAAATAGCTTACCTGTGCAATTTTAATAATGCACATTTCTCCTCTCTCCAGCTCTTCAATTGACAAGGGGCCTGTTGTAATTCCTTGTTTTTTACAAGCTGAAGAAAACCTATAAATATAAGCTACTACTCTAATTAATTTCTGAAAATTATTGGTAAGACTTATTAAATCATCAAAAAATCATTAGAATTAATATACAGGGTTATATTGCGCACAGTCTTGAGTTCTTGGGAATAATGTTCATTTTCAAAGTTAATGGTTGGAAAAGTTTCTGTTAAACAGTTATTAAGTAAGTGGAGGACCCCTCCACCACAACTCACTGGAGGCAAGGTTTCTCACATCCAGTCCTCTACTTGTTAAATCAGCAGGGTTGTGTTGAGAAGGGATATGAAACCAATGAAAGTTCTTTGAAAGCTCTTTGATTTGGATAACGCGATTGCCAACAAATGTCTTTAATAGATTTGGAGCAGTTTCTATCCAGGATAACGCTATAGTAGAATCTGAAAACAATCGAACATCATCGATCTGAAGCTTTAAACAGCCTAAGACCTTGCAGGTTAGTTTAGCTAGAAGCAAACACGCAGATAATTCCAGACGAGGCACAGTAATTCCCTTTGTTGGTGCTACACGACTTTTGCTGCAGAGAAGATGAGTAACAGTTTCACTAGAGTTAGACATTTGAACGTACAAGACTGCACCGTAAGCCTTTGATGAAGAGTCTGAGAATCCATTCAGTACCACTGAATTGACGTGCTCCGTAGTAACGCACCTTGGTACCATAGATTCTAAATGTGGTAAAGCAGCCAGGAAATTTTGCCATTGTTTGGAGATATGCGTAGGTAAAGCTTCATTCCACTCTAATTTAAGTAGCCACAATTGTCGCATAAATATTTTTGCCTTGGTAATTACTGGCCCTAGGAGGCCAAGTGTCCTATCTTATATGTGTCGTAAGTGTCCTATCTTATATGTTTATCTATGATCATAGGTGGATTGTTTTAACGTTTGTACGATCCTTTAAAGTTTAATAACAATATTTAATAAGTGTAGTTTTCGCCTTATCTAATCCCAGAAAAAAAGGACAAAAGATAAATCGAATATCATAAAACGAAACGCATTTTTCCACCTTGATTCAACATAAAATACATAATGTGAACATTAAAAATGTCCACAATCTTACTTAAAAGGCGACTAATGTAATGAAAATGATGTTACAAGTTTAAAATATACATTTTGTTTAAAACTTCTTAGTACTTTCAAGTCTTCCAGGCTCATCATCAGAGAATATCTTAATAACTAAATGTTTATTTACACAAATACGTCACTTTGTTTTTGAAAGTGAGAGAGTCAATAATTACTAGAGTTGAAAGTAGCAGTAGCAGTTTCTTAGATTGATTTAATTAGAGAAAATATATATTATTATTATTAATTGGAGTTCCATTTATTTTATGACATCACTTTGTTTCTCATACACTGTTAAAAATTTCTGTAAAAACACAGAAAAAAAATCGAGACTCTCTGTAAATTTACACTAGTTCTTGGTTAAATGCATTCGATTGAGTTTCTCGGTCAAGACTCTCCGTAAATTTACACCAGTTCTCGGTTAAATGCATTCGATTGAGTTTCTCGGTCAAGACTCTTTGTAAATTTACACTAGTTTTCGGTTAAGTTCATTCGATTGAGTTTCTCGGTCATCGTTTTACAGACATTTCCCTTATCTTGTATCTAATTCCCTGTAGGGATTTCCATCGTTTTACAGACATTTCCCTTATCTTGTATCTAATTCCCTGTAGGGATTTCCATGTTTTTATTTATAAACATTTTCAGCTTTGTTAAAACTTGTAATTCAAATACACACTTTTAAAATTCTTTTGCAATTTTAATAAAATTAATAAAGAAGAAAACTTAGTTTCAATTTTTTTTCATTTATTTAGTTAGTAAGAATCATAATACATTTAAATGCATTGCTTTTATAACAATTGTGATATAACCATATAACTATTTTTCGTTAATTAATCTGATTATTTTTGTAAATATTTTACAAAAAAGTTGATTACCGATAATTACCGATATATTTAACCAGTTTTAATGAAAAAATACACCTAAATTTCGCATTATTATTATTTAAAAATTCCAGTATATCTTCAGATATTAAAGAAGATAATTATTGAGAAGAAGCAATTTCTTGATAAATAATTCCGTAAATAAAGGATTAAAAAATTAAATTTGATTTAAAAAATAATAGGTATTATGTATCGGTCCAAACTAAATTTAAATAAACCATTTAAGAAATTTTCTAACGAATATATTTGAAGCGAAATCTTTAAAAAGCACAAGTACAATAGATTTCCCCCCGCTTTATTATAAAGGACATCCTTTAATACACAGCACCAACAGCTCCTATGGCGCAGTCAGTAAGATGTTTTTCTGCTGCCCCAAGGTCTCGGATTCAAACCGCAGGCCGGCCAGAAGCAAGTTGTGTAAAAAATTAAACGGTACAGCAGTTCAATTTGCTCGAATAATTCTGATACTTCAAAGTTCTAAAATTCACTTATTTCAAAAACTAAGTTAAATTATTTTAATTGAAAAAATAAATTGATTTACAGAGTCTTGTGTATTTTTAACGATGTTAATTTACAGAGTCTTGTGTATTTTAAACAATGTTAACTTACACAGTCTTCCGTAAATTTACCAAATAACTTCTCTGTTACTTAACAGAATCTCTGTTTTTCGAATCTCTGTAATTTTACACAAGACTTAAGATAATGGATTACCCGTAGATTCTCTGTAATTTCACAGGAAAAATTTTAACAGTGTACCTCACTTTCCATGGGTAGAAGAAAATATTTAACTTCTGTACTTTAAATTTTATTACGTCACTTTGCTCAGGTTTTCAGGATTTATTTTCAGGATATTGAACCACAAACTGGGGATATTGTACGATACGGTGTCGTTACATACTTGATTGCTTTTACACAGGATTAACATATGAAGCAACTTTCCTACAATCTTTACCGCTGGGCTGCAGTTTGGTTTCAAGAGTAGTAATTGTGTGTTCAAACTTTCTAAAAAAAGTAGCACCCTTGCCAAGAAAAGGAGGTAACTTTCAATTTTCGAATTTTGATGTTTAATATTTTTAAAATTTCACTTTATTGTTTAGCAGATAATACCTCAAATTCTTTCAAATCCAAAAATTCGGTGGAGAACGGAATCTCTTTAGCTTCTAAATGCCGTGTAGTTTACCTCAATCGCATTTTTTTAAACTTCCACGTAGCCGGTTAAGCAAAATACTGCAGAATGGGGTAAAAACATACGCATCCGTCGCAAGTTTAAGATGCGGGGCTTTGCCTCATCGTTTAAGCTAGATGAAAAGTTTTCCACAATTACGTTTTGTAAAGCGTTATATTTTTTCTAAGATAGTATCGTATGGAGTATAAGAGCTACTTAATTAATATAAGCTAGTTAACTACCTTTTCCCTTTTCCAGTTAAGTTTTTTTTTAACCTTTAACTGATGTCACGCGATCTCCCAGACCCCGCGACTCCCAGCTGTAAACACTTTTACAGCTTTTTACTTTTCTGTACTGAAGTTAAATAATATGAATAAAATACTTTTTTCATGCAATTTAATTCACATGCTCCTAAGAGAAGTACAACGATATTGTTAGGACAAAATTTAAGTAAATTCAACCATTTGAGTTATTTTTTTTATTCATTTTATTCGAGGAGTCTGAGAGACTGGATCACATCAGTTGTGTGACAAATTTTAGTCACATCAGTTAAAGGTTAATATAGTACATAGATATCTACCTATTACTTTTAAAAATCAATATTGTTTCATGAAACGTTTTTGTTTTAAGCCTGAACCCTTAAGTCCTGTTAATGGTCTCACAGACCGCTGCTATATTCAGTTTTCACAGTTTAACTTGTAATTTTCAATTTAACTATTGATGTTTAATTTTGATTCGTTTTGAAATTCAGATAATATCTGTAGAGACTTCTGAATAAGGGAATTTTAATTTTAATAGACCTTTACAAAGTTTAGTGCAGAAACAGTATTTTATGAGTCAGTTGACCCTCTTATTCATTCTACGATCAAGCGGTCTCGGAGACCGCTCGCAGTATTTATGCACAGATTTTGGTCACCGCAATTAAAGGTTAACTACTGTTTGCGGTCTCACAGATCGCTGTTTTTTTCCTTTTTCGACGACTTAACTTGTAATTTCAGTTTTACTATAGATACTAGTGAAATTTACTATAGATTCTAATTTAACTAGAGATATTTATTTCGTTAGGAGTAGCAGTAACGCTAGAGACTTCTCAATAGGTAAGTTTTAATTATAGTAGGCCTGTACATAAAGTTTAGTACAGTAATAGGGCTTCACATAACAGACTTTTACATAACTTATTCGTTTTAGTGGAAATGGGGCAAAGACCCCCAATAATGGAGTAAAAATATGCACTGCGTATCTTTGCTTCACCACTGCGTATTTTTACCCCAACCAACAGGGGAAAGGTACGCAGAGCAATGTTTTTGAAAAATTGTAATTTTTCAGGAAATTACAAATTGACAGAATGTCGGTTGAGGGTGGCACGTGCCGAATTTTCTAATGTAACATTTTAATCAGTCGTCACATAAGTTCAGACCAATGTTAAAAATCAAAATTTATGGAAAGTACGTACCTTTACCCCCACCTACCTTATGTGTAAATTTGTAAAATTAAACTTTTGTCATAAAATTTACACTCTTGTTGTAAAAATTTACCTGTATTTATGTGGCTTAATGGAAATGTGTAATTTGTAATCCTTTCAAAAACCCAAGCAAGAGTGCAAATGGTAGAAAACCGTGCGGGTTTACCCGAATTGGTACGCTAATGCAAATTTACAAATTTTGCATTATTATACAAAATTATCTGTGTATTTTGCATATTACACCGAAATATGTGTAAGTGTCGCGGACAGCTCCCTCTGTATCCCTTTGCAGTAACAGTGACACCTGAATTAAAAAAAAAAAACTTTTACGTCTAAGTGAACTGAACAGAACTGAAAAACTTTAGAATAATGTTTTGTTTTTGTGAACGGAGTTGCGCCTCCGTTATGATTCGATTTAAGTTAAAACACTTAAATGTTAAGTAATATAATCCTGTAAATATTTTGTAATATATTTGTAAATAAGTATTTAAGATTAACCGAGTGATGTATTATTTTAGTCGAGTGAGTTATTGAATAGAATTAAGTCAAATCATAATTCGGCAGTCCGAACTCACGACGAAACAAGCGAGAACTTATCTGACAGAAAGGGTAAGTTGAAATTTATGACATTTTTTGCCTAACATGAAAGCTTGTTCATCATATTTTTATGGCGCCCAGGAACAGCGACGCCGCTTTGATTTGATCTTAATTGAATGAAAAGTTATTTATAGACGAAAGTTTTGACTATTTAGTTCTATTGAAAAGAATATTGTTGATGGTTTGTTTTGATCTTAAATATAATGAAGAACTGAGCATAACAAGTAATATAAAAATTTTGTTTTTAAAGTCAATTCCTACTTAGGCCATCAAAGAAAAGTTTAATATAATCCCTTAAGCTAATATTAGTTTTTGTTGCATTAAAATACCTCAATTTGTTGATTTTCTATAAGCAAGTAGGTTTACAATGGAACTCTATGGGAATTTGGCGAAATATTATAGATATCGCCAAGTTGGCGTCACTTTTGGCGGCTCATTTTGGCCGCCAAATTTGGCAATATATCGCCAAGTTGGTGACAAACTTGGCGGTATTTGGCGACAGAACAGGGTCCCCCCTATGTTAACCCCTTATTGAAAATACTTTAATTGATCTTCAACAACCAATGGCCGCCATTTTGTTTCCCATGCAAAACTAAAATTAATTAATTAAAATTTAATTAATTAATTAATATTTGAAAAAAACTGTATTAACATCAATTGTCATCCAGTAGAAGTTTAAAAAAATTTATTTCAACTTGATAGGATGAATAATGAGTATTTTATTAACGATTGAAAATTTGAACAAGATCTAGACACACGGCAGTGTGTCAGCCAAGTTCGTCTGGCATAGTAGTGTGTTATATTACACGAACCAGTTCGAGCTGTTTTCGCCAAATTTGAACACTCTACTACTGAAAATATATTTGACCTACGTATTTGTAATACGAAGTACGTAGTAAGCCCCCCCCCCCCCCCTAAATACCCAGAATCCAAAATTTTATAAATAAAGCATAATTAGTTTCCGAGATAATGACATTTGAAAATGTCTGAAAACCGATAATTTTATCACTGACTGACTCACTCATCAAAAAGATCGTATGTATCTACGGCAACTACAGACTTCAAATTTAGTGCGAAGTTCGTTTACTTTTCGAATCGAAAAAAAAAAATGTGAATATCGATTAATTACCCACTTTGGGGTATCCATTTTTATTTTAACATTATGTCTATTAGGCGAAATTTTAATTCGCCAAAAAAAGCGCCAAATGTTGAATCCGGTCTGACCATGCAGCAAAATCACCTGAATATCATCCATTTTCCGTTAATTTCAGAGAATTAATTTTTTGAATAATAGTGCATAAAATTTGCCTTTTTATACACATTGTGGAAAAACAAAAACATCTTGAGAGATTACATGTGTCGAAATACGCATATATTTCGAGACATCCGTAGTTCGACATTCGCCTAATCCCAGAATTAAAAATGTAAACAAAAGGAGAGTCATTCCTATGATTCAAATAAATATTGGTCATGGATGTGTGGCTACCATGGGTCTAGGCAGTCTAGCTGTGGACAACCTTGCAGTGTCTCGGACTCTCAATGTCAGTGCTACAGGTACTCTATAGATTTCCACTGAGTATAAAGGTACTCTACCTATTGTCACTGAGTATAAAAGTACTCTATCGATTAGCGCTCAGTATAAAGGTAGTCTGTCGATTCCCGCTGAGTATAAAGGTACTCTACCGATTGCCGCTGAGTATAAAGCTAATGCTTGCAGGGGACTATCAAGTATGATTTCGATGTCGTTCGATAGCGACACGAATTTTCAAACTGTTGGGTACGGAGGCTTTTGAAGATGCAAATTCTTGCTATGCTGTAGTTTCAGTGGGCGAATTCAAATTTGAAAAAATACTGCCTGTTTACTTTGAAGTTTATATGCTGTGTGTGAAAAAAATATGTGAATTTTTAGTATAAAAAATACTGGCAGACGAATGCTACATTTCACTAACCATTTTGAGTTTGTTTTCGCCAAGTTTCTAATGGAAATCTATTTGACCTACGAGATTGTACACATTTGTACTGTTTTATTGACAGTCGAAAAGTTTAAAAAATAAAGAAAGAAATGTTTTGAAATCTTGACTTGTGTAAATATTATTAATATGATTGTTGTTGTTTCAGAGATGAAACAATAAAAATTTGGAATCAATATATTTCGTTTCTAAACATACATTTAATATAGCAGTATATAGCAATATAAAATCCAAGTCTTCGTGTGTTCCTCACAATTCTGGTTGGACCGCCCCATTGTATTGAATAATTGTTGAAAAACACTAATGACAGGGTTACCACAATAACTCCAAATTTTGACCAACTTGGCGAAATATCGTCAAATCTGGCGTTAAAAATAAGATGTCATATATGAAGCCAACTTGGCAATAGCTGGCTAATTTGACGAAATTCCCTTTTAAAATCATTATTCTTCCATAGTCGAGCTCATCGAAATTTAATTTAAACTCCGCGCATTTAAGGGGCTTTTTTTCAAAATCTATGGGCCAGAATTTAAAGTGTAATATACGAAAATGTATGTCAAATATTTTGTTTTAGGAAATTTAAATTAAATTTAATGTTAAAGGTATATATAAATATTATGCAGACATACATACAATAAAACCAACTGGAGTGGAAAATTAGCCAGAGTCAGGAATTGAGCCCGGGACCAGAGCGTACCAGGCTGTTGCTCTAATCACTGAGCTACTCCGGCCGATAGTTGGGTCTAGAATTTTTCACTAAGAGACCATGCTGGGAAAGTCATCAGCCATCTATACGATAGCCTTGGATGACGGGGAAAAAAAACTGCCAAGAAAAGAAGTGATATCTAAGTGGGTGCCAGGTTCAAATAGAATTCACTCAAACTTACCTACTGAAGTATTATAGCATTATTTAAATTGTTGTTTAAAAATTATTGATCTGGGAGCACGGAAGTGCGTCCGCCAAGTTCGCACAAGCCGTAAGGTACCTTTTCCTGAACCATTTCGGCATATTTTTCACCCCCTTATAATGTCCTTTTAGGGAGAGATATAGAAATTTTTCTTTTATACACATGTTCGTATGGTCAAACTGAACTAAGGTTCCACGATTTCATGTTTCTATATTTAGTAGTTTTCGAAATATTAAATTCCGAAAAAGCGCTTTTTTGTCACTGACTCACTTCGCATCATCAAATAACTAAGGTACTTCTAAAAGTCGTAGAATCATAAAATTTCACAAGTAAGTAGGGTTTGTAGCACAATTAACCAGAAAAATCTGAAAACACTGAATTTCCGACTCTAAACCCTTCAAACAGAAGGTGTTCATTTGGCCGTAAACAGTTCCTTAACACATTCAATTGTGCCAATGTTGGTCGCCAAATGTCGATTACAGAGTTTTAAAGGGGGTCACGTGATTTCAAGCAGAATAACATTTTATATATATGCTTTTCCAAAGATGTTTTTTAAATAGAAAAAATGAATATACCTAAAAATTTTAATCAGTATAGGTTATGATATATTTACGATATTAAAACAATAAAATATTTAACAAAATATAACCGCAATTCGGTACGTTTCCGGTGTAGTAGCCTTAGCGAAATACAGAAAACAGCCTTGACGAGAAAATAAATTTGATAATAACGTATTTTCTGGCAACCTATTTACTGTGTCATATACACAAGCAATTTTTTCCATATGTATACAATTTATTTAATGTAAGGAACCCGTTTATTTACTTTTATATACCAACATAAATAATTTGTATATAAAAAATAATATTTTATACATGTATAAACAAAATGTTTATATGTATATAAATGCATATATAAATAACATAAAAGTTCATCAGGTTTGTTTTCATAATTGTTTATATCATATGGCAACATATCTCAGTTTCTGAAGTCCGAATTGTGCCAAGATTTTTTTAAAATGCCAAGGTCCCTATAGTGGAAAAATATCCTAATTCCATATGAAAGTTTAAAAATCTCCTTTTAATTAAATGAAATGTGTAACTAATAAACTGTCTTTAACGATGTGCGACAGCTGCCTCGTCTGAAGTCCGCTGCTAATGTTATTATATAGTATTATTAGCCTACTTACTGTTAATCTAATGTTAATTTTAAATCTGTAAAAGAAAGAATATAGTTATAGATAAGATATGTTGATCGCCAAAACCCGATTACAGAAAATTAGCCTGAGTTATAAAGGTGTTACATGATTTCAAGCTGGATGAATTTTTATATCTCTCTATTCTAAAAAAAAGTAACTACCGCTGTCACCGCCGCCGCCGCCGCCGCCGGTTTTGAATTTTTTGTGACCGGAGGTCTTTCTTCGTTAATATTGATAAAAATAATGCATACAAAAATATGAAAATCAGTGGTTTTATACAGAAATGTTTGATAAACACGCTGATGCAGACAGTTTTCAAATCGAAGAATTATTTTAAGAGATATTTAATACTAAAGTTGGACAAAATCGTTCCACTAAAAAAGTTTTATAGCAGCAAAAACTATACATGGCAGTGTAATCATTTTTAGATCATTTTATGCGTTAGAATTTGCCGGAGTGCAGATTGCATTATTTTTTTTATTTTGACTCATTTTTTCAGGTTTTATTTCTATTTTAAATTCAAATTTTCAGCATTTCTAGAGATATTTTTTACAGATTTCAGAAAATTGTACTAATTTAAACTGTTGCCAACTGTATAAAAAGCGCAAGCAATAATGTTTGCTTCAAATTAAAAATTTATTGACACGTGACTATTATAAACAGGAAAAAAACTTTCAAATTAGAATTAAATAATTATGTATAAAAAGCAGGAACTTATTAAAAATTACGTCATAAAAAGCATACACGTGAACTTTAAAAGAGAAAGGATATTGTAAAATAATAAATTCATTAACATGCGTTAGAAGTCTTAGGAGAAATTACGTCATTTTTACGTCACATTATAGTTATTACATAAAATGAACACAAAATAATATTGCAAAAAAGTTTAAATTTAGAAATTGCGCTAGCCATTTATTTAATATTTTGAGAGGATATTTTCAACTATTTTTGTTAGGAAAGCGCAAATAATATTTCATTGCTAACAAAAGTACTTTCACGCGATTATTTAAAAGAGAAAGAATAGCTTGGTAAAAATTACGTCAGATTAAAAACGATTAATTTAAAATGTCTCATTTAAAAGAACTTTCTTTTCGCTTTGTTAAAAAATACCAGGAGACAAAGACTCTGTTTACTTAATTCCTTTTATATTAGCTTATTTTGAAATGTCGTTACACGTGACTACGTCATCAAGTTATTTTTATTTCGACGTTTTATTTGTATTTTTATTAATGTTGTACGAATTTATTTGTTCTTTCGTTATTTAAAATAAAAATTATGTCAATTTGTATAATTTGGCGAGTGGTTTGGCGATTTATATAATTTGGCGAAATTGGTCGACGGGATAATCACGTAGTACCGCAGCGGATTTGGCGTTAAAATTCCCCAATCAAAGAGAAATGAATAGAAATTCGTTTATAGAGAGATCGCCACTGTTTTTTAAATTATAATTCAATCTTTCGAAATCTTTTTAAAGCCGATCAAATTAGCGTGCATTTAGAGCCTGCGGTGTCTACGGGGGTTGGCGAGCGTAGCTCGTAGGGGGCCGAGCCCCCTAGTGCTTTTACAAAAATCTTAAGGCAAATCTTTCAGTTTATCTGTCCATCTTTCTATCTTTTACTTCTTTAAAACAAATTTTATTAAAGACCGGGAGGCGTCTGCACAGATCATTACCTCATCGATTTGACGGCTGAAATTTTAGGATCAGTTAAATTTCGATTAGTGTATTGAAATGTAACTGGTCTGCCAAGTCATATCTTTATGGAAACCACATACAGACCCGATTTTACGGGTTAATTGGTGGATTTTCCATTGTGTTTTCCTGCACCCATTCCTCCATGTTTCCAAACTTTTGGATGCAGGAAAAAATACAATAGTAAACCTATCAGTTAACCACTAAAATTAGGTCTTCATGTCGTTTCTACCAAGATATGACTTAGCAGAGCAGTTGCATTTAAATATGCTAATCTAGTTTTAACTAATACTAAAATTTCAGCTGTAAACTCGATGAGGTGATGGTGTGTACAGACGCCTCCCGGTCTATTATAAATGTCGGAATTCTAATCTCAATAGCACTCTGGTCAATCTGGCAATTATCCCTACTATTTATGGAACACTATTCCTTTAAGTGCGTTTTAGTGATGTTAATGAACTTATGCATATGCATCATACATATTATACGTATGTATATAATACGTAATACATTTGCATCATATATATTATAGGTATGTGTATAATGCATAATACATATGCATCATTATGACGTCAGAATAAACAAAACATTTTTTGTCCCCAAATTTGAGAATTGACATGATATATTACCAAATTTGGCTAAACTTTGATAAATGTCGCCAAGCTTGGCGAATATTTGACGCTTGTGGCTATTTTTCAATGAGTTAATTATTAATGCGAGCCATCTATTTTTATTTTTCCGCATATCATCTGAATAGTTAAATGATATAACGTACTAATATTTCCAAAGTGCTAATAGTATCGTCACTGCCCAAAATCTCTGCTATTGTTATTATATTGTACTGTTATTATACTTACTGTGACTATGTTGTTAATCTTTACACCGCTAAAACTTCTGTATTATACAGGGTGATTCAAAAAAGATGGGGAAATTTTTAAGAGGTGATAGTCATAGTACACACCCAAACAAACATTTTGTAAAAAGAATGCATGGTCGAAAACTAAACGTAAAAAAGTTAGAGGGCGCCAAAAGTTATGTTCTTATACGCGGGAAAAACACACAATGAACGATTAAGTTAAGTCACGAAAACAAATTTAATGGCATTTGATTACAATAAGTGCTCAAAACATTGACCAGCAGCTGTTATGCACGCAGTACAACGGCGAAGAACAGATTGGCGAATTTTCTGAAACACACCAGGCACCACCGCGCTCGCCAGATCTTTCATGTCTCGATTTTTTTTATGGGGACAGCTAAAGGCTCTTGTGTATGAGACTCCCATTGAATCCGCAGAAGAACTTGTCGCCAAGCTTTCGGCTGCTGTAGGGGAAGTTTGCGATATGCCTGGTGTGTTTCAGAAAATTCGCCAGTCTGTTCTTCGCCGTTGTACTGCGTGCATAACAGCTGCCGGTCAATGTTCTGAGCACTTATTGTAATCAAATGCCATTAAATTTGTTTTCGTAACTTAACTTAATCGTTCATTGTGTGTTTTTGCCTCGTATAAGAACATAACTTTTGGCGCCCTCTAACTTTTTTACGTTTAGTTTTCGACCATGCATTCTTTGATACAAAATGTTTGTTTGGGTGTGTACCATCACCTTTTAAAATTTTTCCCATTTTTTTTTAATCACCCTGTATAAAGAGAATTTACGGAAACTATTAAAGCATTGAAACTGCCAGTTCTCCTTATGATTATTATAATTCCATAATATGTAACCTGTTAATCGATATGTACGTTAGAATGAATCTTCTATAATCCGGTTCCTCGCATTTTAGTTTTCAGGTTTCGAATAAAATTAGCTAAAATCTTAAAACCATGGCACATCGACTAATTCTTCAACACGATCAGATGAGAAGAATGATATATTTTCAAATGGATCATGGCAGTGAGCCGGTAGACCTTCTATTCTTCCGTAATCGAGTCTATTGAAAAAGTTAACGTGAAACAAAAAGATAGCATCAATATGGTTTAATGCAAATGCAGATATTGTCAAAGGATTTCATAAGAACCATTTCACTTGTACCCAGTCGTATCAGTTAAAATACAACAATTGGCAGTGAGCCCAATTAGAAGAGATTACTTAATAGGATTAAAAATTTCCGCATTAGAGAACGAATCGTAACTGCTAAGGAAACATGCATAAGTGAGTTAAGAGATATTTGTCACGAAAGATGAAATACATAACAACACAAAATATATGATGTGCTTTCATGATCAGAAAGAGTTCTTGATTTCTCTATCAAAAGCTTCCGACTTGGCGAAAGAATGGGCAAGTAAATTAAATTATGAATAACAGTAACATGATACAACGTTTAACATGGAATTAATACGGTAAATACTGCTTGCTAGAGGCGGCTAGTACTTTAATATAAAAAGAAATAAAGTATAAATTTGTAAAGCTCAATAAAATAAATTTAGGTATTTTTATGTTAGCCGGGTGCAAGTGGCAAATCGCCAAATACTGTTCCCAACTCCATTGTTCATATTGCATTCATTTCACTTAAAGATATATACTTTTCAGTCATCTCATTTAAAATAGATGCATTTCCCTCATTTTATTTAATAGAATATTTAACACAGAAATAAATAAATAAGAAATAATAACATAAACCAAAATATTTTATTTGAAAATCAAAGCATTGTTTCTAATTTACACATGTGAAAAAGGAAAACTGCTATTGGCGAAAAAACAAAAAGCTAATGAGGAGATTTGCTCCCGGCTAACATAAAAGTACAGAAATTTAAGTTTTTTCATATTAATATAGTTTAGAATAACAAACTTGAAAAAACATACAAAAAGTAGTGATATCCCAACAAAAAATTTTCGGTAAAAAAAAAAAAAGTGCCAAGTTCTCCTTAATGTTTCGGCCAGAAAAAGTAGTGATATCTGAAGTTCGCACAAGTTAAAAGCCAAACATCCCAAATCTTTCATTGAAAATGGCTTCCTGCGACTTGGCCGTTAATGCCTTCGACAGAGTTTTTCAAATTTTAAAATATGTACAAATGAGCTATATGCCAACTACATTTTTTGATTATTTTAGGCATTTTGTGGCACAGAGTACAGAAATAAAATACACTTTGAAAAAAGCATTTAAACAACTTCAGTCTATTTAAATGCTTAGAAGTTAAAAATAACAAAATACTTGTATTCAGGAGATAATATCCGTATTTGCTAAAACATAATTAGTCTCAGCTTTTAACAGTTTATAAATCGAATACCTCTTAATGTATGCAAACAGACTATAATAAATGTTCAAATGAAAAAAAATCTCTGTCGTCAATGCACAAGATTTCAATATTATGCAATAAAATATAATGTAACATATTGTGAGATTTGAAGTAAGTAAATTTTGTTTTATTTCTTGGGTTTTACGTTAATAACTTTAGCTTTAGACCGTACAAAATCGCAATTAAACCACAAGTGGACTAAATGATCTGTAATCAAAACTAATGTTTGTTGAAACTGAATGGTAGTTATCAGAAATCTTTTACTTATAATGTCTTTATGTGAGTTTGCCTCTTTGCATTCTAATATTACTTTTAATATTTAAATAATTCATAAATGCGTAATTTACAATCATTAATTTTGAAATGCTGCAGAAGGCATTAACGGCCAAGTCGCAGGAAGCCATTTTCAATGAAAGATTTGGGATGTTTGGCTTTTAACTTGTGCGAACTTCAGATATCACTACTTTTTCTGGCCGAAACATTAAGGAGAACTTGGCGCTTTTTTTTTTTTTTTTTTTTGAAAACTTTTTGTTGGGATAGTATATTAATAATAAATCTAGATCTTGGCAAGTTTTTGATAAATGTTATGCCTATCATTTTCCTGTCTTAATAAAATGATGATGTTAATATTAATATTAAAAATAATGTCATTATAAAATATTTTAATATAATTATTATTAACAACTGACTTATGTTAAAGATTTTATAAACCAATAAACACACAGACATACTCCTGCTCGTCTTTGGTTATCACTCTAGCGAGCCTCCCCTTCTCCGGAACCTCAATGCAATCAGACAAAGAGACAGATACACTTACGCTTGTTCATCATTCTAGAGACTGCACTCCTTTAAGGAGCCTCAGTATACTCAAATTAAGGCTTCCAAACATGAAATATCAATTTTTGACATAACAATCCTTCTATATATAAAAAAAAGTTTTGATTTGGAAATGGACCAATGAAAATCTGCTTAGATATTCCGGGTAGATCGCATCCAATTTGAATGCTTAAGCATGAATGCTTAAGCCTTTGATCGTTAATATTAAAAAAACTGTTACATACAAAAATATGAAAGTCGGTGGTATTATAGAGAAATGTTTGATAAACACGCTGATGCAGACAGTTTTCAAATCGAAGAATTATTTTAAGAGATATTTAATGCTAAAGTTGTACAAAATCGTTTCATTAAAAAAGTTTTATTGGAGCAAAAACTATACATGAGAATTTAATCATTTTTAGATCATTTTATACGTTATAAGTTCCCGGTGTGCAGATTGCATTTATTTTTCTTATTTGACTCATTTTTGAAGTTTTATTTCAATTTTAAATTCAAATTTTCAGCATTTCGAGAGATATTTTTTTACAAATTTTAGAAAATGTTATTAATTTAAACTGTTGCCAGTTGTATAAACAGCGCAAACAATAATGTTTACTTCAAATTAAAAATTTATTTACACGTGACTATTACAAACAGAAAAAAAACTTTAAAATTAGAATTAAATGATTACATGTTAAAAGCAGGAAAATTACGTCATAAGAACCATAGGCACAGATGTCATATACGCGCATATTGGCGCAATTTTTTTCCGACGCCAATTTGGTGAAACATTAATAGCATAAACAACAACATCCGGGTTACCATATCAAGCAAAATAACGACACTTTAGCACCAGTTAAGTACCCGTTGCGTATATGAAATTGGCGTCAGAAAAAAAATTCGCTAATATCGTATATGACATCTGTGCCGAACCATATTTGCACTTGAATTTTAAAAGAGAAACAAAATCTTAAAATAAAAAAAATCATTATTATGCGTTAAAACTTTTAATTTGAGGAAATTACGTCATATATAAAATGGCAAAAAATATAGCAAAACAATTTAAATTGAAAAATATATTTGCGCGAGATATTTTGAAATAATCTTTTCAACTATTATCGTGAATTCGAAGACAGCGCAAATAATATTTCCTTCTAATAACAAAAGTATTTTCACTTGAATATTAATAAAATAGATAAAACTTTGGTGTAAATTATGTCAGATTTGAAACGATACATTTAAAATGAATTATTTAAAAGAACTATCTTATAGCGCTGTTAAAAAATACTGGGAAACAATGACACTGTTTACTTAATCCATTTTACATTATCTTATTTTCAAATGTTTAACTAATTTTTTTTAATTAAATACGAAAACAGCCACTGTATCTCTTAACAGCAGCAGATTTGGCCTTAAAAATCCCCAATCCAAGGAAAACCAATGGAAACCCGTTTACAGAGAGATCGCTACTGTTTTTTTTTTAAATTTTAATTCAATATTTTTTAAGCCGATCAAATTAGCGTGCTTTTTGGATTTTGGTGTGCCTGAACGGGGGTTGGCGAGCGTAGCTCGTAGGGGGCAGAGCCCCCTAGTGTCATAAATAAAAATAAAAGACTCGTAGGTAAAAACTTGCCAAGCTCTAGATTTATTATTAATATGCTATCAATAATTTTAATTTTTAAACAACAATTTAAACAATGCTGTAATACTTCAGTAGGTAAGTTTGAGTGAATTCTATTTGAACTTGGCACCCACTTAGATATCACTTCTTTTCTTGGCAGATTTTTTTTTTTTTTTTTTTTTTTTTTTTTTTTACGGAACTTGGCTCCCTTTTTTCACAGTCATGTTTTTGTTAGATAAATCTATACTCATCATCATCATCATCTATACTTCCTATTATAAAGAGGAAAAAATTGTTTATTTGTCGGAGGTAAGCTCTGGAACTACCGAACCGATTCCAAAAGTAATGGTATCAAAATGATGGTGTTAGTCCAACTTAGAACATAGGCTATATCTTATGGCGGTGCCGCTACCCCAAAGGGGGTGTAGGAGCAAAAAACGTTCTAAAAATGCAATTTTAGCGTTACTGGAGGGCTTAGAAATATGAAATTTTGAATATTAGTTACTTATTAGATGTAAATGATGTCTAAGAACAGTTCTTAAACTATTAGAAATTTAAAAGGGGTGAAAATGCACAAAAAGCGTTTTAAAAAACGTTCTAAATGGTAGTTTCTACACAATCTCAGGAAATACCAAACCGATTTAAAAAATATTGGTGTCAAAATGATGGTGACAACGCTTGCTCCAAGATAGGCTATGTTTTATGTCGGTGCCACTACCCCAAAGGGGGGTGCAGGAGCAAAAAACGTTCTAAAAATGCGACTTTAGTGTTACTGAAGGGTCTAGAAATATGAAATTTTGAATATTAGTTACTTATAAGATATAAATGATGTCTAAGAACAGTTCTTAAACAATTCGAAATTTAAAAGGGGTGAAAATGCACAAAAAGCGTTCTAAAAAAAGTTCTAAATGATAGTTTCTACACAATCTCAGGAAATACCAAACCGATTTTAAAAATATTGGTTTCAAAATAAGGGTGTCAAAATGACGGTGACAACGCTTGCTCCAAGATAGGCTATGTTGTATGTCGGTGTCACTAATCCAAAAGGGGGTGCAGGAGCAAAAAACGTTCTAAAAATGCGATTTACGTGTTACTGAAGGGCCTAGAAAAATGAAATTTCAAATATTAGCTACTTATTAGATATAAAGGATTTCTAAGAACAGTTCTTAAAAAATTCGAAAGTTAAAACGGGTGAAAATGCGCGAAAAGCGTTCTAAAAAACGTTCTAATGGTGGTTTCTACACAGTCTCAAGAAATACCAAACCGATCTAAAAAATAATGGCGTCAAAATGTTGGTGACAACCCTTGCTCCAACATAGGCGATGTTTTATGTCAATGCCACTACCCCAAAATGGGTGCAGGAGAAAAACGTTCTAAACTGCGGCTTTTGCGTTACAGAAGGGCCTAGAATCGTGAAATTTGGAATGGTAGTTAGTTATAAGATATCAATGATCTCTAAGGACATTTCCTAAAAAAATCGAAATTTAAAAGGGGTGTCAAAATGCGCAAAAAGCATTGTAAAAAACATTCTAAATTGCGATTTCTATGCAATCTAAGGAAATACCAAAGCTATTTCAAAAGTAATGGTTGCAAATCAATGGTGACAATCCCTGTTATAACATAGGTTATATTTTATGTTGCTGTCACTACCATCTGAGGGTTGCAAAAGCAAAACATGTTCTAATTTGCGTTTTTTGCATAACTGAAGGGTCTAAGACTTTTAAGTATAGCATGGTATTTACTTACAAGATGCAACTGCTTTCTAAGAACTGTTGAAAGAAAATTTCAAATTTAAAAAGATGAAGTGAACGAAAAGTGTTATAAATTACAATTTTTATGTAATCTTATCAAATATCAAATCGATTAAAAAAATATTGATAACAAATTATTGGTGATAGAACCTGCTCAAACATAAGCTATATTTTATGTCTGTTCCACTACCACTAGAGGGTTGCAGGAGCTAAAAACTTTCTAAATTGCAATTTCTGTGATACTGAAAAGGTTAGAAACTTAAAATATGACATGGTAGTTACTTATAAAATATAAATGCCCTCGAAGGAAGGTCGAAAATAAATTCGAATTAAAAAGGGGTGAAGCGAAGGGGAGGTGCGAAAAGCATTCTAAAAAAGTTCTAAATTACGATTATATGCAATTTCAGGGAATATAAACCGATTATGAAAGTAATAGTTTCGAATCAATGGTAACAGTCTCTGATCCTACACAGGCTATATTTTATGCCGGTGATTCTACCACCTGGGGTTCACAGGAACAACAAACGTTCTAAAAATGGGCTTTAAAAGCTTTTTAAATTACGTTTCTGTGGAATATTAGGAAATAACAAACCGATTTCAAAATTAATGTTGGCAAATTAATGGTGACAGTTCCTGTTTCAACATAGCCCTTTACGTTGAGAGAGGTGGTAGGACTTGGAATTTGACATGATGGTTAATTTTAAGATATAAGAAGATGGTTTCTAAAAAATTCAAAACTTCAAATGAATACTGAAATGAACGTATTAATTGAGCATAAAAGTTTCAAAATATTTCCTAAATTATCGTTTATTTATTTTTTTTTCATTTTATTAATTTAAGTCTCATTTCCGCCTAATGCAGTGAAATAAGGATGTTTAATAAAACTGTGTTTTAAACAGTAATTTTTGAATTATTCCTAAAAGTAATAAGTACGTTTTAATAAAATAAAATATTACCTTTTAATAAAATAAAAATTTAGTTAGTACCTTTTAATAAAAATTAGACATATAAATATCACTTGGCATATTTCAAATATTACGCGAGCAAAGCCGCGGGGTTTGCTAGTCATCATATCATACTCCTATTATAAAGAGGAAAAAATTGTTTATTTGTCGGAGGTAAGCTCTGGAACTACCGAACCGATTCCAAAAGTAATGGTATCAAAATGATGGTGTTAGTCCAACTTAGAACATAGGCTATATCTTATGTCGGTGCCACTATCCCAAAAGGGGTGTAGGAGAAAAAAAGGTTCTAAAAATGCGATTTTTACGTTACTGAAGGGCCTAGAAATATGAAATTCGGAATATTAGTTACTTATAAGATATAAATTATATCTAAGAACAGTTCTTAAAAAATTCGAAATTTGAAAGGGGTGAAAATGCGCAAAAAGCGTTCTAAAAAACGTTCTAAATGGTAGTTTCTAAACAATCTCAGGAAATAACAAACCGATTTAAAAAATATTGGTGTCATAATGATGGTGACAACGCTTGCTCCAAGATAGGCTATGTTTTATGTCGGTGTCACTACACCAAAGGGGTCGCGGGAGCAAAAAACGTTCTAAAAATGCGATTTTTGCGTTACTGAAGGGCCTAGAAATATGACATTTGGAATATTAGTTACATATAAGATATAAATGATGTCTAAGAACAGTTCTTAAACAATTCGAAATTTGAAAGGGGTGAAAATGCGCAAAAAGCGTTCTAAAAAACGTTCTAAATGGTAGTTTCTAAACAATCTCAGGAAATACTAAACCGATTTAAAAAATATTGGTGTCAAAATGATGGTGACAACGCTTGCTCCGAGATAGGCTATGTTTTATGTCGGTGTCACTACCCCAAAGGGGGTGTAGGAGCAAAAAACGTTCTAAAAATGCGATTTTAGCGTTACTGAAGGGCCTAGAAATATGAAATTTTGAATATTAGTTACTTATAAGATATAAATGATGTCTAAGAACAGTTCTTAAACAATTCGAAATTTAAAAGGGTCGAAAATGAGCGAAAAGCGTTCTAAAAACGTTCTAAATGGTAGCTTCTACACAATCTCGGGAAATACCAAACCGATTTAAAAAATATTGGTGTCATAATGATGGTGACAACGCTTGCTCCAAGATAGGCTATGTTTTATGTCGGTGTCACTACCCCAAAGGGGGTGTAGGAGCAAAAAACGTTCTAAAAATGCGATTTTAGCGTTACTGAAGGGCCTAGAAATATGAAATTTTGAATATTAGTTACTTATAAGATATAAATGATGTCTAAGAACAGTTCTTAAACAATTCGAAATTTGAAAGGGGTGAAAATGCGCAAAAAGCATTCTAAAAAACGTTCTAAATGGTAGTTTCTACACAATCTCAGGAAATAACAAACCGATTTAAAAAATATTGGTGTCAAAATTATAGTGACAACGCTTGCTCCAAGATAGGCTATGTTTTATGTTGGCGTCACTACCCCAAAGGGGGTGTAGGAGCAAAAAACGTTCTAAAAATGCGATTTTAGCGTTACTGAAGGGCCTAGAAATATGAAATTTTGAATATTAGTTACATATAAGATATAAATGATGTCTAAGAACAGTTCTTAAAGGGGTGCAGGAGAAAAACGTTCTAAATTGCGGCTTTTGCGCTACGGAAGGGCTTAGAATCGTGAAATTTGGTATGGTAGTTAGTTATAAGATATCAATGATCTCTAAGGGCATTTCCTAAAAAAATCGAAATTTAAAAGAGGGTCAAAATGCGCAAAAAGCGTTGTAAAAAATTCTAAATTGCGATTTCTATGCAATCTCAGGAAGTACTGAACCGATTTCAAATAGAATGGTGTAAAAGTGATGTTGACAGATCTTGCACCAAGATAGGCTATATTTTATATCTGTTTCCACTACCCCAGAGGAGATGGCAGGAGCAAAATGCGGGAAAAGAGTTCTAAAAACGTTTTAAATGCCGATTTGTTGGTAATATCTCAGGAAGAATGAATCTTATTTCAAACGTAATGGTAGAAAATTGATGCTGACAGCTTCTGCTCTAACATAGACGCTATTTTCTGTCGGTATCACTATCACCAAGACGTTGCAGGAGCTAAAAAGCGCTCTAAATTTCGATTTTTGTGATCGGTAGGGGCTAGCAACTTAAAATTAGGTAAGGTGCATATTTATTAGATATAAATGATTTTTAAGAACAGTTTCGAAAAAATTGGAAATTTAAAAAGGGGTGAAAATGCGCGAAAAGCGACCTAAAAACGTTCTAAATTGCGATTTCTACTCAATCTCAGGAAATACCAAAGCTATTTCAAAATTAATGGTTGCAAATCAATGGTGACAGTCCCTGCTATAACATAGATTATATTTTATGTTGCTGTCACTACCATCTGAGGGTTGCAAAAGCAAAACATGTTCTAATTTGAGGTTTTTTGCACAACTGAGGGGTCTAACAGTTTGAAGTATGGCATGGTATTTACTTACAAGATGCAACTGCTTTCTAAGAACAGTCAAAAGAAAATTCCAAATTTTAAAAAAATGAAGTGAGTGAAAAGCGTTATAAATTACAATTTTTAAGCAAACTTATAAATTACCAAACCGATTAAAAAATAATAATGATGACAAATTTTGGTGACAGAACCTGCTCAAACATAAGCTATATTTTATGTCTGTTCCACTACCACCAGAGGGTTGCAGGAGATAAAAACTTTCTAAATTGCGATTTCTGTGATACTGAAAAGGCTAGAAACTTTAAATATGACATGGTAGTTACTTATAAAATATAAATGCCCTCGAAGGAACGTCGAATATAAATTCGAATTAAAAAGGGGTGAAGCGAAGGGGAGGTGCGAAAAGCATTCTAAAAAAGTTCTAAATTACGATTCTATGCAATTTCAGGGAATATAAACCGATTATAAAAGTAATAGTTGCGAATCAGTGGTAACAGTCTCTGATCCTACACAGGCTATATTTTATGCCGGTAATTCTACCACCTGGGGTTCACAGGAACAACAAACTTTCTAAAAAAGGGCTTTAAAAGCTTTTTAAATTACGTTTCTGTGGAATATTAGGAAATAACAAACCGATTTCAAAATTAATTTTTGGTAAATTAATGGTGACAGTTCCTGTTTCAACATAGCCCTTTATGTCGAAAGAGGTGGTAGGACTTGGAATTTGACATGATGGTTAATTTTAAGATGTAAGAAGATGGTTTCTAAAAAATTCAAAACTTCAAATGAATACTGAAATGAGCGTATTAATTGAGCATAAAAGTTTCAAAATATTTTCTAAATTATCATTTATTTAGTTTTATTTCATTTTATTAATTTAAGTCTCATTTCTGCCTAATGCAGTGTAATAATGATGTTTAATCAAACTGTGTTTTAAATAGTAATTTTTGAATTATTCCTAAAAGTAATAAGTACCTTTTAATAGAAAAAACTTAATAAAGTAAAATATTTCCTTTTAATAAAATAAAAATTTATTTAGTACCTTTTAATAAAAATTAGAGGTATAAATATCACTTGGCATATTTCAAATATTACGCGAGCAAAGCCGCGGGGTTTGCTAGTCTATACTCCTATTATAAAGAGGTAAAAATTGTTTATTTGTAGGAGGTAAGCTCTGGAACTACCGAACCGATTCCAAAAGTAATGGTATCAAAATGATGGTGTTAGCCCAACTTAGAACATAGGCAGTATCTTATGTCCGTGCCACTTGCCAAAAGGGGGTGCAGGAGCAAAAAACGTTCTAAAAATGCAATTTTTGTGTTACTGGATGGCCTAAAAACATGAAATTTGGAATATTAGTTACTTATAAGATATAAATTATGTCTAAGAACAGTTCTTAAACAATTCGAAATTAAAAAGGGGTGAAAATTCATAAAAAGCGTTCTAAAAAACGTTCTAAATGGTAGTTTCTACATAATCTCAGGAAATACCAAACCGATTAAAAAAATATTGGTGTCAAAATGATGGTGACGACGCTTGCTCCAACATAGACTATATTTTATGTCGGTGCCACTATCCCAAAGGGGGTGCAGGAGCAAAAAACGTTCTAAAAATGCGATTTATGTGTTACTGAAGGGCCTAGAAATATGAAATTTGAAATATTAGTTACTTATTAGATATAAAGGATTTCTAAGAACAGTTCTTAAACAATTCGAAATTTAAAAGGGGTGAAAATGTACGAAAAGCGTTCTAAAAAACGTTCTAAATGGTAGTTTCTACATAAGCTCAGGAAATACCAAATCGATTTAAAAAATATTGGTTCCAAAATGATGGTGGCAACACTTGCTCCAAGATAGGCTATATTTTATGTCGGTGCCACTACCCTAAAGGGGGTGCAGGAGCAAAAAACGTTCTAAAAATACGATTTATGTCTTACTGAAGGACCTAGAAATATGAAATTTGAAATATTAGATACTTATTAGATAAAAAGGATTTCTAAGAACAGTTCTTAAACAATTCGAAATTTAAAAGGGGTGAAACTGCGCGAAAAGCGTTCTAAAAAAGTTCTACATGATGGTTTCCACACAATCTCAGGAAATACCAAACCGATTTAAAAAATAAAGACGTCAAAATCATGGAGACAACCCTTGCTCCAACATAGGCTATGTTTTATGTCGGTGCCACTACCCAAAGGGGTGCAGGAGAAAAACGTTCTAAACTGCGGTTTTTGGGTTACGGAAGGGCCTAGAATAGTGAAATTTGGAATGGTAGTTAGTTATAATATATCAATGATCTCTATGGACATTTCCTAAAAAAATCGAAATTTAAAAGCGGGTCAAAATGCGCAAAAAGCATTGAAAAAAACGTTCAAAATTGCGATTTCTATGCAATCTCAGGAAGTACTGAACCGATTTCAAATGTAATGGTGTAAAAATGACGGTGACAGATCTTCCTACAAGATAGGCTATATTTTATATCTGTTTCCACTACCCCAGAGGAGATGCAGGAGCAAAATGCGCGAAAAGCGTTCTAAATGCCGATTTGTCAGCAATATCTCAGGAAGAATCAAACAGATTTCAAAAGTAATGGTAGGAAATTGATGCTGACAGCCTCTGCTCTAACATAGACGCTATTTTATGTCGGTATCACTATCACCTAGACGTTGCAGGAGCAAAAAAGCGTTCTAAATTTTGTTTTTTGTGATCGGTAGGGGCTAGCAACTTAAAATTAGGCAAGGTACAGTCGTGGAAAAAAAAAGTAAACACCCCCTACTAACTTCTCAACAAATTATCGTAGAAGAAAGTTACTGGTACCGAACGATTGGAAATAAAGTCTACTTTTAAATTATGTATATAAAATTTGTTTAAGGGGCCATCTACATATTAAAACGAACCATAACTTTGTATTTTTCAATAGCAGTACACAATTCTGACAGCATAAATGAACTCCACACCTTTCAATTAGCCTATAAACAAATTTTTATGCAATTCGTGCCATAAGTTTCCGAGAAAATAATTATTTTAAAACGAGCGTATTTTAAGGGCTGTATCCAAATTGAAGTTCCGAACTCGATTGTTAACCGAGAGAGCCGCCTTCTTGATCAAGGCACGTTCAAGCGTCAATGAAACCTGCTTGATTACAGGATAGCAGAATAAATTTCAAACATTTACTCACGTCTATCATAGACGACCCCTTAAACCATCATTTTGCCGTTTTTTAAGCATAATTTGAAAACTACTTGGAAGAAAAATGTGAAATTCTGGATTTCCATAAAGCAGGGCTTAATAAATCTAAATCCATCAAAAAATTGTAGGTTGCAATTCATAATTTTTTCGAATATTAATTTCATAATTCATATTTCATATCATAAAATTATAAAAATTGCAAATTCAACGTATTTATGTTTGGGTATATTAGTATTATTGCTACACAAAAAATTAGCTCATTAGGGGCATGATTTCAGGAGATATAAATAAAAATGTGAAAATGTAATTTAACATTAGAAGTACTAAATTATGAATGTCTATAATTCAAAAACCTATCGTTCGAATGACTTGAAATTTGGTTTCTAGGCATATTTTGAACCGATGATTTGAAATATATCGTTAAATTTGGGTACTGCCATTGAAAAAAATGAAGTTTGGATTCGTTTTTATATGTATATGGCCCCTTAAGCAAATTTTATACACACCATTTAAAAGTAGGCTTTATTTCCAATCGTCCGGTACCAGTAACTTTTGTCTACGATAATTTGTTGAGGAGTTAGTAGGGGGTGTTTACTTTATTTTTTCCACGACTGTACATATTTATTAGATATAAATGATCTTTAAGAACATTTTCGAAAAAATTTGAAATTTAAAAAGGGGTAAAAATGCGCGAAAAGCATTCTAAAAATGTTCTAAATTGCGATTTCTACTCAATCTCAGAAATACCAAAGCTATTTCAAAAATAATTGTTGCAAATCAATGGTGACAGTCCCTGCTATAACATAGGTTATATTTTATGTTGTTGTCACTACCATCTGAGGGTTGCAAAAGCAAAACATCTTCTAATTTGCGTTTTTTGCACAACTGAAGTGTCTAATACTTTGAAGTATGGCATGGTAATTACTTACAAGATGCAACTGCTTTCTAAGAGCAGTCGAAAGAAAATTCTAAATTTAAAAAGATGAAGTGAGCGAAAAGCGTTATAAATTACAATTTTTATGCAATCTTATCAAATACCAGGCCGGTTAAAAAAATAATGATGACAAATTGTTGGTGATAGAACCTGCTCAAACATAAGCTATATTTTATGTCTGCGCCACTACCGCCAGAGGTTTGCAGGCGCTAAAAACTTCCTAAATTGCAATTTCTGTGATACTGAAGAGGCTAGAAACTTTAAATATGGCATGGTAGTTACTTATAAAATATAAATGCACTCGAAGGACTGTCGAAAATAAATTTGAATTAAAAAGGGGTGAAGCGAAGGGGAGGTGTGAAAAGCATTCTAACAAAGTCCTAAATTACGATTTCTATGCAATTTCAGGGAATATAAACCGATTATAAAGTAATAGTTGCGAATCAATGGTGACAGTCTCTGATCCGACACAGGCTATATTTTATGCCGATGATTCTACCACCTGGGGTTCACAGGAACAACAAAGGCCTTTAAAAGCTTTCTAAATTACGTTTCTGTGGAATATTAGGAAAAAACAAACCGATTTCAAAATTAATGATGGAAAATTAATGGTGACAGTTCCTATTTCAACATATACCTTTATGTTGAGAGAGGTGGTAGGACTTGGAATTTGACATGATAGTTAATTTTAAGATGTAAGAACATGGTTTCTAAAAAATACAAAAATTCAAATGAATACTGAAATGAGCGTATTAATTAGCATAAAAGTTTCAAAATATTTTCTAAATTATCATTTATTTAGTTTTATTAATTTAAGTCTCATTTATGCCTAATGCAGTGTAATAATGATGTTTAATCAAACTGTGTTTTAAATAGTAATTTTTGAATTATTCCTAAAAGTAATAAGTACCTTTTAATAATAAAAAAAACTTTTAATAAAATAAAATATTACCTTTCATTAAAATAAAAATTTAGTTAGTGCCTTTTAATAAAAATTAGACATATAAATATCACTTGGCATATTTCAAATGTTACGCGAGCAAAGCCGCGGGGTTTGCTAGTCATATTATAAAGAGGAAAAAATTGTTTATTTGTCGGAGATAAGCTCAGGAACTACCGAACCGATTCCAAAAGTAATGGTATCAAAATGATGGTGTTCGCCCAACTTAGAACATAGGCTATATCTTATGTCGGTGCCACTACCCCAAAGGGGGTGCAGGAGCAAAAAACGTTCTAAAAATGCGATTTTTGCGTTACTGAAAGGCCTAGAAATATGAAATTTGGAATATTAGTTACTTATAAGATATAAATGATGTCTAAGAACAGTTCTTAAACAATTCGAAATTTAAAAGGTATAAGAATACACAAAAAGCGTTCTAAAAACGTTCTAAATGGTAGTTTCTACATAATCTCAGAAAATACCGAACCGATTCCAAAAGTAATGGTATCAAAATGATAGTGTTAGTCCAACATAGAACATAGGCTATATTTTATGTCGGTGCCACTACACCAAAGGGGGTGCAGGAGCAAAAAACGTTCTAAAAATGCAATTTTTGCGTTACTGAAGGGCCTAGAAATATGAAATTTGGAATATTAGTTACTTATAAGATATATATGATGTCTAAGAACAGTTCTTAAACAATTCGAAATTTAAAAGGGGTGAAAATGCACAAAAAGCGTTCTAAAAAACGTTCTAAATGGTAGTTTCTACATAATCTCAGTAAATACCGAACCGATTCCAAAAGTAATGGTATCAAAATGATGGTGTTAGTCCAACATAGAACATAGGCTATATTTTATATCGGTGCCACTACACCAAAGGGGTGCAGGAGCAAAAAACGTTCTAAAAATGCAATTTTTGCGTTACTGAAAGGCCTAGAAATATGAAATTTGGAATATTAGTTACTTAAGATATATATGATGTCTAAGAACAGTTCTTAAACAATTCGAAATTTAAAAGGGGTGAAAATGCACAAAAAGCGTTCTAAAAAACGTTCTAAATGGTAGTTTCCACATAATCTCAGGAAATACCAAACCGATTTAAAAAATATTGGTGTCAAAATGATAGTGACAACGTTTGCTCCAATATAGGCTATGTTTTATGTCGGTGCCACTACCCCAAAGGAGGTGTAGGAGCAAAAAACGTTCTAAAATGCGATTTATGTGTTACTGAAGGGTCTAGAAATATGAAATTTGAAGTATCAGCTACTTATTAGATATAAAGGATTTCTAAGAACAGTTCTTAAACAATTCGAAGTTTAAAAGGGGTGAAAATGCGCGAAAAGCGTTCTAGAAAACGGTCTAAATGGTAGTTTCTACACAATCTCAGGAAATACCAAACCGATTTAAAAAATAATGGCGTCAAAATGATGGTGAAAATCCTTGCTCCAACATAGGCTATATTTTATGTCGGTGCCACTACCCCAAAGGGGGTGCAGGAGAAAAACGTTCTAAATTGCGGTTTTTGCGTGACGGAAGGGCCTTGAATCGGGAAATTTAGAATGGTAGTTATAAGATATCAATGATCTCTAAGGACATTTCCTAAAAAAATCGAAATTTAAAAGGGGGGACGTTGCAGGAGCAAAAAAGCGTTCCAAATTTGGAATTTTTCTGATCGGTTGGGGCTAGCAACTTAAAATTAGGCAAGGTACATATGTATTACATATAAATGATCTTTAAGAACAGTTTCGAGAAAATTGGAAATTTAAAAAGGGGTGAAAATGCGCGAAAAGCGTTCTAAAAACGTTCTAAATTGCGATTTCTACTCAGTCTCAGGAAATTCCAAAGCTATTTCAAAAGTAATGGTTACAAATCAATGGTGACATTCCCTGCTATAACATAGGTTATATTTTATGTTGCTGTCACTACCATCTGGGGGTTGCAAAAGCAAAACATGTTCTAATTTGCGTTTTTTGCATAACTGAAGGGTCTAACACTTTGAAGTATGACATGTTATTTACTTACAAGATGCAACTGCTTTCTATGAACTGTCGAAAGAAAATTTCAAATTTAAAAAGATGAAGTGAGCGAAAAGCGTTATAAATTACAATTTTTATGTAATTTTTTCAAATACCAAACCGATTAAAAAAATAATGATAACAAATTGTTGGTGATAGAACCTGTTCAAACACAAGCTATATTTTATGTCTGTGCAACTACCACCAGAGGGTTGCAGTAGCTAAAAACTTTCTAAATAGCGATTTCTGTGATACTGAAAAGGCTAGAAACTTTAAATATGGCATGGTAGTTACTTATAAAATATAAATGCCCTCGAAGGACTGTCGAAAATAAATTCGAATTAAAAAGGGGTGAAGTGAAGGGGAGGTGCGAAAAGCATTCTAAAAAAGTCCTAAATTACGATTTTTACGCTATTTCAGAAATATAAACCAAATATAAAAGTAATAGTTGCAAATCAATGGTAACAGTCTCTGATCCTACACAGGCTATATTTTATGCCGATGATTCTACCACCTGGGATTCACAGGAACAACAAACGCTCTAAAAAAGGCCTTTAAAAGCTTTTTAATTACGTTTCTGTGGAATATTAGGAAATAACAAACCAATTTCAAAATTAATGTTGGCAAATTAATGGCGACAGTTCCTATTTCAACATAGCCCTTTATGTTGAGAGAGGTAGTAGGACTTGGAATTTGACATGATGGTTAATTTTAAGATGTAAGAAGATGGTTTCTAAAAAATTCAAAACTTCAAATGAATACTGAAATGAGCGTATTAATTGAGCATAAAAGTTTCAAAATATTTTCTAAATTATTATTTATTTAGTTTTATTTCGTTTTATTAATTTAAGTCTCATTTCTGCCTTATGCAGTGTAACAATGATGTTTAATCAAATTGTGTTTTAAATAGTAATTTTTTTAAATTATTCCTAAAAGTAATAAGTACCTTTTAATAAAATAAAATTTAGTTAGTACCTTTTAATAAAAATTAGACATATAAATATCACTTGGACTATTTCAAATATTACGCGAGCAAAGCCGCGGAGTTTGCTAGTATATAAATAAATAAATAAATATAGGGAGAGTGTGAGCTAATAGTAGGAATTGAATAAAAGTCTTGAATGCTTAATTCTTTTGAAGATGATATATTAATAATATTGATTGATAACGTATTTTGAGAACAGGATTATTTTGAAAGTTATTGAATATATTTGAAAGTTATATTATTGTTCTTATATCAAGTTGCTATAAAATTAATTATATTTAAAATTACGGATTAAATATGTCTGATATTGAAAAACTAAAGAAGAAACGTGCTGTTTCTAGAACTGCGACTTCGAAATTAATTAATACTTGTGAGCAGTATCTTGCAGAATCAGTACAGGAAGTTCCTGTTCTTACGGAACATATTGTTCAGTTAAACGCAAAGTATAATAATTTAACAACTTTAGATGAGCAGATCCAAAAGTTAATGGATGATGACGGCGAATTAGAGACTGAATTTGAAACTGCCAAAGGTTATTCTGAAAAAATAATTTCTATGAAATTGAAACTAACGTATGCTTTAAAAATAAAAGTTGAACCTGGACGTTCTATTAAGAAAACAAATTCGGTTAATGAAAGTATTTCAACAGAGAATTTGACTTCTTGCTCTCATTCTAAAGTAAAATTACCGAAATTGAGCATTAATAAATTTAATGAAGATCCTGCTTATTGGTTATCTTTTTGGAACCAATATGACAATGCGATACATCAAAATGATAGTTTAACTGACATTGATAAATTTAATTATTTGCATTCCTTCCTTACTGGAGCTGCTTCTAAGTGCAATTAGTGGGTTTTCGCTTTCGAGTGAAAATTATATAGCAGCGATTGAACTACTCAAAAAGCGTTTTGGTCGTAAAGACCTGATTATAAATACTCATATGGGAAAATTATTGAATTTAGAAACAGTTAAAAATGTAAATAATACTTTTGCATTGCGAAAGATATAAAGATGTATGATAATATTGAGACTCAAATAAGAAGTTTAAATTCACTTGAAGTAACTTTCGGAACATGTGGTACGTTACTAACGCCAATTTTGCTTAAATTAATTCCCAATGAGTTAAATTTGGAATTTCAACGTAAACGGAAAACTCAGGATAATCTTTTTGAAGTCAACGAACTGCTTGAATTTCTACGGGCAGAAATAGAATGCAGAGAAACTGCGATTCAAATACAAGATACGGTTATCGTTCAAAATCCACCGCAAGTGCAGAGGGAGAGAAAAATAAATAAGTTTACAGTTCCTACTGCTGCTTCATTGAAGGTTTCGATAAATCATTGTATTTTTGCGGAGATTCCGCTGAATCAGTTAAGCACAATTCTGCAGCTTGTTCTAAGTCCGTAGCAGAAAGACGAGCATGTTTGAGAAAAAACGGAATGTGTTATCTCTGTATGAAAAAAGGAAATCATTTAGCAAAAGATTGCTTTTCAAAAATAAGAATCGATCATTGCAGTGGAAAACATAATTCTTTAATTTGTGAAAAGGGTAATAAAGTAGATGAGAAAAAACAACTTGACGATAGAAATGTCACTTTAACAAATAAAACATACACACAGAAAGTTTTGTTACAAACTTTAATTGTAAAAATCTGCGGAAATAGTGAAGATAAGTTTGTCAGGTGCTTAATTGATACTGGGTCACAAAAGTCATACGTTTCGAAGTTTGTTGCTGAAATTACGCAATACAAAAGTATAAGTGGGAGCAACATTGTTCATAGTCTATTTAGTGGAACGGAGGTTTCTGAAATCCATAAACAATTTATTGTGAATCTTAGTAATGTAAAGGGTGATTATAAATGTAATTTTAAAGCCTTTAATCAAACTAAAATTTTTTCCGATGTACCACAAATAGAAATAAAACCCCTGTTACATGAGCTTAAAGAACATAGAATATATTTGAATGACACTAGCCACATGAAGGAAAAATTGCTGTTTGAATCATCCCCAACTGAAATTCATATTCTTATTGGAGCGGATATTGCTGTAAAATTACTTACCGGTAAGATAAGAAAATTAAAATGTGGTTTAGTATGTGTCGAAACTTACTTAGGCTGGACAGTTATGCGGAAAGTTCCTTTGGAAATAGAAAATAAAATTGACAACTCATTTACATTTTCGATGCACGTATCAGATTATAAAATTCCTGAATTGTGGAATCTTGATACTCTCGGAATTTTAGATCCATTCGAAAGTGAAACTAAAAAGGAGTTGCAAGAACAAACACTGCAACATTTTCTTTCAACGGTTAAAAGGGATAACGAAGGCAGATTTGAACTCTCTTTACCTTGGATAGAGGGCCATCCCCCACTCCTTAATAATCTAGAGGTCGCTGAGAGAAGATTAAAAAGTACAGTAAAAAATTTGAAAGACAAGGTTTTCTTAGAAGATTACGAAGCGGTTTTCCAATCTTGCGAAGAAGAAAAAATTATAGAAATTGTACCTGAAAATGAATATGATAATCCCTGACATTATTTACCCCCATCGTGCCGTTATTCGAATGAATTTCACAACAACAAAAATAAGACCAGTATTTGATGGGTCAGCAAAAATTAAGGGGTTTCCGTCAATAAATGATTGTGTAGAAAATGGGCCTAATTTGCTAGAAACTATTCCCGCAATTATCAACAGGTTTCGAAAAAAATGTATCGGTGTAAGTTCTGATATCAAAAAGGCTTTTCTTCAAATAGGACTTAATCCGAAAGATAGAGATTTTTTGAGATTCTTATGGTGGGAACAAGGTAATCTGGAACATTTTAAGATGTATAGACATAAGAGAGTCGTTTTCGGAATTTCCAGTAGTCCCTTCTTATTGAGTGCTAGTTTAACTAAGTTAATAAAGACGTACCTGAACATCTTAGATCAACGGCGGAAAAAATTTCTGAAGCTTGGTATGTTGACAATTTAATTACAAGTGTAAATAATGAAGAAGAACTGCGAAAATTTAAAAGTGATTCTGTTGAAATTTTAGCGAATGCTAAATTTGAATTGCAAGATTGGGCTTATAATTTGCCAATGAAGAACGAAATTGCGTGTAATGACACTTTTTCGGAAATTTCAGTGTCCGAAAATACAAATAAAAGAAAAACGGTTTCTATTCTTGGCCTCATTTGGGATTTAGAAGAAGATACATTAAGTTGCGACATTAAAGGAATAAATGAATCCGATAACCAATGCATTTCAAAAAGAGTGATCTTATCAGACGCCCACAAAATTTATGATCCAGTAGGTTTTACATGTGGTGTGACGCTGACTCCGAAACTCTTACTACAAAAGTGTTGGGAGCTAAAAGTTACATGGGACGAAGCTCTTCCCGAAGATATAAGTAAAAAATTTCTTAAATGGGAAAAAGATTTGTGTCATTTGGCAGAGTTGAAAATTCCCCGGTATATGATGCTTAATCCTAATTCAAATACAGATTTGTCTTATCATGTATTCTGTGATGCCTCCCAAAAGGCATATACCACATGCATTTATTTAAGATGTAAAAACAAAGCTGAAGTATCGTGCCAACTTGTACAAGCTCGTACAAGAGTACCCCCCCTGAAACCTACAACAATTTGTAGGCTTGAATTGTTAGCTTGCGCTATTGGAGTGAGACTAATGGAAACGGTTAAGGAAGATTTAAAAATGGAAAATATTCCTATATTCTACTGGACGGATTCGATGAATACATTGTATTGGATTAAGAATAAAGAAAATTGGGGTGTATTCGTGATGAATAGGGTCAAAGAAATTAGGGCACATAGTAATCCGGAAAACTGGAAGTTTGTTCCTGGGAATTTAAATCCCGCTCATATTATTTCAAGAGGATGTTCCGTAGAAACACTTAAAATTAAGAAATGGCATGAAGGTCCGGCGTGGCTGAAACTTGAGTCAGACTTTTGGCCAGCCTTTGATATAACTCTGAAAAAGGATGAGGTTGATAAAGAAAAGAAGAAGACAGTCATATCTTCTTTGATTTCCCTAGATGAAGAATTTCCATATTTTTCTCGAGTTTCACAGTTCAAGAAGATAATTAGAATCACTGCTTGGATGAAGAGATTTATTGACAACTGTAAAACTAACAAAAAAGAACGAACATTTGGGAATTTAAAAATTGAAGAAATTAAAAGAGCTGAAGTCATTGTATGGAAAATTGGGCAAAAAGGTTGCTTCAAATCACAGAAGGATGAACGCTTACGTCATTTAAAACCCTTCGTTGATCCATACGGACTTATCTCCATAGGCTTAAATCCATAATAATTATGAGAGAAGACTCGGGGGATTTCAGACTACCTATAATTTTGCCATCTGACCACCCAGTTGTTACGAAACTAATAATTGAGAAATATAATCAATCCCTACAGTGTGGAGTTCAAACATTAATTGCAGTCTTACGAGAGAAATATTGGATCTTAAAAAGTCGTAAAACTATCCGGAAAGCTCTGAAGAATTGTGTAAGATGTAAGAAGTTTGATGCCAAACCCCACGATGTTGAAATACCACCATTGCCGGAAGATAGGATTAAACACTGTTCTGTATTTCAAGTCATAGGTGTCGGTCTGGCTGGACCTTTGTTTTTGAAGAATGGGTCAAAATCTTGGATTGTCTTATTCACCTGCGCCGTATATCGAGCTATTCACCTCGAACTTGTCACTTCATTATCCACTGACAGTTTCTTGCTTGCATTTCGACGATTCATATTACGACGTGGTCTGTATAGACCTCAAATTGTCTATACAGACAATGGAAATAACTTCGTTGGTTCAAATTGTTTATTAAAGAAAATAGATTGGGAAAGAGTGATTAAGGAACATACTGTAGAACGAATTACTTGGAAATTTATTCCGCCTGCATCTCCTTGGTGGGGAGGATTCTGGAAACGTATGATACGATTGATGAAGAATATTCTCAGAAAGGTGTTAAGAAATGCATTATTGAAATATGAAGAAATTAATCCTATTCTTTGCGATTGTGAAAATGTTGTAAACGCCAGACCGTTAACATACATATCTGAAGATCTTGAATTAGAACCCTTAACCCCTGCCATGTTTCTTCGTGAAATTAAAGAAGGTGGTGTTCCTGATCTGGACAATATAGATGCAAGTTATCTTCAAAGAAGATATGAATATCGGATGAAAATTCGTGAAGATTTGAGAAAACGTTTCCGACTAGAATATTTGGAACAGCTGAAAAATTATCGTAAAAGGTCAAACAGGTATCCCGAACTCTCAGTTGGAGATATTGTTATAATTAATACAAAAGAAATAAGAATGAATTGGCTTCTAGGAAAAGTCATCCACTTGTTTCCAGGTAAAGACGACATAGTACGATTGGCAAAGTTACGAACTAAGTTTGGTGAGTTGCTTCGACCAGTACAAAGGTTGTATCCGATGGAAGCGAATTTCCAGGCAAATGACTTTTCTCTGAAAACCATCGAGTCTGCTCACCTTAAAGATTCTCCTGGTTCTGTTAAAAAGGATTCTCCTAGAATGTTTATGTTTGGACGGGTGATACGAACACCAGAACGTTTAGACCTCCTGAACTTGTCCACGACTGTGGTTGAGTTTGACCTGGCAAAACTCAACGGGGGGAGTATGTCGCGGACAGCTCCCTCTGTATCCCTTTGCAGTGACAGTGACACCTGAATTTAAAAAAAAAACTTTTACGTCTAAGTGAACTGAACAGAATTGAAAAACTTTGGAATAATGTTTTGTTTTTGTGAACGGAGTTGCGCCTCCGTTATGATTCGATTGAAGTTAAAACACTTAAATGTTAAGTAATATAATCCTGTAAATATTTTGTAATATATTTGTAAATAAGTATTTAAGATTAACCGAGTGATGTATTATTTTAGTCGAGTGAGTTATTGAATAGAATTAAGTCAAATCATAATTCGGCAGTCCGAACTCACGACGAAACAAGCGAGAACTTATTTGACAGAAAGGGTAAGTTGAAATTTATGACATTTTTTGCCTAACATGAAAGCTTGTTCATCATATTTTTATGGCGCCCAGGTACAGCGACGCCGCTTTAATTTGATCTTAATTGAATGAAAAGTTATTTATAGACGAAAGTTTTTACTATTTAGTTCTATTGAAAAGAATATTGTTGATGGTTTGTTTTGATCTTGAATAAGAACTCGATAACTTGAATATAATGACAATTTGGCAGTCCGAACTCACGACGAAACAAGCGGGAACTTATCTGACAGAAAGGGTAAGTTGAAATTTATGCATTTTTTGTCTAATATGAAAGCTTGTTCATCATAGTAAGAACATTACACAGATATACGCGGAAGAACAAAATATTACACAGAAATATGCGTACGAATTTTACATAGTATATGTGTGTAAGAATATTTCACAGAAATAATATTACACAGAAATATGTGTACATATGTGAACACAATAAATATCGATACTCGAAAACTTTGCTTGCGTAATGGTAGTTGAATGGTCAAGGTAGTGCTTTGGAAAGTTGATGTTCCTCAGTTCGTATCTCGTTTCTGTAAGTATTGTTTGTTTACTATGGATTGAATTAAATAGATAAATTTTCTTTTGTTGTTCATGTATCTTTAAAAACTTCAGACTAAAATTAATTGAAAAAAATTCGACAGAATACGGAAATCGTACTGGCGTCACAATCCATGTATTTTAACGAAATTTATTTCATAATGTATTATATTTAGATTATACAGGTTCTATGCATAAATTGTGTATACGATTTTAAGACTTCAAAACAACTTTAACCTTTAACTGATGTTACGGTCTTACAGACCGGTGCTTTTTTTCAATATTCATAGTTTAACTTGCAAATTTCAGTTTATCTACAAATACTACCGAAATTTTGTTCCGTTTGGAACTTTAGTACTATCACCAGAGACTTTTGAATAGGTGAATTTTAATTATAACTCTCCTGTTCAAAAAGTTTAGTACAAAAATAACACCCTATGAGTTAATCGCAGCTTTTATTCATCTTTCGATGGAGCGGTTTCGCAGACCGCTTCACACTAGTTGTGTGACATTTTCTGTGACATCATTTAAAGGTTGACAGAGAGATGGCATGCAATAAACACAATTTCAGAAGATCCTGTTTCTTGTAAATTAAGGTTACACCATTTTTTAGTCTTAAAACAAATCTGCTGGAAAGAGAACAAACATATGAGTTTGTTCTTCATGCAAATTCGTTTTGCGACCATAAAAAATTTAGTTCAAAATTTACATCCCAAACTATAAGGTTCTCTACTATATGCACAAAATCCATCGTTTTTGTATATTACACAAATAGAGTAGGTGGGGGAGGGGTAAAGACGCGCACTTTCCGTACATTTTTTATTTTTAACGCACACATTGGTCTAAACTTATGTAATGAGTGATTAAAATGTTAAATTAGAACCTTAGGCAAGTACCACCATCAACTTACATTCCATCAAATTAAAATTCTGTGAGAAATTGCAATTTTTAAAAATCATTGCTCTGCGTATCTTTGCCCCATCCGTCGGGGTAAAAGTACGCAGTGGTGGGGCAAAGATACGCAGTGCGTATTTTTGCCCCATTTCCAATAAAACGAATGAGTTATGCAAAAGCATTAGTAAATTTCACTAGTATTTATAGTTAAACTGAAAATTGCAAGTTAACCCATGAAAAAAATGAAAAAACAGCGATCTGTGAGATCGCAAATAGCAGATAACCTCTAACTACTGTGATAAAAGTTGTTGCATAAATACTGTGAGCGGCCCTAAAGACCCCTTGATCGTAGAATGAATAAAAGGGTTGACTGACTCATAAAATACTGGATTTGCGCTAAACTTTATGTAAAGGCTTATTATAATAAAAATTCTCCTCATTTAGAAGTCTTTAGCAATACTACTAAGTTTCCAAACGAATCAAAATTAAACTAACATCGATAATTAAATTTAAAATTACAAGTTAAGCTATGAAAACTGAATATAGCAGCGGTCTGTGAGACCGTTAACAGGAGTTAAGTGTTAACACTTAAAACAAAATCGTTTTATGAAACAAGAATATTGATTTTTAAAAGTTGGTAGGTAGATACCTACATCCTATATTTAAAAAAAAAAAACTTAACTAGAAAAAGGAAAAGTTAGTTAACTAGCTTATATTTGTTAAGTAGCTGTTATATTTTATACAATACTAACTTATAAAAAATACAACTTTCCACAACGTAATTGTGGAAAGCTTTGCATCTAGCTAAAACGATAGAGCAAAGAGTCGCATCTTAAACTTGCGCGTATCTTTGCCCCAAGACGGATGCGTACTTTTACCCCCATTTTGCAGTATTTTACTTAACCGGCTACCTACAAGTTTAAACAAATGCAATCGAGGTAAACTATACGGCATTTAGTGGCTATGGAGCGTTCGTTCTCCACTGAATATTTGGATTTGCAAAAATTAGAAGTATTGTCAGCTAAACAATAAAGTGAAAATTTAAAAATAATAGATCAAAATTCGAAAATTTAAACTTACCTCATTTTCTTGGCACGGAGTGCTATTTTTTTCACAAAGTTTGAACACACAACTACTACACTTAAGACCAAACTACCACCTAGCAGTCATGATTGTAGAAATGTGTCTTCATATTAAATCAGCCAGTGCGTATCTTTACCCCCACCTACTCCTTGTCTACTCATGCGCAATTTAACTGTTAAACTGTGTATTTCAAAGTTACCTGATAACTTTTTATACATTTAAGTAGCTTAGTATGTTATCATCAAAACACACAGGGCAATTTTGAAACTGACACAGTATTTGGCAGTTTACACGACACTTTATACACAAATCTTTTTTGTATCATCAGTATACCTGTTTTAATGTGTAAATTTACACTTTTTTTTAGAGTGTACTATACCATACTTTTATCTATACTAATATTATAAAGAAGTTACGTTTGTTTGTTTGTATAATCTCTGGAATGACCGAACCGACTTCAAAAGTAATGGTGGCAAACTGATAGACAGTTTCTGCTCCAACACAGGCTATATTTTATGTTGGTACCACTGCCCCCGATGGAATGCAGGAGCGAAAAACTTTCTAAAATTGCGATTATTGTGAATGAGAGAAAGGCGTACTAAAAATGTTAAAATTACGATTTCTACGAAATCTTACGTAATATTTGTTTAGCAATTCCACATCCACTTCAAAAGCACACAAATACTACTTGGAATATTTCAACAACTGGTTTTTAAAAATTCACAGTTTAAAAAGGTGCAGGAGAAAAACGTTCTAAATTACGATTTTTTTTTATATTGAAAGAACTAGAAACCAGAAATTTGGCATGACGCAGAGTGGATCAATCCTTAAGAAAATACGAACATAGGGCCAAAAAATAATCATTAAATAACTAATTTTTTGCAATGAAATACCTTAAAAGAATATCTAAAAAATACGAATATATGCTTATTTTTAAAATTATACTAAATTATATCGTATTTGTACAGCTCAGAATATACAGCTTTCAGTACAGGAATTTTTCTGCGAATTTTAGTGACTTTTTGCTGTGATCAGAAATGGAACCTAAGTAACCTCTACTAAAAACTCATTTAAAATATCATTATTAATTTCTTAAAACACATTTTAAACCATATAGAATTAACGGTATCATAATCTTCAAAATTACTTAACTTAAATTGTTTAAAGTTGTTTGAAATTTTAAACACATGTTGGTATTCCTAAAAGAAGCTTGTACTTCAATGTGGTACAGAGGATTTTTTGCGCAAACCTGCACGTTTTCGAAATAAATGGACTTGAAGCGGCTATTTCGTAATTTTCCGTTTCCAGGAAACATGTTAAATTCGGTGTACACAAAAATATTTTTTAAAGAAGATCATGCTGTAAGAAATTTCTTGGATGAAATGATGTAAAAAACTAATTTAACATTAAACTACAAAATTAAATTTAATGTACTCGTATTTCGGGTTATAAAAACGTTTACATGAAAATGCTAAAAATCGCAAAGGCTTTCAGATGATTAAATGTACTCTAATAAATGGATACGCTGTCTATGTCAGTGATAAAGTGTTATATTTTAAATTAAAAGTTCCAACGTTTCCAGAAATTTTCTGTTCCTTTGAAAGTTTTTTATTTTGTGTTTAATACTGGAAATCAAAGCGTCAGATGTTATTAGCAAATGGTGCAATAAGTTTTCGTTACATGCTCTTTGACTTATTTTTCTCTTATGGGACTCCTGGTACCTTCGAAACTCTTTATTTCGAGCTTCGTTAGCTTCTTCCAATAATTATCCAACTGAAACAGCAAAATTTGTAATCATATCACTTCCATGAGTTAGTAATTTATGTACAGAATCTGGCATATAATACCAACCGTACTTTGAGGCGCATTATTTAGCTGTTCCTAGTGCAAAATTGCGAAATTTTTCGGCATTAATTACTTCGTCACAGGCGATCACTTTCATTATAATTGCAAAACGTTTAATAAGTTTTTATCCAATCCAGTGATCTCAAATGTCTTTTCAAACTCAGCAAAAATGTCCTTGCAGTGTTTCCATTGTGTGTCAAACCACTTCCCTGTTTAACAACATCTATTACCAAACCTAATTCTTTTCTGAATTCCCGTTGAATTTTTCTCTTTGATTCTTCTTAATTTAGCTTCTCCTGAAGTATACTCTCTAAAACATTAAGTTAGTTCTTTCATGAGTTTCGGTTACGTCTGAAAAAGATTTTCGTGTTGTTGATTTCTGCAAATTTTCAACTGCAAATGGTTTAAGCTCATTACCAACTTTAAAGGAACACTGAAGTTAAGAATAGTTTTTATTATTGAAACGATCTAATTTTCGTTCCGGTTTTAGCCAGCTATATTTTGCATTTACACAAAACATACGTAAACGTTCCTTTAAATTTTCTTCATCAATTTCTGAGGCAATTAGTCCACACTGTTCACTTGCAAAACTAAGCATTTATTTTTCATAACTAAAACTATTATTTAAATTCTTCAGAAACAGAAACAAATCTCTGTTTGTTATCATATTTCAAAATAATATAAGAAAAAAGACAAAATGAAATAATCTTGTTTCGAATAAAAAAAAAAAGACATATGCTAAAATTAATATTATTACAAGATAATTTTTAAAAAACTCAAACCCAATAATAACAAATATGCACTGAAATAAGTTCTAAAATGTTGCAGTAGAATGTTGTAGTTTTGTAGAACGATTTTAAAGAGTTATCTAAAATGCGCATATTTTGCCAATTAAAAATTAAACAAATGTTTTACATATTCCACAAATGTCATTTCGATATAAGTAAAAATTGCATGCTTTGTTTTCCCAGTTTATTTTAGTTATTTACCATTTCCCTAAACTTCCTGTTTGCGACAAAAAAAGCGCAAAATTGTTCTTAAAAACCATGCAGATACTTTCAGTATCATTTATTTTTCTCATATAAACCTAAATATAACAAAAAAGATCATCTATATAGGCTTATACTATCGTGATAATCCTATGTTCGACATCGCCTATACTTTGATCCACTGTGTGGCGGTTACTTTTAAGATACAAATGATCCCTAACGTTGTTTTCTAAAAAAATTCGTAAATTAAAAAGGTGGAATGAACGGAAGACGCTCTAAAAACGTTAAAATTACGATTTCTGAGGCGTTTTGCAGAATATTTGTTTATCAATTCCACATCCACGTCAAAAGCACACAAATATCACTTAAAATATTTCAACAACTAGTTTTTAAAAACATCGCAGTTTATAAGGGTGCAAGCGAGAAAACGTTCTAATTTATTTATTTATTTATTTATTATTTTTTTTTTAATATTGGAAAGACTACAAACCAGAAATTTTCCATGGCGGTTACTTTTAAGATATACAAATGATGTTTTATAAAAAAAAAAAATCGAAATTTAAAAGGGTGGGATGAGCGAAAGACGTTCTAAAAATGTTAAAATTACAATTTCTAAGGAATTTTACATAGCATTTATTTATCAATTCCACATCCACTTTAAAAGCACACAAATACCACTTTAAATATTTCAACCATTTAATTTCAACCATGAAATATTTAAAATTTTTAAATAATTCGCAGTTTAAAAGGGTGCAAGAGAAAAAACGTTCTAAATTACGATTTTTTTTTTTTAATACTGGAGGCACTACAAATCAGAAATTTGCCATGACGGTTACTTTTAAGATACAAATGATCCCCGAGAATGTTTTCTAAAAAAATTCGAAATTTAAAAGGGTGGAATGAGCGAGAGACGCTCTAAAAACATTAAAATTAAGACTTCTGAGGAATTTTACATATTATTTGTTTATCAATTCCACATCCACTTCAAAAGCACACAAATACCACTTGAAATATTCCAACCATTTAATTTCAACCATGAAATATTTAAAGTTTTTAAATAATTCGCAGTTTAAAAGGGTGCAAGAGAAAAAACTTTCTAAATTACGATTTTTTTTTTTAAATACAGGAGGCACTACAAATCAGAAATTTGCCATGACGGTTACTTTTAAGGTACAAATGATCCCCGAGAATGTTTTCTAAAAAAATTCGAAATTTAAAAGGGTGGAATGAGCGAGAGGCGCTCTAAAAACATTAAAATTAAGACTTCTGAGGAATTTTTCATATTATTTGTTTATCAATTCCACATCCACTTCAAAAGCACACAAATACCACTTGAAATATTTCAACCATGAAATATTTAAAGTTTTTAAATAATTCGCAGTTTAAAAGGGTGCAAGAGAAAAAACGTTCTAAATTACGATTCTTTTTTTTAATACTGGAGGCACTACAAATCAGAAATTTGCCATGACGGTTACTTTTAAGATACAAATGATCCCCGAGAATGTTTTCTAAAAAAATTCGAAATTTAAAAGGGTGGAATGAGCGAGAGGCGCTCTAAAAACATTAAAATTAAGACTTCTGGGGAATTTTTCATATTATTTGTTTATCAATTCCACATCCACTTCAAAAGCACACAAATACCACTTGAAATATTTCAACCATTTAATTTCAACCATGAAATATTTAAAGTTTTTAAATAATTCGCAGTTTAAAAGGGTGCAAGAGAAAAAACGTTCTAAATTACGATTCTTTTTTTTAATACTGGAGGCACTACAAATCAGAAATTTGCCATGACGGTTACTTTTAAGATACAAATGATCCCCGAGAATGTTTTCTAAAAAAATTCGAAATTTAAAAGGGTGGAATGAGCGAGAGGCGCTCTAAAAACATTAAAATTAAGACTTCTGAGGAATTTTTCATATTATTTGTTTATCAATTCCACATCCACTTCAAAAGCACACAAATACCACTTGAAATATTTCAACCATTTAATTTCAACCATGAAATATTTAAAGTTTTTAAATAATTCGCAGTTTAAAAGGGTGCAAGAGAAAAAACGTTCTAAATTACGTTTCTTTTTTTTTTTAATACTGGAGGCACTACAAATCAGAAATTTGCCGTGACGGTTACTTTTAAGATACAAATGATCCCCGAGAATGTTTTCTAAAAAAATTCGAAATTTAAAAGGGTGGAATGAGCGAGAGGCGCTCTAAAAACATTAAAATTAAGACTTCTAAGGAATTTTACATATTATTTGTTTATCAATTCCACATCCACCTGAAAAGCACACAAATACCACTTGAAATATTTCAACCATTTAATTTCAACCATGAAATATTTATTAGGTAGCTTTCTTTACAAAAAAGCTACCTATTGGAGCCGTTCGGAGGAAAGCGATTTCAAAAAATTTTGGTATATTTTCATCGATCATGACCCCCAGACCCCGAAACCACCCTCCGTTCAAAATTGATATATATATATATATATATATATATATCTGACCTATGTCACACTGTAACTCCCATAATTATGAACCGATTTCAATGTAATTCGGTGTGTACATAGTACATACCAATGTCTCGACCGAGTTCGTTGGCCAGCTTCATCCGCCGTTTTGTTTCAAAATGGCGGACATTTAAAATTTTTAAAAACATTTAAAACTTGAAATGTGATAACAAAAAATTAAAAATGGAAAAATATTTTTTTCTTATGTATTTGACCTTTATACAAAGATTCCGGAGCAGTTTTTGTTTCGTCTATATCTTAAAAAATGGCTGAGTTATAGCATTTTGAATTTCTAGCGTGGCTGACATTTTGAAACGTCCTGAATTTTGTCACGCGATAAAAGGCGTATTTATGAACCGATTTGGATGTAATTCGGTATGTACATAGTACATACCAATCTCTCCACCGAGTTCGTTGGCCAGCTTCATCCGCCATTTTGTTTCAAAATGGCGGCCATTTAAAATTTTTTTAAAAATTTAAAATTTGAAATGTGGTACCAAAAAATTGAAAATGGAAAAATATTTTTTTCTTATGTATTTGACCTTTATAGAAAGATTTCGGAGCAGTTTTTGTTTCGTCTATATCTTAAAAAATGGCTGAGTTATAGCATTTTGAATTTCTAGCGTGGCTGACATTTTGAAACGTCCTGAATTTTGTCACGCGATAAAAGGCGTATTTATGAACCGATTTGGATGTAATTCGGTGTGTACATAGTACATACCAATCTCTCGACCGAGTTCGTTGACCAGCTTCATCCGCCATTTTGTTTCAAAATGGCGGCCATTTAAATTTTTAAGAAAAATTTTAATTTGAAATGTGGTACCAAAAATTGAAAATTGAAAAAATATTTTTTTCTTATGTGTTTAACCTTGATAAAAAGATTCGGGAGCAGTTTTTGTTTCGTCTATATCTTAAGAAATGGCTGAGTTATAGCATTTTGAATTTCTAGCGTGGCTGACATTTTGAAACGTCCTGATTTTTCTCACGTAATAACAGGCGTATTTATGAACCGATTTGGATGTACCTTGGTGTGTACATAGTACATACAAATATCTCGACCGAGTTCGTTGGCCAGCTTCATCCGCCATCTTGTTTCAAAATGGCGGCCATTTAAAAAAATTAAAAATTTAAATGAGATACCAAAAAATTGGAAAATGAAAAAGATTTTTTTTGTATGTGTTTGACCTTAATACAAAGATTCCGGAACAGTTTTTCTTTCGTCTATATCTAAAAAAAAATGGCTGAGTAATAGCATTTTGAATTTCTCTTGTGGCTGACATTTTAAAACGACCTGATATTTGTCACGCGATAACAGGCGTATTTATGAACCTATTTGCATGTAACTTGGTCTGTACATAGTACATACCAATGTCTCGACCGAGTTCGTTGGCCAGCTTCATTCGCCATCTTGTTTCAAAAGGGTTGTCATTTAAAAAAAATTAAATTTAAAATTCAAAATGAGGTATTAAAAAATTGGAAAATGAAAAAGATTTTTTTTTATGTGTTTGGCCTTGATACAAAGATTCCGGAGCAGTTTTTGTTTCTGAAAATTTGTTCTTTTGTTGATATCTTAAAAAATGGTTGATTTATAGCACTTTGAATTTCTAGCATGGCTAACATTTTGAAACGATCTTGTATTTGTCATGCGATAACACACGTATTCGCCTATTTCGATGTAAGAAGGCATGTGGATAGTATACATCAACACCTCGACCAAATTCTCTGGCCAGATTCATCAGCCATCTTGTTTCAAAATGGCGACCATTAAATTAAAAAATATATATATATATTTAAAGTGAGGTGCAAAAAAATTAGAAATTGAAAAAGGTTTTTTTCTTAAGTATTTGATCTTGATATAAGGATTCAGGAGCATTTTTTGTTTGTCTTTACCTTAAAAAATGGCTCAGATATAGCAGTTTCAATTTCTATTGTGGGTGACATTTTGAAAAATCTAATTTTTTGCATGCGACAGCACTCCTATATGTTAACCGATTCCGATGTGAGTGAGCATGTGCACAGCAATTACTAAGGTCTCGACCAAGTTCACTGCTTAGCCTCATCCACCATGTTGTATTAAAATGACAGGCATTTTAAGAAATTGCCGAATTTGGCAGCCAAATATAAGTTACTTTAAAGAAAAGCAGCTTGGATAAAGCTGACTAATTCCGCGAAATTCTCATTCATTATATTGATAAAAATTAATATTGAATCTCCTATATTCGGTTTCCACTAAATTGAGCTTCGTGTGTTTGCATGATATAAGTTGGCTTTTTTAAAATAAGGATTATGAAAGCTACCTCTTCCTCCCGGCACTGGCCGGAAGGACTTTTTAAAGTTTTTAAATAATTCGCAGTTTAAAAGGGTGCAAGAGAAAAAACGTTCTAAATTACGTTTCTTTTTTTTTTTAATACTGGAGGCACCACAAATCAGAAATTTGCCGTGACGGTTACTTTTAAGATACAAATGATCCCCGATAATGTTTTCTAAAAAAATTCGAAATTTAAAAGGGTGGAATGAGCGAGAGGCGCTCTAAAAACATTAAAATTAAGACTTCTGAGGAATTATACATATTATTTGTTTATCAATTCCACATCCACCTCAAAAGCACACAAATACCACTTGAAATATTTCAACCATTTAATTTCAACCATGAAATATTTAAAGTTTTTAAATAATTCGCAGTTTAAAAGGGTGCAAGAGAAAAAACATTCTAAATTGCGATTTTTCTTTTAATATTGGAGGCACTACAAATCAGAAATTTGCCATGACGGTTACTTTTAAGATACAAATGATCCCCGAGAATGTTTTCTAAAAAAATTCGAAATTTAAAAGGGTGGAATGAGCGAGAGGCGCTCTAAAAACATTAAAATTAAGACTTCTGAGGAATTTTTCATATTATTTGTTTATCAATTCCACATCCACTTCAAAAGCACACAAATACCACTTGTAATATTTCAACAACTAGCGTGCAAAGCCGTAGATTTTGCTAGTTATAACATATTTCCGTTGCAATAACATTTTAAATAAATATTGTGTAGCATCGGTTTGTACATTTTTAAGAGAATGACCATTTTAGAGGTCTGCAAAAGATTTTAATGATCTTTTTTTTAGTTATAATAGGCTGAATTTATCTTAAATAAACAGATTCTTTTTTCCATATATGTATAATCAGATTATTTTCTTTGCAGAAGCGTTGCACATCTGAAGGGTTTTTTATCTAAATTTCATAAATGCGGCATTCGAACGAACAAATAACAATTTTTTAAAAGTCCTCTGTCATAAAATAACTAGCCATTACATAAGCTATATCAACCGGGATTCCTTAGATACAATAATTCCTAGGATGCCAATTTAACATGATGTATTTTGTTGAAAATATATCTCCGTAGATCAATCATTATTCAGCATATTTTAATTGAATTAAATTATTTATTTTTACATACGTGTAAAAAAAAAAAAAATCCTTAGTCACATTTTAGCATTTTCCCTGTGCATACTTCATTAATCATTTGATTTGAACTGAACCGAAAAGAATTATTTTTGCATATAAATAAAAATGTATAATATATTTCTTTAAACAAGATCTACCTTTTTTATTTATTAAATTTCACCTATCTACCGATTCACTCAACCGAAACTATTCATTTTTTGTAAGTGTAATAGAGTTATTTAATTGTCTGTCTAAGATACGGATGCACAACCTGTGGCCCGCCATAGGTTAACTTGTGACCCGCGATCACAATTTATGTAATTTCTTCTTTCTTTTATATAATTTCGTCAATTTATAACTGGAAAAATTGTAATTGTTTGTCCATATGTCGCAGGAAAAAATCGCAAATTTCGTCAACTTGCGCCGGGAAGAAATTGCAAATTTCATCAGAGCCAATTAAGAATCGCAAATTTCGTTGATCGAGTTCGGAAAAATTTCAAAATTTATCGATGAGTCGCAGAAAAATCTCAAATTTCGCTGATCAGCTGGGGATAAATCTCGAGTTTTGTCAGTTTATCGCGAGAAAAAATCGCGAATTTCGACAATTTGCCGCTGAAAAAATTGCAAATTTCGTCAGAGTCAGCTAAAAATCGTGAATTTCGTTGATCGGACGCGTTAAAAATCGCGAATTTTGTTGATTATGTAATCCTTGATCGGTTGCTGAAAAATCGCGAGTTTCGTTAGTTAATCGTGAGAAAAAATCGAAATTTTGTCAATTTGCAGCGGGAAAATTGCAAATTTCGTCAGAGTCAGTTACGAATCGCAAATTTCGTTTATCGGGCGCGGAAAATTTTCGAATTTTGTTGATCGCGGGAGGAAAAATCACGAATTTTGTCGACTCGGCGCGGAAAAGTCTCAAATTTCTTTAATTGGGCACAGAAAAAATCGCGAATTTTGTCGATGAGAAAAGGGAAAAATGCAAATTTTGTCGACCGGCTGCGAAAAAATCGTGAGCTCCGTCAGTTTATAGCGAGAAAAAAATGTGGAATTTCATCAATTTGTCGCGTAAAAATTACAAATTTCTTCAGAGTCAGTTAAGAATCGCGAATGTCGTTGATCGGACGCGGAAAAATCGCGAATTTTTTCGAGGAGTTGCGGAAAATTTCAAACTTTGGTCGGCTACGGAAAAATCGCGAGTTTCGCCAGCTTATAGCGGAAAAAAATCGCAAATTTCGTCAATTCGCCGCGGGAAAATTATAAATTTCATCAGAGTCAGTTAACAATCAGTTAAGTTAATTTTGTTAATCGGGCACAGTAAAATCACGAATTTTGTCGATGAGGTAGAAAAATTGTAAATTTCGTTGATCGACTGGGGAAAAATCGCGATTATGTCAATCTGTCGCGGAAAAAAAAATAACGAATTTTGACAATTTATAGAAAAAATTACAAATTTTGTCAATTGGTCGCAAAAATATTGCGAAATTTGTCACTCGTTCTTGAAAAAAAATCGTGTATTTTCCCAAAAATTCGCGAATTTCGTGAATAGCTCATGGAAAATATTACAAAACTTGTGTGTCGGTCCCAAAAAATATCATGAAATAGAAATCCATTGGTCGCAGGAAAAAATCGCAAATTTGATCGATTGTGCGCGCAAAAGAAATCGCAATTTTTGCCAATTTATTGCACGAAAAAAATTACAAATTATATCAATGTATATCAGGGATGACAGGGATGACCGCCCCGGGAACCCAGCTTTCGCTTTAGAGTATACGTGCAATCCCGGGGGAGAGTTCAATGTAATCAGGAAAAAATCATGTTTCGTCGATTGGTCATTGGAAAAAAAATTCAAATATTGTCAATCTGTCACGTAAAATATCGCAAAATTCGCCAATCACACTTGAAAAAAAATCGCGAATTTTGTCAATTGTTCATGGAAAAAACTTTTTTCAAACAAATTTCGAAAATCGATCGCAGAACAAAAACGTCGCGAAATAATTTGATGGGGGAGGGGCGGAAAAAATCGCAATTTTCGTTGATTCGTTATGGAAATGGTATCGCGAAATTTGAAAAGTTATCGCTGAAAAAAATCGCGAATTGCGTCAATTTATCGCAGGTATCGCAAATTGGTTGTTTGAAAAGATTGCAAATTTTGCCAATTGCCAATGGAAAATTACCGTGAAATCTGTCAATCGGTCGTTGATAAAAAATCGCGAATTTCGTCAATCAGTTGCACTTGATTGACAAAAGGAAAAAAAAAACGAGTTTTGTTAATAATCCGCATAAAAAATAGCATAATTAGTCCATCATGCCTTGTTATTTCAAAAATAAGTTTCCTTTTATTTTAAATGAAGTTATTCTTCAATATTTTTTTTTTATATAATTTTCAATGACGTTCAATTATTTAGAAATTTTGTGTAATTTTTTTTTTTTTTTTTTTTCAAGTTACCATTTGTCAATAAGGAACCGTTAGTCTTCATAAAGTGTTGAATGGTTATTCATACAGATGCGAAGAAGCCCTGCATTCCTTCATACAATTATTTATTTCCGTTTGTTTATTCTTATTACAGACAAAAAATAATTATTCATCAAGAATAAAGACTTATTACCCCCCTACCCCCCCCCATATAGAATTTTCTCTGTGTTACTGATGTGGCCCTCGACTACCCAAACATTTTTGTAAGTGCCCCTTCTCTTAAAAAGGTTGTGCACCCCTAGTCTAAGATTTTAACATTTTTTTATTTAAAATTGTTAAACTACTGGTTTCCATTTTATCAATGGGTTGAAACTATGAATACAGTAAAATTTTCTCTCTCTATTTCTCTTTTCAGCGTTTCGCTACAATTTCATATGTTGGCTAATTTTACCTCAAGCAAAACGCTCATTCAAATTAAAATTTTCCAACTGCGCAAAAAAAAAAAAATCCTAAAATGTCCAAGCAGCAACTCGAACCCAGAATCTTTGACTTACATTGTCAATGCTCTTCCGTTTGAGCTACCGATGCTGACAACCGGCGGCGCGCATATTTTGCTCAGATAACCTTATTGGTAATAACATCTGGTCCGCCATGTAGTCAGCTCAACAGAACAAGTAGGTAACAGAAGGCAATGGAATTCCATTACCTTCGTATGATAACTGTACCAATCAATATGACTGAGTTAAAAATAATATTATATCTGCGAACAAATCGTTTAAAATTGAGTTCCATTATATGTGGCTTATTCTGTTGAGCTGTCTACCCTGTTAAAAATTTCCGCTTTATGTTAAACCAATATATGGAGTAAAATAATGAGGATTACCAAAATATGGTACTTCTTAATCTTCAAAAACTCAATTTCATGTTGTAAGCTTTTTAGGTGGGGGTGGTTTTGGGTTCCTGTGGTCATATAATGAAAAGTTTGGAAGGAATTTTTCAAAAGTCGCGCCATGGTAACGACTGCAATATGTAGTATTTCTTACGAAATCTACCTAAAAAATACTACATTGTTATTATTTAATTTAAGTATTGCGCGGCAGCGCAATACTTATTTATTTCCAGTGTCATTTCTCAATGTTAATTTAATATAGAAAAGTCTATGGTGCTCATAACTTTTTCATTTTTTTCTTCCCACCTTTTTGTCCCTGATGCCACTCATTTTTTTATTCTTTGCTAATTCTAATAAAATTATAAATTTGAAGTGTGAAAGTGTTTGCCTGACGTGAGGGTCAAAACAGATGATAAAATGCTTTTGCATATGGGTTAATTATAACCCAGAGAGTAACATGAGCTAATTTTTATTTACATCATACAAATATTTTTCTTAATATTTCCAAATTTCGCTTTTTTCATTGAGAATCAACGGACATTAGTACAATAAAATTTAATTTTTTTTCACTGTTGCCAATAATTCAAATGCCACAATAATAATTTGTTTATTTTCAGTTGAAAGATTTTCACGTAAAAAATTAAGCTGAAACAGTTTTTTTTTTTTTTTTTTTTTTTTTTAAGAATTTAAAAGAAATTTAATATGGTGTCATAGTAAAAATAAAAATGACATTTTCAAACAGATTATTTACGTTCAGATTGGAAGTTTTTGCCCAAATTACAGCAACGTGCATTAATGCACTGGAGAAACATTTTGAATTTTACATAGGTAAATTGCATCACAAATTGGGATACGATACCGCATGAATCAAAGCCTGATGATGGTACCCTCCATTAATTTTGAAATGTGTTCGTCTGAAGGCAGTAGTTATTAAAAAACTCGACATATTAAACAAAAACCTAATTTGAAGAACAAATTAAATATATATATATACTAGGGGGCTCTGCCCCCTACGAGCTACGCTCGCCAACCCCCGTTCAGGGACACCAAAATCCAAAAAGCACGCTCATTTGATCGGCTTTTAAAATATTGAATTGAAATTTAAAAAAAAAAAAAAAAAACAGTAGCGATCTCTCTGTAAACGGGTTTACATTCGTTTTTCTTGGATTGGGGATTTTTAAGACCATATCTGCTGCTGTTAAAAGATACAATGGCTGTTTTCGTATTTAATTAAAAAAATTAGTTAAACATTCGAAAATAAGCTAATGTAAAATGAATTAAGTAAACAGTGTCATTATCTCCAAGTATTTTTTAACAGCGCTATAAGATAGTTCTTTTAAATAATTCATTTTAAATGCATCGTTTTAAATCTGACGTAATTTGCACCAAAGTTTTATTTCTCTTATTAATATTCACGTGAAAATACTTTTGTTGTTAGAAGGAAATATTATTTGCGCTGTCTTCGAATTCACGATAATAGTTGAAAATATTATCTCAAAATATCAAGTAAATGTCTCGCTCAGATATATTTTTTAATTTAAATTGTTTTGCCATATTTTTTGGCCATTTTAAATATGACTTAATTTCTTCCATTTACAGGTTTTAACGCACAGTAATGATTTTTTTATTTTAACATTTTGTTTCTCTTTTAAAATTCCAGTGTAAATATGGTTCTTATGACGCAATTTTCCTGCTTTTAACATGTAATCATTTAATTCTAATTTTAATTTTTTTTTCTGTTTACAATAGTCCCGTGTAAATAAACTTTTAATTTGAAGTAAACATTATTGTTTGCGCTGTTTATACAATTGGCAACAGTTTAAATTAATAACATTTTTTAAATTTGTAAAAAATATCTCTCGAAATACTGAAAATTTGAATTTAAAATAGAAATAAAACCTCAAAAAATAGTCAAATAAAAAAAAAAAATAAATGCAATCTGCACACCGGGAACTTATAACCTATAAAATGATCTAAAAATGATTAAATTCTCACGTATAGTTTTTGCTCCAATAAAACTTTTTTAATGGAACGATTTTGTCCAACTTTAGCATTAAATATCTCTGAAAGTAATTCTTCGATTTGAAAACTGTCTGCATCAGCGTGTTTATCAAACATTTCTTTATAATACCACCGATTTCCATATTTTTGTATACGACAGTTTTTTTAATATTAACGAAGAAAGGCCATGCTCAAGGCATACTTAGATACTACTACAGGCAGACTGATTTGCGTTTAATGTATGAAGTCGCTCGCCAGAGGACTCTGATACCCTGCCCAAAATTAAAATTTGACTCTGACAGTAACTGAAACAACCTGGGAAGGGTAGATATGTAAACAAACACCAAAATTACGTCATGTCGCCATGGTTACGTTTACAATTCTACTGACATTCCAATCAAGCTTAGAAATGGCAGCTAATTCGAATACAGCTGTTAAGGGTTATTATAAACTATCCACATCAATGTAAATGTAAAGTTCTATTTATTTAAGTGACTAATATAATGTGTTTCTCTTTAAAACTGTTAAACCAACACACATAAAAATAAATAAATAAATAAACACATGCTTAGTCTAAAACATCACTGTCACAAATTTATTTGGTACCACTTAGTTATCCCGTCAACGAATTTCGCCAAATTATATAAATCGCTAAAACACTCGCCAAATTATACAAATTGACATAATTTTTATTTTAAATAACGAAAGAACAAATAAATTAGTATAACATTAATAAATATACAAATAAAACGTCAAAATAAAAATCACTTGATGACATAAACACGTGTAACTTGCTTACAGTCAAGTGAATGTGACATTTACAATCAAGCATAATTGGCATTTAATCTTATAGTTTGGCGATAGATTTTTGGTCGACGGGATAACTAAGTACCATTTATTTACTATTTTCACTGCTGAAACAATAAAACTGGTGGAAATTTTTTTTAATATATTAAAATTCTCATAAAATTCCTTAATAATAAATAATAATAAATGTAATAATAATAAATGTAATAAACGTAATAATCAATAAATGTAATTTATTAAGTAACAAATACCCTTACATGATTTAATCAAAATTACTTGGATAACATAGAATATTGCAACGATATTTAAATCCGTAATCACCATTTCTTTCTCTCATTAAAAATAAGAATATCTAATGTTTAAGGAAGATCGGCTTTTTTTTCTTCTTCTTCTTCTTGGTTCGGGCGATATTAAAAACAAATATTTTACCGGTAACAGTAAATTAATCAAAAATAGCTGCTTCAAGTCAGTTATGAGAGCTATAGTTTGATAAAAATCAAATTTTAATTTTAAAACGTGTATATGAAACCAAGCTATTTTTATATAAATACGGGACATTCAAAAAAGAATAACAGAACCGGCATTTTTCATGAATGAACCAAAGTATCAAGGTAAACAATAAATAATTTAGCTAATCTTAAAGGTATGTGTAACACTAAAATGCTACAATTTGTGTAAAATAGCCTTTTAAATCGAAGGAAATTGAAGAATATAAATATTTAATTTATTACATGAAAATACGATCAATGATTCTGAAACCTCGACGATGAGAAACAAGCTTCTATCTGGGCAGGGTATAAATGTAAACAAAGAGCACGTTGTGAAGTTTTGGTTCAGGGTTTGAAGTTGGATCCGACTTCACTTTTTCGGCGAAATGCGCGGGCCGTTATATATCATAGTAGGCTATGGCCATGCTTAAGCCAAGACTCCCTTATCATAAAACAGACTTGACAATCCGGAGAGAAAGTCTACGGGTGAAAATGTCCCCGATAATTGCCAACTTATTAGCTGACTTTGTCCCGTAAGTTACGCCATCTGGTGTATACTCCTGGTAATACTCCATAAACAAATGCATAGTAAAAAATTGAAAATGTTCTGTTATTGGCAAAATTGTATAAAATATTTTTCAAATTCCAGTAAAATAAAGGCGTAAAAAAAATATTTCGGACAATTATGTTCTGGCTTTAAAAAATGAAACATATCAAAAATGAAGATTTAAATATAAGATTTATTGATATTTTTTCAGGGTACTTGTTAGTTATCCCGCCGACCAATTTCGCCAAATTACATAAATCGCCAAACTACTCGCCAAGTTCTACAAATTGACACAATTTTTTATTTTAAATAACGAAAAAACAAATAAATTAGTATAACATTAATAAAAATACAAATAAAACGTCGAAATATTGGTTTTATTGGCCATTATTGGCATTTAATCTTAAAATTAATTAATTTATGGCAAACCATTATTGGCATTTAATCTTACAATTTGGCGATTGTAATTTGGTCGACGGGATAACTAAAAAGTACCATTTTCAGTATATAGGACTTTGCGGGTTATTTTTTTTTTTAATCTTGGCACAATTTGGGCTTCGGAAAGAGCGATTTGTTGTCGATTGATATAAACAGTTATGAAAACAAAACTTATGAACTGTCAGCTTGTTTTATAAGAATTTACGGCACAGATGCCACATTGGCGCGATTTTTTTCCGACGCCAATTTTGCGAAAACCTCGTTACCATATCATCTATATCCGGATAACCATATCAACCAAAATAACGACACTTTGGTGCCAGTTAAGTATCCAGTGCATATATGACATTTACGTCAGAAAAAAATCGCGCCAATATGACATCTGTGCCGAATTTACATGTATAAATTTAGTTTCTAGATATTATTATTGTTTTTTATATACGATTTGTTTATATTTGTATATAAAATAGATAAATGCTTTTTTTATATTAAATAAATTGTACAAATATTGGAAAATATTGCTTCTTTATGTGAAACAGTGAATATGCTTCCAGAAATTACGTTGCCAAATTTTCTTCTCTCGCCAAGGCCCCTATACTTGAAAAATACCGATTTATTATTATATTATTAATGTAGTATTAGCTAATGTTCTGTAAACTGTTCCACAGTCAAAGTTGACTGCAAAAACGCGATTGTGGAATAATGTGGTATCAAGTATACGGTTTAAAAATAAAATTAATTTTGCGCCAAACTACACTTACGCCAATTGGCTCTAGGTCTGATTAAGGAAGAATACTCAAATTAAGATTTACAAACACCAAAATCGTAGCATAACAAGAATACGGTATTTGTGGAAAGTTGAGGGACATGTATAAATTTAAGTGATTATTAAACTTTATTTTTCCAATTTTTTAAGTGTTTATGACTTCAGTCTGTTTTTTTTTTGTGTGTGTGTGTGTGTGTATCTATGCGTGCTTTAACTTTCCTAAAATACTTGATACATTTTAGTGAAACTTATATAACATATGTGAGTTAAAACAAGGAAATTAATTACGCACCAAACTATGCCCTCCAAGATATGCCAATTGGCTGTGGAGCCAATTATGAAACTTTCCATAGATTAATACATACAAACTTTATATGAAAAAACAGTGAAGCTTTCATCTAAAGTATGTTAAACTGAAATGATCCCCCATACCTTCAAAAATGAAGCAAATGATAGGCCAATAAATAAATAAATGAGACTGTGCATTGAAACAAATTGAAGGAGCGATGTTAAACTAATACTGTAAGGGGAAATTAATTGTGAAAAGAAAAGAAATCGCAGAAATAAAATAAATCACATATTTGAAAATATAAAAGAGAAAATGAAATATTTTACATTTTCCGGATCTAGATGCTATCCATTTATTTCAATAACTAGGAAGCAGGACGTTTCGGTCCCGACACTTCGGTCCCGCCATTTCGGTCCCGCCGTTTCGGTCCCAAGACATTTCGGTCCCGAGACATTTCGGTCCCGAGACATTTCGGTCCCAAGACATTTCGGTTCCGAGAGTTTCGGTCCCTGTCCATTTCGGTCCCTAGCCATTTCGGTCACTTCTCCAGCAAGCTAAAATTTTGTGCACTTGAAATAGGTGACATAATTTTATAGGGGATATTCTAGAGTTTTTTAAATAAAGGCCTTAAAATTTTAGTAACAGCTCACACAAATTTCTTATGGTAATCATTTTAAAAAGTAGGGGGGGGGGGGATTGACATTTTCTATATTTTAGTGTATTATATGTATAAGGTCCTGATAAATTAAAACATTTATAACTCGATCTATAATTATCGCAAAACACTCATATTTTGTACGGTAAACGTAATCTTTATAAAAGGAGGGACATTATCGGATTTTTTAACTGAACCCTCGAAATTTTAGTATAACCCGAATATAAGGGCCCAAAAACCGCAAACACTTATAACTTGGATACAAATTGTAGCACCCCATGCAAATTTCATATGGTTGAAGCAATCGTTTTTTGGAGTGGGTGGAAGGGGGAGTTCTGTGGATTCTTTATAGAAGCTGGGAAAATTAAATTAATTCTGTGGAAAAATTAAATTAATATTTTATTAAATATATATTTTTTTAATTTAATGTATCCTTAATTTATTAAATTAATAACATTATTAATATGCATTACAAATTTCTACTTTAAAATAAAATCGATACATAATATATTTTATATTCAATTATCATTATATTTTATAGTAGTTATGAACTGAAATTTATCCTTTACCTGTTTATTTTTATATTTAAAGTTACCGAAATGTAAAACTATTAATATAATTAATGATAAAAGTAAAATAAAAATATATTATTTTTTTTCCTGGGAAAGTGGGAGGAAAAGGGTAATATAAAAAATAAATAAACGACAAATTTTAAAAAAGGTTAGTTTTGTCAGTTAAAATTTACAAATAAAATTAATCAAAATAATAGTTATATTATTATATAAAATTCAAAATAATAATCTTATTACAAAGAAATAGGTCCAGATTCAATAAAATTAGCTCACAAAAATCGTCTTCAAAGGGTGAGAAGACTTAAAAAATTGCAAGCAATAATTATATATATATATAAAAAATGAAGTGGTGGGTGGAGTTTTCTGAAAACAAAATATTTTTCATAGCACGCCTAGTTACCAAATCACTATTGTTTTCCCAAATGTTTGTAATGGTAAAGTAATTTATGAAAGCAAATTTATAAGATGCAACTTTGTATTATAAAAATAATAAGAAAAATTAAATTTGTGCTTCAATAAATATATCTCCTTTCTGATTTATTAAAGGGAGAGGGTGTAGAGGGGTGATTTGAGGAAATATTTACACATAATAGCTTATAAGTGTCTAATTGAATTATTGAATACATTTAGGATTAATCTAATTGGAAGATGAAAAAAATAAGCACAGGCTTCATTATTTAATTAATGATAATTTAAACGTTCCAAAAATGTCTGAAAACAACAACAAAAAAACATTTATGGCAGTTTATAGTATATATAAAATACCTAATAATAATAATAAATAATAAAACTTAAAAAATCTATTCTGTTAAATAATAACAGTTAAAAAAAAAAAAAAAAGACAGTGTCCCCTGTAAAATTATATCACATTGTTCAATCAAACAAATTTTCAGCTCGCTGTGATTTCATAATCACGAGTTACAAAAGTTTAAATTTATCGGGCTGTTATATTCAGCTTTTTATAAAATTTGAGAGGGGGGGGGGGATATTTTTTAAAAGGGCCCAAATAATGTTGAAATTGCAGCGTTTGACGGGCCCACGACAATTAAAATCCGAGTTATAAGGTGGTGAGCACCAAAATTGCAAGGGACCGAAATGGTTAAGGACCGAAATGTCTCGGGACCGAAATGGCCAGGGACCGAAATGTCTCGGGACCGAAATGGCCAAGGACCGAAATGGCCAGGGACCGAAATGGCCAGGGACCGAAATGTCTCGGGACCGAAATGGCCAGGGACCGAAATGTCTCGGGACCGAAATGGCCAGGGACCGAAATGTCTCGGGACCGAAATGGCCAGGGACCGAAATGTCTCAGGACCGAAATGGCGGGACCGAAATGTCGTGTACCCCAATAACTAATATCAATGAGAAATTCGTGGTAAAATATTTTTTTTTTCCTGATTATTATTATTATTATTATCATCATTTATTTACATAACGGAATACAGCAGTAAACATCTTTTGTTTAACAGTAAAATAAGTTGATTTTTTAAATAAAATGTCTAGAACATATGAAAATTTTAAGATTAACAACTATCATTTGCAAACTACAAAGCACATCGTAAAAAAAAATGGTAAAAGACAAATGGAAAATAAATTAAAAAATATTTCTGTTTCTCACGTTAGATGGCGCTAGTCACGGGAAACCATGTGGTTTCTAACCACGTGTACAGCGGACAAAGGAAACTTAGCGATTGCTAGGCCTGTTATTTCGATAAGGAGGCCTTGGCTTAAGCATTTAAATTATATGAGTTCTACCCGGAATATCTACGCAGATGTTCATTGGTCCATTTCCAAATCAAAACTTTTTTTTATATATAGAAGGATATATTTCCTACACTGTTTCCTACACTGCCCGAGAAGGGACGGATATTAAGATATTTCATTCAATTCGTTCTACATTTAATGTTAAATTTTTGTCACACGTAAGTTAAACCAATTGAATATTAAAAAATATAAATAAAATTTATAGAAAATGATACTTTAAACACCCTAAAAACTTAGATTCCGTTCAAATGAAATCGAAATAAATCTTGGACCTTTTTTAGAGTTCGTATTTTGCATGTATCTTATCATTTTATGTACAATCGTTATAAACGTATTACAAAATCTGCAATACAAATAGTATTTACAACTTAAAAATGGAAAAAAGTCTAAGATTTATTTCGATTTCATTTGAACGTAATCTAAGTTTTTAGGGTGTTTAAAGTATCATGTTGTATGAATTTTATTTTTTTTTTTAATGTTCAATTGGTTTAACTTATTTGTTTAAAGTTTGTATTAAAGTTTAAACTTTGCATCGTTTTAACCCTTAAATGCGCGATTTTTTATTTTGTGTCGAAAAAATTATATATGCTTCTATGAAAGGTTTATTACATAGGAAAAATAAGGAAAAAAATCAGAGATATATTTTTCACATAATACGTCGATCTATCCTTCTGTTGCACATCTGCAATACAAGTAAAAATTACTTTGGTGTGGCTGTTTTACGCTAAAATATAGCAAATTAGTAAATATTTTAATGAGTATGTCTCCAAATACTTTATTTTATATAATTATTTATTTTATAAAACTTAACCTTTAACCCTTTAATTTCCACGATAGATAACGTTCTAGAAATTACGTAGTTCAGAGAATCTGACTTTACACCAGAAAGTTTCAATGATTAATTTCGCTTTATTTAAAAACTGGAATGGCTGTTATTAATTGAAGCAAATATTGCTATTTTAATTTTCTGGTGTGAATTAGGTACATGCGAATAAAAAAAATCTATTAAATTCAAAACACTGTTGTTTACATATATGCAAAGCTGCGCACTAAAGGGTTAACCGCGCTTCGAAAGGAGGCCGCACTTTTGCAACGCTGCCTTGGTCCGTGCCGCGTTTTTCAGATAGGTTTTTAATAAATTTTAAAGACACGGGAGGCGTATTGAAAGCCCACTCAATGCAAACTAGTCGCGAATCCCATAATATTTATGGGATTAATTCTAATTAAATTAGTCTGTTTTTAACAATTTGACAATAATTGCTTTTATAGCGCTACTGGGCATTGCATTACAAAAATATATTTTTAAAAGTTGTTATCTAGGCTTTAAAAGCCGGTGGTACATAGAGTACGCCGCCCCTGCCATTATGTATGTCCAAATCGTCCGTGCCTTTAAGATTAATATCTCGGCTAATTACCGACGATTTATTTCAAAAATCTATATCAAGAATGCTTTTATACTTCTGCTACGATAGGTACCTCAGCGCTTCTCAACAACTTTGCTGAAAGTCCGCAAATCGAAATTTGTGTGTAACCGAAAAATGCGCTTTTCTCAAAAATTATGTGACCTAGGGTAATCGCTGTAATTTTCCTACAAGGTTTACACTAACGTCTACTACCTCTCATTTTTTCATAATTTTTGTTTCGGTAGATTCGGAAATAGATGAGGGAGAACATATTTTTGCGCTACATTTTCGACTATAACGCTGAAAATATAATACCTAAAATTAAAAGAAATGCATTTTTGAGTTCAGCGTTACGAAAGCTTTCACACGTACACACAATGTAAAAAAAAAAAGATTTTTTTTTCACGTAACCTAATTAGCCCCTCTACATTTTTCCTAAATATATTTCTGAATGTTTAAAAATCTGTAAATATGTGGGTCAATAGTCTTTATTACTTTCCCCAATTTGAACTTTCCACGTTCCATAGTTTACGAGTAAAATGGCTGTGACAAACAGACAGACAGGCACAGGCGTAATCTTATAATGGTTCCGTTTCTACTTTTTAAGTACGGAACCCTAAAAATGAAAAAAAAATACACTTTACAAAAAACTATCTAGTTCAAATGTCGACATTCGTGGAGCATAAAAAAAAATGTGCGAGAGAGGTACAGTTGTGGAAAAAAAATAAAGTAAACACCCCATACTAACTCCTCAACGAATTATCGTAGAAGAAAATTACTGGTACCGAACGATTGGAAATAAAGTCTACTTTTAAATGATGTTTATAAAATTTGCTTAGGGGGCCATCTACATATTAAAACGAAACATAACTTTGTTTTTTCAATAGCAGTACATAATTCTGACAGCATAAATGAACTCTACACCTTTCAATTAGTCTAAAAACAAATTTTTATGCAATTCGTGCCATAAGTTTCCGAGAAATTAATTATTTTAAAACGAGCGTATTTTAAGGGTTGTATCCAAATTGAAGTTCGGTACTCGATTGTTAACCGAGAGAGCTCCCTTCTTGATCAAGGCTACTTAAGCAGTCAATTAAGCCTGTTAGATTACAGGATAGCATAAGAAATTTCAAAATATTTATTCACTTCTATCATAGAGAAGGCACCTTAAACCATCGTTTTGCGTTTTTTAAGCATAATTTGAAAACTACTTGGAAGAAAAATGTGAAATTTTGGATTTCCATAAAGCAGGACTTAATAAATCTGAATCCATCAAAAAAAATGTAGGTTGCAATTCATAATTTTTTTAATATTAATTTCGTAATTCGTAATTCATATCAGAAAATTGTAAAAATTGCAAATTCAACGTATTTATGTTTGGGTATATTAGTATTATTGCTACACAAAAAATTAAAACATTAGGATCATAATTTCAGAAGTTATAAATAAAAATATGAAAATGTAATTTAACATTAGAAGTACTAAATTTTGAATGTTTATAATTGAAAAACTTATCATTCAAATGACTTGACATTTGGTGTCTAGGCATAGTTTGAACCAAAAATTTGAAATATCTCGTTAAAATTGGGTATTGCTATTGAAGAAAATGAAGTTTGGATTCGTTTTAATATGTAGGTGCCCCCCTAAGCAAATTTTATATACGTCATTTAAAAGTAGACTTTATTTCCAATCGTTCGGTACCAGTAACTTTTGTCTACGATAATTTGTTGAGGAGTTAGTAGGGGGTGTTTACTTTTTTTTTCACGACTATACAAATAAATATATTAGAAATCAAACAAATATAGTATAGATTGAAAAAAGTAATAAAGAAATCCGAAATATCTTCGATGAACTAACTTAACAAATTTTCTTGAAATCCACACGAAGCAACAAAACAAAGGAACAATTTCATTTACTAAAAAATAATTTAAATGCTAACTTCAATAATAATTTAACTTCAGATTAATTCATATACAAATACTTAAATAGAAAATTTGAGAAATGTTAAATATTTGACATGTTTAATTAACTTTGTTCAAACTTAAACCAGATCAGCTGAACACAGGCACTACCCAGGAAATTTCGACCGCCGCCACAGTGGAGTATTTGACCCGAAATCCCGGTCAAAAATATTTTTCGATGTAAATATAGTCCGATTGGCTTGAAATTTTTAGATGTTATTGGGTATCACTATGGAATGTTTGACATTGTAAATGAAGTCTATAGCCTGGACGGTTCATTTACAGAGACACCCAAAAGAATTCCCTTACATTATAGTCAATGGGGAAAAATCGTTTCTTCTGTATTTTAATGATATCACACTTTTAAACGTGCTGAAATTTATATATATCACTAATGTGTACTAAGGCACTTATTGTGGAATATGGTGTGCATTTAATAGATCATTCATTTACAGGGACACACAAAAGAATATGGCGGAAGAATAAATTTAAGTATTGAAGTCTATGACCAATAATTGCTGGAAGTGCGTTTGTAGTTGTGTTGGCGTTTTAAAATGGGACAGCTTTTATTAAATATTTATTGGTGTGGATACATTCTATATATCATATACAGGGATGCACAAAAGTTCTCAAGTACATTTCCATTTACGGAATGGACATTTTTAATTGTGCTATGCGTTTCACTGAGCTAACTTTTAGCATACTATGACCTATGCATACAAATCCATAGCTTAGTTTAATATTTTATATCTTAAAAGCTGACGAAGTGTAAGTTAGATTTTAAGACTCCACATATTAATAAATATATATTTTATAAATATTTTTACAATTAAGAAAAAAAAGAGTCATCATTTAAGAAGAGCACAAAGAAAAAAGAAGCTAAAATATTAATTTACTAAGTACATATTTAAAAAATACGAATAAATCACAAGTCCATTGACTTTACTGGGAAAGTAATTGTTGATAGGTTTGTCTTAATCAATATTAATGTTTAATTAAATGTATTTAATTTTACTATATATAAAACTTATTATTTACATTTACTAATGCTTATTACATTTAAATTACATATAATAATAATTCTTGCATTTAATTTATGTTTAATAGTGTTATATTTAATAGTAGGTTCAGTAAAGTGGAGTCTATATAGTACAGATTGCTAGTTTTTGAATGTATTTAATGTATTACCAGTTTCAAATGATTCCTCAGAACTCTTCTTCATCTTCTGCATCACTTTCTTCTTGGTGTTTATCGGGACTGCCATCAGACCTTGCTGGAAGAAGAAGTTGCAAGGTCTCACTACTGTATGGCTTGCTCTTTTTAGTTGATCTTTGTCTAGAGCAGCTTACAAATGGATCACTGCTTAAAAGCAGCCAATTCAGCACGTCTCTATTGCAAGCTTCTCTATTGGACTTCCTTGAGTACTTTGCACGGTACAGTCTAAAATGTTTGTTTCTGGCCTCAGCGGCTTCTTCTGATAGCTGACCAATGGGTACGAGTGCTTTCTTAATAATAGTGGCACCATGAACCAATACCTTGTGCACTGTTGGAGTCATGGGGTGCCAGTTGTAAAGACTGACATACAGTCTTGCTGTTTCATCAGCATATGTTTGGAATTTTTTATCGTCAATACGATGTCCACTTGTTATTACTTCTAATATTACTTTAAACCTTTTAATCAATTCTATATCTACTCCAGTGATTCTTGAGGCAGTTTCTGCATCTGAAAAGAAGCGTCTAGCTGTGTTTCCATCATTTGATGTTCCAAAACCTTGTTTCGGAACATCAACAATCAGTCCCAGTTCGTCTTTGAACTTTCTTTGTATGTTCTTCTTGGTGTCTTCTACAATTTTCTTTGCTTCTACACTTCTTGCTTGCCACTTCTGAATTGGGATTCTGTATGATAAGTGAAGTACCGACTCAAAGAACCGTATACGAGTATGCAAAGTTGACAGACCAAACTTCAAAGTATCAGGATTTTCTGGAAAACTCTTATCTAATTTATTAAAGTCTTTTGATGTTAAACCACAGATGTAGCACCTCATTGTTGATGCTGTACCAGTTGCAGCATTACACACTTTTCCATCAACCATTGTCAGTAGCATAGTGTGTTTAACCTTTAGTACATCACCATTAATTTGTACTTCTGTTTTATTCAACACGCTTATTTGGTCCTCAATATACCGAATTTCTTCGTTTGTAACATCTGATGTTTCTTGTAGAAAACGGATGCGGATTGGTCTGCAGAATCTTGTGGGGGAGGGGCTTGGGTTTTGCCATATGGTTTTCTTTTTCCCATTTACTTTAGTAATTAGTTTTATAGGTACACAGGAGCTCTGAAAGATATTGGCATCACTATCACTTAGGTTCTGAAATTTTTGCTTAAATTGTGTTTGCTGAGACCCATCGCAACCCCATTTGGATATTAATTCTAGATTTTGCTTTTCTTCGAAATCTATAACTTCCAATACCTCTTCTAAATACTTGAATAATCGTGAAGTCGTGTGATCTAATAAACTTTGTAACGTAACTTCAGCCGATGTTTCAGAGACTGTAATTGAATCTTCACTTGGATAACATTGTGTTTTCGCTTTTTTGAGCAATGAGTAGCAAGGGTACACATTTTTGTTTGCACCATGTATCACCTCATATTGCTTTCTTGTTAATTCTGCATTAATAAAAATCGTCAGTGCTTCTTCAGGGCTATGTTTTTTTATTTTGTTCTTTTCAGACATTAAAAGAGACTTTTTAAATTCCGTGGCTTTTGTTGGAGTTTCAGTGATTTCTTTTATCAGGTCAGCCGCATCAGGGTTTCCACAAGCTCTGTGACTCACAGACGCTGCAAATGCCAGCTCCTCAGAGCTTGATTGTTGTCTCAACTCTTCGGTTTTCCTACGTTTGCTCCTTTCACTTAACTCATTGAAATCTTTTTCAGGGCGGCCTGAGCTGGGTAAGGAAAAGACAGGTAACTTGATTTTATTTGCCAGCCAATCACTATATTTTTGCAGGAACCTCTCGTCTTTTCTGTTTGCTAAATACCACCTTTTCTTAAAATCAGATTTAAAATGTGAAAGTGAACGCTTAAGTGAATGTCTCTCATCTTCAGGACACTTCGTTATATCGGCAAGTCTGTTTTCTACAAACTGTAGCTTTTGATCAATTGTTTTGTCGGAAGATTCTTTAAACAATTTGTACAACGATAATCGATTAAATTCCTTTTCCATTTTCAGAAGCTAAAAAAAAAAAAAAAAAAAATTAAAGAGAAACTCAGATTTTTATTAATAAGTAATATATTAAATTTGAATTCAAACGGATAATACTACCAAAGGATAAATTTATGAAATGATGTAAGTAAATATTCTTATACCCTTTAAAAGGGTATAACATTCTTACCTACGAAATTAAATTGGGAAGCCCATTTTTTCCGTAAATAGGTATCCAATGTTAAAGCTTACGAAGATATTCTATCGAAAGACTTTCATAAGCTAAATTAGGAGACTAACTTCTATATCCTTATACTTGACATACAAAACCCCCAAAATAATCATGATACCCTATCCTTCCATAAAATAGGTATACAGAATTTGAAGCTAATCAGATTAATCTATCAAAAGAAAAACTTTTGTAAACACAATTAAGAGAATGTGTGCGAAACACAGTGTTAAGCTCGAAATTATAAAATATAACAAACTCGTTTGCTGAACAAAGAATTTATCTATATCATTTGAATTTATATAAAAATATGACAGTTGAATACACAATGACATTCTTAGTTATATTACAAAACACAGAATAATTTTACCTTATAGGGAAATCAACATTCTGTTTCAATAAGATGATTTAAACATTTTTATTTTTTTGCTGCCTTTTAATTCGTTCCGTACTATATCTGTAAAACTTATGGAATACTCTAAAAGCTTTTTCTACAGACGCAGACGATTCCAACATAAACGTTGAAAAAATTATTTTCAACAGAAAAACAAACAGATGCCAATTTTTTCCCCTAAATTTAAACCAACTCTCGTAAAATAAAAAAATGCAACAGGTAGTTTTGGTTTTTTTTTAACATAATCTCGAGAATTTAAAAATTATATAAAAGAAATGGAAAAGAAAAAAATAGAAACAAGCCGCATTGCTATGTTTTTTCTTGTGCTTAAATACATTGTCACAGCGGCAGGAGCCAAAAGCCGCCCGTATAAAAAATATATTAATTTACCATCTCTTAACAGAGACTTTAACCCTTTCCGGCGCGGAGTAATTCTTTCTTTAAACTGATGAAATAATGGACTGATACCATAATTTATAAAAGGAGTTATTAGAAAATATGAAGTTGCTTATTTTCACGTACATTATAAAAGGAAAATTTTAATTAAATTTTCTTGCTGCCGTTTGTCAGCTTTGAAATTAAAATTAGGTGTCCCTTTTTAAGGACATCGCCCTCGGAAGGGTTAATTCCCCCCTTTCTCCTCTTATATTACACACATGAGTCCGAAGAATTAATTAGGGAACCCTTTTTCAATAAATACGTATATATAATTTGAAGGAGATCGGATATTTCTATCAAAAATGTCGAGTTGCGTGCGTATGCACGTACCTACATACGTACATATGTACGTACGTACATACGTACATATGTATGTACGTACATACATACAGACATAATATGTAGGTGCAAAAGCTCTCCGGTAATAGTCTGTGAGCTATAAACCTGCAATACGACAGTAAATATATAGTTCTTATCTCTTCAATTCGGTGGCTGCAAAACGGGGCATTTAAATAGTCATCCCGAAAAAAAAATTTTATAAAAAAATGGCACAAACATGCGCAAGATTTTTTTGCAGAAATTGACACTCAAGACTATAACTAATACGATTATAACTCAAACATGGCGCGGCAAAGCGCGGCACATATTTAAAAAGCTTTCGATATCTATAAATTAGAGCCAAAAACGCTTTAAAAATAACCTTTTTACACATTTAATATTTTTTTATTACATTAAAAACTAAACTATTTAAATTAACACATGGTTTAACACTAAGCTCTGACCTTTGTTAAACACGTAAGCCATGTTTTGTTTCAATTCAACAATTCATTGAGCCACAAAAAAAAATATATTTAAACATAACAACAAAGCCAAAAAACAACAAAAAACCACGTCTTCTCACGAAGAAACTTCCTCTTCAGCTGAGGCCCGGAGCCACCATATATAACTCAGGTTCCTAAAATAGACATAGATCGATGCACCAATTAGTTAGCTATTAAAAAATATAATTTTTACAATTGTTGACGAAATTTTAATTTTTGCCTTTTTGACCAGGTTTTTGGGTCAAATACTCCACTGTGGCCGGTTAAACTACATTTTTAAAAGCTAATAAAAGACAGATCAAAATTTCAATTAAAAAAAAAAAAACCTTTATTCATTAAAAACATCCTTCGGGAAAAAGTACGGCACTGATCTCGTTATTTTCGAACAGAATTTTTAAAGTTTTTAAATTCCTTCAAGGTGAATATACTACATACTTTCTTCCTTTGCTTAGAAGTTATACGGTTATATACATTGCCGGATTAAAGCTTGAACCACATAACCCCGAGCCCAGCGCGGCAAAAATCACTAAAAGGGTGGGGATTGAATTTTTTAGAATATCTATATTATAAAGGAAAAATGTATCTGTTCGTAACACTGACATTGTTTTGCGAATGACAACACTGGACGATGAAATTTCGGTTTTGCAATTTTTGCTACTGCACTTTTTAAAATTTCTAAGCATCGTACATTTTAAATTTTTACAACGTTATTTAGGGAAAAATACCGAGGATTTCAAAAATAGTCTTAATATTTTAAAATTTAAATTTGTTTTCGTGATATTAATTTTTTTCGTAATTTTTAATGACATTTCTATAATGATGGCAACAAAATTGTTCCATTTTATTTTATAAAAGGGAAAGTGGTAGGCATTATTAGATTTCTTTGTTTGACGTTGTTTTCAAATTGAACTGAACTTTTATTTCAATTGATAGTGAAAATAATATTATAATAGAATTGCAGTATCATAAAATTTGTGATTTAGAACATTTTTTGCTCCTACAACGCCCAGATGGTAGTGACATCGACATGAAATGGAGCCTATGTTAGAACAAGGGCTGTCACCATCAAACTTTTGAAATTGGTTTGGTACTTCTTGAGATTGTATAGAAATCGCAATTTAGGACGCTTTTCGAGCATTTTCACCACTTTTAAATTTCGAATTTTTTAAGAAATGTTCTAAGGGATCATTTATATCTGATAAGTAACTACCATGCCAAATTTCATGTATCTAGGCCTTTCAATAACACCAAAATCGTATTTTTAGAACGTTTTTCGCTCCTGCACCCCCTTTGGGGTAGTGGCACCGACATAAATTGAGCCGATCTTGGAGCAAGGGCTATCACCATCATTTTGACACCATTATTTTTTAAATTACTTCCGTACTTCCTGAGATTGCGTAGAAATCGCAATTCAGAACATTTTTAGAACGCTTTTCGTGCTTTTTCACCCCTTTTAAATTTAGATTTTTTTAGGAAATGTTCTTGGAGATAATTTATATCTAATAAGTAACTACCATGAAGAATTTCATGTTTCTAGGTCCTTCAGTAACACAAAAATCACAATTTAGGACGTTTTTCGTTCCTGCAACCCCCAGATGGTATTGTCATCGACATAAAATAGCGCCTATGTTAGAGCAAGGGCTGTTATCATCAACCTTCAACCATTATTTTTTAAATCGATTTGATATTTCCTGAGATTGCGTAGCAATCGCCATTTAGAACGCTTTTCGCGCATTATCACCCCTTTTAAATTTCGACTTTTTAAAGAAATGTTCTTAGATATCCTTTAAATCTAATAAGTAACTACCATACCAAATTTCAAGCATCTAGGCCCTCCAATAACACAAACATCGCATTTTTAGAACATTTGTCTCCTGCACCCCCATTGGGATAGTGACACCGACATATAATATAACCGATTTTAGAGCAAGGGCAGTCACCATCATTTTCCAAACATTACTTTTGAAATTTGTTTAGTACTTCGTGAGATTGCGTAGAAATTGCAATTTTAAACGTTTTTAGAACGCTTTTCGCCTATTTTCACCCCTTTTAAATCTCGATTTTTTTTAAGAAACGTTCTTAGAGGTCATTTTTATATATTAAATAAGTAACTAACCATGCCAAATTTCATGTATTTAGGTCCTTCAGTAACACAAAAATCGCATTTTTAGAACGTATTTTGCTCCTGAACCCCGTTTGCGGTAGTGTCACGGACATAAGATATAGCCTTTGTTGGAACAGGGACTAATACCATCATTTTGATACCATTACTTTTGAAATCGATTCGGTAGTTCCAGAGATTACCTCGAACAAAGAAACAAACAAACAAACTTTACTTCTTTTTAATATTAGTATAGATGTGCATTTTTATTTCGGAAAACTTTTGACTTAAATTATAAATATAATTTCTTATTTGAAATATTGTATTTAATAAAATTAAGGCTATAATACTTGCCTTCTAAATTAACAATAAAGTTATATTTCATTTTCCCAAAGATAATCGATGATGTCATGCAACTCATGAGAAAAATTAACACATCTGGTTTCCACGCAACTAGTTATTTTAAAGTTTGAAAGTATTGCATTTAAATGCAAAATTGATGATTATCTACTATCAGAAACAAAGATAGAAGCTAATTTATTGTCATTGTATGGCTACACAGAAAATGAAATAGTTTGATTTCTCAAACTCTAGCCCTCCGAGCGTCTTGATGGTTTTCCTACATTTTCATAAAAATGCTTGTAAAAATGATCTTAATTTAAATTTTTCTTCCCTTGTTTATTTCCAAAATACACTTCATGCCCCTTTATTTGATATACATCTTAAAATAAAATTCTGTTAAAAATATATTTGTCTACAACAGATTTAAGTTATTTTTGGGAAAAGGAAAAATACGGTCAAACCGCTCGTAGGACTTATAAACTTCGTGATGTGATTTAAAATTTATTACAGTACTTCATACGACTTTTTAAAAACATGTCTTAAATTTATATCGAGACACTGTCTAATATAAGCTAAGAAGCTGTCTTGGTTATCTTCTAATACAGCGTCAGGAGCTAACAGACTAAAATAAATCTTTTATTCATTTCACTCTTTAATTAGTGAAATATTGAAAGCGTCCCCCCCCCCCAAAAGAAATGACGTCCTTCCAAAAATAAGTATTTCTCGACGCTAGAGTGTTTTTGTAATTAGCATTCTATATTCCCTCTGGAACCGGACTTAATTGCGCCAGAGTCCAGTTTCGGTACTTCTCTGTTTTCAGTAAATATTTAAATATTGATCGAAACTCACCAGAGCTCATAAATATAGAGCTCCGGAGCCCAGTGCAATAGCGCTTCCGAAAAACCGAAGTCTAAATTACCCTTTCCTATCCTTCCCATCTCCATGTTGTTGCATTATTTTTTATCAAAACACTTATGCGTGACGTAATGTGTCGCACACATAGGAGATGGAGATAAAACGGACTCATTTTTTATATCAGTTTTTTGCCTTGGATTGACTCAAGCTCAATCTGTTCTATATTCGAAATTTTATTTATTCGTGTATAGAAAAATATATATATTCCTACTTCAAAATTACGTATTGTATTCTATTTCAAATCATTTTAAGGCTATTTTGATCAGAATGAATGGAAAAATTTATGTTTTTCTATTCTAGTTATATTTGCAAGTTTATGTCGGAGACGCATTGATACGGCGCCACTCGAGAGACTGAACAATGAATTTGCTTTCAGTTCGATTTTCCTTTATGACAGTGGGATAATTTTTAATTGTTTTTTTTTTTTTAGATATCTAACCTGAAAAGGATATTTTCTGTTTTTACCCAACGAGCATCAACTTTTTTGTTTGTTTGAGGTTTTTTGTCTCCTATTGCATACGAATATAAAAATCACGTTAGTGATTTTCTATTTACTTTGTATCATGAACGCTGCCCCTGCCAAGGCTCTGCTCTGCACATTCACGGAGTCACTTTCATTTGTAAGTAGATATAATTTCCATGTATTGTTATTATGATAGAAAGTAATCGAGCAGATTCGATTTTTCTATAAAAGCATCGAATTTGTCCGATAATGGTGTCAATTTTTAATTTAATTTGATTTTCAGGGACTCGCCACAAAATATTGTTATGCGGAAGTAATCGATTATAGTTTAAGATATGCACCTTTTATAGGAAATTGAAAAACATTGTTCCATTCTTCAGCATGTAAATATTAATTTCTGTAAATTTCATTCATTTTTTCATAAAAATGCATAGCTGAGAAGTATCCCTTTTATGTGTTAACTCTATTTCCGAATCATAATCCTTACCATATTTAATCATAGAATTAATAAAAAATCGCAATTAACATTATAATTAGGCAAAGATTACTATTCGGAAAGAGTGATAACTAAAAAGTAGAATAGTTAACAGCTAAAGTATATTCTAATAGATATATTTAAAATTTTTATTCTGCTAAAGAAAAAAAAAGCTGTAAACTTTGTAAATAATGTACAAAATATACATATGCAGATTGGAGTGGCAGGGGGAGGGGGGAGGGGGAACGGTACAGTTGTTACTACCGGTACCGCAAAATATAAGGCTCCGGTACTTTTTTGTTAGAAATTAAGCCTACTTTGGAAAGAACAAAAGACGGAGAGGAGCGGTAGCTTGTTTTAGGCCCATGGGCGCGCATTAAACGGAAATCCAGTGCTTATATACAAAAGTCTTGCATACTTTCATGCATGTTTTCCTACTTATGTATGTTTATAAGCATACATTTACATATTACATACGTACTATCTGACTTACACACAACAACTTTCCATACATTGTCGGAAAAACTCATCAATATACACTAAATGATTCCACATTTTTTAACAAATAATTTCCGTACTCCTAGAAAATATGTTTTATCCGTGAATTCTTCATCACAAAAGTCTGAAAAGAAGGGAGAAATCCCGTTCATTTCCAGCACGCATGCGCTCAAGTCGTTTATGAAAAAATATTCGAAAATATTATTTTAAATGAACATATTTAAAAGATATTGTAATTTAAATATTAAATGGAAAAAACCGATTTTACTCAAAAAAGAAAAAGAAAATTCTTATCCAATAAAAATATAATATTCATATTTTACATCAAGCAATCTACTTAAAAATATTTATAATTCATATTTTTATCACATACTAATATTAAAGTATTAAAACCCCAGCCATAATCTCATTAAAGACGAAATCTTTCCGAAATTAACTTCAAAATTAAAAGCTTTTTAAAGAAATTAATCAAACCATACCCATCTGAAGCAAACGTATTTACTTCAAAGAGTTTCACTACTGTACAACAGTAGCCAGTGGTTAGCATACTCGGCCCGTAGTGCTAAGATAGCTGGTTCGAATCCAAGGTCAGCAACTTCTATTATTTACTTACTTTCTTCAATTGGTGTAGATTTTACCTTCTGTAACGGGGGAAAAAGGAAACGGATATTCGTCAATTAACGGAAAAATCCTAATAGCACTGCTGCCAGGAAATTTTCCGTGAATTGAAGAAAGTATTTCCGAGAGTGTACATGCAGTAGATGTACAGTCGTGGAAAAAAAAAAGTAAATACCCCCTACTAACTCTTCAACAAATTATCGTAGACGAAAGTTACTGGTACCGGACGATTGCAAATAAAGTCTACTTTTAAATGGTGTGTATACAATTTGCTTACAATTTGATTTTTTTTTACAAACATTCTGTAAAACGTATATTGTATTTCTTTGTTGTAATAAACTTATGTTATGATTCCATATGATTATTATTTTTTTCATAATTATTGCTTAACCTTTTGAACTGTTATTTCAAAAACATCGCTTATCCATATACTTTTGAGACGCCTGTAGGTTCTGTAACAATTACACAAAATTTGAAGGGGGGTCAAGCAGGAGCCTCTAAACTAGTTGACATGGAATGACCAATGAAAAAAATTAAAACCTATATGGCATCAATTCTGAATAGAATTTAATTATCGTCTATATCATTAAAATCGTCTATATCATTCTTTCTCTAAAATTTCGCTGGAAAATAAACAATGGCTCGAAGACTATGCCTTTCCGTTTTCTGAAGAGAAATAACCTAATTAGATTATGAAAAAAAAAGGTGTAAAAATCATGGTTTTAATATTTCTAAACGTAAAATAAGTGATATTAATTAATAAAAAATAGAAAGAAATGTCAACTTTTACATTTCATTGGGAAATAGGTAAAAAATGCATATCCAACAAAGGTACAGTCGTGGAAAAAAAAAGTAAACACCCCCTACTAACTCCTCAACAAATTATCGTAGACGAAAGTTGCTGGTACCGGACGATTGGAAATAAAGTCTACTTTTAAATGGTGTGTATAAAATTTGCTTAGGGGGCCCTATACATATTGAAACGAATACAAACTTCATTTTTTTCAATGGCAGTATCCAAATTTAACGAGATATTTAAAATCTTCGGTTCAAAATATGCCTAGAAACCAAATTTCAAGTCATTCGAATGATAAGTTTTTGAATTATAGACATTCAAAATTTAGTATTTCTAATGTTAAATTACATTTTCATATTTTTATTTATATCTCCTGAAATTATGCTCCTAATGAGCTAATTTTTTGTGTAGCAATAATACTAATATACCCAAACATAAATACGTTGAATTTGCAATTTTTATAATTTTATGATATGAATTATGAATTATGAAATTAATATTCGAAAAAATTATGAATTGCAACATACAATTTTTTTGATGGGTTTAGATTTATTAAGTCCTGCTTTATGGAAATCCAAAATTTCACATTGTTCTTCCAAGTAGTTTTCAAATTATCCTTAAAAAACGGCAAAATGATGGTTTAAGGGGCCGTCTATGATAGAAGTGAGTAAATTTTTGAAATTTATTCTGCTATCCTTTGATCAAACAGGTTTCATTGACGCTTAAACGTGCCTTGATCAAGAAGGCGGCTCTCTCGATTAACAATCGAGTTCAGAACTTCAATTTGGATACAGCCCTTAAAATACGCTCGTTTTAAAATAATTAATTTCTCAAAAACTTATGGCACGAATTGCATAAAAATTTGTATTTAGACTAATTGAAAGGTGTAGAATTCATTTATGCTGTCAGAATTGTGTACTGCTATTGAAAAAACAAAGATATGGTTTGTTTTGATATGTAGATGGCCCCCTAAGCAAATATATATATACATCATTTAAAAGTAGACTTTATTTCCAATCGTTCGATACCAGTAACTTTCTTCTACGATAATTTGATGAGGAGTTAGTAGGGGGTGTTTACTTTTTTTTTCACGACTGTACAAACCATTCCATCAAAAGAAAGTAATTGTGGCTAATGAGGCTCGCCGCTGAGGATGAGGCTTCCGTCATCCTGATTCAACTAAAACTTAATTGCTGAAACGTCAAGTGATGGCTCACTGTTCAAGGAGACAAAACCTTTTGTGTATGTCTGTTTGTTTGTGTGTATGTCCAACAATAACTATCGCAAAAAGCATGCAATTAGCTTGATATTTGGTGGATATATTGTTGAGATTTCCTGAATTGGCGGCATAATTTTTCATTTAATTTGGTTCATTCGTTCGAAAACTATAGAACAGCGGTTTTAAATCTACACAGAAAAAAATAAGACCTAAAACGTGTAAAAAAATACCGGAATTGAAATATTCTTATGTATGAGGTTAGCCATTTTGGGTCCGTCTGCCTGTTTTATTTACGAGTGTGTGTCCATTTTGAGCACTGATAAATACCCATTTTGGGATTCCCAAAATGGTATTTACCAAATGATACACAGTGGTAACCAAAACAGGCATATGGACCTAAACTGGGTAACCTCATACCTAAGAATCTTTCTACACAATTCGGGTATATTTCTACCCATTTTAGGTCTTATTTTTTTCTGTGTATGGATCGCGGAACAATCGAGGTTTGCCACAGAAATACATCTTTTATTTCATCTGCTTAAAAAAACATAACAAATACAATATTTTACAACCGCAATAATCATGAAAGCTATTAGTTTAAACTAAAACTTCGTGAGAAGACAGTGTCCTCTTAATCAGTCAGTATTATGTTATGACCCCGTTGTGAGATATGTCAGTAGTCGCGCAGTCTTTATGGCAAACCTAGAAAAATCCTTAATTTCCTTCTGGATGAGCATAGGAGCAGAATATCCAAAAATATCTAAATCAGCTTTGAGGTCCTTGATGGAGTCCAACACGACATACTTCTGCGACTGTGCTTTTTCTATTTTGCTGTTTTTGAAAAACAATTTGAGAAACAAACTGTGTGTAGAAAGTGACTTAATGCTAAAATTAACCAGTTGTGACGTTTTATCTGAACGCACTCACAGACCAGATAGCCATAGCGTAATAAACATTTTTAATTGGGACCTCCAAATGCCTATCTATAAAATTCACATGTCAATGTTTCACAAAATCCAGATGGAACGTGTAAACAGATTTAATGATGTAAATATCTTGAGAAGTACTGCGTAGCAATTTGTAAGAACTGAAACTTTTTGACTAAAATGACTCAATGTATACCACGTGGGTTGGCTATGAGATAGACTGGACTCTCTCGAAAAGGGCCCCGTGGAAGAGATGCTGTTTTGACACGACCGAAGGCAGTTATCGGTTCTGCTGGAGGAGCGATGCGATTCGCTCCAAAAAAGATAAATTCTATTATGTGTAAGACGGTATGTGTGTTGCTGATGTGTGTGTCCGTGTTTCGTCAATAAAAAAACTGTAGAAAATGAACTCAAAGTTCTTTTTATTTTAGTTAAGAGTAATTCTATAAGTTAGATTTTATTGGCGATAAACAGTTTTAACTATGATATAGATACCCTCATCGGTAAACACTAGTGCCAGAAATCTTACTGATTGTAAAGTTGTGTTTTGATAATAATTAAAAGTATTTTTCATTATATTTGTTGTTTTAACTGTTATTCAACTTACATACTCTGGGATTGCCAATTCTGGTTTTTATTGATAGTGGATCCCTCGTAACAAAATTTGCCTTTTTCATAGGACAGGATAGTCGATAGCTTATAGAGGTCATACAAAATTTCCCTACTGATATTAGATACACCCTCATATCAGGTTGTTCTCGATTTTTTTTTTTTTTTTTTTTTTTTTTTTAACTTAAAGGTGGATCGTGTAGAAGAAAAGATCCAAATGCCGGCTACCACTTTTGATTTCAACACAGAAAAAAAATAAAACCTAAAACGGGTAGAAAACACCCGCATTGGGTAGAAAGATTCTTAGGTATGGGGTTACCCAATTTGGGTCCATATACCTGTTTTGGTTACTACTGTGTATCCATTTTGGACAATGTTAAATACCCATTTTGGAAAAAATATTCCAAAATGGGTACACAGCGGTAACTAAAACAGGTATATGGGCCCAAATTAGGTAACATCATACCTGAGAATCTTTCTACCCAATTCGAGTGTTTTTTACTCGTTTTAGGTCTTTTTTTCCGTGAATCTAGATCACACAATTTTCAAAATTAATAAAATAAAAAGTGACAGCAGGGTACCTTGGCATGTTGTACACCTGTTTAGAGAAAAAAAAAATCAGTTTCAAAGGCGTTTTCTGTTTATAAAAAGCAAAATTCCGAAAGTCTTCAAATTTTGATTTTTTAAAATGGGCTCTAAATACCGGCTACCTAAGTTTTTTCCCAAAAGATAACACAAATAGAGCTAATGACAATTATTAAGCAATAAGAATATTATTTTAATAAATTTTATTGATTAATAACATTTCTTAAGCACACAAAAACACGCAATTTTTAATAAACAAGTGATTTTGTCAAATTTATAAAATTCTTTACGACTATCTCTCACAGTCTTCTTCCCATTACGTTTCTAGTTTTGTTTTTAACGTGTAAAACAAAAAAAAAAGCTTGCTGATTGAAATGAGAATTATTTTATCTGAAAAAATCACAAACATAATATCTCTCTCTGCGTCGGTGCAGTCCCTATCAGCGCACATCGCATTCTTAACATTGAAACCAGAATCCCCTCCCCCATTCTTATCCACAGAGAAAGGACCCATGCAGAAGACACAAACTGCATCATCTTCCTCTTTTGGATATTTTCCTTTTTCACTTTTTTTAACCCTCTCGCTGCGTAATTGTTTTATCAAAATAGCTTCAAAAATTGCGTATTTAACCCATTCGCGACGAACGTTTTTAAGAGTTTTTATTCTTTTGTCACCGGTTTTTCAAAACAAAACTTTTTGTATAATTTAATCCGGAAAATGCTCCGATTAAATAAGGAAAAATTTACAGTAAAAAAATAACTGGTGGGAATAATCAAGGAGGGTTAATTAGACGGGAAAAATGCATCCCCGTGGAAATCTCGGAAATCTACTTTTACGTTGCCCAGAAAATCTCCGGTTGCGCATCGAGAGGGTTAAAATCCAATTTCTGTCTCTTTCGCCTGGTTTCCTCCGTCATTTTTTTTATTTCTCTTCACATTTATTACAGGCAATTTTGGAGTGTCCAACAGCGCTTTTTGGGGATGTGATCCGGTAACCAGTGACGGTCTTGAAAAATTACGGCCACGGTTGCTTTTTTTCATATCGCGAAATGGGACTGGAACTATTTCTGAACCATTTAAATTAATTTATTAATTATGGAACTATTTAAATTAATTTATTTCCCTTCCCTTCAAGCAGAGCAACCGAGAGAGGTCCAAATACCGGCTAGCCGGTATTTAGACCACTCTTGGTAGCCGGTATTCGGACCACTGTTATGTTTAAGTTAAAACCGCTATTACTCATTCATATAATAAAATACCAATAATGTGCGCGTGGCAATTGAAAGCTAAATATGTCTAGAAAATAACTTAACCAACAATTCAAGCCAATATACGATCAGTAAATTTTAAAATAATGAGAAACACACATCTGAAAAACTTTTGATGTTCCAGATTACGTCGATTCGACACTTTTGCATTTACTATTTGTAAATGAGACAGACTTCAGCTACGTACTTTTCGTAACTTTCTTCTCTCAATTAAAGTTACAAATTCTGCCTATCACCGCTGAGCTGTGCTGCGCTCAGTTCTCAGAACACGTAGTAGCCGGTATTTGGACCCTAGCCGGTATTTGGACCCTAGCCGGTATTCGGACCTTCTACTCTACCAATAAAGTTTAGAAACGGCTGCTAAGGAACTTTTCCTTTCTTGTTATATTGCTTTTCTATGAAAATTCAGACGATTTTAAAAGTTTATCATTCAGCTGAAAAGAAATGGGCACATTTGAATAATTGATTTAAACGTTAAATTATGAATGATAAATTTTCTAAAGGGAGATCTTAGATTATCCCGATCCTTTCAAAATTTGCCTATACATTTATTAGAATTTCGAAATTAATTGTATAAATTATTGGGAAAGTTTATACATCTATTTGTGAAATACAAAACATTTTAATGCCTCCTTTTTAACAAAATTTCCAATGCGTTTCTTTTTCATCCCCTTTCATTATATAGTTACTTAGAAATTGTATTTCAAAGCATATTAAAAAACGAGAAAGAAAAATCATGCGTCAAGCATAGGTTATTAAACGCTTTCCAACACTTCCAGAATGCGTAAAAAAATTGGCCATCCCATTCCTTTGTGCTGCTTTGTATAGGATCTATATGTTTGTATATTTTCTACATAGTATACTAAAATTTAGTTTAGTTACTAAAAGCATAAAGAATATTAAAATTCTCACCTTTAGCAAATTCTACCAATAGACGGAAGCGTACTTGAATTCTTTTCAACAGCCCTGTAAATTACGCGCCATATATTAAGCTTGAATTTAATTCAGGCAAAAACCCGCTTAAAACTGCTGAAATCACATTTTCCAGAATTACAATGCATAGGTGACCATGTATCCAGTTTTTTGCATAAATCCTGTATATTATTTTATTTAAATTCCACAAATATCTTTTAGCATACTAAAATGTAGCTGAGTTTAAAAATGCATAACTCAAATAGATTAATAAATAAATAAATAAATAAATAACTTTAAGCAATTGAAGCTTATTCTCAGTAACGTTTACGAATTCTTTTGCATAGTCCTGTATATGGTCTACATAACTTATACACACCACGCAGTATGCAACAAAAATTTAATTAACCTTAAAACGCATACCATAATCGAAAATGCTCTTCAGCAATCATCCCTAATAGACAATACTTCAGATGCAGTATTATATCCGAAATGTTTTATGTGTCCCTGTAAATGAACGAAAAATACTATGTAAATCATATTCAACCGCAAGCA